>CM035132.1:136563032-137763032 GCA_020205605.1 Panax ginseng
GGACTTAAGTTCATAGTAAGTCATAAGCATGAGAATTTGTAGTTAATAAGTTAAATAAGTCATTGACTTATGAGAATAAGTCAAAACCTACTTTGAGAATAAGTTGGTGCAATAAATAACTTGAAATGTTCATATGATGATTAAAATCCATTTAGAATGGTTAGTAATGAAGTTTTACCGGAATTCACACGACTGGACGATAATTGTCGAATTCGTGATATTTTCGAAATGGAGGTCGTATTTTGTTTTTGAAGTCAAAAACATTAGTTTTCGATGGAGACAAGTCATATTTGGCATTATAGAGTTGCGGAATCGAAAAATGACCGAATTCCAACTTAGAACGAAGAAACGAGCGTTAAACGTTCATGGACGTTTATCGTTTTCGTTAAAAATGAACTAATAGGTGAAATTTTAGTAAACGATGTCAAATAGATAAAATTCTTGCATGAACGCATAGAGTATGTAATTTATGAACCGTAGGCTTATGAATGAGACAATTCGGACTTATAACGAAGAAGTTATGAGTCCAGAAGTTTCGTAAAATTTTCAAATTTTGCAAAGCGTCTGAGAGACGAAGTTGGCCACAAGCTGCCAAACCAAGGCCAAATGATGGCGCCAAGAAGACCAAAGACAAAGATGTCGAACAACACTACTAACTTCAGCTGCCAGCAATGACATGAAGAAACAAAGACTCATGCGCAAAGCGGCCGAGTTCTATCTGAGCATCTCGTTAACTCGCTAACGCAACGCGACTTATAGAGCTATGGGTGGCGCCGCAGCGCCAACCCTAGAATGTTGACCAGTAATGAATGATTATGAGTATAACTTGTATAGTAACCCAATAGCAATTAACTGAGGAACTTAATAAGGTCTTGTAAGGTACTTAAAGTATTGTAGAGACTTAGAGACTTAAAAAGTGTACGTGTGATAATCAGTAAACAGACGCTGAAGGCAAGTATTCTAACCCTTGTTCCAGTTCAGTCTGGACAAGCTGTGTAGTTCATGTATTCTTTCGCATGAAGTTTTTAACGATGAAGTCCAAGCCAATTCTTTCGGCTAGACTTATATTATGATTCTGTCAAGCATGATTAATGTTTACCGAGTTATATTGGTGTGGTTTTCAAACGAAGACTGAGTATGCTAAAAATGTTTTTGTCGTTTAACGACATGCACGTGAGGTTACCACAACTTAAACGTATACACGTTTAATGAATGTAGTGTTGATCAACATAAAGTACTATGGGCCACTCACCCAGAAGTGCTCGTAAGATATGCCGGACTTACGGACTTAGTGCCGGGTTGTCATTTTCAAAAGAAATTATGAACTGCTCATAGTCTTGACCCATAATTGATATTCTACTGAATATTGTTGTTGAAAAACGTTTTGAATGAAAAGAAGTGTTATTTTGAATTATCAATAGTACTTCGTAACTATTTTTCAGTTACTGAAGATATATGAGTTCTATGTTTCAAGCATGCTGTTTATTAGAATTGTAGTACTTGTTGAGCTAGTCATGCTCACTCTTGCTTGAACCATATGAATACAACTAAGATCGAGCGGACCGAAGGCTCCGGAAAGGATAAAGGCAAGGCAAAGACGAACCCTTAGATTACTTATGTAATAGTATAGTTGAATGTCTATGATATATTGAATATTATGACATGAACGAACGAATGGGTTATAAAGAACCTGGGAAATGTAATATTATTTTGAATATATAGAAGTTATATTAGTCCTTTTGAGACTGTTCAATTGAATGAATGAATGAATGAATGGTAGTACCGTGTAGCATCATCTGCTGGGTTAGAAGATACCCGGATTTGGGGGCATCACAGGTTAGTATCAGAGCATTAGGTTATAAAAATTAAGGGGGGATTTAAAAACCTTAAGTCGTAACTTTAAGAGAAGTCAAAGAAGTACAAGAAGAAAATAACCTTATAAAAATGCATTATGATTATGTTATGTGTTTTTATTATTCAACTAACGTGTACTAATCAACTTAATTGTTTTGTGTAGATGTCAGGAGTAAACGGGATGTTTGTAAATGGTCAAACCATTAGCGAAGAGTCGGTGAACCAAGTAGAGGTTATACCGAACCCTATAGAAGCAGATCCGTAGGTGGTAGTTATTGAGTCTGGAGACTCGGATGAAGCTGACTACATGTCAGTATTCGATGGAATGATAGAGGAGGAAGTAGAGACAAGGTCCTTTAATATGGTAGCTATAGCAACGGAGATAGCTCCTGGGGGTCGATGATGTCTCTGTTCATGTCAGTATTGGATAGAAATATTCATTACTGTCAGGAGGTCAAGGAGCTGAAGGCAGTGCTCCAAACTGTTATAGAGGAAAAGACTGATGTCGAGTCCATGTGAGAGCATGAACATGATGAGAGGATTTTGGCTAAGGACAAAGTCCACGAGTTAAAGCATGAGGTCTTTGAGCTCAAGGAGGAGCTAAAGACCAAGGTGCAGAAGATAGGGAGAATGTCCTATATATATATGAGTTCTCAAACAGATTTCTAGCAGCAGGTAGCTGGATATCCTGTAGAGGTGGGGTAGACACGACATACTATTAGCCGTGATATCATTGCCGGTCTTGCCAAGGAAGACTTCGAGAATGCCTTAAGGCAGATGTAGACTAGTAGTAGCTAGAATAATATGTAAATATTTTGTAATTAGTAGTGACGTAAAGCCCTTCGTTGTATAGTGAAGGGTAGTCTTTTGTAAATCCAAATTTTTGGAAAGCGATAGCGGGAAAGTAATGTAATCAACTTATGTCGTGTAATATAATCGATGTAGTATTATACTACAAAGAATGAATATAAGTCCTTTTTATGGAAACAATGAGTAATGGATGTTGGGGTTATTGTTTAATATTAAATGATAACTAATAAAGAAAGGAATAATAATGAAATGTGTTTATTCTATCAGCAAAATGCCCCCGAAAATAGTGAAACATAATCAAGGTGCTAACGTGAATCAACTAGAGGGAGGTCCGGTTAACCCAATGCAGGAGTTTGTTAACCTATTAACAGCTGCCTTTATTAGAACATGGGCTAAAATTCTCGTAAATCCAGGAGTAGCACGAGCTACTACCTTTAAGGATTTCAAGAGCGTGGGTCCGCCAGAGTTCAAAGGAACTATGGACCCTATTGAAGCCCAAACGTAGATTAAGGAGATAGAGAAGGCATTTGTGATAGCAAATGTCGACGAGACCCAAAAAATTGCCTTTGCAACCTATATGATGAAGGGAGAGGCCAACTTTTGGTGGAAAGCCAATCAGGTTAGGGCTGGGATAGCGAATCTGACGTGGGAGAGGGTCAAGGAGATATTCTTCTAGAACTACTTTTCCACGAGCATGCAGGGGAGGATGCAGATGCAGTTTCTGGAATTGAAACAAAGGGACATGACAGTTCCCCAATACGCCGCCAAGTTTAATGAACTGGCAAGGTTCGCTCCACATCAAGTGGATACTGAGGTGAGGAAGGTGCAACGGTTCGAGCAGGGCTTGAAACCATGGCTCTATAACCGTATTTCGGTGTTCCAAAGTACTTCTTTTGGAATCATTTTAGATAAGACGATAATCGCCGAGGGTGGTAGTGAGGCTCTGAGTCAATAACACAAGGACAAGAACAGTAAGGGGAAAGTAGACGGGGGAGTAAAGATCGAGGGAGCCAGTGGTAGTGGCGAGGGTCAGAAGAGAAAGGTATTTAGCTCTGGGAATACCGGAGTGAAGCAAGGAGAACCGAAGAAGAGAATGGAGGCCTGCAAGACCTGTGGGAAGACTCACTTAGGAGTCTGTCTCAAGGGGAAGGCCGTCTGTTACAATTGTGGATAGGAGGGGCACATTGCACCTAACTGTCCAAGTCCGAAGAAAAATCATGGATGCTTTGTGTGTGGGTCAACTGACCATATGGCAAAGAACTGCCCGAAGAAGGGAACGGACGATAACCGGGGCACTAATAGCGGTAACTTAGCTTTTAGTGGTCCAGCACAGCCGGGTAGGCCGATGGGTCGTACCTTTAACATGATAGTCTAAGATGCAGTTGCATCAGGGGACGTCGTCGCAGGTATTATTCTGATCAACGACATGAATGCTTATGTGCTGTTTGATTTGGGTGCTACTTGTTCGTTTATAGCATGTGATTTTGCTAGACGATTAGGATTACTTCCCGAAAAGTTGCCTATACCTTTAAATATTAAGGTAGCAAACGAAGATATAATTCCTGTTGAAGAGGTTCATAGGAGTTGTTGCGTAGATATACGGGGTTGTAAATTATCGGTAGATTTATTCTGGAAATAAAGTTAGGAGAAATTGACGTAATTCTCGGAATGGATTAGTTAGTGAACCATGGGGCAATTATAGATTGTCAAAAGAAATGTGTGAATATTAATACGTTAAAACAACCTCAGGTAATATTTTACGGAAATAGATCGTCGGGACGTTCGTGTTGTCTAACCATGACACAAATAGGAAATTATTGAGGAAGGGATGTGTAGGTTATCTGTGTCATGTTGTTGATACCTAGAGAGTGGTAACAACCATGGAACAAATACCTATAGTGAGAGAATTCGCCGATGTATTTTCGAGTGAATTGCCCGGTCTTCCCCCGGATAGGGAGACAGAGTTTGTGATAGACATCGTGCTAGGAGTGGCACCAGTTTCTAGGGCACCGTATCGTATGGCGCCAGTGGAGATGAAGGAGTTGATGGTGCAGTTACAAGAAACTGTTGGACATGAAGTACATTCAGCCAAGTGTTTCACCGTGGGGAGCACCGGTACTGTTTGTCAAGAAGAAG
Organism: Panax ginseng; assembly: GCA_020205605.1. Lineage (NCBI taxonomy): Eukaryota > Viridiplantae > Streptophyta > Magnoliopsida > Apiales > Araliaceae > Panax > Panax ginseng. Next base: position 136,567,833 of record CM035132.1, read on the forward strand.
GATGGATCGTTAAGACTGTGTATCGACTACCAAGAGTTGAACAAGTTAACGATAAAGAATAAATACCCATTGCCCAGGATTGATGATCTTTTTGATCAGTTGAAAGGGGCTAAGTATTTTTCTAAAATTGATTTAAGAACGGGGTATCACCAGTTGAAGGTTAGGAAGGAGGAAGTACCAAAGACAACATTCAGGACTCGTTATGGTCATTACGAGTTTCTGATGATGTCATTTGGGTTGACAAATGCACCAGCTGCATTTATGGATATGATGAACAAAGTGTTGAAACAATATTTGGACAAGTTCGTCGTGGTGTTTATAGATGATATTTTAGTCCATTCTAAGACGCTAGAAGATCATGCTGAACACCTTAGATTAGTGTTGGAGACACTAAGAAAGGAGAAGTTGTATGCGAAATTCACTAAGTGTGAATTTTGGTTGGAGAAGGTATAATTTTTAGGTCATGTCATTGACCATGAGGGAATTTTAGTAGATCCAGCGAAGGTGGAAGCCGTGATGAATTGGGAACAACCGAAAATGCCAACTGAGGTGCGAAGTTTCCTAGGGTTAGCGGGTTACTATCAGAGAGTCATCCAGGATTTTTCGAAGATAGCTACTCTGTTGACTAACTTGACGAGGAAGACGGTGAAATACGCTTGGACTGATAAGTGTGAGGATGTTTTTTAAGAACTAAAGAAGAGGTTGAGTGAAGCGCCTGATTTGTCATTACCCGATGACACATGAAATTTTGTAGTTTATAGCGATGCTTCACATAGAGGACTTGGTTGCGTGCTCATGCAGCATGGCAAGGTCATTACGTATGCATCTAGGCAGTTAAAGGATTATGAGAAAGTTTATCCTACTCATGATCTGGAACTGGCCGCAGTAGTTTTTGCTCTAAAGATATGGAGACATTATCTTTATGGAGAAAAATGTGAGATATATAAGGACCACAAGAGTCTAAAATATATCTTCACACAGAAGGAGTTGAATATGACGCAGAGGAGATGGCTGGAGTTGATAAAGGATTACGACTGTGAAATCCTGTATCACCTGATTAAAGCCAATATAGTTGCCGATGCCTTAAGTAGGAAGGGTCGGGAAAAGTTGTCTTTGTTAATGACTCAAACTGAGTTAATAATAGAGATGACTGGGATGGAGTTTGAAGTGAAGCTGCCAAGTGAAGGAGGACAAATGCTGTTTGCGACGGAGATGCAATCTACCATCATAGAGAGAGTTAAGGAGGTACAACTCAAAACTGATGAGTGTGACCGGATGAAGAAGCGGCTAGCCAATCAAAAAGATACTAAGTATAGTCTTGATAGTGAGGGATTATTAAGATTTGAAGGAAGAATTTGGGTTCCGAATGAGACGAAATTAAAAGAGCAGGTATTACAAGAGGCTCATAGTTCAAGGTTTTCGATTCGTCCTGGTAGCACTAAAATATATCAAGACTTTTGACAGAGTTTTTGGTGGCCGAACATGAAGAGAGAGATAGCAGAGTACGTGAGTAGGTACTTAACTTTCCAGAAAGTTAAGGCCGAACATCAACGACCAAGTGGCTTGTTACAGTCAGTGTAAATTCCGGAGTGGAAGTGGAAGAATATCACTATAGATTTTGTGGTAGGACTTTCGACTACAACCAAGGGTTATGATGCGATTTGGGTAATAGTAGACCGATTGACAAAGTCGGCTTACTTTTTCCCAATTAGGGTCAAGTATAACTTAGACCAGTTAGCCAGACTCTATATTAAGAAAATAATCTCCAGACATGGAGTACCAGTATCGATTGTGTCAGATCGTGATCCACGATTCACATTGAACTTTTGGAGGAGTCTACAAGAGCAGTTGGGAACGCAGTTGAAACTAATTACGGCGTATCATCCATAAACGGATGGACAGAGCGAGAAAACAATTTAGACGTTAGAAGATATGCTGAGATCTTGCGTCATGGATTTCAAGGGTAGTTGGGATGATCATCTACCATTAGTGGAGTTTGCGTATAACAATAGTTATCATGCAAGCATAGGTATGCCGCCTTACGAAGCTTTGTATGGGAGGAAATGCAGAACACCACTATATTGGAATGAGGTAGGAGAACACAGAATGTTGGGACCATAATTGGTACAACAAACAACGGACATTGTCAAAGTGATACAAATGCGTCTTCTAGCAGCTCAAGACAGATAGAAGAAGTTTACGGATCCGCATAGAGAGAATAGAGAATTTGAAGTAGGTTCGTACGTATTTCTAAAAGTATCTCCCTGGAAAGGAAAGATATGTTTCGGAAAGAAGGGAAAGTTAAGTCTGAGGTTCATAGGACCTTTTGAGGTATTAAAACGGGTGGGTGAGGTAGCATACATGATAGCATTACCTCCAGACCTAGAACGAATATATAATGTATTTCATGTATCCGTATTACGTCCTTATAAGCCAGATTATAAGCACGTGATAGAGTATGAACCTATTCATATCGAGAAGGACTTAACGTACGAAGAAACACCGATTCAAATTGTTGATAGGAAGGAACAAGTTCTGCGGAATAAAGTCATACCTTCCGTGAAGGTGATATGGAAGAACCACGATGTAGAAGAAGCAACGTGGGAGTTAGAAGAAATGATGAAAAAGAATTATCCTCAATTATTTATGTAATTTTTTTTAGGGAGATTCTGGGGACAGAATCCTTATAAGGGGAAGAGAGTGTAACACCCCAGAAAATTGAACCTTTGTAAATACTTTTAATAATGAATAAAATAATATTATTTATTATTATTACGTGTTGATAAGATGAATGTCGTTCTATAACCTAGAAATATCGGAACATCATAGTATTTTAACTATGTGAGAGAATTAAAGTGTTTGAATTTCAAAGACGAAAATAAAAGCTTTTTGAGAAATTTTCTGAAAAATACTATTCATCGATTTCTGCTTGGGAATTATTTTTGAACTTCCGAGAAATACGTAATGTTATAATATCAAGGTGATATTGATTATGTAATAATAATCTAAGTATGGAAAACGTAATATTTAGCATGCAGACCTAATTTGAGAACGTTAGGTTTATTAAGCGTTAAGGAAAGAAAGTATTAATCAAAGAATGCATATGCATTATATGAGGTAATGAACGTAAGTATAATATGATGTATTATTCTATTATGTATGAGGAATGGTATAATGTATATTATGATTTAATATATGAGCTAGCATACGAGAATTATACTTGGTGTATATATGTTTAGTTGCTTAATTAAAGGTAATAGACTTGTAGGATTATTAGCTTAATGGTAGAAGTTCAAATAGTAAGTGATACTCAAGCCCAAGTGTTTGATAAGTCATGAGTCCAAACTATTGTAATGTAAGTCCAATAAGGAATTAGCTAGATTAATTAGCAAGCCCAATGAATAAACCATGATCCATGGAGCAATCCAGGTGAGATATGGGTAGTCTTGATGGGCAAGCATTTTAATTGGCTAGCAAGTAGACTTGGTGAATAAGAAAGGAATAGTAAGGAGGTGAAAGTGAGGAGGTTAATAAGGAGGTGGATTAAAGGAGGTGGGATGGCCTAATTGATCATAATGTACTAACTTAGCCAAGCCTATAAATACCAAGCTTCACAATTCATTTGTTGTTTGTTTTATTTCATCCAACTCCTCTCAAGTTAAGTAGCTTATTGGTTAGAGAGAATAAGCACATAAATCAAGAATAAGTCAAAAGTCATTTGCTAGATTTTCCAAAGAGAAGTGAAGTAATAGTCTTCAAGGGTAAGACTCTTGTCTATTATATCTTTATCTCTACCATGGTAGGATTGATAGAGAAGTATGATTGTATGCTAAGAACATATAAGAAGTCATTGATGAATTAACTTAAGCCGAATAAGTTGAATAAGCAACTTGAACCTAAATAAGTTGATAAGCTTGTGAAGAACTTATCATATGTTTGTCATATGATGTTAGTATGTTCAATATAGTATGAGAACATTGATTGATGGACTTAAGTTCATAGTAAGTCATAAGCATGAGAATTTGTAGTTAATAAGTTAAATAAGTAATTGACTTAGGAGAATAAGTCAAAACCTACTTTGAGAATAAGTTGGTGTAATAAGTAACTTGAAATGTTCATATGATGATTAAAATCCATTTAGAATGGTTAGTAATGAAGTTTTGTCAGAATTCACACGATTGGACGATAATTGTCGAATTCGTGAAATTCTCGGAATGGAGGTTGTATTTTGTGTTTGAAGTCGAAAACGTTGCTTTTCGATGGAGACAAGTCATATTTGGCATTATAGAGTTGCGGACTTGAAAATGACCGAATTCCAACTTAGAACGAAGAAACGAGCGTTGAACGTTTATGGACGTTTATCGTTTTCGTTAAAAATGAGCTAATAGGTGAAATTTTAGCTAACGAAGTCAAATTGATAAAATTCTTGCATGAATGCATAGAGTATATAATTTGTGAACTGTAGGCTTTTGAACGAGCCCATTCAGACTTATAACGAAGAAGTTATGAGTCCGGGAGTTTTGTAAAATTTTCAAATTTTGCAAAGCGTCTGATCTGCAATTTGGCCGCCATGGCTTTCCAAAATAAATGATGGCGTCGTAGCGCCAACAAAGTGTCTAAGCACACTTTGCTAACTTTCATGGCACATGACATGACATGAAGAATGAAGACTTCATGCCTTAACGCCCGAGTCCGGTCGAAAGATCATCTGTTAACTCATGGCCTTGCGACTTACACACGAAACTATGGGTGGCACCGCAACGTTAACCCTATAATGTTGAACAGTAATGAATGATTATGAGTATAACTTGAATAGTAACCCAGTAGCAATTAACTGAGGAACTTAATAAGGTATTGTAAGGTACTTATAAACCTTATGTATGATGGTTAAAGGTTAATAATCAATTGAATATGAACGAAATGAGAATGGCGTAATGAAAAGCCGGAACCCATAATAACAGATCTAAGTCAGGATTTAGATTAAGATGAAGGGTAAGATATAATAGTATACATAATTGATTATATATGACCTAATGTGGTACGTTATATGATCATGTATTGTAGAGACTTAGAGACTTAAAGTGTACGTGTGATAATCAGTAAGCAGACGTTAAAGGCAAGTATTCTAACCCTTGTTCCAGCTCAGTCTGGACAAGCTGTGTAGTTCATGTATTCTTTCGCATGAAGTTTTTAACGATGAAGTCTAAGCTAATTCTTTCGGCTAGACTTATATTATGATTCTGTCAAGCCTGATTAATGTTTACCGAGTTATATTGGTGTGGTTTTCAAACGAAGACTGAGTATGCTAAAACTGTTTCTGCCGTTTAACGACATGCACGTGAGGTTGCCACAACTTAAACGTATACACATTTAATGAATGTAGTATTGATCAACATAGAGTACTATGGGCTGATCACCCAGAAGTGCTCGTAAGATATGTCAGACTTACGGACTTAGTGTCGGGTTGTCCTTTTCAAAAGAAATTATGAACTGCTCATAATCTTGACCCATAATTGATATTCTACTGAATATTGTTGTTGAAAAATGTTTTGAATGAAAAGAAGTGCTATTTTGAATTATCAATAGTACTTCATAACTATTTTTCATTTACTGAAGATATATGAGTTCTATGTTTCAAGCATGTTGTTTATTAGAATTGTAGTACTTGTTGAGCTACTCATGCTCACTCTTGCTTGAACCATATGAACACAGCTAAGATCGAGCAGACCGAAGGATCCGACAAGGATAAGGGCAAGGCGAAGACGAAACCTTAGATTACTTATGTAACAGTATAGTTGAATGTCTGTGATATATTGAATATTATGACAAGAACGAACGAATGGGTTATAAGGAACCTGGGAAATTTAATATTATTTTGAATATATAGAAGTTATATTAGTCCTTTTGAGACTGTTCAATTGAATGAATGAATGAATGAATGGTAGTACCGTGTAGCACCATCTGTCAGGTTGGAAGATACCCAGATTTGGGGGCATCACACCCCATCAGTAGACAAACCCTTCCCTCTCGAAAACATGGCAGTTTTGGCGCCGATTGAACCCCCAAATAATCAGCCTAGCAAGGTTCGATGGGGAGAGCTTGGCGAATACTATGTGTAGTAACAGTTTCTAGTTTCTGCATGGCTGCAACCGGATACTGTTATACTCGTAATCATTTTTTTCCATCCCTTGCACTAATTTCTTGAATGAATTTGGGTCCCCTCAAATCCTACTGTAAATTATCCTCTTACGGTGTGTAGCTTTCCCTTTAACTTGTTATTTATTTTTTTTATTTTGCTATTTGCATCAATATTTGATCTGTTTATGATAATCCAACAAAAATATATTTATAGTTCCTGGTTCTGCTTTACAGACTGGAGATTTCTATAAAAACATCGAATTGTTTGTTTGGGGTTCTGGTAGTTTCTTGTTTGGTTGATGATAATTCTAAAGCAAATGCCGAATCAGTGTCTTCTGCTTCAAATGGCTCCAACCATATTCTCATTGATGCAATAAATTTTGATAGATTAATATGCTCTTTTGGAACTAATCAAATTTGAGGTCTTTATGTTATTCATGCTATAAACTAATCTCCAGTGTTAGTATGCATATGTGGGCAGTGTGAGTTTGATTGCGTTCACACCTTTATACAGATTTCAGTTATTGTTAGGTACCAATAATTTTTATAGTTTTCTGAAATTGAAGGTTAATGTTGAATGTTAGGATTGATTAGTGTGGATAGTTAGAAAATTATGCAATAGTCAGTAAGTGAAATGTGTTAAATATAGATAAAATGTCTTATTAATATATAGATACTAGCACCTTCATGATCATAATTTCCCTTCTGCACTGACCTATTAAAATAAATCCCTTTTTCCCTGAAGTAATATTGGTAGTGGGATTAATGTGGATCATGCATTTGATAAACCAACACTTATCAAATGCTAGTTTGCCTGAAGCACTTTCCATGATAAATGTTGGGCAGCTTCAGCTGAATCCTTTAATGGGTAATAGAATGCTTAATGAGATGGTGGGAAACATTAGATTAAAGAAATGACTAACATGTGCCTGCAACAATTAGATATTGAGAGAGAAATGTTTAGGCAAAAATGTTTTTGAACATTATTCGTTGGAACAGTTGATCAGTTTAGCAATAAACAATTTTAAATGTATTTCCTAAATATTTTTTTGCAATCCAAATTCTAGAGCTTGTAAAAATATAATAATACTACAAAACAACTCGTCATCATTAAAACCAAAATAATATAAACAAACAGTTATCAAATGCTAGTTTGCCTGCAAAGACATGAGCACTTTCATGACTTGCATCTTATTAACTACTGAATTACCAAGCACTTTCATGTTCGACGACTACTTGCACTTTGAATTGGTCCCGTAGACAAATCTTTCTTCAATCTTTCACGCCAGCTCTGCTCTATATATCCTTATACTTCATGATTTAAATCTAAGACACGGTTTTCATGTATACACACGCACACACATATATCATATATTTAATATAAGCATCTGGATACAAAACAAGGCTCTAACCTAAGACGACTACTATTACTCTATGTTCATAACTTCCATAATTAGTCCCCATTTCTGTGCCCCTTATCCTGTTGATCTTGCAGTTGTTAGAGACGACAACTTTAAGGTTAAAGACATAAATGGCAACATTTTGTTCAAAGTGAAAGGATCCTTTTTTACTCTTCATGACCATCATGTACTTTTTGATGCTGCTGGAAATCCAATCGTCACTCTTCGCCAAAAGTTATTGATAATTTCCCAAAACTCTTGTTTTTTGTACTGTATCTTTTCAATTCATGAAGAAAGCACTGATAATGTATTTCTCTGAATGAATATAGTCATTTAGCTTACATAATAGATGGAAAGTGTTTAGGGGAGATGGCTCAGACTCCAAAGATTTGATCTTTAGTGCTAAATTATACTCACTATTTCAACTAAAGACGAAATTAGATGTGTTTTTAGCACATAACAAGAGAGACAAAGTGTGCGATTTCAAAGTTAAGGGAAGCTGGTCAAAAAGATCATGTATCACTTGTGCTAGAGAATCTGCAACCATTGTTGCCCAAGTAAGATAACTCTACTCCTCCATCAATTTGAACCAATAAAATTTATCAAATGTCTTATTAATATATAGATACCAGCACCTTTATGATCATAATTTCCCTTCTGCACTAACCTATTAAAATAAATCTTTTTTTCCCTGAAGTAATATTGGTAGTGGGATTAAATGATAATCAATTTTTCGAATTCTTTTCAAGGTTCCATACCATGCTGTTTATTCTTTAAAGCAACTGATGGGTTCTCTTTGGAAAATTTGATTGGCAGAGGTAGTTTTGGTTCTGTTTATAAATGAACCTTAACAAAGTGGTTTCTGTTGTCAAATGCACATTTTTACCCACTGATATTGGTCCGACTACATTTCTAGAAATACAAATATTGGTAAACCCAATGGAACTTATTCAGGTTAAAACATAGTTATGTAATATAATAGAAAAGATTTTCTTTTGGACAGAAACACGGAGATATAATAAATGCCTACGGATACCTATTCCATTTGAAATACTGTAAAAAGATGGATTTTGGGACAGACTCCAATATATGACAGAGAGGATTTCACTGCTTCCTTCTGATATTCATGCAAAAACCTATGAGAGTGCTTTCTACTTTAAATAGTGACACTAGTATGAATGTTTTCACAACACTGAATGCAGTATGCCAGTATCAAGTACACATTTTGCGTTTTACTTAGTTAAGACAATGTTGTGCAGACTATTGAGGCATTATTAGTGTAATTCTAGGCTGAAAGTAGTTACTAACAAATTATTGAGCTCTTGTTGCGGGTTCATAGAAACTTCCATAGTAACTTATAACAATTTTTCTTTTCTCTTAATCTTAGTTTCTGCAACTCAAGGTAGATGGTAATGATATTGGTAAAAGCAAGTGCTTTATGCCCTCACACGCCTGTACCCTTCTAGAGTTGTGAGTTTTTAGTCAAATCAATCGTGTATCAAATTGCATGCTGTTTGTCCAGATTTAGTAATTTTAAGTTTGTCAAAATAAAAATCAAGGACCGTGTAAATAGGCATATAGAACTGTGTGCCAAGTGTAATAGAAGATTTAGTTTTTTTTCACATAACAGTTACTTCAAAGTTGGACACATAGAGCATGTTTATCTTTGTCATAGTTGTTGTAATCTTATACATGCACATTGCACATGGTACCATCTTGTGTATGTTTGTTAAACTAGTATGTACTTCATGTTATCTTGTTTAAGGCATTTTATTTAGTCAGTTAAAGGACTCTGGAATCTTTCTATATGCTCAACCATTTAATAAATATTGTGGGTAGTATGTTGGTTTAATGTGACACCCCCAAATTTGGGCCTCTTCCAACCCGACAGATGGTTTGATAGAATCATAACATAAGTCTAGCTGAAAGAATTGGCTTTGACTTCCTCATACAAAACATCATGCGAAAGGATACATGAATTACAAAGCTTGTCCAGACTGAACTGGAACAAGGGTTAGAATACTTGCCTTCAGCGTCTGCTTACTGATTTATCACACATACACTTTAAGTCTCTAAGTCTCTACAATACATGATCATATAACGTACCACATTAGGTCTTATATAATCAAGTAGGTATATTATTATATCTCACCCTTCATCTCAATCTAAATCCTGACGTAGATCTATTATTATGGTTTCTGACTTTTCGTTACGTCATTCACATTATGTTCATCTTCAATTGATTATTAACATTTAATCATCATACATTAAGTGTTTAACAATGCCTTAACAATGTTATATTAACACCTTAGTTCATTACTAATGAGTTATCTTTCTTTCTATACTTGTAAACATTCTTGTCTGTCAAAACTCTGGGACTAGCGTCGCGGCATACACTATCTCTCTTCGTCTCACGCCATGGCAGTGAAGTTAGCGATATACCTTAACATCACATTTACGACCTGCAGTTACCACCCATTTGGCCTTGGGTTGGCTCCGCGGCGCCAACTCTGTGCCTCAGCTAGTTTGCAAAACTTGAAAATTTTACGAAACTTCCGGACTCATAACTTCTTCGTTATAAGTCCGAATTGGCTCGTTCAAAAGCCTTCGGTTCACAAATTTCATACTCTATGCGTTCATGTAAATATTTTATCTATTTGACTTTGTTTGCTAAAATTTCACCTATTAGTTCATTTTTAACAAAAACGATAAACGTCCGTGAACGTTCAACGCTCGTTTCTTCGTTCTAAGTCGGAATCTGGTCATTTTTGAGTCCGCAACTCTATAATTCCAAATATGACTTGTCTCCATCGAAAACCAATGTTTCTGAGTTCAAACACAAAATACGACTTCCATTCCGAGAATTTCACGAATTCGACGATTATGGTCTAATCGTGTGAATTCCGGCAATACCTCATTACTAATCATTCTAAATGGATTTTAACCAACACATGAACATTTTAAGTTACTTATTACACCAAGTTATTATCAAAGTAGTTTTTGACTTATTCTCATAAGTCAATGACTTATTTAACTAATGAACTACATATTCTAATGCTTATGACTTAATATGAAATTAAGTCCATCAATCAATGTTCTCATACTATATTTATCACACTTACATCATATGACAAACATATGACAAGTTCTTCATAATCTTATCAACTTATTAGAGTTCAAGTTGCTTATTCAACTTATTCGGCTTAAGTTCATTCATCAATAACTTATTACATGTTATTGTCATACACCCCCACTTCTCTATCAATCCTATCATAGAAGAGATAAAGATAATAGACATGAGTCTTACCCTTGAAGACTATTACTTCACTTCACTTATTCTCTCTACCAATTAAGTTGCTTATCTTGAGAGGAAATTGTTGGATGAAATGAAACAACCAACAAATGAAAAATCAAGCTTGGTATTTATAGGCTACTCAAAGTGAGGGTATTATGGACATTAAGCCAACCCACCTCCTTTAATCCACCTCCTCAACTAACCTCCTCAACCTCCACCTCCTTACTATTCCTTTCTTGTCCGACACTTGCTCATCACACAATTTGTTTGCCCATCAAGTCTACCCATTTCTCTCTTGGTTTGCCCCATGGATCATGTCCAATTCATAGGGCTTGCCAATTTAATCTAGCTAATTTGTAAGACCCCAACTTTTGTGAATAAAGATGAATTTTCTATAATTATCATTTTTAAATATTATGGAATGAATTTGATATAATGTTATAGTTGTGGGTAATATTTATAAATTATTCAAAGTACGTAAGTTGTTATATAATATTCGATTGGTCGGGGAATATTCGTACGACGACACAATCATTGGTCGACCCCACAATGGAATTATTGTCGGATTGAGAAAACGACAAAAATATTTTATGAAAATAACGGCGGAAGTTTTATCGTTAACTGTTGAAACACCTAGTGTTAAAAGTACATGAATACGCGTGGTTGCATAGTAGCACACGGTATTGATTATTGATGATTACGTGAGAAGTCACTCAGTTTTGTTCAATTATTGCTTCAGTAATTGTTGCATAGTATCTCGCGTTAATTGATTCAATTATTGTCGATATTTTATATATTATTAAATCAATAATTGAGATAACAAAGTTGTTAATATTATTATTTGCAATATTAACGATGTCTAGAAGTTCTTCCAATGAGAGGTTTGGTAACCTAATTGCGCGCCAATAGGGAGAAATCCTTATTGGAAAGCCCCCTTTCCTGGGAACGACCTGGTCGATTAATAGTGTGAATTATAATAATGATAATGAAGTTTTGTTTTATTAGTATTATTAATGTAATAAAATAGAAAAGCTTTTTATATAAAACAGAATACTTTTATAAAGTTATTCATTTTATTAGACTATAAATAGAATATATTATATTTTATTATAAACCAATCTGGACCGTCCTAAAAGTAAATCAATCTGGATCGTTTAGGAATTAGTTTCTATTCAGTCCATTCTTCTATAAATAGAAGCTCATTCCTTCATTATTTCTTACGAATTCACTGAAACTCTAGACAGAGAAACTATAGAGAGAAAGAAGAAAAGTGTTACGCTACTTCACCACTTCTATATCCAGGTTTCTTCTAAGGTAAGGGTATTATTTCTTTCAGTATACATGAAGAGAACTTACATTATTCCATTCTTTATTATTACATTGGAATAACTTTTGTGTATCATGAGCTACCCTATACTTAGTGAAATTCTTACATTATTCCATTCTTTATTATTATGTTGGAACATCACGTGCATGCGTTTATGCATGACTGGTTCCGTTATTTATTATTCTAATGGATTATCACAGCTTGATTGCATATTATGCGACTGGTTCCATTAATTATTATTCTGTTGGAATAACTTTTATGCATGCGGTCTATCGCATGCATGGTGATTTCATTGTTATTCCATTCTTTATTATTACATGGAATATCCCGTCGGTCATGCAATTTTGCACGACTGGTTCCGTTATTTATTATTCTGTTGGAATAACCTGTATGTACAGTCTATCGCACGCCTGGTGATTTCTTTTGTTATTCCATTCTTTATTATACTCAGTTGGTTAAAGTTTTGACTTCTATACTTCATGAAATTAGTGCAATATCCTTGATATTTGCGCTTCATCAAGTATATTTTCATGGAAATATTCTTCTGAACATTCTTGAATTTTACTCTACAAAGAAGTATCATGTTGACAATTTGAACGTTATTAGTTTCTGGATAAATTAATTCTTGAACTTGTTTTATTGAATTCTTATATCATTGTCATCATCCTCATGTTTATTTATGTTGAAAGTCATCTGTGGCCTGTAGTGCATAGATGGACATGGTATGATTATGACCAGGGATTAATCGGTATAATTATGACTGTAATGTTACAAATGATGTGGTAAAAGTCCTCATTGGCCCGTAGTGCATTGATGGACAGTTGTTGGCATGATCATGACCACTGATGAATACACGAATATCCTTGGCCTGTAGTGCATGGATAATTTGTTGTTGTGATACTAATGAATATCCTTAGCCGTAGTGCAGGGATGATGTGGATTATTTATTAAGCTGAGTCCCATCGATAAAAGTGATGAAAAACCTTTTAAATCATAAAAGATAGTAGATTTTATTCTCTACTTGACTCTTTTAATGGATTGCTTGTTCCACTGCAGTTAAACTTGATGTTTGTTATATTGTATCAGTTTAACTCCGTTGAAGGCTAATGATAATTTATTCTGCATTATCTTAGTCATAATATTTCTTACTGGGATAGTTGAGCTCACCCTTTTACTTTTATTGTTCTCTTCAGGAAATGAGAACGTAGTAGGGACTAGTCGGGGAACGGAGTGACGGTCCAGATAATAGCATTAGTAGTCCTCACTATTCTATTAAATAGTGTGATAATAAATGTAATGGGGACTCAATTGAGTGTGGATATTGTCTAGATGACAATATTTGTATTAAAACTCACATCATATGTTTTATCGTATTTTACACGACTGTTGTATAATTAAGTTATATTTGAATTTTGTACTATATATTTGGCGACTCCAGATGGGTGATGTATACCTATTTTGGGGGCGTTACAGTTGGTATCAAAGCTTCGGGATATGATCCCTGGCTGAGTTGTGAGATAAGAACTAGGAGGGGAGAGACGAGGAATTCCTTCGCTAGTATGACCTACCTAAGTTTATTTGGTATTTAATTGGTCGGTTAAAATATAGGGATAATATGTGATATGTTAATTAAAACTTGTTTTGTGGCAGTGTTTGAAAATGGCATCCGAGAATGTTGAGAACATCAATGTGGCACAGGAGACCGTTGAGTCTCCACAGATCAATAATCAGGATAATGTGCATCAGGAAGGCGACAATGCTTAGGCAAACAACAACACTGACCAGATGATGAATGATGGAATGTTCAGAGGCTTTATGTAATTCATGCAACATCAGGCAAGAGCGGTTCCTGTCCAAAATGCATGTGGAAACACTGGCAACTCTCGGACGGTTACCGCTAAGCAGTTCAAGGAACTGGGACCACCAGAGTTTTTTGGATTGCCAAAACCACTTAAGGCAGAGATGTGGATAAAGAAGATCTACAAGATATTTGATATCTTGGGATGCTCCGAGGAGCAAAAGGTTCCCTTTGCCACCTTCATGTTGGGCGCAGAGGTAGATTACTGGTGGGAATCTGTAAAACATACTCAACCTGCCGCACTGAAGATGACTTGGGAGAAGTTCCAATAATTGTTCAACGACAAGTACTTTCCCGAAAGTATTCATCACATGAAAGAGGTAGATTTCATCAAAATTTGGAGAAAAACAACATGGCCACCGTGTCACAATCTGAAGCCAAGTTTGCCGAGTTGTCTGGTTTTGCGTCCCATTTGGTTGATAATGAGGAGAGAATGACGCGAATGTTTCTAAGAGGTTTGAAACCCGAGATACGTCAATATCTTATCTCTCATAAACCGTGTTTGTATTCGGATGTTGTTAATAGGGCTCGATTATTGGAGCGCGATAATGAGTCAACCCAACCAAAAGAGAGCGGTGACAAAATGATAATACTAGTGATAATGATCCATCGGTTTGTGACAATAAGCGTAGAGGGAATCAACATACCAGAAATGGTAACCACTTCGGTGGTAATCATGGCCAAAAAAATAAGAATGAACATTTCAAGAAGAGGAGATTCAACAATGATGGAAAGACGTCAGCACCAGCACCCATTGTTAAGGAAGGAGAACGACCACCTATCATATGCTTCTCGTAAGTGAGGGAGAGAGTTAAGAGAGTGAGTGAAGCGAACGGAGCGATAGACTGGAGCTACCTTTCTTTTTTAGAGCTTTGAAGCGGGGTAGAGTAATGGTCAACTCATCAGTCTCATGATCTGAAGACTACAGGTTGGAATCCTGGCCCCGCCTAAAGAGAGGATGGGTTCGTTGAAGGTAGGATAAGTCTTACACTGTGCAGAGGGGAGGGATACATTAGTCCAAACTGCGCGATGCCGTCCAAAGCATGTTATAATTGTGGAAGAGAAGGTCACCTAGCAGATTTTTGTCGTTCACCAAGAAGAAGTTCACTAGGATGGAGGCACCAAAGGACGTCCCAGAAAATGTCAAAGCCAGTAATGCAAGGGAGAGCGTTTATCGTGACCTCCCAGAAAGCAATGAACCCGAACGATGTCATAACGGGTAAGCTTATCATAAATTCTAGCGAAGTATATACCTTATTTGATACCGGTTCTACCCATTTTATTATTTCTCCTACTTGTGCTCAACGTTTAAATTTGACTCCGGAGAAATTAGACTTTGACTCATCTGTTTAAACTTCGTGGAGAAACCTTCATTACATCCACTATTTATAAGTCTTGTTTGGTTCAAATCGGTACCCTCACATTACCTGTCGATCTTATTTCATTGAAAATACTTGCATTTGACTTAATTCTAGGGATTGATTGGTTAACTACTCATAATGCAAAAATTGATTGTTTTTATAAGGTTGTTAGCTTTCATATTCCTAACCAACCTATTATGTGAATTCAAGCAACCAAACCATTAAAATCAATCATTGTCATCTCAAGCCATAAAGCTATTCGTTTATTGAAAAATGGATGTCAAGCTTTCTTAGCTCATGTCACGGATCTAAACAAAAATACGTCAGTTTTGAATGATATTTCTATTATTAATGAATTTCCTGACGTATTCCCTGAAGAACTTCCTGGCCTACCCCTAGAGCGTGAAATTGAATTTTGTATCGACCTTGAACCCGGTACAAAACCTATTTCAAAAGCCCCATATCGAATGGCTCCTATTAAACTTTAGGAGTTAAAGACCCAACTGCAGGAATTGTTAGACATCAGTTTCATTCATCGTAGTACGTCTCCTTGGGGTGCTCCTGTTCTATTCATGAAAAAGAAAGACGGGAGTATGCGACTTTGTATTGATTATCGGGAGTTGAATCATGTCACCATAAAAAATAGGTACCCATTGCCACGTATTGATGACCTGTTTGACCAGTTGCAAGGCGTCAAATTTTTTTCAAAGATTGATCTTTGTTCCGGATATCACCAATTGAAGATTAGAACCGATGACATTCCAAAGATGACTTTCATAACTCGGTACATGCATTATGAATTCCTAGTCATGTCTTTTGGATTGACTAATGCTCCTGTTGCCTTCATGGATATGATGAACCAAGTATTCAAGGAATATTTGGATCACTTTGTGGTCGTCTTTATTGATGACATCCTTATTTATTCCAAAAGTCGTGAAGATCATGAGCAACACTTGAGGCTGATACTCCAAAAGCTTCGGGAATATAAGCTTTATGCCAAGCTGAAGAAATGTAAGTTCGGGCTTAAGGAAGTAGCATTCCTTGGGCACGTGGTATCAAGTCATGGAATATCAGTTGACCCAACAAAGATTGAAGCTATTCAAAGCTTGGAGCAACCTAAATCAGTGACCGAAGTACGTAGCTTTCTCGGCTTAGCTGGTTATTATCGGAGATTCGTAGAAGGGTTTTCTCGAATCGCTACTCCCTTAACTCAACTGACTCGGAAAGATACAAAATTCGGTTGGAACGAGGAATGTGAGAAGAGTTTTCAAGAACTTAAGTGGAGACTCATTTCAACACCTGTTCTGACAATACCATCTGGTTCGGAGGGATTTGTCATCTATAGTAATGCTTCGGGCAAAGGATTAAGATGTGTTCGCATGCAACATGGGAAAGTCATAGCCTATGCCTCTCGGCAACTCAAAGAGTATGAGAGGAATTATCCTACTTATGATCTAGAGTTGGCAGCTATTGTCTTCGGACTTAAAATTTGGAGGCATTACTTGTATGGGGAGAAAGTGGAGATCTTTACGCATCATAAAAGCCTCAAATATTTCTTCACTCAAAAGGAACTCAACATGCGACAATGACGTTGGCTTGAACTGTTGAAAGATTATGATCATACCATCCAATACCATCCTGGAAAAGAAAACGTGGTAGCTGACGCATTGAGTAGAAGATCATATGCAGGTACGAGTGCGATATTGTCAACGCAAAGGCCCATTTTGTATGACTTGCAAAGGATGGAGATAGAGATAAAGACTCCAGGGACCCAAGTAATGATGGCGAATATCTGAGTAGAACCAACTTTAATCGATAAAGTTAAAATTTGCTCAAGCTACGGACACAGGAGTGATGCATATGAGGAAGAAAGTACAAGAAGGTGCTATCTTTAGGAAGCAAGAATCGATGAAAAGGAATACTTCGAGTCAACTCTAGACTTTGTGTTCCTAACGACCATGATTTAAAGTATAAAATCATGATGGAGGTGCACAACACACCGTTTGCAATCCATCCTGGAAGTACCAAAATGTATCGTGATCTTCGACATACATTTGGGTGGAGCAATATGAAGAGAGAGATAACACTGTTTATCTTAAGGTGTCTAACTTGTCAACGAGTCAAGGCGGAGCATCAAGTACCAAAAGGTCCATTGCAACCACTTGAAATTCTAGAATGGAAGTGGGAGCACATTACCATGGATTTCATTCTTCGGTCTTCCCAAGGTTTCTCAAGGCATAGGCCTTGATTTGGGTCATTGTTGATAGATTGACCAAGTCTGCTCATTTCTTACCAATACGAGAAACTTATACACTTGAATGTCTTGCTCGTATGTATATAAACGAGATTGTAAGACTGCATGGTATGCTAGTATCCATAGTTTCTGATCGAGACTCAAGATTCACTTCACGATTTTGGGTTAGTTTACAAAAAGCTATGGGCACAGATTTACGATTTAGTTTGGCATATCATCCTCAGACGAACGGACAATCAGAGAGGACTATTCAAACTCTTGAAGATTTATTAAGACTCTGTGCCCTTGACTTCAAGGGAAGTTGGGAAAAGTTCTTACCATTGGTGGAGTTTTCTTACAACAACAGTTATCAAACAAGTATTGGCATGGCTCCATTCGAGGCATTTTTATGGAAGAAAGTGTCGTTCTCCAGTATACTGGGATGAGGTGGGTGAAGAAACATTGTTGGGACCGGAGTTGGTACGTATGACTACGGAAAAGATTCAAACGATCCGACAACGTATAAAAACCTCACAAGACCGACAAAATAGTTATGCTGATCTTCATCGAAAGGACGTGGAATTCAATATTGGAGATCATGTGTTGTTACGTGTTGCTCCATGGAAAGGAGTTACGAGATTTGGAAAGAGAGTAAAGCTCAATACTCGATTCATTGGCCCATTTTTAATTTCGATCGAGTAGGGACTGTAGCCTATAGACTCGCTTTACCGCCAAGTATGTATCGTGTTCATAACATTTTTCACATATCCATGTTACGTAAATATGTGGAAGACCCGAACCACATTATTGAGTTAGAACCGGACGAAATAGCGGAAGATTTAACATATGAAGAGGTTCCTATTAAAATCTTGGATAAGAAGGAACATATTCTACGCTCCAAGGTTATACCTCAAGTCAAAGTTTTATGGAGGAATCACGATGTTGAGGAAATGACCTGGGAGTTAGAATCTAAAATGAAATCAAGGTATCCTTACCTCTTCGACATACCAGGTACGTATCCTAATTTCGAGGGTGAAATTTCATAAGAAGGGGAGATTGTAAGACCCCAACTTTTGTGAATAAAGATCAATTTTCTATAATTATCATTTTTGAATATTATGGAATGAATTTGATATAATGTTATAGTTGTGGGTAATATTTATAAATTTTACAAAGTACGCAAGTTGTTATATAATATTCGATTAGTCGGGGAATATTCGTTTTAACAGGGAATATTCGTACGACGGCACAATCATTGGTAGACCCCATAATGGAATTATTGTCGGATTGAGAAAACGACAAAAATATTTTAAGAAAATAACGGCGGAAGTTTTATCGTTAACTATTGAAACACCCGGTGTTAAAAGTACATGAATACGCATGGTTGCATAGTAGCACACGGTATTGATTATTGATGCTTACGTGAGAAGTCACTCAGTTTTGTTCAATTATTGCTTCAGTAATTGTTGCATAGTATCTCACGTTAATTGATTCAATTATTGTCGATATTTTAGATATTATTAAATTAATAATTGAGATAACAAAGTTGTTAATATTATTATTTGCAATATTAACGATGTCTAAAAGTTCTGCCAAGGAGAGGTTTGGTCAACTAATTGCGCGCCAATAGGGAGAAATCCTTATTTGAAAGCCCCCTCTTTCTTGTGAATGACCTGATCGATTAATAGTGTGAATTAGAATAATGATGATGAAGTTTTGTTTTATTAGTATTATTAATGTAATAAAACAAAAAAGCTTTTTATATAAAACAAAATACTTTTATAAAGTTATTCGTTTTATTAGACTACAAATAGAATATATTATATTTTATTGTAAACCAATCTGAACCGTCTTTTTAAAAGTAAATCAATCTGGACCGTTCAGGAATTAGTTACTATTCAGTCCATTCTTCTATAAATAGAAGCTCATTCCTTCATTATTTCTTACGAATTCATTGAAACTCTAGAGAGAGAAACTATAGAGAGAAAGAAGAAAAGTGTTCTGCTACTTCACCACTTCTATATCCAGTTTCTTCTAAGGTAAGGGGTATTATTTCTTTTGTATTCATGAAGAGAACTTCTGTTATTCCATTCTTTATTATTACATTGGAATAACTTTGTATATCTGCAGACTACCCTATACTTGGAGAAATTCTTACATTATTCCATTCTTTATCATTATGTTGGAATAACTTTTCATGCGAGTACTGCATACATGGTGAAATTCTTACATTATTCCATTCTTTATTATTACATTGGAACATCCTATCTATGCGTTTACACATGACCGATCTGTTATTTATTATTACATTGGAATATCACATGGGGTGCGTATTACGCCTGACCTAGTTCCATTAATTATTATTCTGTTGGAATAACTTATCTGTGCGGTCTATCGCATGCATGGTGATTTTTGTTGTTATTCCATTCTTTATTATTTTGTTAGAATATCTAGTCGGTGCAATTTACTTTGACCTGACCCGTTCCGTTATTATTATTCATTGGAATAACTTTTATCTATCTGGCCTATCACATGCCTGGCGATTTCTTTTGTTATTCCATTCTTTATTATCCTTAGTTGGTTAAAGTTTTGACTTCTATACTCCATGAAATTAGTGCAATATCCTTAATATTTGCGCTTCATCCAGTATATTTTCATGGAAATATTCTTCTGAGCATTATTGAATTTTACTCTACAAAGAAGTATCATGTTGACAATTTAGACGTTATTAGTTTCTGGATAAATTAATTCTGGAACTTGTTTTATTGAATTCTTACATCATTGTCATCATTCTCATATTTATATTATGTTAAAAGTTATTTGTGGCCTGTAGTGCACAGATGAACTTGGTATGATTTTGACCAGGGATTAATCGGTATAATCATGACCGTAATGTTACAAATGATGTGCCTCATTGGCCTGTAGTGCATTGATGGATAGTTGTTGGTATAATCATGACCATTGATGAATACCCGAATATCCTTGGCCCGTAGTGCATGGATAATTTGTTGTTGTGATACTAATGAATATACTTGGCCGTAGTGCAGAGATGATGTGGATTATTTATTAAGCTGAGTCCTAGCGATAAAAGTGATGAAAAACCTTTTAAATCATAAAAGATAGTAGATTTTATTCCCTACTTGACTCTTTTAATGGATTGTTTGTTCCGTTGCAGTTAAACTTTATGTTTGTTATATTGTATTAGTTTAACATCGTTGAAGGCTAATGATAATTTATTCTGCATTATCTTAGTCATAATATTTCTTTACTGGGCTAGTTGAGCTCACCCTTTTACGTTCATTGTTCTCTTCAGGAAATGAGAACGTGGCGAGGACTAGTCGGGGAATGGGTAGCGGTCCGGATAATAGCATTAGTAGTCCTCACTATTCATTAAATAGTGTGATAATAAATATAATGAGGACTCAATTGAGTGTGGATATTGTCTAGATGACAATATTTGTATTAAAACCCACAACATATGTTTTATCGTATTTTACACGATTGTTGTATAATTAAGTTGTATTTGAATTTTGTACCATGTATTTGGCGACTCAAGATGGGTAATGTATACCTATTTTGGGCGCGTCACATAATTCCTTATTGGGTTTGTACTACAATAGTTTGGACTCCTGACTTATCAAACACTTGGGCTTGATTATCACATTCTATTGGACTCCTCCCCTTTAGGCTAGTAATCCTACAAGTCCAATACAATTAATTAACAACTTAACATATATACACCACGTATAATCCTCGTATGCTAGCTCTTATACTAACTTATAATATACGTTATTTCATTCTTCATTCTTAATAGTATAATATGTCGTATTATACTTACGTTCATTACCTCGTACAATGCAAACACATCATATAATTACAACTTTCTTTCCTTAACGCTTAATAAACCTAACGTTCCCAAATTAAGTCCGCATGCAAAATATTACGTTTTCCATACTTAGATTATTATTACATAATCAATATCACATTGATATTATAACGTTACGTATTTCTCGGAAATTCAAAAATAATTCCCAAGCAGAAATCGATGAATAGTGTTTTTCAAAAAATTTCTCGGAAAGCTTTTATTTTCGTCGTAGAAATTCAAACACTTTAATTCATTCACGTAGTTGAAATACTACGACGTTCTGACGTTTCTAGGTTATAGAACGACATTCATCTTATCAACACGTAATAAATAATAAATAATATTATTTTATTCATTATTAAAAGTATTTACAAATGTTTGATTTTCCGGGGTGTTACATTTAATAATATTAGTACCACGTAGCAACTCTATTGTCTTTGTGTATTGATGTTGGCATTAAGTGCCTCTGGTGACCTATTTGCTTCATTTTCCTAACTTGCTATTATTTTTAAATGTGCTGGAAGACTGCTTCTACGACCTGCCTTACAATACTGGGTAAAAAAATTTCGTGCTATGTTTACGGAAGACAAGGGACGAAATTATGAAGTGTACTCTCTCTATATATGTAGATATATACTTTGATTGAAGAACTGTGATATCTTTAGATGGTTAATTGTAAAGATAATGAATGATTATGTAATGGATGATTTTATTAAGTTAATAATATTTTAGTTTTTTGTATTCTTGTCATTATTTGTTATGGGAACATTGAGCCAGCCATGTACACAAAAAGAATGTCAAATTTTGATTTGGCAACAATATAATTCGTTACCAAAGCATTGAACAAGTTTTAATATAGCAACAATTTTTTATACATTTAGCAACAAATTTTCGTTGCTAATTACATTAAAAATATAATATTTGGCAACGAAAAATTAACCTAATAACAACAGAGGATATTGTTGCTAATACTAACATAAAAGAAAACATTTTTAATCGTTGCAAATCATATCAACTTTCGTTGCACATATAAAGAAACGACAACATATAATGTCGTTGCTAATCGACGACTTTCGTTGCTATTGAAAAATAACAAGCAACAAACATTTTTGTTGCTGATTCAGTATAATGTCGTTGCCAAATAATATAATCAGCAACGAAAATCATTTCTAAAAAGTTTACTTTCCACAACGAAAGTAAGCTTAGGCAACAATTTTCATAATTTACTGCAACGAAAAATGGAGTTGCAAAATGGTGTCAATTGCAACAAAAATGCATGGTCTTTGAAAAAAAAAGAGAATTCATTTGGTTGCCAATTAGCAGGCTTTTGCAACGAAATGGGGTTTTTAGCAACGAAATTTTAATTATTCTACAACAATACATTTTGTTGCTAAAGGATCGACGTTCCAACGTTTTTAGGTTATAGAACGACATTCATCTTATCAACGTGTAATAATAATAAATAATATTATTTTATTCATTATTAAAAGTATTTACAAATGTTCAATTTTCCCAGGCGTTACACAAATAATTGAGGGTAATTCTTTTTCATCATTTCTTCTAACTCCCACGTTGCTTCTTCTGCATCGTGGTTCTTCCATATCACCTGCACAGAAGGTATGACTTTATTTCGTAGAACTTGTTCTTTTTTATCGACAATTTGAATCGACGTTTCCTCGTACGTTAAGTCCTTCTCGATATGAATAGGCTCATATTCTATCACGTGCTTATAATCTGGCTTATAAGGACGCAATACAGATACATGAAATACATTATGTATTCGTTCTAGGTCTGTAGATAATGCTATCATATAAGCTACCTCACCCACCCGTTTTAATACCTCAAAAGGTCCTATGAACCTTGGACTTAACTTTCCCTTCTTCCCAAAACGTATCTTTCCTTTCCAGGGAGATACTTTTAGGAATACATACGAACCTAATTCAAACTCTTGATTCTCTCTATGCGGATCCGTAAACTTCTTCTGTCTGTCTTGAGCTGCTAGAAGATGCATTGGTATCTTCTTGACAATATCCGCTATCTGTTGCACCAATTCTGGTCCCAACATTCGGTGTTCCCCTACCTCATCCCAATATAGTGGCGTTCTATATTTCCTCCCATACAACGCTTCGTAAGGCGGCATACCTATGCTTGCATGATAACTATTGTTATACGCAAACTCCAACAATGGTAGATGATCATCCAAACTACCCTTGAAATCCATGACGCAAGATCTTAGCATATCTTCTAACGTTTGAATTATTCTCTCGCTCTGTCCATCCGTTTGTGGATGATACGCCATACTCAGCTTCAACTGCGTTCCCAACTGCTCTTGTAGACTCCTCTAAAAGTTTGACGTGAATCGTGGATCACGATTTGACACAATCGATACTGGTACTCCATGTTTGGAGATTATTTCCTTAATATAGAGTCTAGCTAACTGGTCTAAGTTATACTTAACCCTAATTGGAAAAAAGTGAGCCAACTTTGTCAATCGGCCTACTATTACCCAAATCGCATCATACCCCTTCTGAGTAGTCGGAAGTCCTACCACAAAATCCATCGTGATATTCTCCCATTTCCACTCCGGAATTTCCAATGACTGTAGAAAGCCACTAGGTCATTGATGTTCGGCCTTAACTCTCTGACAAGTCAAGCACCTACTCACATACTCGGCGGTATCTCTCTTCATGTTCGGCCATTAGAAACTCTGTCAAAGATCTTGATACATCTTAGTACTACTAGGATGAATCGAAAACCTCGAACTGTGAGCCTCTTGTAACATCTGCTCCTTTAATTTCGTCTCATCCGGAACCCAAATTCTTCCTTCATATCTTAATAATCCCTCATTATCAAGACTGTACTTAATATCTTTTTCATTGGCTAGTCGCTCCTTTATCCTGTCGCACTCATCAGTTTTGAGTTGCACCTCCTTAACTCTCTCTACGATGGTAGATTGCATCTCCGTCGTAAACAACATTTGTCCTACTTCACTTGGGAGTTTCACTTCCAACTCCATCCTAGCCATCTCTGTTATTAACTCAGTTTGAGCCATTAACAAAGACAACTTTTCTCGACCCTTCCTATTTAAGGCGTCGGCAACTACATTGGCTTTTCCAGGGTGATACAGGATTTCACAGTCGTAATCCTTTATCAACTCCAACCATCTCCTCTGCCTTATATTCAGCTCCTTCTGTGTGAAGATATATTTTAGACTCATGTGGTTCGTGTATATCTCACATTTTTCTCCATAAAGACAATGTCTCCATATCTTTAGAGCAAAACCTACTGCGGCCAATTCCAGATAATGAGTAGGATAAACTTTCTCATAATCCTTCAACTGCCTCGATGCATACGCAATGACCTTGTCATGCTGCATGAGCACGCAACCAAGTCCTCTATGCGAAGCATCTCTATAAACTACGAAATTTCTTGTGTTATCGGGCAATGACAAAACAGGCACTTCACTCAACCTCTTCTTCTGTTCTTGAAAATTGTCCTCACATTTGTCAATCCAAGTATTTCATCGTCTTCCTCATCAAGTTAGTCAACGGAGTAGCTATCTTCAAAAAATCTTGGATGGATCTCCGATAGTAACCCGCTAACCCTAAGAAACTATGCACCTCAGTCGGTGTTTTTGGTTGTTCCCAATTCATCACGGCTTCCATGTGACAACCCGATATTTTCTATATAAATAAATCTCAAATTTTGCGTATAAATTTTTTTAATTTTTTTTTTTTTTATTATTTTAAGGATGAGGATTTGTACAAGATTATGTGTATATGTATTTATGTGGTAAATAAAAATATATTTATTACATGAATATTTACAAGTAAATTTATTTTAGAATTATTGATTATTATAAAGTATATTTTTATAATAATTAATTTTAAGATAAAATTTTTTTATTAATTATTTTCCTGAATATATAATCATATATTATTTAAATAATATATGAAGTGATTTTAGAATAAATATAATAATTATTTTATTATATGAATTTTTATACTGATTATTAAGTTAATTATTTTACCTTAATTATTAAGGTTAAATATGAAAGAATAATCAGATATGGAATCCAAACTCTAATTTTGGATTATTGTCAAGGTATGAGAATAATAATATAATATTACTTATATTTTGATTTTTCAGTGCTATGAATATGTACGGTATGTTCGTATTGATAATGGTTGGCCAATTACGGTGTATTTTGACCAAACCCTAGTAATAATGTTAAACCCTAATTTGAGATCCAAATTAGAGTGTGAGATTGTTTTATAAGCGTGTAATACAATTTATGTCATGTATTAAATGTATTAATTAGGTAAACCCTAATTAAAATTTTGGAAACCCTAATATTTAGAAAACCCTAATAGTAATTTGGTAACCCTAATTACCAAAAGAATAAATCCTAATTGCTAAATTAGCAAAGTCAATGATAATTATATGATCTAAACCCTAATGTTACTGTATAAAGTAATTAGAAAATTAATCTAATTAACAAACCTAAATTGTCAAATTTTAGAAACTAAAATTTGGTTATTTTATAATAAACCCTAATTGTATTTCTAGAAACCATAATTATTGATATTTTAAACCCTAATTGCTTTATTAGCAAAGTTCATTATGATTAAGGGTAATAAACTCTAATGTTCATGTAATTACAAACTTAATTTAATTAACAATATTAATTTTGCAAGATTTTAGAAACTAAAAGTTATTTAATTTTAATTATTTAATTAATTTTTCTTTATTATTTTGTGCAAACTCTAAATTGGAAATCCTAGATTTTTGTTTAAACCCAAATTGGCTCAAACCCTAAACCCTAAATCAAACCCTAACCCTAAGGGTTTGGTAAGTTACAAGAATGCCATTTAATTGATTTATCAAATGACCAAAATGCCCTTTTTAGCATTAAAGAGGCTAGCTTGTAGGTTTTGACAAATTGGTGAAGTAGTTCACCAAACCAACCACTCCCAACAACTCATTATGCACGAAATTGCCAGCAACAAGCCTTAGATCAGTCATTCATGCACCTTTGTGGGTCTATTTAAGGATTGAAGGAGAGAGAAAGTAAGTTTACTAACCTAAAATTGTCCAACACTCAATCAAGAACTTCTCCCACTAGAACCAACGAAAATATATAGTTATTCAGTCTATTATTGAAGCCCCACGAAATCCAACAACAAATCAATAGCCAGAAATCAAGAATTGAGCATAAAAGGTATGAAACCCTAATTCAAAATCTGTCCAATTTTCGGTTGTTAGATGTTATGTTTGGGTGTTAGAATATGTTGTTTATAAGATATTATGATGATCTGGGTTGGTATTTATCAAATCCATAACATTAAAGTGCTCGAAATTAAAGATTTTTAAAATCTGGAAAATTATTTTTTTGTGTTCTGACATCAAATGTCGAATGACAGATTGTTGTGTGTTTAATATTTTGTTGTTTAAGTGTTTAATGTTGTAGCTTTGTATGAGATCTTTCATCCATAGCAAGAATCAAGTTCATATCTGTTATAAATCAAAAATTATTTAAGGTCAAAGTGAGTTGGCCGAACTTGGACATTACCGAGTTCGGGTAACCCAGAATGAGCCCAGAAAGCTCTGACAAGCTTTTAAATGGCTTGGATCTGACAGTGGTTTGATGTATCATTCTGGTTCTTGCATCTAAGTTGTATTATGTTTGTTAGACTACATCATCATGCCTTAATATCACTTGTTTTGTAAATGGGTTGGATTTGATGGAAGGTCAACTAGCAAGTCGAAAGCATGTTCTCTCATTTTACGGGTAACCCGAAAAATATATGAATATGTCGATCGACATGGTTTGACCAAGTCGTAACTTTTGGATTCTGTTCATGTTAGTTGTATTTTATGTAATAGATCTACTCTCTTGCATGTTAGCTACAACCTGAACCCTTTATATCACAAGAACAGTTCATGTGTTGCACGTTATAGTCGATCAAAAGTGGTCACTCGAACTGTTCTTCATTTCTGGGCAACCCAGAAAATGAAGAACAGCTCTGACAGCATCTTGGAACGCTTAGATCTAGCTTATGTTAGGTTGTTTGATCATGTTGTTTGTTAGAACATGTAGTCTTGAACTTTGTCTACAAAATCTAGCTTTTGTAATTCCGAGAAACACAATACACAGAGAATTAAAGTGGGTCAAACATGGCCACTCGGCAACTGCCTATGAAGATCTGGGTTTATGTATGAACATGAAGAACACCTATAGCGACGCCTTACGTACTATAGGTATCCTTTAACGACAGAATGATTATTATTTTCCTAAAATTAATTAATAAATAGAAAATAATAGTTTTAATTATTAAAAATACAAAATAAATTATAAAAATTATTTTAATATCTCGAAAATTATATTTTAATTATTTTAAATATATTTCATAAATATTTAATATTTTTGGAATATCAAAAGTAATTAATTTATTTAATGATAATATTAAATAAATTATTTAAAAATGATTTTAATTCATGAAAATCATTTAAAATTATATTATGATATAAGAAAAATATTTTAAGTTATTTTAATAACTTTTAAATATTATTTGATAATTTTCATTAATAAATGAATATTAATGATAATTAAGTTATTTGTTAAATGAATTAAGTAATTAAATTAAAATGATTTTATTATTTTAAAAAATTATTTTAAATAATAATAAGGTATTTAAAATATTTTAAGTTATAAAATATAACTTTTAATATTTAAAGATTAAATTTCATTAATTAATGATTATTAATGATATTAAAGTTATTTAATAATTATATTAAATAATTTAGTTTAAAAATGATTTTATTATTTTAAAAATCATTTTAAATAAAAATAAAGTGTGTATATAAAATATAACTTTTAATATTTAAAGAATAATTTCATTAATAATTTAATATTAATGATATTTATTTAATGATTAATGATTTTAAATTTATTTAATAATTATATTAAATAAATAGTTTATAAATGGTTTTATTAATTTAAAAATCATTTAAAAAGGATATAAATGGATTAAAAATATTTTAAGTTATAATTAATGACTTTTAATATTTCGATAATAGTTCATTAATATTTAAATATTAATGGTAATTATTTAATAGTGATTTTAAATATTTTAAAAATCATTTAAGGGTGTTATAAATACTTTAAAAATATTTTGAGTTATTATACATAACTTTAATATTTTGGCAATGGTTTCATTAATAGTTTAATACTAATTAAATATTAATGATAATAGAATTGTTTAATATTTAAATCATTTAATAATGATTACGATATTTCAAAAATTATAATAAATGATAATAATTATTTAATAATTATTATAAGGCCATGAAAAATAGTGTGACTAATGTTTAAGTTATCCAAATGGATATTGAACTACGGTTTAGAGTCTTAGACTCGATAATTACTCGAAAAAGTCATTCGGTGAATCCATATATTTCGAAAATTGATCTGGACTTAGATAATTTAATTGGATATGTGTTTATTTGTGATTCAATGGTTGTTAAGGTTGTATGATAATGTGATTAGGAAGGTGTTGATGTTTGATTATGAGTCAACGATTGTTAAACATGTGTGATAATGTGAATAGGGAATGTCTTTGGCAATAATAAGCGGTGTTATGTGTTAAGTTATGATATACTAATCAGTAAAATGATCTGATTAATGATAGGTGATTTCATAAAAGATAAAACTAAGTTGAGAATAGTAAGCAGCGCATCAGGCAAGTATCCTAACTTTGCATTTTCTTTATGCAATGGATGAAGTGAGAAGTTCGTAATTATTGTTATTATTATATGCATTTATTAAGCTTTATATTATATATGCCCATTGATTATCAACATGCTAGTATATGATAATTCTGGATAAATTTATTCTCATTAGTTAATTGCTATAAATGATTATACAAGTTTCCCACTTGGACAATCATTGTTTTTCATCGCATGTTGATACACATTTGATATACATATATGTTGAATTATATAAGACCTTTATTATGAACACTGACGAGATATGAACATCCCAAAATGGGAAAATTTTATGCTACCAAAACGAATGACAGAGCGAACGATAACATCGTTTATGTACATGTAGTATTTATCAATACAGGGTACAACAGGGCCGATCACCCTCCGTGCTCGTAAGTCATGACGTTTTACGATGAATTTCTGCTTTAAACCTTTTCAAAATGAAAACAATGTTCATGGTATGTCACGAAACCCCATATACACGATTAATACGTAGTTTCAAAAGTTTGAAAGAGGGTTGTTATGAATTATTAGTGGTATAGATTACTTCACAACTACTGACTAGTTGTAGAAGATATTATAAAAAAACATTTAAATTCTTTTCACTTATATATATATATATATATATATATATATATATATATATATACTAATTGGGCACTTTCGAATGCTCATCCTTGCTTAATTTAAATGTTTTCACTAAGTGTGAAGGACCGTAAGGATCTGTCAAGAACAAGGAAAAGGGAAAGTTCTTTGAATGACTTTTTATGTTCTTTGTTTGTAATAGTTTAGATTATGAAGACTATGATATATATATTTATATATTATGACATGTAATGAATGTTTAAAGGTTACGTGCTTGGGAGAATGACTCGATGTATATGTAAACTTAAGTTAAGTTTTATATTATTATTATTATTATTAGTATTATTCCGTTCATAGAAATGGTATCGTGATGTACCGAAGTTCGGGTTTCAAGTATCCTGGATTCGGGACCTCACAGAATGGTATCAGAGCTATAGGGTTAGAAACCTTAGGTGGGTTAGACCTTAGGCTATAACCTTAGAACAGAGGGAAACGTTGAAAATATAAATAACTCATATAGAGTTTAAAATAGATGAATCGGATAAATTCATCGTCAAACAAATTAAAAGATAACTTATATAAAACCTTTATGTGTTATGTGTATATATATTATGCTAATCAGGATAATTTATGTGTGTAGATGTCAGGTGAAATATGATTAGGATATCCACGGATTGTAAAGAAGGAGCTACTATCGAAGCCAATAGCGGAAATAGAAGCTCACAATGAAACAAACTCAGACGAGGTGGTTATCGTGGAAAACATAGTACCAGATCCGGAAATAGTGGATCTGACAGATAATGATTCAGACCCTAAAGTTGAAGCTGATCAAGCATCATTGGAGATGCAAGAATTGAGGAACAAGGTATCTTCTCTAGAAGGGTTGTGGAAGATAGAAAAACTGCTTAACAGTCAATTGCGTCAAGCGTTACTAGAAACAATGGAAGAGCAGGATAAGCTTAAACTCAAAATCAATCAGATGGGAGCCTCAAGCAACACTTCGTGTGCAGCTCCGAGAGATAAGGGAAAAAGGAAGGTAGAAGACCATGATTTAGGAAAACCGGGGAAGAAGAAATGGAAAAGAATATGTTATCTTTGCGGTTATGAAGGGCATACCACTCAGATTGTCCCCGACTATAAATGGGGAGCATGTTTTGTTTGTGGAAAAGAAGATCATCGGTAAAAGTCGTCCAAGGAAGAAGGCGTAGCGAATAGGTAGTATAGGTTAGGTTGTGTAAACATGTTTAATATAATATGTGTGTTTAGTATGTCTGTGTAATGCATTATTATAAAACTTTTGTATAAGCGGTAAAGTAAATCCCGACTTTTGTAGTCACAATGGGATGACTGATGTTTAAAGCACTATGTGCTGTGATATGTAAAATATTTTGAAAGCAATGAATGAATATGAATTAAAGTTTGAGTTATGAAACAAGTTTAATAAGTTTAAACTTATATGATAAGGTTTAGAATATAAGTTAATTTATGGTTTTTACTTAACCAAATAATGTCGTTAAGACGAAAGCGAAACCAAAGGACAAAAGAACCTGTCAACGAAGCTGGAGGACAACCAGACCCGACAAAGAATTTTGCGATTATGGACGCTCAAGCTGTGCAGAACGGAATACTAGCCGCGAAAGATCAACTAGATAATCGAACGTCGAACGTTAAAGACTTCAAGGCGGTCCTATCGCCGGAATTCAAAGGTACAACTGACCCTGTAGAAGCCCAAACTTGGGTTAGGGAAATTGAGAAGCGTTTTGTAATAGCTAGGGTAATGAGGGCAAAGACCTCTTTTGCCACCTACATGATGAAGGGTGAGGCAAATTTACGGTGGGAAGCAAATCGGTGAGGCGAGGAACAGTGTGTGGTAACCAGGATAGATTTAAGACCTTATTTTTCGAGAATTATTTTTTGACTAAAGACGCAAGCTAGAATGGATGTAAAATTTCTGGAGTTGAAGCAAGGGGATATGTCGGTGGCAGAATATGCCGCGAAATTTAATGAGTTAGCTAGGTTTGCTCCGCATCAAGTCGATACGGAGGCTAGGAAGGCGAGGAGATTTGATCTGGGATTAAAACCCTGGCTCTATAAAAAGGTGGCAGTGTTGCAGATTCCAACATTTGCAGCACTCATGGAGAAGGCGATAATTGCCGAGGAAGGGAGTGAGGCTATGAGCCTCTATAACAAGGAAAGGAAAAACAAGAGCAAGGTCGAGGGAGCTGAGAAGGTGAGAATTAATAGTGGAAGCAGGAGTGCTGATGGAAAAAGAAAGGGAAACTACTTTGGAAACGTGCAGGTGAAGCAAGAGGGAGTTAAGAAGCTAGCGATTCAGTGCAAAACGTGTGGAAAGAACCACTCCGGAGAATGTTTGAAAGGAAAATTTGTGTGTTATAAGTGCGGGAAGGAGGGTCACATCTCTCCCAACTGCCCCAATCCTAGAATGAACATTGGTTGTTTTATTTGTGGATCATTGGAGCATAGGGTTAAGGATTGTCCGAACAAGAGGGTAGAGGCTGGTAGTGTTAATATTGGTAAGGGAAGTGGAACATTAGCAATCGCAGGACCGACATCATCGAACAAACCAACAAAGTCAATGGCAAGGGTCTTTAACATGACGGTTCAAGACACGGTGGCAGCTGGCAATGCAGTTCCAGGTAATATTCGAATAACTTTTATTTGCGTAATTAGAATTTTTCTATTTATAGTAAATTATTTTATAAAGAAATTTTGAGGGAGAAATTTGAGTTTTTTTAGAAATCAAATTTCCGTTTAATCAGAAAGACAAGCTTAATGTGATTAATTAAAGATCGGTTCGATTAAAGTTAATCGAGATCTATTTGCGAAGATCGTGTATGCTATGAACCCAGTTATGTGTAGGTTTTTAAGTGGTGATTCCGGGGACGGAATCCTTATAAGGGAGGGTGAATGTGACAACCCGATATTTTCTATATAAATAAATCTCAAATTTTGCGTATAAATATTTTTAATTTTTTTTTTTTATTATTTTAAGGATGAGGATTTATACAAGATTATGTGTATATGTATTTATGTGGTAAATAAAAATATATTTATTACATGAATATTTACAAGTAAATTTATTTTAGAATTATTGATTATTATAAAGTATATTTTTATAATAATTAATTTTAAGATAAAAATGTTTTTATTAATTATTTTCCCTGAATATATAATCATATATTATTTAAATAATATATGAAGTGATTTTAGAATAAATATAATAATTATTTTATTATATGAATTTTTGTACTGATTATTAAGTTAATTATTTTACCTTAATTATTAAGGTTAAATATGAAAGAATAATCAGATATGGAATCCAAACTCTAATTTTGGATTATTGTCAAGGTATGAGAATAATAATATAATATTACTTATATTTTGATTTTTCAGTGGCTATGAATATGTACGGTATGTTCGTATTGATAATGGTTGGCAATTACGGTGTATTTTGACCAAACCCTAGTAATAATGTTAAACCCTAATTTGAGATCCAAATTAGAGTGTGAGATTGTTTTATAAGCGTGTAATACAATTTATGTCATGTATTAAATGTATTAATTAGGTAAACCCTAATTAAAATTTTGGAAACCCTAATATTTAGAAAACCCTAATAGTAATTTGGTAACCCTAATTACCAAAAGAATAAATCCTAATTGCTAAATTAGCAAAGTCAATGATAATTATATGATCTAAACCCTAATGTTATCAGTATAAAGTAATTAGAAAATTAATCTAATTAACAAACCTAAATTGTCAAATTTTAGAAACTAAAATTTGGTTATTTTATAATAAACCCTAATTGTATTTCTAGAAACCATAATTATTGATATTTTAAACCCTAATTGCTTTATTAGCAAAGTTCATTATGATTAAGGGTAATAAACCCTAATGTTCATGTAATTACAAACTTAATTTAATTAACAATATTAATTTTGCAAGATTTTAGAAACTAAAAGTTATTTAATTTTAATTATTTAATTAATTTTTCTTTATTATTTTTGTGCAAACTCTAAATTGGAAATCCTAGATTTTTGTTTAAACCCAAATTGGCTCAAACCCTAAACCCTAAATCAAACCCTAACCCTAAGGGTTTGGTAAGTTACAAGAATGCCATTTAATTGATTTATCAAATGACCAAAATGCCCTTTTTAGCATTAAAGAGGCTAGCTTGTAGGTTTTGACAAATTGGTGAAGTAGTTCACCAAACCAACCACTCCCAACAAACTCATTATGCACACGAAATTGCCAAAGAACAAGCCTTAGATCGGTAATTCATGCACCTTTGTGGGTCTATTTAAGGATCAAGGAGAGAGAAAGTAAGTTTACTAACCTAAAATTGTCCAACACTCAATCAAGAACTTCTCCCACTAGAACCAACGAAAATATATAGTTATTCAGTCTATTATTGAAGCCCCACGAAATCCAACAACAAATCAATAGCCAGAAATCAAGAATTGAGCATAAAAGGTATGAAACCCTAATTCAAAATCTGTCCAATTTTCGGTTGTTAGATGTTATGTTTGGGTGTTAGAATATGTTGTTTATAAGATATTATGATGATGCGGTTGGTATTTATCAAATCCATAACATTAAAGTGCTCAAATTAAAGATTTTCAAAATCTGAAAATTATTTTTTTGTTTCGACATCAAATGTCGAATATCAGTATTGTTGTGTGTTTAATATTTTTGTTGTTTAAGTGTTTAATGTTGTAGCTTTGTATGAGATCTTTCATCCAGTAGCAAGAATCAAGGTCATATCTCATTATAAATCAAAATTATTTAAGGTCAAAGTGAGTTGACCGAACTTGACCGGCTGAATTCTAGGTAACCCAGAATGAGCCCAGAAAGCTCTGACAAGCTTTTAAATGGCTTGGATCTGACAGTGGTTTGATGTATCATTCTGGTTCTTGCATCTAAGTTGTAGTATGTTTGTTAGACTACATCATCATGCCTTAATATCA
Source organism: Panax ginseng (assembly GCA_020205605.1). Lineage (NCBI taxonomy): Eukaryota > Viridiplantae > Streptophyta > Magnoliopsida > Apiales > Araliaceae > Panax > Panax ginseng. The sequence continues at coordinate 136,602,647 of CM035132.1, forward strand.
CTTATTTTGTAAATGGGTTGGATTTGATGGAAGGTCAAACTAACAAGGTCGAGCATGTTCTCTGTTTTCTAGGTAACCCAGAAAACATATGAATATGTCGACTGACATGGTTTGACCAAGTCGTAACTTTTGGATTCTGTTCATGTTAGTTGTATTTTATGTAATAGATCTACTCTCTTGCATGTTAGCTACAACCTGAACCCTTTATATCACAAGAACAGTTCATGTGTTGCACGTTATAGTCGATCAAAAGTGGTCACTCGAACTGTTCTTCATTTCTGGGCAACCCAGAAAATGAAGAACAACTCTGACAGCATCTTGGAACACTTAGATCTAGCTTATGTTAGGTTGTTTGATCATGTTGTTTGTTAGAACATGTAGTCTTGAACTTTGTCTACAAAATCTAGCTTTTGTAATTTCGAGAAACACAATACACGAGAGAATTAAAGTGGGTCAAACACGGCCACTTTCTAAGAATCGCCATGAAGATCTGGGTTTATGTATGAACATGAAGAACACTATATAGCGACAGTTGCAGCACATGAATAGGTGGCCTTTAGCTGACGAACTGATTATTATTTTCCTGGAAATTAATTAATAAATAAAAAAATAGTTTTTAATTATTAAAAATACAAAATAAATTATAAAAATTATTTTAATATCCTAAAATTATATTTTAATTATTTTAAATATATTTCATAAATATTTAATATTTTTGGAATATCAAAAGTAATTAATTTATTTAATGATAATATTAAATAAATTATTTAAAAATGATTTTAATTCATGAAAAATCATTTAAAATTATATTATGATATAAGAAAAATATTTTAAGTTATTTTAATAACTTTTAAATATTATTTGATAATTTTCATTAATAAATGAATATTAATGATAATGAAGTTATTTGTTAAATGAATTAAGTAATTAAATTAAAAATGATTTTATTATTTTAAAAAATTATTTTAAATAATAATAAGGTATTTAAAATATTTTAAGTTATAAAATATAACTTTTAATATTTAAAGATTAAATTTCATTAATTAATGATTATTAATGATATTAAAGTTATTTAATAATTATATTAAATAATTTAGTTTAAAAGTGATTTTATTATTTTAAAAATCATTTTAAATAAAAATAAAGTGTATAAAAATATTTTAAGTTATAAAATATAACTTTTAATATTTAAAGAATAATTTCATTAATAATTTAATATTAATGATATTTATTTAATGATTAATGATTTTAAATTTATTTAATAATTATATTAAATAAATAGTTTATAAATGGTTTTATTAATTTAAAAATCATTTAAAAGGATATAAATGGATTAAAAATATTTTAAGTTATAATTAATGACTTTTAATATTTCGATAATAGTTCATTAATATTTAAATATTAATGGTAATTATTTAATAATGATTTTAAATATTTTAAAAATCATTTAAGGGTGTTATATAAATACTTTAAAAATATTTTGAGTTATTATACATAACTTTAATATTTTGGCAATGGTTTCATTAATAGTTTAATACTAATTAAATATTAATGATAATAGAATTGTTTAATATTTAAATCATTTAATAATGATTCTGATATTTCAAAAATTATAATAAATGATAATAATTATTTAATAATTATTATAAGGCCATGAAAAATAGTGTGACTAATGTTTAAGTTATCCAAATGTATATTGAACTACGGTTTAGAGTCTTAGACTCGATAATTACCTGAAAAAGCTGTCGGTAGACCGACATCTTTCAGAAATTCATCTGGACTTAGATAATTTAATTAGATATGTGTTTATTTGTGATTCAATGGTTGTTAAGGTTGTATGATAATGTGATTAGGAAGGTGTTGATGTTTGATTATGAGTCAACGATTGTTAAACATGTGTGATAATGTGAATAGGGAATGTGCTGACTGCAATAGGCAGTGTTATGTGTTAAGTTATGATATACTAATCAGTAAAATGATCTGATTAATGATAGGTGATTTCATAAAAGATAAAACTAAGTTGAGAATAGTAAGCAGCGCATCAGGCAAGTATCCTAACTTTGCATTTTCTTTATGCAATGGATGTAGTGAGAAGTTCGTAATTATTGTTATTATTGTATGCAGTTGTTAAGCTTTATATTATATATGCCCATTGATTATCAACATGCTAGTATATGATAATTCGGATAAATTTATTTTGTTCGTTAATTGCTATAAATGATTATACAAGTGTCCCCACTTGGACAATCATTGTTTTTCATCGCATGTTGATACACATTTGATATACATATATGTTGAATTATATAAGACCTTTGTTATGAACACCGATGATATGAACATCCCAAAAATGGGAAAATTTTATGCGCCATGGCGTGACAGAGCTTTAACGATAACATCGTTCATGTACATGTAGTATTGATCAATCTGAGGTACAACAGGAGTACGATCACCCTCCCGTGCCTGTAGTAAGTCATGACGGTTTACAGATGAATTTCTGTTTAAACCTTTTCGAAAATGAAAAACAATGTTCATGGTATGTCACAGAAACCCCATATACAGTCAATACGTAGTTTCAAAAGTTTGAAAGAGGGTTGTTATGAATTATTAGTGGTACAGATTACTTCACAACTACTGACTAGTTGTAGAAGATATTATAAAGAAAACATTTAAATTCTTTCAGCCTATATATATATATATAATACTCGCTGGGCACTCGAATGCTCATCCTTGCTTAATTTAAATGTTTTCAGCTAAGTGTGAAGGACCGTAGGATCTCACAAGAACAAGGGAAAGTGGAAAAGTTCTTTGAATGACTTTTTATGTTACTGTTTGTAATAGTTTAGATTATGAAGACTATGATATATATATTTATATATTATGACATGTAATGAATGTTTAAAGGTTACGTACTTGGGAGAATGACTCTGATGTATATGTAAACTTAAGTTAAGTTTTATATTATTGTTATTATTATTAGTATTATTCCGCTCATAGAAATGGTATCGTGATGTACCGAGTTCGGGTTTCAAGTATCCGGATTCGGGGACCTCACATTCCACCTTCGCTGGATCTACTGAAATCCCCTCATAGTAAATAGCATGACCTAAAAATTGTACCTTCTCCAACTAAAATTCACATTTAGTGAATTCCATGTACAACTTCTCCCTCCTTAGTGTCTCCAACACTAATCTTAGGTGTTCCACATGATCTTCTAGCGTCTTAGAATAGACTAGAATATCATCGATAAACACCACGATGAACTTGTCCAAATATTTTTTGAACACTCTGTTCATCATATCCATAAATGCAGCTACTGCATTAGTCAGCCCAAATGACATCACAAGAAACTCGTAATGACCATAATGAGTCCTAAATGCTGTCTTTGGTACATCCTCCTTCCTAACCTTCAACTGATGATACCCCATTCTTAAATCTATTTTAGAAAAATACTTAGCCCCTTTCAACTGATCAAAGAGATCATCGATCCTGGGCAATGGGTATTTATTCTTTATCGTTAACTTGTTCAACTCTCGGTAGTCGATACAAAGTCTTAACGATCCGTCCTTCTTCTTGACAAACATTACTGGTGCTCCCCATGGCGAAACACTCGGTTGAATGTACTTCCTGTCCAACAGCTCTTGTAACTGCACCATCAACTCCTTCATCTCCACTGGCGCCATATGATACGGTGCCCTGGAAATTGGTGTCGCTTCTGGCACAATGTCTATCACAAACTCTGTCTCCCTATCCGGTGAAAGACCCAACAATTCACTCAGAAATACATCGGTGAATTCTCTCACTACAGGTATTTGTTCCATGGTTTCTACCACTCTCTGGGTATCCACAACATGGCACAGGTAACCTACACATCCCTTTCTCAGTAATTTCTTAGTTTGTGTCATGGTTAGACAACACGAACGTCCCGACGATCTATTCCCGTAAAATACTTCCTGAGGTTGTCTTAACGATTTAACGTTCACACATTTCTTTTGACAAATCTATAATTGCCCCATGGTTAACTAACCAATCCAATCCGAAAATTATGTCGAATTCTCCTAACTTTATCGGTAACAAATCTATCAATAATTTACAACCCTGTATGTCTACGCAATAACTCCTATAAATATCTTTAACAGGAATTATCTCTTCGTTTGCTACCTTAATATTTAAAGGTATAGGCAACTTTTCGGGAAGTAATCCTAATCATCTAGCAAACTCGTATGCTATAAACGAACAAGTAGCACCTGAATTAAACAACATGTAAGCATTTATGTCGTTGATCGGAATAATACCTGCGACAACGTCCCATGATGCAACTACATCTTGGACTGTCATGTTAAAGGTTATGGCCCATCGGCCTACCCGGTTGCGTTGGACTCCCAATAGCTAACTTCCCGCTATTAGTTCCCCGGTTCCCGTCCATCCCCTTCTTCGGGCAACTCTTTGCCATGTGGTCAGTTGACCCACACACAAAGCACCCATGATTCTTCTTCGAACTGGGATAGTTAGGTGCAATATGCCCCTCATGTCCACAGTTATAACACACGGCCTTCCCCTTGAGACAGACTCCTAAATGAGTCTTCCCACAGATCTTGCAGGCCTCCATCCTTCTCTTCGGGTCTCCTTGCTTCACTCTGGTATTCCTAGAGCTAAATACCTTCCTCTTCTCACCACTGCCACTAACTCCTTCTATTTTGACCCCCCCCGTCAATCTTCCCCTTATTCTTCTTTTCTTTGTGGTACTGGCTCAACGCCTCGCTACCACCCTTGGCGATTATCACCTTCTCTAAAAGGGTTCCAAAAGTAGTGCTCTGGAACACAGACACACGGTTATAGAGCCAGGGTTTCAAGCCCTGCTCGAACCGTCGTGCCTTCCTTACCTCGGTGTCCCCTTGGTGTGGAGCGAACCTTGCTAGTTCATTAAACTTGGCAGCATATTGGGGAACTGTCATGTCCCCTTGTTTCAAATCGAGGAACCTCATCTCCATTCTCCCCTGCATGCTTGTGGGAAAGTAGTTCTCGAAGAATATCTTCTTGAACCTCACCCACGTTACATTCCCTATATCCGATCTGGCTTGATTGGCCTCCCACCAAAAGTTGGCCTCTCCCTTCATCATATAGGTTGCAAAGGCAACTTTTTGGGCCTCGTCGACATTTGCTATCACAAATGCCTTCTCTATCTCCTTAACCCACGTTTGGGCCTCAATAGGGTCCGTAGTTCCTTTGAACTCTGGCAGACCGACACTCTTGATATCCTTAAAGGAAGTAGCTCGTGCTACTCCCGGATTTACGGGGATATTAGCACCAGTTCTATTAAATGCGGATGTTATTAAATTGACAAATTTCTACATGGGGTTTACTGGACCTCCCTCCTATTGATTTGTATTAGCGCCTTGGTTTCGTTGCACTCTTCTTGGCTACATTTTGTTGATACAATAAACAACACATTGCATTACTATTTCCTTCTTTATTAGTTAGTTATCATTCCAAATTAAACAATAATTTTAACATCCATTGCTCGATTGTATCATAAAAAGGCTTATATTCATTCATTCAGTATAATACTACATCGGTTACATTACACAGCCTAAGATGATTACATTACTTTCCCGCTATTTCTTTCCAAAAATTAGGATTTACAAAAGACTACCCTTTTCTATACAAAAGAGGGTTTTGTGTCACTACTAGATACACACATATTTACATATTTAAACCACTCTAGCTACTACTAGATTACATCTGCCTTAAGTCATTCTCAAAATCTGCCTTGGCAAGACCGGCAATAATATCACGGTTGATAGTATACCGCGTCCGCCTCGCCTCTCTGATATAGCCGACCACCGTCACTGGAAATCAGATGAGAACTTCTATGGATATAGGACATTCTCCCTTTCTTCTGATGTTTGGTTTTTAGCTCCTCCTTGAGCTCAAAAAACCTCATGCTTCAACTCGTGGACTTTGTCCTTAGCCAAAATCCTCTCATCGTGTTCTTGCTCCCACATGGACTCCACGTCCGTCTTATCCTCTATAACCATCTGGAGCTCTGCTTTCAGCTCCTTAACCTCCTGAAGGTAATGGATATTTCTATCCAACACTGACATGAACAGAGACATCATCGACCCTCCAGGAGCTATCTCCGCTACTATAGCTACTGGATTAAAGGACACTGTCTCCACTTCATCCTCTATCATCCCATCGAATACTGACATGTAGTCAGCATCATCTGAGTCTCCAGACTCAATAACTACCAGCTCCAGATCTTCTACTATGGGGTTTGGTAAAACCTCTATTTGGTTCACCGATTCTTCACTAATGGCCTGACCATCTACAAACATTCCGTTTACTCCTGACATCTACACAAAACAATTAAGTTGATTAGTACACGTTAGTAGAATAATAAAAACACATAACAAAATCATAATGCATTTTTATAAGGTTATTTTCTTCTTGTACTCCTTCGACTTCTCTTAAGGTTATGACTTGAGGTTTTTAATCCCCCCTTAAGTTTAATAACCTAATGCTTTGATACCAACCTGTGGCGCCCCCAAATTTGGGTCTCTTCCAACCCGACAGATGGTGCTACACGGTACTACCATTCATTCATTCATTCATTCATTTGAATAGACTCAAAAGGACTAATATATATTCTATATATTCGAAATAATATTACATTTCACAGGTTCCTTATAACCCATTCATTCGTTCTTGTCATAATATTCAATATATTACAAACGTTCATCCTATACTATTACAAAAGTATTATATGGATTCATCTTCGCCTTGCCCCTATCCTTGCCGGAGCCTTCGGTCCGTTCGATCTTAGTTGTGTTCATATGGTTCAACCAAGAGTGAGCATGACTAGCTCAGCAAGTACTAAAATTCTAATAAATCACATGCTTGAAACATAGAATTCGTATATCTTCAATAACTGAACAATAGTTACGAAATACTATCGATAATTCAAAATAGCACTTCTTTTCATTCAAAACGTTTTACAACAACAATATTCAGTAAAACATTAATTCCGGTCCAAGACCTTGAGCATTTCATAAGTTCTTTTGAAAAGGACGTCCCGACACTAAGTCCGTAAGTCCGACATTACTTACGAGCACTTCTTGGTGATCAACCCATAGTACTCTATGTTGATCAACACTACATTCATTAAACGTGTATACGTTTAAGTTGTGGCAACCTCACGCGCCTGTCGTTAAACGATGAAAACATTTTAGGATACTCAGTCTTCGATTGAAAACCACACCAATATAACTTGGTAAACATTAAACATGCTTTGATAGAATCATAACATAAGTCTAGCCGAAAGAATTAGTTTTGACTTCCTCATACAAAACTTCATGCGAAAGGATACATGAATTACAAAGCTTGTCTAGACTGAACTGGAACAAGGGTTAGAATACTTGCCTTCAGCGTCTGCTTACTGATTTATCACACGTACACTTTAAGTCTCTAAGTCTCTATAATACATGATCATATAACATACCACATTAGGTCTTATATAATTAAGTAGGTATATTATTATATCTTACCCTTCATCTCAATCTAAATCATGACGTAGATCTATTATTATGGTTTTTGGCTTTTCGTTACGTCATTCACATTACGTTCATCTTCAATTGATTATTAACTTTTAATCATCATACATTAAGTGTTTAACAATGCCTTAACAATGTTATATTAACACCTTAGTTCATTACTAATGAGTTATCTTTCCTTCTATACTTATAAACATTCTTGTCTGTCAAAACTCTGGGACTGGCGCCACAGCGCCACACTTAGCTCTTCATCTCGTGCCATGGCGCGAGTTAGTATTATGCCTTAACACTGTTACGGTGCTACAACACCACCTATTTGGCCTTGGGTTGGTGCCGCGGTGCCAACTCTGTGCCTCAGCTAGTTTGCAAAACTTGAAAATTTTACGAAACTTTCGGACTCATAACTTCTTCATTATAAGTCCGAATTGGCTCGTTCAAAAGCCTACGGTTCACAAATTTCATACTCTATGAGTTCATGCAAAAAATTTATCTATTTGACTTTGTCTGCTAAAATTTCACCTATTAGTTCATTCTTAACGAAAATGATAAACGTCCGTGAACGCTCAACGCTCGTTTCTTCGTTCTAAGTCGGATCCGGTCATTTTCAAGTCCGCAACTCTATAATGCCGAATATGATTTGTCTCCATCGAAAACCAATGTTTCCGAGTTCAAACACAAAATATGACTTCCATTCTGAGAATTTCACGAATTCGACGATTATCGTCTAATCGTGTGAATTCCAGCAATACCTCATTACTAATCATTCTAAATGTATTTTAACCAACACATGAACATTTCAAGTTACTTATTACACCAACTTATTATCAAATTAGGTTTTGACTTATTCTCACAAGTCAATGGCTTATTTAACTAATGAACTACATATTCTCATGCTTATGACTTACTATGAAATTACGTCCATCAATCAATGTTCTCATACTATATTGATCACACTAACATTATATGACAAGTCCTTCACAATCCTATCAACTTATTAGAGTTCAAGGTGCTTATTCAACTTATTCGGCTTAAGTTCATTCATCAATAACTTATTACGTGTAATTGTCATACACCCCCACTTCTCTATCAATCCTATCATAGAAGAGATAAAGATAATAGATATGAGTCTTACCCTTGAAGACTATTACTTCACTTCACTTAAGAAAATCTAGCAAAGGTTGAAGTAGCTTATAAGTGCTTATGTGTCTTATTCTCTCTACCAATTAAGTTGCTTATCTTAAGAGGAAATTGTTGGATGAAATGAAACAACCAACAAATGAAAAATCAAGCTTGGTATTTATAGGCTACTCAAAGTGAGGGTATTATGGACATTAAACCATCCCACCTCCTTTAATCCACCTCCTCAACCCCCACCTCCTTACTATTCGTTTCTTATCTAGCACAACACTTGTTCATCACACAATTTGTTTGCCCATCAAGTCTACCCATTTCTCTCTTGGTTTGCCCCATGGATCATGTCAAATTCATTGGGCTTGCTAATTTAATCTAGCTCATTCCTTATTGGGCTTGTACTACTATAGTTTGGACTCATGACTTATCAAACACTTGGGCTTGATTATCATATTCTATTGGACTCCTCCCCTTTAGGCTAGTAATCCTACAAGTCCAATACAATTAATTAACAACTTAACATATATACACCACGTATAATCCTCGTATACTAGCTCGTATACTAACTTGTAATATACGTTATTTCATTCTTCATTCTTAATAGTATAATACGTCGTATTATACTTACGTTCATTACCTCATACAATGCATACACATCATACAATTATAACTTTCTTTCCTTAATGCTTAATAAACCTAACGTTCCCAAATTAAGTCCGCATACGAAATATTACGTTTTCCATACTTAGATTATTATTTCATAATCAATATCACCTTGATATTATAACGTTACGTATTTTTCGGAAATTCAAAAATAATTCCTGAGCAGAAATTGATGAATAGTGTTTTTCGAAAAATTTCTCGAAAAGCTTTTATTTTCGTCTTAGAAATTCAAACACTTTAATTCATTCACGTAGTTGAAATACTACGACGTTCCGACATTTCTAGGTTATAGAACGACATTCATCTTATCAACACGTAATAATAATAAATAATATTATTTTATTCATTATTAAAAGTATTTACAAATGTTAGATTTTCTGGGGCGTTATATTTAATAATATTAGTACCACGTAGCAACTCTATTGTCTTTGTGTATTGATTTTGGCATTAAGTGCCTCTGGTGACCTATTTGCTTTATTTTCCTGACTTGCTATTATTTTTAAATGTGCTGGAAGACTGCTTCTACGACATGCCTTACAATACTGGGTATCAAATTTTCGTGCTACGTTTACGGAAGACAAGGGACGAAATTATGAAGTGTACTCTCTCTCTATATGTAGATATATACTTTGATTGAAGAACTGTGATAGCTTTAGATGGTTAATTGTAAAGATAATGAATGATTATGTAGTGGATGATTTTATTAAGTTAATAATATTTTAGTTTTTTGTATTTTTGTCATTATTTGTTATGGGGACATTGAGCCAGCCAGGTACACAAAAAGAATGTCAAATTTTGATTTGGCAACAATATAAGTCGTTACCAAAGCATTGAACAAGTTTTAATATAGAAACAATTTTTTATACATTTAGCAACAAATTTTCGTTGCTAATGACATTAAAAATATAATATTTGGCAATGAAAAATTAACCTAATAACAACAGAGGATATTGTTTCTAATACTAACATAAAAGGCAACATTTTTAATCGTTGCAAATCATATCAACTTTCGTTGCACATATAAAGAAACAACAACATATAATGTCGTTGTTAATCGACGACTTTCGTTGCTATTAAAAATAACCAACAAATAAACATTTTCGTTCTTTGATTCAAATATAATGTCGTTGCCAAATAATATAATCAGCAACGAAAATTGTTGCTAAAAAGTTTACTTTTCCCAACAAAAGCAAGCTTAGGCAACAATTTTCATAATTTACTGCAACGAAAAATGTCATTGCAAAATGGTGTCAATTGCAATGAAAATGCATGGTCGTTGCAAAAAAAAAGAGAGTTCATTTCGTTGCCAATTAGCAGGCTTTTGCAATGAAATTGGGTTTTTAGCAATAAAATTTTAATTATTTTGCAACAATACATTTTGTTGCTAAAGGATCGATGTCTCTGTACGAAAGCCAAATTTCATTGCAAAATGTATTACTTTTGGCAAAGAAAAAAAATGTTCGTTGCGGAACAATTAGCAACGCTCATTGCGCAATGAAAGACGCAACGACATTAAAGTCGTTGCTAAAACCCTTTTGCAACGAAATTTCGCACCTTTAGCAACGAAAATTGGTTGTTGCTGAAGCCCAATTTTTTTGTAGTGTAACAACAGATCAATCCAACTATAAAACAATCACAAGTTATGACTCGGTCAAACCTTGTCAGAAACTTTGTTCAATCTGTTTTTGAGTTTTCCAGAAAATCAAACCGTGACCGAGTGGCCTGGTTTGACCACTCACTACGTTCGATCTGTTGATGATTTAAATGATCTAAAGTCATGGATCTAAAGTCTATATAACAGGCTACAAACTGGATACAAACACATCATCAAAACACTTAAAAACCGACATATCAAGGTTTTACAAAATGTTGTCAGACACTGGAATTTGCTTTTTGGGTTGCCCAGAATTCATCTAGTCATGCCCGGTCAACGGGTTTTGACCGATTATAACTTACAATCTAAACATCAAATGACTGTGATTTAACTTGCAGAACAAAGATCTCATATCAACCTATAGATCTAAAATATAAAACATCAAAAATCATGAACAAGCAGAGATCTAAGGCCACTGACATTAGCTTGTCAGACGACTTTAGGGTTCAAGAACAGTTCTTCAAATACTCCATGTTAAAGCCTTTTGATGATATAGATCTATGATATGTCATCATAGATCCTCTCAAAACATTTTCTAGCACTGTTTTAAACACATAAACACAAACATGAACTTAGAATACATGATCTAGGTTGAGTTTAGGGTTTTACCTCTCTTATTCCACTCTTTGATCTTTGATCTCCTAACTGATTTTTGGTGTTCAAATGGGTTATCTAGTGACTGAATCACTTTAGATTTTTGGAGGTTTGGGAGCTTGAGAGCTTGAGAGCAAATGACTAATATTTGTGACTTTCTCTCTCTCAAATATATATATATATATATTACTTAGATGCATTGTATAGATCTGATGAATTGGAATGATTTTGCTGGAATTTTAAGTCACAAAGTCAAATTAGTTGGTCACCAACTCCAAATATGGAAAGATTTGCAAGTTAGCTCATTAAAGAATGAAAAAGGGTATTATGGTCATTTGCAATATAATTTTAATGGCTTTCTTGTCTTTTGTCCAAACCCTTAGGGTTCAACCCTAAGGTTTTAACCCTTAGGTTTTCTAAATTTAGTTTCTAAGATTTTCAAATTAGGGTTTTTAAAATTAGAAAATTAAGATAACTAAAATATAATTAGTGTTTCCTAATTACATTAAAGTTTAATAATCACATTAGGGCTTACTAATTAGGATTAGAATTTCCTAATTAGGGTTTAGAGTTTCTAAATTTAAAATTAAGGTTTCCCGTCATACAATTAGGATTCCTAACTGTGTGTTAGGGTTTCTAAACTTGTTATTAGGATTTCTAATCCCTTATTAGGGTTTACTAATTTAAAACCCTATCCGGTCAATCATTAATCAATAAATCTATACAGTACAAACACGTACTCATCAATACAATTTTTAAATTATATTTTCTACCAAATCCCTATCCGAACTTAGGGTTAGGGTTTTTAATTCTTAGTTAAGCACAACTCTACTCTTATTTCTCAGTCAATACACAAATTGAGTAATTCTCAAAACTCATATAACCGACACAGCACAATATAGATAATCAATATCAATGTTATTTAAAATAAATTAATAAAAAAATTTATTCATAAAATTCAAATTATTCGAAATCCCAGGTTATTACAAAGCATGTTCATGAGCTACTAAAGTCTCAAGTCTCGCGCAACAAGTGGCTTATAGAATGAACTAAGCGTGACGTCATGAGCGCTGAAGGCAGTGTCTCAACCATCTTCTTGACTACATGGCAATGCATTTAAGCACTAGACCAAACATAGTAATGAAGGTTTATAAAGATAAAAATGAAATTGGTTGATTAGAAATGAACTAATACATTAAGAAACCTAAAGTAACATCCTTAAATGATGTTAAAGACCTTAAGTAATACAACTAAAGGTCGACAAAAGATTAATTGAATACAAGAACCAAATGTAAGAACAATGTAATGCGATAAATTGTAACCATTGATAACAAATCTAATGAACAATTAGATTGAGAAGAAGGGTAAGTTACATTAGGAACCTTACATGATTGTGTATTACCTAATGTGGTATGTTATGTGGTTATGTATTGTAGAGACTGTAAAGATCAAAAATTGTTGAATATTTATTTGAAGACACTTGAAGGCAAGTTTTCTTAACGCTTGTCTAACCTTCGTGTTAGCCAGGTTTTCAATGATTCATATTATGAGATGCAAGAATGGTTTTAAAGAAAGGGTCGATGATAGTTTTAACTCAGCTAGACTAATCTTAAAAGATTGATGGAATTATTTACAAGTCTTTCAGTATAGAATTGATAACACTATCCTACGCCAATTATTTCGTACGGATTCAAGGTAAGCCCGAGTATGAATAAACAAATGTGATTTACATCGATTATTCGATGGGTACGCGAGGTTGACAAAACTTAAATGTAAATACGTTTAATGTATGAGTTTTGATCAACATAGAGTACTATAGGCTGATCACCTAGAAGTGCTCGTAAGAAATATCGTACTTACGGTCTTAGTACCGGGTTGTCCTTTTCATGAATGAAAACTAAAGAGAATGTTCATGGTCTATGAACCTACTCAGAATTTCTAAGCTACTATATGTACTTCTAAATTATTTTATGTGCTTCATAACTATTATTCAGTTAATGAAGAATAATTATATGGTTCTCGAAGTGGTATCTATATAATATATTGGTAGACTTGCAGAGCTAGTTATGCTCACTTCTTGCTTAAATCATATGATTGCAGCTAAGGTCGAGCGAACCGAGGGTTCTAGTAAAGATAAAGGCAAGGCGAAGATGAATGATTAGTTTATTCTGTAATAGACTAGTATGTTTGTATGAATTATATTTTGACGAACAAAGAATGTAACGGTTTCATAACCTGTGAAAGGAATTTATTATTATTAATGTAATAAGAATGTAGTTGATTCACTCATTTTGATGTTGTTTCAATAGAATGAATGTATAGTTGTAAGTACCGTGTAGCACCAACTGACGGGTTGGAAGATACCTGGATTTGGGGGCATCACAAAAGCACCCTCTGACTTCTGTTAAACACGATTATCGCATCTTTTAATTCCCTATGCATTGAAGTGTGTGTGTGTGTACGTGTGATGCAGATAATTGTGCTCGAAGTGCTTTATTTGAAAGTAGTGTTATACCTCTTTTGCACCTATATACAAAGGGTTTGATTTATTGAAAAGTTCATTTTTTACAGGCATATGAAAGTGAAGTTTTGAAAAGGTGTTTTCAAACCCATTCGCTCGCATAGGAATTGAGGCCTTTGATACTTCCATTTTATTCCACATTTGGCTTGATTTGATTTTATTTAAGATGTGAAGCATCTTTGACAGTATATATATAAAACTATCTACAAGTGTCGAGCTCCTTATGGGCATGAAAGCCATCGAAGTATACCTGAGCACCACAAACCACAGTTTTCATTTTTTTGAGGCCTTAAACCTAATTAACCATTTTAAGGCTCTGGATTTACAAACACAAAAATTTGCAAGCTAACATTTACAACTTAAATTAGTCCATTTTTAGAATTGAATCTAGATCCATTAATTGAATCATCAACCCTTTGTAGTTCCTAGGCTCACATGAATATTTAAAGTTTTCACAATGAATATATTGAAATGAAATGCATATTTACTTCTAGACGTCGCAAAACAAAAGATTCATCAGTTAAATCCGTGCATACACATAGCTAAATCTTCCAGTGTCCTCTAGATACATATCTAGGGCCGCGTGGTTGCTAAATATTTACAAAACTAGAAAGAAAACTAAATCTAGACAAATATGAGCCATTCTAGCTTTCAGGTTCAAGTTTTATAACTTTTGAACCCATTAAAAGTTAGATCTGGCTAAATCTAATACATATCTAGTCAATATAATGAAAATATTTATAATTTACACGAAATGAACGGTTAAAAAACAAGATCTATGTCATACAAAGGCAAATATATATATATATATATAGTATAAAGAAAGAAAAAGAAGCAAATCTGAAGAGAACTTACAGTTAAGCACGAGAATGGCTATTGAACGACTTTAAATAAGTATAAACTTGATTTCCAACGGTTAAAAGTTGATATGTTGCTATATATATATATATGTATGTATAAGAGATTTACAAAGATTGAACAGAAGAAAAGTTTCCTTTCGCTTTTAAATGGCCAGATTTCTCTCTTCTGGACCCTTTCTCTCTCCTCCTTCTTTTCTCATGAGCTGCTGAGGGGCAGATACTTATAGTCGAGCCAACTATAAGTGGACCAGCAGTTGGGCCTGGTTGACCCTGCCATCTCAAAGTACGTGCACCTTGATCGACGCGCTGTTTACTTGAAACCATCATAACTTGCAATCCAAGAATCCTATGGAGATGTGCCATAACATTCCAGAAAGCTATTTTCGAGAGCTATGCAATAACATGGGGTTGCCATTTTTTGAATCTAAGAAGATTAGTCCATGACCGGAATAGCATCTTCAGGTCTTCGCAAGCTATCTTTTAAGTAGTTTGTGCTCGGAAATGTTGCAATGGCTCTTTGTGACCCTGTCTATAGTTGTATTATGGTTGTTGACATTATCTTATCAAAATGACCTTTTATTCCTCCCGGGGTTGTCTCCAAGGTTGATGGGGCTTTCGGCTATCTCTTAGGGTTGTCTCCGGGGTTTGATTGCAACCCATTCTCTTCTTCCTCAGGGTTGTCTCGGAGGTTGGATTGATATCCTCCCAGGACTATCTCTGAGGTTTGATCATGTTTGGGATTTCCTGAGACTGTCTCCAAGATGTAAAAGATGATTTTTCCCTCCTACATGGTTAGTAACAAGAATGCAAAATTTCGAGTGTCTACAGATGCCCCCCTTTATAGTGTTTATACAAGGTAATGGAATGAACAGAATAAAGATTACTAGACACTTGAAATGTAAAATCCTAAATTTTACGAATAAAGATTTAAATTTCTCGAAATATTTTTTTTAATATTATGGTGTGGATTTAATATAATGTTATAGTTGTGGTTAATATTTATAAATTTTGCAAAGTATGAAAGTTTTTATATAATATTCGATTGGTTGGGAAATATACTTTTTGTTGGGGAATATCCGTACGATGGCACAATCATTGGTGGACCCCATAACAGAATTATTGTTGGATTGAGAAAACGACAAAAATATTTTATTGAAAATAATGGCGGAAGTTTTACCGTTAATACTGTTGAACTGCTCGGTAGTAAAAGTACAGTAATATGCATGGTTGCATAGTAGCACACGGTATTGATTATTCATACTTACGTGAGAAGTCACTCAGTTTTGTTCAATTCTTGCTACAGTAATTGCTGCATATTATCTCACGTTACTTGATTCAATTATTGTCAATATTTGATATATTATTAAATCAATAATTGAGACGACGAAGTTATTAACATTATTATTTGCAATATTAACAATGTCTAGAAGTTCTTCCAATGAGAGGTTTGGTCACCTAATTGCGCGCCAATATGGAGAAATCCTTATCGGAAAGCTCCCTCTTTCCTGGGAACGACCTGGTCGATTAATAGTGTGAATTATAATAATGATGATGAAGTTTGTTTTATTAGTATTATTAATGTAATAAAACAGAAAAACTTTTTATATAAAACAGAATACTTTTATAAAATTATTTGTTTTATTAGACAATAATTAGAATATATTATATTTTATTATGCATAGTATTTTGCATAGTAAAATCTTTTTATATAAAACAGAATACTTTTATAAAGTTATTTGTTTTATTAGACAATAATTAGAATATATTATATTTTATTATGCATAGTGTTTGCATAGTAAAATCTTTTTATATAAAACATAATACTTTTATAAAGTTATTCATTTTATTAGATTATAAATAGAATATATTATATTTTATTTAAAAAGATTTTGTTTTATTAGAATATTTTATTAAATCAATCTGAATTTGTCTGCTTTAAAAGTGAATCAATCTTGATCGTTCATGAATTAGTTACTATTTAATCCATTCTCCTATAAATAGAAGCTCATTCCTTCATTATTTCTTACGAATTCACTGAAACACCAGAGAGAGAAACTGTAGAGAGAATTCTTCTTCTATAATCTTGAGCGTATTTCTTTAGAGTTTAAGAAATCTTTGAGCGTAGTGCAAGTTTTCTTCAAGTATATCCCCGCCCTACCCGTCGGAGTACTCTTCTTCTAAGGTAAGGGATATTATTTGTTGTACCTGTAAGGGGTATTATTCTTTCGTATTCATGAAGAGAATTATTTTATTTCAATACTCGTAAGAGTTGTTATTCCATTATTTATTATTATGTTGGAATAACCTGTCTATGCGAAGTACCGCATACATGGTGAAATTCTTCTGTTATTCCATTCCTTATTATTATGCTGGAATAACATGTCTATGCAAAGTACCGCATACATGGTGAAATTCTGTTATTATCCCATTCTTATTTATTCTGTTGGAATATCCTGTCGGTGCAAATTACGCATGACCTGGTTTCGTTTTTTATTATTCTGTCGGAATATCATGTCTGTGCATTTATGCATGACCTGATTCCATTCTTTATTATTCTGTTAGGAATAACCTGTCTGTGCAGTCAATCGCACGCATGGTGAATCCTTCTGTTATTCCATTCGTTATTATTCTGTTGCAATAACCTATATATGTGGATTACCACATGCATGGTGAATAATCCTTTATATTCATTTCTTATTAAATTGTGGAAATGATCTGTTTACGTGGATTATGATGAAAGTCATAATATAAGCATTGTACTATTGATTATGATGAAAGTCATAATAAAAGCATTGGACTGATGAAAATCATGGGTATATGTAGTATTAGTAAGTGTTAAGATAAGTTATGTTGATTATTATGTGAAAACATGAAAGTTTCTTAGAAATCACAAAGGATTGAAAATCAGATTTTGGTGAAAATGGAATATGAAATTCAATTGACCATATCTCCTATTCTATTTCGAATTTTTGAGTGTGGTCAAGTCCTAGAGTTAGATCTATGTGTTTTGTAACTTATCCAAGTGGAATCACTGGAAAAGGTGTTGTAGATTTTCGTGTGGACTGATTTTAGAAAAGGAGTCAAAAACTGAAAATTTCCAAAAAAAGCTACTGCCCAAAAGTTTAAAAGGGCTGTTTCGGCCACTTAATTTGTGAGAAAAATTTCGGCCTTTTGGGACATGAATATTTATGGTATAAAGTACCTCCTGTCCAAAAATGAGCTCATTCCGACTTAAAATAAACAAGTTATGACCATTTCAATATTTAGGTTTTTCCGACGAAAAATGCTATAACCGGAGTTCTATAACTCCGATGACAATGAAATTTAAACTGGAAGATCACGCTAACATGTATAAGATTCTGCCAAGATTTAAGAATTTCTGGAGTTAAACTTGAGGTAACTAATTTCTTAAGGAATTAATTAAAAATTGATTTTTAAAAATAAAAATTCCGAGAAAAATATATGTTCAATATGGGACTATATTCTATTAAATCCCAGAAAAGAAATATTTTTGGGACTGATTTGGTATTTTTCATGAAAATGAATTAGTTATGAGTAAATGAATTAAATATGTTATGTGAAGTAACAAAATTGGTAAATAGGATTTTATGGATTGGGAATCCTATATAGGGTATATACAGATTTTTGATAAGGGATTTGATCATTGGTGATGAAATTTTATGAGTATATCATTTTTGAACGATTAAATACATTATTTGGTAAAGTGTAAACAATTGAAATAAATTATTTATAAGTTTAAGAAGTGATTAAAATATTGTTATAATATTAATAATATTAGATTATGAGTTTATTAAGTGATTGATAATATTTGGATAAATTTAAAGTCTTTAAATATTTATCCTTGTTTTTATTTGATTAATGCTTATATCATTGTCATCATTCTCATGTTTATATTGTGATAAAAGTCATCTTTGGCTTACGTGCATAGATGGACTTAGTGTGATTATGACCAGGGATTATTCGGTATAGTCATGACCGTAATGTGATGAATGATGTGGTAAAAATACTCAGTGGCCTGTAGTGCGTTGATGGACAGTTTTTGGTATGATTATGACTAGGGATTATTCGGTATAGTCATGACCATTGATGATTTAATGACCATTGATGTGGTTTATTTATTAAGCTGAGTCTCAACGATAAAGAAATTGATGAAAACATTTTAAATCATAGAAGATAGTAGATTTTATTCTCTACTTGACTTTTTTAATGGATTGCTTGTTCCACTGCAGTTAAACTTGATGTCTATTATATTTTATCAGTTTAACATTGTTGAAGGCTAATGATAACTTATTCTGCATTATCTTAGTCATAATATTTCTTAGTGGGCTAGTTGAGCTAACCCTTTCCTTCACTGTTCTCTTTAGGAAATGAGAATATAGCTGGGACGAGTCGGGGAACGGAGTGACGGTCCAGATGATAGAATTAGTAGTTCTCACTATTCTGTTAAATAGTGTGACAATGAATGTAATGAGGGCTCCATTGAGAGTGGATATTGTCTAGAAGACAATATTCTTGTTTAAACTCTCAGCTTATGTTTTGTTGTATGTTACACGACAGATGTGTATTATTAAGTTGTATTTTGTATTTTTGTACCATGTATTTGGCGACTCGAGATGGGTAATGTATACCTATTTTTGGGGGCGTCACATGAAACATGACATGACGTAATGATAAAATGCTAATGAAATGGAATGATGCAATTCAAATAAAATGATATGATGCAATATAGATGCAATGATATGATGCCTACGTTGGGGTTGCCTCCAATGGTTTACAATACGGAATATCTTGATATTGGCATTGCAGTAGTTCTCAACGGTTTACAATTTCATCAAACATTCTTGATATCTCTGCTGGGGATGGAGTATCAATGGTTGTTACCACCTAATTATCTTGACGCCTACCGAAATGGTAATTCACAAATGTTGTTATCACCAAACTTTCTCGATGCTACGCTGGGTTGAAGCTAACGATTTACAATATTAGAGAGACCGACATCTTCACTGAAGTAGTTCTCAATGGCTTACATCAACGAACCTTTCTCGATGCTACGCTGAGGCTGTCACCAATAGTCTCCCATATTAGATCCTCTGATCTTCGCTGAAGTAGTTTTCAACGGCTTATATCACCAGACCCCTTTTAGATTCTACACAGGGGCTGCCACCAACCACTTTCAATATCAGATACTCTGATCTTCGCTGAAGTAGTTTTCAAAAACTTATATCACCGGACCCTTACCGATGTTACGGTGGGGATGTGTTGGGTAAATTCTAAAATACGCTCACATGTAAGTATACGTGGTCAACAATTAATATAGTAGTAAGAAAAAGTATCGTTCCAACAGAGAATATTAAGAAATTAATCCAGACAATTACCAATTTTATATTACCCTAATTTTATTAAACTATCCAAATTAATGATTGCAATTAAGAAAAACTAAAAACTAAAAATCCCAATCATCCAACACAATTTAATAACCATAATTTCAAACAAATAATGGAGAATTAGGCTTACAACTTGACTTTATGTTTCACTCTGAGTATCACACCTTATTCCAATTTAATTCACTATCCCAGTTTATCAATCAAGAACACTTATGTAGAATTAGCCATCTCTCGATGTACTAACATCATATTAACACAAATCTATAAATTAGATAAAATTAAGACAAACACCCTAATCAACTAACTCACTATATCTCTATGTGAATTAAAATCAAATAAGGTTTAAATTGAAGTTCTCTACCCGATTATAGGCGATGCTAGGTATATCTCTATCCTAACATAAATCAAGATTCCATTAAGTCACAGAATTCAAGAAAACATGCTAAAGTGACTAAGTCTAGATTCATACATCATCTCTCAAATCCATACAAATCCACACAGAATTGGTGATCAAGCAATTCATGAATTAAATTGCAAATCACAATAGATAAACTGATTGGATATATTATTAAACTGAATTCAAGGTATGATAATCGTCGTTCAACAATAAAGATCCACCATAAGACTAAAAAGTAATTTAGTTCATCATAAATGAAATAAAACCTGAAATCATAAAAGAATCCATCATCCCAATTACAATAATTTAATTAAAGAAGTAGAATAAATACAAAACCACCCTTCTTCTTGCTCCAATTTATAACATTCGTGATTCTGACCTTAAATTCTTACCTCTAATAATCTTCACTAAAATTAAGGCTCAAGATTGATTGTTGATTGATTGTTGTGATGTCATTGTTGTGTTGTTGTTGTCATCTGATCATAAGTCATGTATTTAGACATAAAACTGACGCCAATTGAAGTCCCAAGCCATTCCAACTTCCTTCCCTTCATGCTGCTGTAGAACTCTAAACAAACTAAAACTCTTTCTCTCTCCCATACCCCCGCCCCGATGGGGGTTTTTGTTCTTTAAAGGCCCTCCCCGGTGGGAGGGTCTTCTGCACCTGGTCATGTACCCCCACCCCGGTGGGTTTCCTTTGTAAATTTCTCGCCCCGACGGGCGGGTATTCTGTAGCTGCACTTTTTGCTCATTTTGATGCCACTTCCTATCACAAAGACACCTTGATGCCACCAATGCTACGCCACGCCACCTAAATGTAAAACAAACATAAATAAGTAAAACCAAACACAAATACACAGGACCAATACAGTTTAATTCCGAATTATAGGCTGATTCGTAGGTATAAAGCCCACTCATCAAACTCCCCAAACTTAAACTCGTGCTAGTCCTCGAGCACGAAACAAAACAAAAATACAATGCAATGGAATGCAACTAATCTACATGCTTACAAATCCAGCAGTAATAACAGAAACAAGTCTATTCAACTGGCCTCGGAGAAATTAAGCAAACATGACAATACTTCTTATCAAAATCAATCAGTAAAATCCTCATCAATCATCAAATCTTAAATGTTAACACTGATATAGTGCATGTGTGCTCAACAACTATGCTATGACGCCCCCAAAATAGGTGTACATCACCCATCTTGAGTCGCCAAATACATAATACTGAATACAAATACAAACTTAAGTATACAACATGAGCCAAGAGTTTTTACACGAATATTGTCTCATAGACAATATCCAAACTCAAATTCAATCCTCATTACATTTATTATCACACTAAATAATGAGGACTACTAAAACAACCATCTCGGACCGTCACTCTATTCCCCGACTAGTCCTGGCTACGTTCTCACTTCCTGAAGAGAACATTGAAAGAAAAGGGTGAGCTCAATTAGCCCAGTAAGAAATACTATGACTTAGATAATGCAAAATAAATTATCTTTAGCCTTCAACTGTATAAAAACTGATAGAATACAATAGACAACATGTTTAGATCAACAACTTAAGTGGAATAAGAAATCCATTAGAAGAGTCAAGTAGAGCATGATATCTACTATCTTCTATGATTTAAAAGTTTAATCATAAATTTTATCGTTGAGACTTAACTTAATAAATAATCCACATCACTGAATTATCCATGCACTATGGGCCAATGATATTCATTAATATCACGACGACGAATTATACATGCACTACGGGCCAATGATATTCGTGTTTTCACCAATGATCATGAACATGTCAAACAACAATTCATCTTTGCACCATTGGCCGAAGAGAACGTGTGGTCATGATCATACAAACAACTATCACTGAGACTCAGCTTAATAATCCACATCATTTTTAATATTACAATCATGATTACACCGAATAATCCCTAGTCATAATCATACCAATCAACAATTCATCTTTGCACCCTTGGCGAAAGATGACTTTCATCACAATATAAGCATGAGGACGATAACAATGATATAAAAATTCAATCAAACGAGATCAAGGATAAATATTAAAGATTTTTTAATTTAATTTATCCAAAATTCAAGAATATCTAAATTGTCAACATGATACTGCTTTGTGGAGTAAAATTCAAGAATAATAATGTATCAAAAATGATTTGGACAGAAAATAAATCAATTTTTATCATGAATAGTACCCCAGGTGAATAGTACCCGAGTGAATAGTACCCCATAAATAGTACTTCAGAAATAGTACCCCGTAAATAATACTCCAACATGAAAAAGTTAAAACTTATCAAGAATATTCAGAATAATATTTCCATTAAAAGATACTGGATGAAATGCAAATTTCAAGGATATTCTACTAATTTCATGGAGTATAGAAGCCAAAACTTTAACAGAATGAGTGTAAAATTAGGAATACGAAACGAAATAATATTACTTATGTGAGACCCCATATTTTATGAATAAAGATTTAAATTTCTCAAAATATTTTTTTTGAATATTATGGTGTGGATTTGATATAATGTTATAGTTGTGGGTAATATTTATAAATTATGCAAAGTAAGCAAGTGGTTATATAATATTCGATTGGTCAGGAAATATTCGTTTTAATAGGGAATATCCGTACGATGACACATTCATTGGGGGACCCCACAACGGAAGTATTGTCGTAGTAAGAAAACGAAAGAATTATCTTTTCTTAAAAATAACGGCAAAAGTGTTACCGTTAAAACTGTTGAACTACCCGGTAGTAAAAGTACAGTAATACGCGTGGTTGCATAGTGACACATGGTATTGGTTATTGATGCTTACGTGAAAAGTGACTCAGTTATACTCAATTATTGCCACAGTAATTGCTACATCATATCTCTCATATTATTAATTCAATTATTGTCACAGTATCATCTGTATAATATGTTATATTATCAAATCAATAATTGAGACGGTAAAGTTATTCATATTATTATTTGCAATATTGACAATGTCTAGAAGTTCTGTCAAGGAGAGGTTTGGTCATCTAATTACGCGCCAATAAGGAGAAATCCTTTTCAGAAAGCCCCCTCTTTCCTGGGAACGACCTAGTTGTTAAATATTGTGAATTATAATATTAATGATGAATAAGTTCATGTTGATTAAAGATGAAATTGATAGTTCCATTGTGTTGGGATTATTAGTGTTAGTTGAAATCGACATTTATTTCGATAATAATTGATGTCTGGAAGTTATCGGGTAATTAATCGGATAAATGAGCAATTAATTGCAATTAATTCATATGATTATAACTATTTGTTGACATGTGTGTACTGTTGACATGTGTGTACTATTGATTCACATTATTTACTATTAGGGGAGGTAGTGCAAGTTTGATAATACTTGCAGGACTAAATTAAAAATGAAAGAAAAGTTGAAGGCATTGTACTAAACGTGCAATTATTGAAACTATATTTTCCTATAAATAGAAGTTCATTCTTCCTTCATTTCTCACCAATTCACTAAAGCTTTAGAGTAATTATTATAGAGATAAATTATAGAGAGAAAGAAGAAGAGAAGTCTAATACCTCACTATTCCAATATCCAGTTTCTTCTAAGGTAAGGGGTATTATTCATTCGTATTCATGAAGACAGTTATTTTCTTTCAATACTCGTAAGAGTTGTTATTCCATTCTTCATTCTTATGTTCGAATAACCTGTTTATGCGAAGTACCGCATACATGGTGAAATTCTTCTATTATTCTATTATTTATTATTTTGTTGGAATAACCTGTCTGTGCGATCTATTGTATGCCTGGTGAATTCTGTTGTTATTCCATTCTTTATTATTCTATTGGAATATCCAGTCTGTATGGATTACGCATGACCTGGTTCCATTATTTATTATTCTGTTGGAATAATCTATTTGTGTGGTCTATCGCATGCCAGGTGAATTCTGTTGTTATTCCATTATTTATTATTCTGTTGGAATATCCTATCTGTACGGATTACGCATGACCTGGTTCCATTCTTTATTATTCTGTTGGGAATAACCTGTCTGTGCGGTCTATCGCATGCCTGGTGAATTCTTCTATTATTCCATTCTTTATTATTCTATTGGAATAACCTGCCTATGTGGATTACCACATGCATGGTGAATGATCCTTCGTATTCATTCCTTATTAAATTGTGGAAATAATCTGTCTACATGGATTACCGCATGGCGGGCAAAAATCCATTTGTAGTTTCATATATTTTATTATACTCAGTTGGTTAAAGTTTTGTCTTCTATACTCCATGAAATTAGTAGAATATCCTGGATATTTGAGCTTCATCCAGTATCTTTTCATGAAAATATTCTTCTGATCATTCTTGAATTTTACTCCACAAAGAAGTATCATGTTGACAATTTGGACGTTATTGATTTCATAATAAATTAACTTTTAAATCTTTAAAATTTATTCTTGAACTTGTTTTATTGAATTATTATGTTATTGTCATCATCATCTTTCTTATATTGTGATGAAAGTCATCTTTGGCTTACGTGCATAGATGGACTCGGTATGATTATGACCAGGGATCATTCGGTATAATCATGACATATAATGTCATAAATGATGTGGTAAAAGTCCTCAGTGGCATGTAGTGCATTGATGGACAGTTTTTGGTATGATTATGACCAGGGATTATTCGGTATAGTCATGACCATTGATGATTTAATGAATATCCTTGGCCCATAGTGCAGGGATGATTCGATGATGTGGTTTATTTATTAAGCTGAGTCTCAGCGATAAAAATTGATGAAAATATTTTAAATCATAGAAGATAATAGATATCATGATCTACTTGACTCTTCTAATGGATTGCTTATTCCGCTGCAGTTAAACTTGATGTCTATTGTATTTTATCAGTTTAACAATGTTGAAGACTAATGATAATTTATTCTGCATTATCTTAGTCATAATATTTCTTACTGGGCTAGTTAAGCTCACCCTTTTTGCTTTCATTGTTCTCTTCAGGAAATGAGAACGTAGCCGGGACTAGTCGGGGAACAGAGTGATGGTCCAAGATGGTGTATTAGTAGTCCTCACTATTCTATAAAATAGTGTGACAATAAATGTAATGAGGACTCTATTTGAGAGTGGATATTGTTTAGAAGGCAATATTCCTGTTTAAACTCTCAACTATGTTTTGTCGTATATTACACGATGGTTGTATAAATAAGTTTGTATTTGTATTCTGTACCATGTATTTGGCGACTCAAGATGGGTGATGTATACCTATTATGGGGGCGTCACAGTTGGTATCAAAGCTTAAGAATATGATCCCTGGCTGAGATGTGAGACAAGAACTAGGAGGGGGTAGACGGGGAATTCCTTCGCTTGTATGACCTACCTAAGTTTATTTGGTATTTAATTGGTCGGTCAAAGTATAGGGATAATATGTGATATGTTAATTAACCCTTGTTTTGTGGCAGTATTTGAAAATGGCAGCAGACAATGTTGAGATAAGCAATGAAGCACATGAGACCGTTGAGTCACCAACGATTAATACCCAGGGTAATGTGCAATAGGAAGACAATAATCCTCATGTAAACAATAACAACGATGAAATGGTGAACGATGGGATGTTCAGAGGCTTTATGCAATTAATGCAACATCAGACGAGAGCGGCTCCTATCCACAATGCAGGTGGAAACACTGATAACTCTCGGACGGTTACCGCTAAGCAGTTCAAGGAGCTGGAACCACCAGAGTTTTTTGGAGAGCCAAAACCACTTAAGGCAGAGACGTGGATAAAGTAGATCAACAAGATATTTGATGTCTTGGGATGCTCCGAGGAGCAAAATTTTCTCTTTACCACCATCATGTTGCGAGCAGAGGCATATTACTGGTGGGAATCTGTAAAGTGTACTTAACCTGCAGCACTCAAAATATCTTGGGAGAAGTTCCAAGAGCTGTTCAATGGCAAGTACTTTCCTGAAAGTATTCGTCACATGAAGGAGGTAGAGTTCATCAAGCTTGAGTAAAACTATATGACTGTGGCGCAGTACGAAGCTAAGTTTGCCGTGTTATCTCGGTTTGCGTCCCACTTGGTTGATAATGAGGAGAGAATGACGCGGATGTTTCTAAGAGGTTTGAAACCCGAGATACGTCAATACCTTATCTCTCATAAACTGTATTTGTATTCAGATGTTGTGAATAGGGCTTAGTTATTGGAGCGCGATAATGAGTCAACCCAACCAAGAGAGAGCAGCCGACAAGTCGATAATACCAGTGGTAGAAATCATCAAAGCAGTGACAACAAACGTGGAGGGAATCAATATGCCAGAAATGGTAATCACTTCGGTGGTAATCATGGCCATGACAATAAGAGTGGACATTTCAAGAAGAGGAGATTCAATAATGATTGAAAGACATCAAAGACCAAAGACCTATTGTTTAGGAAGGAGAACGATGGCCGGTCAGTATGTGTTACAAATGTGGAGGGAAGGACACATAAGTCCAAACCGCATTACGATGCACGATCAAAGCATGTTACAATTGTGAAAAGAAGGTCACCTAGCCCGATTTTGTCGTGCACCAAAGTCAAGTCCAGCTGGGACGGTGGCACTAAAGGCGGATACGGACAAAACAAAGTCATTGGTTTTAGGAAGAGCATTTTTCGTGACTTCTCAAAAAGCGAGTAGCCCAAATGAAGTTAGCACATGTTAGTTGATTATAAATTTTGCGAAGTTTATACCTTATTAGATACAGGTTCTACCCATTCGTTTATCTCTCTTGCTTGCGTTCAACGTTTAAATTTGACTCCGAAGAAATTAGACTTTGACTGATTGGTTGAAACTTCGTTACCTCCACTATTTATAAATCTTGTTGATACAAATCGAAACTTTCACGTTACCTATCGATCTTATCTCTTTGAAAATACTTGCCTTTGATGTGATTTTTGGAATCGATTGGTTAACTACTCATCAAGCTTTTCGTAAGGTTGTTAGCTTTCATACTCCTAACCAACCTGTTATGCGAATTCAAGCAACCAAACCACTAAAGTTAATCACTGTCATATCAAGCCATAAGTAAAGTGCCTCGATCCTTTCGTTGTTGACTTCGTTGTGTGGAATACACTGAAGCCAGACTTTCTGTAGCCGACGTCGTGAATGACGATGGCAAGTTGATAGGTGTCAATGTGACGTGCTATACAAGTCTTAGGATGAGAGTCACAGTTTTGAATGATATTTCTATTGTTAATAAATTTCATGGCGTATTCTTGAAGACTTCTTAGCCTAACCCTAGAGCGTGAAATCAAATTTTGTATTGACCCCAGTACAAAACCCATTTCCAAAACCCTCAAATATTTCTTCAACTTAAATGAACATAACATGCGCCAAAGACGTTGGCTCGAGCTATTGAAGATTACGACCATACCATTCAATATCATCGTGGAAGAGCGAACGTGGTAGCTGACGTGTTGAGTAAAAGATCGTATGCGGTTACGAGTGTGATGTTGTTAACACAAAAAAACCCATTTCGTATAGCTTATAAATGCTGAAGATAGAGTAAAAGACTCTAGGGACCCACGTCATGATATCAAATATACGAGTAAAATTGACTCTAATCGATAAAGTTAAAGGCTGCTCAAGCTACACACCTGGAGCTGATGAATGTCAAGAAGAAGGTTCAAGAGTGCGTTATTCTAGAAGCAAGAATTGATGAAGAGAGAAAATCTCAACCCTTAATTTTATTGGTCTATTTGAAATCCACAATCGAGTAGGAACTGTGGCCTATAGACTCATTTTACCGCCAAGTATGTCACGTGTTCATAACGTTTTTCACGTATCGTTGTTAGTAAAAACTTAGTCTTGGGGGGACTTTGGAGCCAAATTTCAGAATAATTAATGAATCTGAAAAATCATGAAATCATGCGGGTTTTATAGCGCATGTTACAAGGTTTCCATAGCCTCGAAAATGGACTAATTTCGATAACGGATGAAGAAGTTATGAAGATTTGAAGTATGTGTGTCAAAAGTTAAAAAATCTGGATATTGGAGTTAAGTGCCAAAGGTCGAGCGCCTAGGCACTAGGCTCAGTGCTTAGAATCTGTTCTTGGGCGCCTAGGCGCTTGCCCAAGGCCAAATTTTGGCGCCTAGGCGCTGGTCAAATGTTTAGCCAAAATCTGTCCGAACATCCATTAGTAAATTGGGCATATCTTTTTCATACAAACTCTGATTGAGGTGATTCAGGATGATTCGGAAAGAGAACGAGTAGACCTAAAACTTTCATTCTTTATATTTTGAGATTAGAGATCGGTATCAAGGCCTAAAATGGCTATTTTAGGGACTGATATGCATTCAGAGGCAATCGGAGGACATCGGGCATGCACGTATGCAACTTGTAATGTTTTCGACGATAAAGGTATTCAAGGTATCCTCACCTCTTTGGCATAACAGGTACGTACATAAATTTTGAGGGCGAAATTTCATAAGGATGGGAGATTGTGGGACCCTAGATTTTATGAATAAAGATTTAAATTTCTCAAAATATTTTTTTTGAATATTATGGTGTGGATTTGATATAATGTTATAGTTGTGGGTAATATTTACAAATTTTGCAAAGTAAGCAAGTGGTTATATAATATTCGATTGGTCGGGGAATATTCATTTTAACATGGAATATTCGTACGACGGCACAATCATTGGTGGACTCCACAACGAAAGTATTGTCGTAGTAAGAAAATGATAGAATTATCTTTTATTACAAATAATGACGAAAGTGTTACCCTTAAAACTGTTGAACTATCCGGTAGTAAAAGTACAGTAATACGCGTGGTTGCATAGTAGCACACGGTATTGGTTATTGATGCTTACGTGAGAAGTCACTTAGTTATACTCAATTATTGTTACAGTAATTGTTACATCATATCTTTCATATTATTGATTCAATTATTGTCACAGTATCATCTGTATAATATGTTATATTATTAAACACATAATTGAGACGGCAAAGTTATTTGTATTATTATTTACAATATTGACAATGTCTAGAAGTTCTGTCAAGGAGAGGTTTGGTCATCTAATTGCGCGTCAATAAGGAGAAATCCTTATCAGAAAGCCCCTCTTTCACGGAACGACACGGTTTGTTAAATATTCTGAATTATAATATTAATGATGAATAAGTTTGTGTTGATTAAAGATGAAATTGATAGTTCCATTGTGTTGGGATTATTAGTGGTAGTGGAAATCGACATTTATTTCGATAATAATTGATATCTGGAAGTTATCGGGTAATTAATCGGATAAATGAGCAATTAATTGCTATTAATTCACATGATTATAAGTATTTATTCCCATGTATGTAATATTCATTCACATTCTTGTACTATTAGGGGAGTTGGTGCAAGATTGATAATACTTGCATGATTAAGTTAAAAATGGAGGTATAGATGGAGGTACTATACTGTAATTCGTATTTCACATGTCTAGAACTATTGATTCACATAATTTACTATTGATTCACATTATTTACTATTAGGGGAGGTGGTGAAAGTTTGATAATACTTGCAGGACTAAATTAAAAATGAAAGAAAAGTTGAAGGTATTGTACTGTAATATTTTGAACCCAAAACGTGCAATTATCGAAACTATATTTTCCTATAAATAGAAGCTCATTCTTCCTTCATTTATCACCAATTCACTAAAGCTTTAGAGCAATTATTATAGAGAGAAATTATAGAGAGAAAGAAGAAGGGAAGTCTGCTACCTCACTATTCCAATATCCAGTTTCTTCTAAGGTAAGGGTTATTATTCATTTGTATTCATGAAGAGAGTTATTTTCTTTCAATACTCGTAAAAGTTGTTATTCCATTCTTCATTATTATGTTAGAATAACCTGTCTATTCGAAGTACCACATACATAGTGAAATTCTTCTATTATTCCATTCTTTATTATTCTGTTGGAATAACCTATCTGTGCGGTCTATCACATGCCTGGTGAATGCTGTTGTTATTCCATTCTTTATTATTCTATTGGAATATCCTGTCTATGCGAATTACGCATGACCTGGTTCCATTCCTTATTATTCTATTGGAATAACCTGTTTGTGCGGTCTATCGCATGCCTGATGAATTTTGTTGTTATTCCATTCTTTATTATTCTATTGGAATATCACATGCATGCGGATTACGCATGATCCAGTTCCATTCTTTATTATTCGCTTGGGAATAACTCATGCATGCGGTCTATCGCATGTTTAGTGAATTCTTCTGTTATTCCATTCTTTATTATTCTGTTGGAATAACCTGTCTATGTGGATTACTACATGCATGGTGAATGATCATTCATATTCATTCCTTATTAAATTGTGGAAATGTTCTGTCTACGTGGATTACCACATGGCGGGCAAAAATCCAATTGTAATTTCATATATTCTATTATACTCAGTTGGTTAAAGTTTTGACTTCTATACTCCATGAAATTAGTAGAATATCCAGAATATTTGTGGTTCATCCAGTATCTTTTCATGAAAATATTCTTTTGAGCATTCTTGAATTTTACTCCACAAAGAAGTATCATGTTGACAATTTGGACGTTATTGATTTCATGAAAACATTTTAAATCATAGAAGATAGTAGATACCATGCTCTACTTGACTCTTCTAATGGATTGCTTATTCCGCTGCAGTTAAACTTGATGTCTATTGTATTTTATCAGTTTAACATTATTGAAGACTAATGATAATTTATTTTGCATTATCTTAGTCATAATATTTCTTACTGGGCTAGTTGAGCTCACCCTTTTGCTTTCATTGTTCTCTTCAGGAAATGAGAACGTAGCGGGGACCAGTCGGGGAACGGAGTGATGGTCCGAGATGGTGTATTAGTAGTCCTCATTATTCTATAAAATAGTCTGACAATAAATGTAATGAGGACTCTATTTGATAGTGGATATTTTTTAGAAGATAGTATTCCTGTTTAAACTCTCAGCTATGTTTTGTCGTATATTACATGACGGTTGTATAAATAAGTTTGTATTTGTATTTTGTACCATGTATTTGGCCACTCAAGATGGATGATGTATACCTATTTTGGGGGCGTCACAACTTACATACTATAGAGTATGGAAGAAAATATCATTTCATACGAATATTAAACAAAAATAATATCCCTTACAACTGTTGAACGAAAATAATATTCCTTAAGAATATTGAACGAAGATAATATTCCTTACGAATATTAAACGAAGATAATATTTCTTGCGAATATTGAACGAAATAAAATTTCTTACGAATACAAAAAATTATCGTAAACGAATCTGAAATAAATAATACCCCTTACATTAAAAAGAAGAGTATTCCAACTGGTATAGAAGGGATATTCTTGAAGAAAACTTGAATTGTTTTCTACACTCAAAGCTTCCTACAACTTGAAAGAAATACTCTTAATATTATAGAAGAAGAATTCTCTGATTCTAGTGCGATTTTTAATTTTAAACTAAGCATCCTATTTATAGGAGAATGGAAGGATACTATTTGAATTTAGAAAATCACAGAATAGCAAGACAATCACGAGGCCTTACATTTAATTCAAATTGATTTAAAAAAATTGATTTACTATGCAGCACTATGCAATAAAATATTCTAATAAAACGAAAACTTTAAATAAAATATATTATATTCTATTTATAATCTAATAAAACAGAACTTATATATATATACCCACTTCATACGGCATCATCACACCACACCACTCCTTTCTTCTTTTTCTTCTTTATTTCAACATCACCCCACCACATACACACCAATTATATATATATATATATATTCACATATACCCACACACATTACACACTTTATGCCCCCCCTTTCTCCATTCCACCCGTGATTTCAAAATTTCCCCACCCGACTTTCTTTTTTCAACATGTGGCTCCACCACTTATATTATATATATATATATATATATATATATATATATATATATATATATATATATATATATATATATATCTTGAATAACTTTCTACCTAATATTTTGAAAAATGTGTAAGTGGGGGTTCAAATAATAAGCCAAATTTACAATAAATACATCATAAAAATCCCCTCATATTTTTAACAATATTTATTCATCATTATTATAACTCGCAATATTAATAACCAGATCATTCCCAAGAAAGTTGGGGCTTTCCAATAAGGATTTCTCTCTATTGGCACGCAATTAGGTGACCAAACTCCTTTCCTCGAAAAAACTTTCTAGACATTGTTAATTATACAAATAATAATATGAATAACTTGTCATCTGAATTATTGATTTAATAATATAAAATATTGTAACAATAATTTAATCAAATAACATGAGATACTACGCAACAATTACTGTAGCAATAATTGAGTAAAACTGAGTGACTTCTCACGTAAGCATCAATAATCAATAATGTGTGCTATTGAATTAAATAAATATTTTTAATTGATGTGTTTGTTGTTTAGTAGATATTTGTTAGATTATTTATTAGTAAGTAAATAATTCATGAGTTATAAACATTAACTTAATTAATATAAAAGAATGATGAATTAAATTTATGAGATAATACTTTAATTTAGCTTAATAACTAAATTAGATAGTTGTTAAGGATTATATAGTTTGGTAGAATATTGTTTTAATTTAATTTAGTAATTAAAGTGATATGTTAATTTATTAAGTAAAATTATAATGAAAATTATAATTTTATGGTAATTAGTTTTTTTTATTTAACTAAGATTGGATATGGAAATCCAAGTAAACAATGTGAGACAATAAACTATATTATAAATGACTTATGAAAATAAATTAAAAGAGTTTTAATTTGGTTTTACCAAACAAAGCCTTAGAGCTTATGAAATTTTATTTTAATCTTGTTTTGCCAAACAAGGCTTAAGGAGTGATTACGTCATTATTTTAATAGGTTTTGCCAAACAAGGCCTTATGACTTTTAAATTTAAAATAAAAATAAATGATAAGTATTTAGTAGCCTTATTATTATACGTCAGTTTTATTTTTATGTTAGTGTCTGTTTTAGTTTTACGTTAAGTGTTGACTTAAGCCTAAGAAAGAACAGAAGGAAGAAAGAAGAGAGATGAAAGAAGAGAGAAAAGAGAGAGCTCTAGAGAGAGTTTGAGAGAAGAAATTTTGAAAAAACAATGAGTAGTAATCAAAAGTTGTGTTATTATCTTTTAGCAAAGGTATAATCTTTCTTCCCAAAGTTCTAGTTTTCTTTTAAGGTTCTAGTTTCTTTTATATGAAAAGTTCTTTGTAAAAAGTTATTTGGGTCGTAATTCTGATTATATATTCTATATATATAATAAATTTTAGATAAATTTCTTTCATATGTTTAGTATATGATTTAGAGTAGTTTAATTCATGTAAATATGATATATATGGAGAAAGTTATTTAACAGTGAAATATATATGAATATGGCTTATTTTGAAGTCAAAATTGATGTTTAATTCATAGTATACTGTATAAATTGGCTATTTATTATGAAAATACATGAAGAAACGAAAACAAAGTAATTGAAACTAAATGTTTTGGTTGTAAAACGAATTCACAGTGAGGAATTTTGTTATGAATGTCAAAAGAAGAAGAAATAATAGAAATAGTGAAATTAAAGGTTGCGATTCAAGATGATCCGGAACGAGGACAAATAAACCTACAACTTTCATTCTTTAAATTTTTCGATTTGAGGTCGGGAACAAGGGTCAAAATGGTCATTTTTAGGACTGTTGTGTTTTCGGGGACAATCAGAGGGCGTCAGACATGCACATACGCAAGTGTAGTGCTTCTGACGATAAAGGATGTTGTTCTAAGTTATAAAACATGAATGTTAGTAAATATAATGATGCTTAACATTAATCAATGATGTATTAGATAAGTTGTATAAGCATACTAAGCATAAACAAGAGAGACAAATTGGGGGTGTGACGAATAAACGTCGAAACGCCGTGATAAGTGTTAATAAACGTAAAAGGTGTTTTAAGTCAAATAAAAGTATTATTATAAGATATAAAATGGGTTTAATATAAAACAAATAAGTAGTCCTAGCAAGACTTCAACACTTGAATGAACTTTAAGTATGAAATATAGTGAGATATAAGTCGAAAGTTAACACAATCAAATTGAACAATTTGTACTGATAATAGAAAGGGTTATGAGATATAGAGTAAAGTTTACATTACAACTAATATGCGTTGTTGTGTGACTACTAGTTAATGTCAATGATTACATAATTGTTTAGGGTTTCTGCAATGTTCGTTTGCGAAATGCAGAAGATAATGTGTTGAAGTTATTCAACGAAGAGATTTGATGAAAACCTGAGGAAGGTAGGGTTTCAGTGTTTCTGAGGACGGAATCCTTATAAGGTGGGGAAGATGTAACAATCGAGAATTTTATTTGTAATTTCAAATATTTATTGAATTAAATAAATATGTTTAATTGATGTGTTTGTTGTTTAGTAGATATTTGTTGGATTATTTATTAGTAAGTAAATAATTCATGAGTTATAGAAATTAACTTATTTAATATAAAAGAGTGATGAATTAAATTTATAAGATAATACTCTAATTTAACTTAATAACTAAATTAGAGTTGTTAAGGATTTTAATTTAGTAATTAAAGTGATTTATTAATTTATTAAGTAAGATTATAATGAAAATTATAATTTTGTGGAAGTTAATTTTGTTTATTTAATTAAGATTGTATATGGAAATGCAAGTAAATAATGTGGAACAATAAACTATACTATAAATTATTTACTGAAGTAAATTAAAGCAATTTAAATAGAATTACCAAACAAGACTTAAAAATATTAAGTCTTTATTTTAAAAGAATTTTTTCCAAACGAATCCTTATGGCTTTTTAATTTTTAATTTGAATTATAATAAATAATAAAAATAAAATCAAACTCTGATTGATGTGAATCAAGATGATCTGGAACGAGGACGAATAGACCTAAAACCTTTTTTCATTACGTTTTTCAATTTGAGGTCGTTAACAGGGGTCAAAATTGCCATCTTTAGGACTGTTGTGTTTTCGGGGACAATCGGAGGGCGTCAGGCATGCACGTATGCAAGTGTAGTGCTTCTGATGATAAAAGATGTTGTTCGAAGTTATAAAACATAAATGTTAGTAAATATAATGATGCTTAACATTAATATATTATGTATAGATAAGTTGTATATGCATACTAATCATACACAAGAGAGACAAATTGGGCGTGTGACGAATAAACGTCGAAACGCCGTGATAAGTGTTAATGAACGTAAAAAGTATTTTAAGTCAAATGAAATGAATATTATAAGATATGAAATAAGTTTAATATAAAACCAATAAGTAGTCCTAGCAAGACTTAAACACTTGAATAAACTTCGAGTATGAAATATAGTGAGATATAAGTCGAAAGTTAACACAATCAAATTGAACATTGTGTACTGATAATAGAAAGGGTTATGAGATATAGAGTAAAGTTTACATTATAACTACTATGCGTTGCTATGTGACTACTACTTAATGTGAATGATTACATAATTGTGTAGGGTTTCTGCAGTGTTCATTCGCGAACTGCAAAAGGTAATGTGTTGAAGTTATTTAATGAAGAGATTTGATGAAAACTTGAGGAAGGTAGGGTTTCAGTGATTTCGAGGACGGAATCCTTATAAGGTGGGAAGAATGTAACAATCCAGAATTTTATTTGTAATTTCAAATATTTATTGAATTAAATAAATATTTTTAATTGATGTGTTTGTTGTTTAGTAGATATTTGTTGGATTATTTATTAGTAAGTAAATAATTCATGAGTTATAAAAATTAACCTATTTAATATAAAAGAGTGATGAATTAAATTTATAAGATAATACTCTAATTTAACTTAATAACTAAATTAGAGAGTTGTTAAGGAATATATAGTTTGCTAGAATGTTGTTTTAATTTAATTTA
Organism: Panax ginseng; assembly: GCA_020205605.1. Classification (NCBI taxonomy): domain Eukaryota; kingdom Viridiplantae; phylum Streptophyta; class Magnoliopsida; order Apiales; family Araliaceae; genus Panax; species Panax ginseng. The sequence continues at coordinate 136,639,373 of CM035132.1, forward strand.
ATAATTAAAGTGATATGTTAATTTATTAAGTAAGATTATAATGAAATTTTAATTTTGTGGTAGTTAGTTTTGTTTATTTAATTAAGATTGGATATGAAAATCCAAGTAAATCTTGTGGGATAATAAACTATAGTATAAATAATTTATTGAAGTAAATTAAAGTAGTTTAAATGGAATTACCAAACAAGGCTTAAAAGTATTAAATCTTTATTTTAAAAGTATTTTTGCCAAATGAAGCCTTATGGCTTTTTAATTTTGAATTTGAATTATAATAAAAGTAAAAATATAAATAAAATATATTAAATTTTATAACTGATATATCATTATTATATTTAATAAAACGTTAGTTTTAGATGTTTGGGTTTAGTTTATTTTGTGCGTTGGTTTTATGTTACCTGAAAAGGGTTTGACCTAAGCCTAAGAAGAAGAGAGAAAAGAGAGTTTATAGAGAAGTTTTAGAGAGTTTGAGAAAACTTGAGAGAGAATTTTTGTGATTCCAAAGCAATTCACTGTATTTTATCAAGGATTATCTCTAAGAAATTGAAGGTATAACCTCTCAACCTTGAGTTGTATGTTTATAAAAAGAGTTCATATTCTTCACTTTCAAAATTTTCTTTAAATTGCATGTTTGATGAATTCTAGTTATACAAACTGAATTATTGAGTTTGTGTGTATTTGTGATGTTAGAATTAGCATCTAGACAATGAATTAGTGTGTTACTTATGTTTAAAAAGAAAAAAAATCGTTTACAGTGTATATGGTTATGTATATGGCTTGTGAAAGTAAAAAAATTGGTAGTTAGTTTATGAACTAAACTGTAAATTGAGTCTAGAATATGTTAATACACGAAGAAACGAAAATAAAGTAATTGAAACTAACTATTTTGGTTATAAAATAAATTCATAGTGAGGAATTTTGCTATGAATGTCAAAAGAAGATGAAATAATAAAAATAGTGAAATTAACGGTTGCAATTTTGATGTTTATGTTGTTTATGTGGTTAGAAACGTGTTAGAAATATTAGTTTATGTTTCTGTAACATATTACAACTTGGGTAGGTTGGTATGGTAGTTAGAAAGGAGCTTTTAGGCCTAATTTGGCTTTCTGAAGTGTTCGTTCATGAACTACAGAAGGTACCCCCAAATTTCAAGTGGACTTTTATTAAGAAAAATCCATACTGGCGAAGTAGGGGGGTTAGTCTGACTTACAAATGTTGAGAAAATCTGACCGGACATGTTTTACTAAAATGGGCATAACGTTTTCATACAAACTTTGATTGATGCGATTCAAGACTATCCAGAACGAGGAAGAATAGACCTAAAACTTTTGTTCTTTACGTTTTTCAATTTGAGGTCGTTAACAAGGATCAAAGTGGCTATCTTTAGGACTATTGTGTTTTTGGGGACAATCAGAGGGCATCGAGCATGCACGTATGCAAGTGTAGTGCTTCTGACGATAAAAGATGTTGTTCTAAGTTATAAAACATGAATGTTAGTAAATATAATGATGCTTAACATTAATAAATAATGTATTATATAAGTTGTATAAGCATACAAAGCATATACAAGGGAAACAAATCGGGCTTGTGACGAATAAACGTCGAAATGCCATGACAAGTGTTAATGAACGTAAAAAAATATTTTAAGTCAAATAAAATGTGTAATAACCGCAAATTTTATGATTTAATAATAATATTTATATAATTAGAGCGTGTGATTATTTATTTTATAAATGCTTGCATGGCATGAGGTGAGAAATTTTATTGAATTAATTGAACTTTTAATAATTGATGAGATGAGGAGAATTGTGATAAGTTGATGAAATGTCTTGTGTGACACAATGACGAAATTAGTAAGGAATAAATTAATGAAGGGATGCATTACTAAGTAAAAGATGTCAATAAGAGTGGTGGTGTATAATTAAATTATTTAATTATACCAGAATAATAATAAATCATTTAATTGGTTGAAAGCTTATCTAGAAAGAATAAATCATTTTTGTAAGTAACTTAAATTATGAGAAATAACCCAACTTATTAATAATTATTAAGGTGGTGTTATTTGGGTAAATTAAATTAATTAGTCTACTGCCATAATAATTAAGTATTTACATGATAGAACCTAGCCATGTGAATTATTTTACCCACCCATTTAATTTTCAGCAACCTCATGTTATTATTCCCCATTAAAATTTTTTTTTGCCCCATTATTTCGGCAGCCTCATGTCATTTCCCTACCCAATTGATTTTTTCAAGCCATATAATTCGGCAGCCTTAGAATTTTATCACTCACTTTTGGCAGCCAAGTATTGGTGGTAACTAAGTTGGTGGTAGGTGATTAGCCTTAGAAATTTTTCCATTTTCGGAAATTTGCATGGTGACTAAAAGCTATTAGTCTTGGGAAATAATTCGATAAAGCTTAGTTCTAGTGAATGGGGTACAAGAAAAAAGGGGTCGTGTCTTGCATGTATGGGTGGTTGGTAGCACTTGTCATATGTGATGGATATATTGAGTACTAGGTAGCTATAAAGTTATTATAGGTAATGGCCATGCATGCTTTTAGTTAATGCAAACACTTTTCTCTTTAGTATATATATACACCCCATACTCTAGTGATCCTTTACAACAAAAAAAAGAAACAAGAAACAAGAACCAAGGAGAAGGGTGGTCACGTGAGAGACTTGTTTTTCTTGGCAACCAATTTGTTTTCTTCAAGCTAAGGTATGGAGATTAATTAGTTAAATAAAATTCTTCTATTTAAATTCTAGTACACCTTTTTCTTCTTTTTTTGTAGTAATATGGATATATTGTGTTGCTTGTAAATTAGTATGCTAAATTAAATGTGTGCATGCTAAATTAATATTTACCATGTGTTTCAAAATAAATAAATTATATTGCATTAATGCATAATTAATTTCGTAGAAAAAAAAAGGGGATTAGAAAAAGTGTCGCCAAAGATGGAAAATATATTCCTACTTGTAATAATTATTCTATTATTTACGTTGATTGGGTTTTAGCTCTCTAGTTTTGTTGACTATTTGTTTGAAGAGTTGTATAACTAATATACCTGCTTGAATGGAAATTGGTGGGTCTTATTTTGCACGTGTCTTTTTGGTGCTCCTTGTTACTCTTGTTTTTTTCATTAGGATACTGCTAAGCATGTATAAAAAAAAACGAAAGAAAGGAAATCATGCATAAATAAAGTTGGTAGGGACGAGTAGGTGTATATATTAAGATGATATTTGTGAATTTTACTTGTGTATAGAGGTACTGCTAAGTATAAAAAAAAAAGAAAAAAACAACAAGCATGTATTGGAGTGATGGTGGGGCCTAGGTTGGTGTATCAAATAAAAGGTGATATAAGTGATTTTGTTTGGGTTATAAAGTCTTTGCTATATTCGATTTTTTTGCTAGTTCTATTTGGTGTGCATGACATGTTACTACCATGTTAAATTTTCTTTTATGCAATAAAAGTGCTACTTATTTTTGCTAATTTCGGCTGCAATTGTGCATGAATTTTTTTTGGTACATACTCAATACTTTGGCGAGCCGCTATGTAAAAAAAAAAATAATAATAATAATAATAAAATGAAATAAAATAAATTGTTACTTCATAATGGTCATGGAGGATAATTAGAGTAATATTAAATGCACTAAGAAGAGTGATTCCATAAAATGGGATGTTTATTTGTGTATTGTCATTTAAACTCCAAATTTCTAAAAATTAGTTCAGATAACTAATTGAGCAACGGTTTAATAAATAAATGTTATGTGCTTAGTTTTCTTATTTGTGAGCACAAATGTGTAGCTAGTAAGAAATATAGTATTTTCATTTTTTTAGAGACTTGTACCTTAAACTAGGATGACATGTGATTTATAGCTAAGTAAGTCGGTTTTCAACAACCACTAATTTGTACGGCTATATTATTATATTATAAGCAGTATATGTGACAAGGTGTCAAAGGTAACATAATCGACGAACGAGGCAAGTTCCTACTTCTTACATCAGTATACCTTGAATTGTTGTCTCAAGCAAATATCTCGTTTCTTATTCGAAAATCATTTATATGCCTTGACATTGTTGCAAGCATTGGACTCATCGTTCTTAATTGCATTATAAAAATTGGTCTAAGCCTTTGATTTGACTAGACTATTACTTTGTGTTAAAGGCTATCCAAACCAATTGACTTGGTGCGGACTATAGTAAATCTACTGAGATGAACAACCCTTATTGAAGGGGAAATTATATATTGTCGGGAAACCGACGTGCGCACCCAAGTATGATTAAATGTTATACATAACGTAGGGTACTTAGGGCCGATCACCGTTGTACTCGTTTATATTGGATTACGATTAAATCATTTAATTCTAGTAAGAGTTCTTAGTCCTAAGTGATTCGCTCGAAGACTCATTCATGTTGAACCTCGAAATGAATAAATCACGAAATTGTTGATATACTTCAGTCTATAACGACACCTATTGAATACTCTTGATATTTCTTGATATCCTTGAGCTACTTATTATTATTATACCCTTGAAAGATTTAAATGCTATAACTGCTTGTCCTTCTGGCTACATTACGTGCTGGGCAAACTTGTTGCTCATTCTTGCTTCCTAAAACATTACAGTTAAGGCAGAGCAAGGCGGTACTTCAGGACAGGACAATGGAAAGGGCAAGGCGACGGAATAACTTAGTCCCTAAGACTAGAAGTATTATTATTATTGTTATGCTTGTTATGATGTATTCAAGAATGATTAAGTTATGTTTAAGTTAATCACTAAATTGTCGTAGTAATGGTTACGGTACCTTGGGACGCGAATATTTATATTATATCAATGTAAATTATTCTATTATTTTCCGTTGTTAATGATTTAGTAAGATATTCGTAGTTGCACATGATGCACCGAATTCGAGATATGGGTGTCCGAATTTTGGGGGCGTCACAAGTTGGTATCAAAGCTATAGTTATAAACCTTAGGAGCGAGAGCCCTTAGATTATAACTTAGGAGAACTTAGAAGATAGGGAGGGATGAAACTCATATAGAGTTCTCATAGAGAGAGACTTAGCATGTTATAGAATATAACTTCATTCTATACAATGAAATTATGTTATTTAACATTGTAATGGAGTTGTTGTTTGTTTTGTCTTATGTTGGTGATTGTAGGATGACTGACATGGGAGGACCTAGCTGAGTAGTAGAAGAGGAGCCGCGTGACATACACGTGGTATATGAGACACCATTGATAGCGGAGCCTATATCAACTGTAGTCCCTATCGATGATGATGGTGATGAGGAAGAGGAGATGGAGCCAATACCCGAGGAGTCTGATCCTGAGGAGGAGCCTATGGAGGAGCGTATGGTGGACGAGCCCATGGAGGACTCCGACGAGGCTACTTTTGAGGATAGGATGTTGGGAGAGTATGAGGAGCAGTTTTAGAGTTAGGGTGCAGAGTTGAGGAGTTAGAGGCTGAGGCTAGGGATAGGGAGTCCGAGTTCCGAAAGCTGAGGGACGAAGACCATCAGAGAAAGTTAGTGATGCAAGAGATGGAGGTATAGATTGCTCACCGTAAGGAGGCAGGGATCCAAATGGGGGCTTTGTTTCACAGGGCGGTGGCTAGGAATGTAGAACTGGCCGGGAAATTAGAAGAAATGGAGCAGATGGAGTTGAGCGAGAGGACAGAGAAGGAAGCTATCCGTACTCAGTTAGAGATGGAGGTAATGGATAGGATCCATTTCGAAGAGAAGTGGGAAGGGGTCAATGATAGGGCTAACGATCTAGAAGATGAAGTGAGGTACAAAAGGAGGAAGATGAATAGGATGGGCTATGCAGTGCGCACGGCCATGGGGAGACTGATTGATGGGGTGAATCACTACCCGACAGAGCAGGGACAGACTCGGCACACCATAAGCCGAGATTTGGTGGTGCACATGACTCAGAGGGAGTACCAGAGCGCTGTGGATCGCGGGATGATGGATTAAGTCTAGGCGTTAAAAGTTATTAGTGGTAGTTCATTATGTGGTGTATAATCTGTTGTTGTAATTTCAACCTTTTATGTAGAATGTGAGATAGTTGTAAGCCCCAAACTTTTGAGTTATATTAGAGGGGTAGTATGTTAATGGTTGTCCCCATCTTTTGTGATATTAGGGGATAAGTTGTGTCATTTATAGAAGTATGCTAGAGATAAACATGTAATGTAACAATTGGCATATGAATATAAATGATCTTGTTCTAAAATGTATTCTGAAATCTTATTCCTTTTATGGAGAACTGTTTAGGTAATATAATTAGATAATAATAATGGAAGTTTTGTTATGCAGAAAAATGCCGCCCAGACGTAGATTAACTGCACCGGAAGAGTCGGTTAATGATGAGAGAGGACAAGTAGATCCCATTCAGAGGCTTGTAGATTTGTTAGGGGAGGCTCTTAGAGGAAGAAATGAACAAGTACCACCCATTCCCTAAGTAGCTCTGGTCGAAAACTTCAAGGACTTTAAGAGTGTAGGATCTCCGGAATTCATGGGTACTACCGACCCTATTGTAGCGCAAACGTGGATCAAGGAAATGGAGAAAGCCTTCGCCATTGCTCGTGTGGGTGAAGACCAGAAAACTGTGTTCTCTACGTATATGATGAGGGGTGAAGCAAACTACTGGTGGGAAGCAAATCAACAGAGGGCGGGAGAAGGGACTATAACCTGGGAAATGTTTAAGACCTTATTCTTCGAGAATTACTTCCCGAAGAGCATGAAGAATAGGATGGAAGTAAAGTTCTTAGAACTAAAACAAGGGGAGATGACAGTGGCATAGTATGCGGCCAAGTTCAATGAACTCGCACGATTCGCAACACATCAAGTAGACACTAAAGAAAGGAAATCTCGATGCTTCGAACTTGGACTAAAACCTTGGTTGTTCAACAAGGTGTCGGTCCTTCAAATCGACTCGTTCACCACATTATTGGAGAAGGCGATAATTGCTGAGGGAGGTAGCGAGGCATTGAGCCAATACAACAAAGAGAAGAAGAACAAAAATGCTGGGGGAGAGACTCGTGGAGGTAGTAGCAGTGGTGGAAGTTATCTGGGAAAGAGGAAATGGGATAACCGCAAAAACAACAACAACAACACCAACCACTGAAACATCAACCAGTCAGGAAGTTATCAAGGAGGGTTTAAGAAAAGAAGTGAAGCTTGCTCGAAATGCGGGAAAAACCATCAAGGGGAATGCTGGAAGTGGCGCAGCATCTGCTACAACTGCGGCCAAGAAGGGCACATTTCACCCAACTACCCAAAGCCGAAAAAGATCAAGGGATGTTTCGCGTGTGGCTCAACTGAGCATCAAATCAGGGATTGCCCAAAGAAGGGAAGCAACGGAGGAAGCGGCCAACAGGGAGGGGACAACAAGCTGATGATCGGCGGACCAACGCAATCCAACCGACCGACTGCCCGAACCTTTAACATGACTATCCAAGACGCAGTGACTGCAAGGGACGTGGTGTCAGGTATTCTCCCAATCAATAATATAAATGCATATGTATTATTTGATTCGGGTGCTACCTATTCCTTTGTGTCTGAAGAATTTGCTAATCGACTAAACATACCTCCTGTACATTTAGAAAACTCATTGAACGTAGAGATTGCGAATAAGGAAGTAATTCCCATAGAGTTTGTTTACCAAAACTGTTGGGCAAACATTAGAGGTCACGAACTAAACGTAGACTTAATTCTGATTAAACTGGGATAGTTTGATGTGATATTAGGAATAGATTGGTTATCCAGCCACGCTGCGATAATCGATTGTCAGAAGAAGAGTGTGTACCTTCAGACCTCAAATCGGCCTAAGGTAGTGTTTTACGGTAGCTCATCGCTCAAGCAATCGTGTTGCCTTACGATGATGCAGGCTAAGAAATTGTTAAAGAAAGGATGTGTAGGTTATTTAGCCTATATAGTGGACACTCAACAAAAGGGAATAGAAATGAAAGATATACCAGTGGTAAAAGATTTCCAAGACGTGTTTCCCGACGAACTGCCTGGTCTTCCGCCAAACAGAGAAATTGAATTCATAATATACTTAGTACCGGGAATCGCACCAATTTCGAAAGCCCCATATCGTATGGCGCTAGTAGAAATGAAGGAATTGATGATTCAATTGCAAGAACTACTAGATAAGGGTTACATTCGGCCAAGTGTGTCTCCTTGGGGAGCACCAGTGTTGTTTGTAAAGAAAAAGGATGGATCGATGAGGCTCTGTATCGATTATCGGGAGTTGAACTGAGTGACAACTAAGAATAGATATCCATTGCCAAGGATAAACGACCTTTTCGATCAAGTGAAGGGAGCGGAGTGTTTTTCCAAGATGGATTTACGAACGGGTTATCATTAGTTGAAAGTACGAGAGGAGGACATACCAAAGACGGCGTTTCGAACTCGCTACGGACATTACGAATTTCTAGTGATGTCATTTGGGTTAACCAATGCTCCGGCAGCATTCATGGACTTGATGAACCGGGTTTTCAAGCCATACTTAGATAAGTTCGTAGTAGTATTTATCGATGACATTTTGATTTATTCAAAGACGAAGGAAGAGCACGTCGAACACCTGAAGATGGTATTGGAAGCATTGAGAAGGGAGAAGATGTACGCTAAATTTTCAAAATGTGAATTTTGGATGGAAAGGATTCAATTTCCAGGACACGTGGTAGATCAAAATGGAATTTCCGTGGATCCTGCAAAGGTGGAAGCGGTAAGTAATGGCGGAACAGTAGAAGACATGACAATGGAAGTTAGGAGTTTCTTAGGTTTAGCCGGGTACTATCAAGATTTATCCAAGATTTTTCTAAGATAGCAACCCCGCTGACCAATCTAACAAGGAAGACAGAGAAGTTCGTGTGGACGAGAAATGCGAGGAGAGTTTCAAAGAATTGAAGAGGAGGTTGAGTGAGGCGCTGTATTATCATTACCGATGATGATACGGGAGGATTTATGGTGTATAGTGATGCATCTCATAGAGGACTTGGTTGTGTGCTAATGCAACATGGCAAGGTCATTGCATATGCCTCACTGACAGTTGAAAGATTTCAAAAATGATACCCTACCCATGACTTGGAGTTAAGCGGTAGGTAGTCTTTGCATTGAAGATTTGGAGGCACTATTTGTATGGAAAAAAATGTGAGATATATACGGATCACAAGAGTCTGAAATATATCTTCACACAGAAGGAGTTGAAAATGCGACAAAGAAGATGGTTGGAATTAATCAAGGATTACGACTGTGAAATTCTTTATCACCCGGGAAAAGCAAACGTTGTAGCCGACGCTTTGAGTAGAAAAGGAAGGGAGAAGTTATTCAAATTGACAACTTAAGAGGAATTAATAAGAGAAATTGAAAAGTTGGAAATAGAGGTGGAGGAACAAAAAGGAGCAGAAGAAAAATTACTCATGATGAGAGCTCACCCGACGTTATTGGATAGAATAATGGAAGCACAAGAAAAAGATGAAGAATGTGAGAAGATAAAGAAGAGAATAATAGAAGATAAGGAAGAAAGGTTCAAAGTAGATAAGGACGGTATATTGAGGTTTGAGGGTCGAGTATGGGTGCCACCAGAATCGAATCGAGAGAGAGGAAATCCTACACGAAGCACACAATACGACGTATTCTGTTCATCCAGGAGGCACAAAAATGTACCGGGATCTTTGACACCATTTTTGGTGGCCTAATTTGAAAAGAGAAGTTGCAGAGTGTGTTAGCAGATGTCTTACTTGTCAAAGAGTCAAAGCGGAACACCAGAGGCCAAGTGGACTACTTCAACCGCTGGAAATACCAGAATGGAAATGGGAGCACATTAAAATGGACTTCATAGTTGGACTTCCGGTTACACAGAAGGGTTATGATGCCATTTGGGTTATTGTGGACCGACTAACAAAGACAGCTCATTTTCTAGCCATCAAGATTCGATTCAATTTGAACCAGTTAGCAAATTTGTATGTAAAGGAAATCGTATCGCGACATGGAGTGCCGGTGTCGATTGTCTCCGATCGAGATCCGCGTTTCACGTCAAAATTTTGGAAAAGTTTGCAAGAACGAATGGGAACTCAATTGAGATTAAGTACTGCTTATCTCCCTCAAACGGACGGGCAAAGTGAACGAACCATACAAACGTTGGAGGACATGCTGAGAGCTTGCGTGATGGACTTCAAGGGAATTGGGACGACCATTTACCATTGGTAGAATTAAACACAATAATAGCTATCGTGTGAGTATCGGTGATGCCGCCATATGAAGCTCTTTACGGGAGAAAGTGCGAGAACACCATTATGTTGGGATGAAGTCGGAGAACGACATTTATTTGGGACCGAATTAGTCCAAAGAAATGGTCAACGTGGTAACAACAATAAGGGCGATTGTAGCGACTCAAGATCGCCAAAAGAAGTATGCCAATTTGCATCGCCAGAATCGAGACTTTGAAGTCGGTAGTTTAATGTTTTTAAAGGTATCTCCTTAGAAGGAAAGATCGATTCTAAAGAAAGGAAAATTGAGTCCTAGGTTCATAGGGCCATTCGAGATATTGAAGCGAGTGGGCGGTGTGGCATACAAAAAGTTGCCTTGCCACCAAATCGGAACACATCCACAACGTGTTTCACATTTCCGTGTACTACGTCCGTAGAAAGTGCCGCTTTATGAACCGTGATTTCCTATGAGCCCATTTAAGTAGAGAAGAATCTCGGCATATGAAGAAATTCTGCTTAGGATAATAGATAAGAAAGAGCAAACGCTAATAAACAAAGTTATATCTTACAGAAAGGTTGTTTGGCGAAACCACGATGTCGAGGAGGCCACATGGGAATTAGAAGATAGGATGAGGAGAGACTATCCCCATCTTTTGGGTAACCTTGTATCAATTCCGGGACGGAATTTTTTATAAGGGGGAGGATGTAATAACCGCAAATTTTATGATTTAATATTAATATTTATATAATTAGAGCCTGTGATTATTTATTTTATAAATGCTTGCATGGCATGAGGTGAGAAATTTTATTGAATTAATTGAACTTTTAATAATTGATAAGATGGGGAGAATTGTGATAAGTTGATGAAATGTCTTGTGTGACACAATGACGAAATTAGTAAGGAATAAATTAATGAAGGGATGCATTACTAAGTAAAAGATGTCAATAAGAGTGGTGGTGTATAATTAAATTATTTAATTATACCAGAATAATAATAAATCATTGAATTGGTCAAAAGCTTATCTAGAAAGAATAAATCATTTTTGTGAGTAACTTAAATTATGAAAAATAACCCAACTTATTAATAATTATTAAGGTGGTGTTATTTGGGTAAATTAAATTAATTAGTCTACTGCCATAATAATTAAGTATTTACATGATAGAACCTAGCCATGTGAATTATTTTACCCACCCATTTAATTTTCGGCAACCTCATGTTATTATTCCCCATTTAAATTATTTTTTTTTGCCCATTATTTCGGCAGCCTCATGTCATTTCCCTACCCAATTGATTTTTTCAAGCCATGTAATTCGGCAGCCTTAGAATTTTATCACTCACTTTTGGCAGCCAAGTATTGGTGGTAACTAAGTTGGTGGTAGGTGATTAGCCTTAGAAATTTTTCCATTTTCGGAAATTTGCATGGTGACTAAAAGCTATTAGTCTTGGGAAATAATTCCAAAGCTTAGTTCTAGTGAATGGGGTGCAAGAAAAAAATTGGCGTGTCTTCATGTATGTATGGGTGGTTGGTAGCACTTGTCATATGTGATGGATATATTGAGTACTAGGTAGCTATAAAGTTATTATAGGTAATGGCCATGCATGCTTTTAGTTAATGCAAACACTTTTCTCTTTAGTATATATACACCCATACTCTAGTGATCCTTTACAAAAAAAAAAAAGAAGAAACAAGAACAAGTGAGAAGGGTGGTCTGGCGTGATAGACTTTTTTTTCTTGGCAACCAATTTGTTTTCTTCAAGCTAAGGTATGGAGATTAATTAGTTAAATAAAATTCTTCTATTTAAATTCTAGTACACCTTTTTTCTTCTTTTTTGTAGTAATATGGATATATTGTGTTGCTTGTAAATTTGTATGCTAAATTAAATGTGTGCATGCTAAATTAATATTTACCATGTGTTTCAAAATAAATAAATTATATTGCATTAATGCATAATTAATTTCGTAGAAAAAAAAAGGGGATTAGAAAAAGTGTCGCCAAAGATGGAAAATATATTCCTACTTGTAATAATTATTCTATTATTTACGTTGATTGGGTTTTAGCTCTCTAGTTTTGTTGACTATTTGTTTGAAGAGTTGTATAACTAATATACCTGCTTGAATGGAAATTGGTGGGTCTTATTTTGCACGTGTCTTTTTGGTGCTCCTTGTTACTCTTGTTTTTTTCATTAGGATACTGCTAAGCATGTATAAAAAAAAAACGAAAGAAAGGAAATCATGCATAAATAAAGTTGGTAGGGACGAGTAGGTGTATATATTAAGATGATATTTGTGAATTTTACTTGTGTATAGAGGTACTGCTAAGTATAAAAAAAAAAGAAAAAAACAACAAGCATGTATTGGAGTGATGGTGGGGCCGGTTGGTGTATCAAATAAAAGGGTGATATAAGTGATTTTGTTTGGGTTATAAAGTGCTGCTATATTCGATTTTTTGCTAGTTCGGCTGGTGTGCATGACATGTTACTACCATGTTAAATTTTCTTTTATGCAATAAAAGTGCTACTTATTTTTGCTAATTTCGGCTGCAATTGTGCATGAATTTTTTTTGGTACATACTCAATACTTTGGCGAGCCGCTATGTAAAAAATAATAATAATAATAATAATAATAATAATAATAATAATAATAATAATAATAATAATAATAATAAATAATAATAATAAAATGAAATAAAATAAATTGTTACATAATGGTCATGGAGGATAATTAGAGTAATATTAAATGCACTAAGAAGAGTGATTCCATAAAATGGGATGTTTATTTGTGTATTGTCATTTAAACTCCAAATTTCTAAAAATTAGTTCAGATAACTAATTGAGCAACGGTTTAATAAATAAATGTTATGTGCTTAGTTTTCTTATTTGTGAGCATAAATGTGTAGCAAGTAAGAAATGTATTAATTTCATTTTTTGAGAGACTTGTACCTTAAACTAGGATGACATGTGATTTATAGCTAAGTAAGTCGGTTTTCAACAACCACTAATTTGTACGGCTATATTATTATATTATAGGCAGTATACGTGACAAGGTGTCAAAGGTAACATAATCGACGAACGAGGCAAGTTCCTACTTCTTACATTGTATACCTTCGAATTGTTGTCTCAAGCAAATATATGTTCTTATTCGAAAATCATTTATATGCCTTGACATTGTTGCAAGCATTGGACTCATCGTTCTTAATTGCATTATAAAAATTGGTCTAAGCCTTTGATTCGACTAGACTATTACTTTGTGTTAAAGGCTATCCAAACCAATTGACTTGGTGCGGACTATCGTAAATCTACTGAGATGAACAACCCTCATTGAAGGGGAAATTATATATTGTCGGGAAACCGACGTGTGCACCCAAGTATGATTAAATGTTATGCATAACGTAGGGTACTTAGGCTGATCACCTGTTGTACTCGTTTATATTGGATTACAGTGTAATATTGTTAATTCTAGTAAGAGTTCTTAGTCCTAAGTGACTGCTCAGTACTCATTCATGTTGAACCTCGAAATGAATAAATCCTGAAATTATTGATATACTTCAGTCTATAACGACACCTATTGAATACTCTTGATATTTCTTGATATCCTTGAGCTACTTATTATTATTATACCCTTGAAAGATTTAAATGCTATAACTGCTTGTCCTTCTGGCTACATTACTTGTTGGGCAAACTTGTTGCTCATTTTTGCTTCCTAAAACATTACAGTTAAGGCAGAGCAAGGCGGTACTTCAGGACAGGATAAGGGAAAGGGCAAGGCGACGGAATAACTTAGTCCCTAAGACTAGAAGTATTATTATTATTGTTATGCTTGTTATGATGTATTCAAGAATGATTAAGTTATGTTTAAGTTAATCATTGAATTGTCATAGTAATGGTTACGGTACCTTGGGACGTGAATATTTATATTATATCAATGTAAATTATTCTATTATTTTCCGTTGTTAATGATTTAGTAAGATATTCGTAGTTGCACGTGATGCACCGAATTCGAGATATGGGTGTCCGAATTTTGGGGGCGTCATAAAATGAATATTATAATATATGAAATGTGTTTAATATAAAACTAATATGTATTCCTATCAGGACTTTAAACACTTGAATGAACTTCGAGTGTGACCTAAGAAGAAATATTGTTAGATATAAATTGAAAGTTAACACAATCAAATTGAACATTGTGTATTGATTAACGGGAAGGGTTATGAGATATAGGGTAAAGTTTACATTACAATTGCTATGCATTGCTATGTGACTAATAGTTTATGTGCATGATTATATAATTGTGTAGGGCACGTGAAGTGCTGATAGCTGTAAGCTGTTATTGGAAAACAACGATCAAGGCAAGTCTTTTAGTTCCTATTTGCTATGTGAACTTGATGATAAAATGTTTTAAATCTTCGTTGCAAATAGCATGAGATGTTATATTTATGTTGAAAGTATGAAACATTAAAGTCAATTTATGACTATATTGATTGAGTAATGAATGTTGATTGAGTAAGGAACTCAATCTTTATACTTATTATACGAAATGTAGCATGTATGTTATGTTAGTCCAATATTTATGAGATATATGTTTATGTTGAGCATGTTACTATGTGCTATGTGATGCATGGAAACTGTTATATTTTATTGGGCTGTCGAGCTCAACCTTTCAAATAACCACTTTTACAGGTTAAAGATTTAAGGTAAAGTTATATGCTACTTGAAAGACATGAATCAGATGTTATACTTGAAGATTTATACACTTTGGCTGAATTATTATTACTTGAACCATGTTTAAGGTTCTAAATAATGTATGATGTTTAATAAATGTTGGGTTATAAAGTTTAAGTTTTGTTTATTGTATGAAAGGGTATTGAGCCTGGATGTAAGTTTTATTTATTAACTCTGATAAGGTGAATAATAAGCTAAGTATGGTTCAAAGGTAGGTAAAGATAAAGGTTTTGAGAAATGTACTTGATAAGTTACAATGATTATTTAATGATAAATTGTAAAGTTTAAGTTATCTAATATGTAAAGGTTATCAGATTGACATGTAAGACTCTATATAATAATAGTGATGAAGCGAATCATAAAATAAGATTGATTTAACACAGGTATAATGATAAAAATTTTGATTCGAGGGAATTAAAAAATTCAGACATAAAAGTTTAAATTATTTTATATTTTATTAAGTTTAACTTCTGATTTTACATCGTCATTCGATGTTAAACTTAATAAAATGTGAAATAAGTTAAACTTTTATGTCTTCTTACTTTAATTCCCTGAATCAAAACCTTATCATCTACATGTCTTTGATTCAATCTTATTTTATGATTTGCTTCATCACGGTTATTATATAGAGTCTTACATGTCAATCTGATAACCTTTACATATCAGATAACTCAAACTTTACAATTTTTCATTACATAATCATTGTGAATTATCTAGTACATTTCTTAAAACCTTTATCTTTCCTAAATTCAAACCATACTTTGCTTATTACTCACCTTATCAAGGTTAATAAATAAAACTTACATCTAGGTTCAATACTCTTTCATACAATAAACAAAACTTAAACTTTATAACTCAACATCTATTAAACATCATACATTAGTTGGAACCCTAAACATGGTTCAAATAATAATAATTCAGCCAAAGTGTATAAATCTTCAAGTTTCACATCTGATTCATGTCTTTCAAGTAGCACATAACTTTACCTTGAATCTTTAACCTGCAAAAGTGGTTATTTGCAAGGTTGAGCTCGACAACCCAGCAAAATCTAACAATTTTCATGTATCACGTAGCACATAGTAACATGCTCAACATAAATATATATCTCATAAACATTGGACTAACATAACATACATGATATATTTCATATAACAAGTATAAAGATTGAGTTCCTAACTAAATCAGCATTCATTACTCAATCAATGTAGTCATAAATTGACTTTAATGTTTCATACTTTGAACATAAGTATAACATATCATGCTATTTACAACGAAGATTTAAAATAGTTCATCATCAAGTTCACATAGCAAATAGAAACTAAAAGACTTGCCTTGATCGTATTTTACCAATAACAGTTTAACACCTTACAGCTATCTGCACTTCACGTGCCCTATATAATTATATAATCATGCACATAAACTATTAGTCACATAGCAATGCATAGCAGTTGTAATGTAAACTTTACCCTATATCTCATAACCCTACCCGTTAATCAATACACAATGTTCAATTTGATTGTGTTAACTTTCAATTTATATCTCACTATATTTCTTCTTAGGTCACACTCGAAGTTTATTCAAGTGTTTAAGTCTTGCTAGGAATACTTATTGGTTTTATATTAAACTCATTTCATATCTTAAAATATTCATTTCATTTGACTTAAAACATTTTTTTACGTTCATTAACACTTGTCACGGCGTTTTGACGTTTATTCGTCACACGTCCGATTTATTTTCCTTGTGTATGCTTAGTATGCTTATACAACTTATCTAATACATCATTTATTAATGTTAAGCATCATTATATTTACTATCATTCATGTTTTATAACTTAGAACAATATCTTTTATCATCAGAAGTACTACACTTGCATACGTGTATGCCCGACGCCCTCCGATTGTCCCCAAAAACACAACAGTCCTAAAGATGACCATTTTGACCCCTGTTCCCGACCTCAAATAAAAACACTTAAAGAATAAAAGTTGTAGGTCTCTTCGACCTCGTTCCGGTTCATCTTGAATCTCCTCAATCGGAATTCAAATGAAAAAGGTATGCCTATTTTACTAAAACATATCCGGTCAGATTTTCTCAACAGATGTAAGTCAGACTACCCCCCCACGGGGGCTCGGGTTTTACACTATAATAGTCCATTGGGGCGGGGGTGCTTTCTGCAATTCGCGAACGAACACTGCAGAAAGCCAAGTTAAACCTAAAAACTTCTTTCTAACAACCATTCTAACTTACTTAAGTTGTAATATGTTTACAGAAACATAAACTAATGTTTCTAACACGTTTCTAACCACATAAACAACATACACATAAAAATTACAATCTTTAATTTCACTATTTATATTATTTCATCTTCTTTTGACATTCATAATGAAATTACTCCCTGCGAATTCGTTTTACAACCAAAACAGTTAGTTTCAATAACTTTGTTTTCGTTTCTTCATGTTTTTTCACAATCAATAGCCAATTTATACATTATACTATGAATTAAACATCAATTTTGACTTCAAAATAAGACATATTAATATATATTTCACTGTTAAATAATTTTCTCCATATATATCATATTTACATGAATTAAACTACTCTAAATCATATACTAAACATATGAAAACAATTTATCTACAATTTATTATATATATCAAATATATAAACACAATTACTACCCAAATAACTTTATAGAGAACTTTTCATATAAAAGAAACTAGAACCTTAAAAGAAAATTAGAACTTTGGGAAGAAAGATTATACATTTGCTAAAAGATAATAACACAACTTTTGATTACTATTCCTTGTTCTTGCAAAACTTTTTCCCTCAAATTCTCTCTCAAACTCTTTTTAGAGCTCTCTCTTTTCTCTCTTCTTTCTTCCTGCTGTTCTTTCTTAGGCTTAAGCCAACACTTAATATAAAACTAAAACAAACGCTAACATGAAAAATAAAACTGACCTAAAATAATAAGGCTACTAAATACATATTAGTTATTTTTATTTTAAATTTAAAAGCTATAAGGCCTTGTTTGGCAAAGCTTATTAAAATAATGACTTAATCATTTCTTAAACCTTGTTTGACAAAAAAAGATTAAAATAAGAATTTCAAAAGCTCTAAGGCTTTGTTTGGTAAAACCAAATTAAAACTCTTTTAATTTATTTTCATAAGTCATTCATAATATAGTTTATTGTCCGACATTATTTACTTGAATTTCCATATCCAATCTTAATTAAATAAACAAAACTAATTACCACAAAATTATAATTTTCATTATAATTTTACTTAATAAATTAACATATCACTTTAATTAATAAATTAAATTAAAACAAAATTCTACTAAACTATATAATCCTTAACAACTCTCTAATTTAGTCATTAAGTTAAATTATAGTATTATTTCATAAATTTAATTCATCACTCTTTTATATTAATTAAGTTAATTTCTAAAACTCATGAATTATTTACTTACTAATACATAATTGAACAAATATCTACTAAACAATAAACACAATAATTAAAAATATTTATTTAATTTAATAAATATTTGAAATTATAAATAAAATTCTGGATTGGTACATTCTTCCCACTTTATAAGGATTTCGTTCTCGGAATCACCAAAACCCTACCTTCCTCAGGTTTTCATCAAATCTCTTCATTGAATAACTTCAACACATTACCTTAATATAAGTTTTATATTTCCTACTACATTCATTTCTTCAACAAATTTTAAGTTTTATTTCATAACTTTCACTTGAACTCAATTATATTTTGAGTATTATATATTCTTTAACCCATTCATTTCCTTTCTCTAAGGATCATTATCATGTACTAGATTCTCGAACTCTCGGGACATTACATAGCCTGAATTACATCTGTTGAGAATATCTGATCGAATATGTTTTAGTAAAATTGGCATAACATTTTCATACGAACTCTGATTGAGGCGATTCAAGATGATCCGGAACGAGGACGAATAGAAATAAAACTTTCATTCTTTAAGTGTTTCAATTTGAGGTTGGGAACAAGGGTCAAAATTGTAATCTTTAGGACTGTTGTCTTTTCGGGGACAATCGGAGGGCGTTAGGCATGCACGTGTACAAGTATAGTGCTTTTGACGATAAAAATAGAAATAGTGAAATTAAAGGTTGTAATTTTGATGTTTATGTGGTTAGAAACGTGTTGAAAACATTAGTTTATGTTTCTGTAAATATATTACAACTTGGGTAAGTTAGAATGGTTTTTAGAAAGGAGTTTTTAGCCCTAACATGGCTTTCTGCAGTGTTCGTTCGTGAATTACAGAAGGTACCCCCGCCCCAGCGGACTATTATAGTGTAAAACCCTAGACCCCACGCAGAGAGGTAGTCTGACTTACATCTATTGAGAAAATCTGACCGAATATGTTTTAGTAAAATAGGCATAAATTTTTCATACAAACTCCGATTGAGGCAATTAGAGATGATGCATAACGAAGATGAATAGACCTAAAACTTTTGTTCTTTACGTTTTTCAATTTGAGGTCGTTAACAGGGGTCAAAATGGCCATCTTTAGGACTATTATGTTTTCGGGGACAATCGGAGGGTGTCGGGCATGCACATACGCAAATGTAGTACTTCTAACGATAAAGGATGTTGTTCTAAGTTATAAAACATGAATGTTAGTAAATATAATGATGATTAACATTAATAAATGATATATTAGATAAGTTATATAAGCATACTAAGCATACACAAGAGAGACCAATTGGGCATGTGACGAATAAATATCGAAACGCCGTAATAGGTGTTAATGAACCTAAAAAGTGTTTTAAGTCAAATGAAATGAATATTATAAGATATAAAATGGGTTTAATATAAAACCAATAAGTAGTCCTAGAAAGACTTACACACTTGAATGAACTTCGAGTATGAAATATAGTGAGATATAAGTCGAAAGTTAACACAATCAAATTGAACATTGTGTACTAATAATAGAAAGGGTTATGTGATATAGAGTAAAGTTTATATTACAACTACTATGTGTTGCTATGTGACTAATAGTTAATGTGAATTATTACATGATAGTGTAGGGCACGTGAAGTATAGATAGCTGTAAGTTGTTAAACTGTTATTGGTAAACAATGATCAAGGCAAGTCTTTCAGTTCCTATTTGCTATGTGAACTTGATGATGAACTGTTTTAAATTCTTTTGCAAAAAGCATGATATGTTATATATATGTTGAAAGTATGAAATGTTAAAGTCAATTTATGACTACGTTGATTGAGTGATGAATGTTGATTAAGTAAGGAACTCAATCTTTATACTTGTATATGAACTGCAGCATGTATGTTATATTAGGTCAATTTTTATGAAATGTATGTTGAGCATGTTATTATGTGCTACGTGATGCATGCAAATATTAGATTTTGCTGGGCTGTCGAGCTCAACCTTGCAAATAACCACTTTTGCAAGTTAAGGATTCAAGGTAACGCTATGTGCTACTTGAAAGACATGAATCAGATGTAATACATGAAGATTTATATATTTTAGTTAAAGAGTGTTATTTCTTTAAACCATGATTAAGGCTCATGAGATGTACTCAATGTTTTATGATGTATGTTGTATGCTGAGTTGTAAAGTTAAAGTTTGAGCTATTCGATGTATAAAGGATATCGATTTGATATGTAAGTACATATACGTCTAACTCTGATGAAGCGAATTATAAATTAAACTTGATTCAGAGATATGTAAACGATAAATGTTTTGATTCAGGGAATTAAAGTAAGAAGACAGAAAAGTTTTAGATATTCCGCATTTTATTAAGTTTAACATCAAATAATGATGTAAAATCAAAAGTTAGACGTATTATTAACGACCGAAGTCGATAGTTGAATTTTATGAATTTCGGGCTCATTACAATCCCTCAGCACTTTCTAATTTTTTGTTGCCATGATTTCTTCCTTATCAGAGTTCTCGAAGTTCTCCTTAATGTCTCTAATCCACTTACTTAGCCTTTGAAACCGTTTCTCAATACCGTCCTCGAAAGGAACCAAGTCTGGCTTCTTAGACCGAGTTTACATAAACTAATATGAGAACCTGAAATAGAAAGAACAAAACAAAAGAAAAATTGTTTAAGTAAAACTGAACTAATTAAACTGATATATTGAAAAATATTAAAATCAATGCTATTTCCCGATAACAGCTGTGACGCCCCCAAAATAGGTATACACAACCCATTCTGAGCCGCCAAATACATGGTACATAATTTAAATACAAACTTCATTTATACAATACGACAAACATAGCTGAGAGTCCTCAAATGGAGATATTATCCAAACTCAAATGGAGTCCAAACTCAAATGGAGTCCTCATTACATTTATTATCACACTATTTCATTGAATAGTGAGGACTACTATAGTCACCATCTTGGACCATCACTCCATTCCCCGACTAGTCCCAGCTATATTCTCATTTTTTGAAGAGAACAATGAAAGCAAAGGGTGAGCTCAACTAGCCCAGTAAAGAATATTATGTCTAATATAATGCAGAATAAATTATCGTTAGCCTTCAACATTGTTTAACTGATAGAATACAATAGACAACAAGTTTAACTGCAGCGAAACAACAATCCATTACAAGAGTTAAGTAGAGCATGATATCTACTATCTTCTATGATTTAAAAGTTTATCATCAATATTTTATCGTTGTAACATAGCTCAATAAATAATCCACTTCATTGAATTATACATGTAGTACAGGCCAAGGATATTCATTAGTATCACATCCACGAATTATCCATGCTCTATAGGCCAAGGATATTCGTTATTATCACCAATGTTTATGATCATACCAACAACTGTCCATCAACGCACTACGGGCCAATGAGGACTTTTTTCACATCATTTAAAACATTACAGGTCATGATTATACCGATACATAATTCCTGGTAATAATCATACCAATCAACAGTCCATCTATGAACTACGAGCCAAAGATGACTTTCATCACAATAAAAGCATGAGGATGATGACAATGATATAAGAATTCAATCAAACAAGATCAATGATAAATATTAAAGATTTATAATTCAATTTATCTAGAGTTTAAGAATGTCCAAATTGTCAACATGATAACTGCTTCGTGGAGTAAAATTCAAGAATAATATTCATGTAAAAATAATTTGGACAGAAAAGAAATTATTTTTTGTCTTGAATAGTACCCCGGGTAAATAATACCTGAGTAAATAGTACCCCGTGAATAGTACTTCATGAATAGTACCCCATGAATAGTACCCTAGCATGAAAAGATTAAAATTTAACAAGAATGTTTAGAAAAATATCCTTGTGAAACAATACTAAATGAAGCGCAAATTTCAAGGATATTCTACTAATTTCAAAGAGTATAAAAACAATACTTATCAACATGAGTGTAGAATTAGGAAAATAAAATGAAATAATATTACTTAAATACTACAGAGTATGGAAGAAAATATTATTTCTTATGAATATTGAACAAAAACAATATCCCTTACGGATACGATAAATAATATCTCTTACGAATATGAAATAAATAATACCCATTCTTTAGTAGGAGATTGGATACTGCAATAGTGTAGTAACATAATACTCTTCTTCTTTCTCTCTGATTCTCTCTCTATAGCTTTCTCTTGTGAGTCTTAATGAATTGGTGAGAATGAAAGAAGAAATAAGCTTCTATTTATAGAAGATTTGTAGCTTAGCCCTTGCAATGTGAAGAGGCAAGTGGCTTGACAACTGGTAATGTAAAAAGAAAAGTGGTTTGACGCCTATAATGTGAAAGGGCAACTGGTTTAACGCCTGTAATGTGAATCAACAAGTAGTTTGATGCCTGTAATGTGAAACAACAAGTGTTTTGACGCCTGTAATGTGAAACAACAAATGGTTTGATGTCTGGTAAAGGCAAGTACTATTGAAGAAAGTGACTCTTAGATGATGACATATGGGTCCCATAGAATAAACTAAACTTACAACAAACGTCTCATAACAGACTTCTTATTTAAATCAAAGATTGAATAAATACAAATCATTTTATCTTCAATTAACATATTTTTAATCTTCCAACAATTATTCATCATTAATATTATAATTCACAATATTGATAACCAGATCATTCCCAGGAAAGAGGGGGCTTTCCGATAAGGACTTCTCCTTATTGGCGCGTAATTAGGTGACCAAACCCCTTTCCTCGATAGAACTTTCTAGACATCGTCAATAATGCAAATAATAATATAAATAACTTTGTCATCTCAATTATTGATTTAATAATATAAAATATAGTGACAATAATTGAATCTATAATGTGAGATACTATGCAGCAATTACTGTGACAATAATTTAATAAAACTGAGTGACTTCTCACGTAAGCATCAATAATAAAAGATTCTGCACAATACCGTGTGTTACTGTGCAATACCGTGTGCTACTGTGAAACCATGCGTATTACTGTACTTTTATCACCGGGTATTTCAATAGATTAACAGTAAATGTTTTGCCATTATTATATGAAAATGTTATTTTTATCGCTTTTTATATCCGACAGTTATTCCGTTGTGGGCTCCACCAATGATTGCGCCGTCATATGAATATTCCCTGATAAAACGAATATTCCCCGACCAAACGAATATTTTATGACAACTTTCTTACTTTGTAAAATTTATAAATATTACCCACAACTATAACATTATATCAAATCCACACCATATTATTTAAAATAACATTTAGAAAAAATTTAATCTTTATTCATAAAAGTCGGGGTTTTATAACCTCCCATTCTTATGAAATTTCATCCTCAAAATTGTTGTACGTACCTGGTATGTCGAAAAGGTGAAGATACCTTGATTTCATTTCAGATTCTAACTCCCAAGTTATTTTCTCAATATTGTAGTTTCTCTACAAAACTTTTACTTGAGGTAGAACCTTGGAATGTAGAATATGTTCCTTCTTATCCAAGATTTTAACAGGTACCTATTCATACGTTAAATCTTTCTCTATCTCGTCTGGTTCTAATTCAATAATATGGTTCGGGTCTTTCACATATTTGCGTAACATAAATATATGAAAAATGTTATGAACACGAGACACACTTAGCGGTAAGTAGAGTCTATAGGCCACAATTCCTACTCGATCAAGGATTTAAAATGGGCCAATAAATCGAGGATTGAGCTTTTCTCTCTTTCCAAATCTTGTAACTCCTTTCCATGGGGCAACACGTAACAACACATGATCTCCAACATTGAATTCCACGTCTCTTCGATGAAGATCAACATAACTCTTTTGTCGATCTTGTAAGGTTTTTATACGTTGCCGGATCATTTGAATCTTTTTCGTTGTCACGCGTAGCAATTCAGGTCCCAACAATGTTACTTCACCCACCTCATCCTAGCATACTGAAGAACGACACTTTCATCCATACAACGCCTCGAATGGTGACATGCCTATACTTGCTTGATAACTGTTGTTGTAGGAGAATTCCACTGATGGCAAGAACTTGTCCTAACTTCCTTTTAAGTCTAGGACACAAAGTCTTAATAGATCTTCAAGAGTTTGAATAGTCCATGCAGTCTTACAATCTAATTCATGTATATATGAGCAAGACGTTCAAGTGAATAAGTTTCTCATATAGGTAAGAAATGAGCAGACTTGGATAACCTATCGACAATGACCCAAATTGCATCTATCCCTTAGAAACCATATGAAGACTAGTAACAAAATCCATGGTAATGTGCTCCCACTTCCATTCTTGAATTTCAAGTGGTTGTAATGGACCTTTTGGCACTTGATGCTCTAACTTGACACGTTGACAAGTTAAACACCTTGAGATAAACTCCGCGATCTCTTTCTTCATATTGCTCCACCAAAATGTATGTCGAAGATCATGATATATTTTGGTACTTCTAGGATGGATTTCAAATGTTGTGTTGTGCGCCTCCATCATAATTTTATACTTTAAATTAGAGTCGTTAAGAACACAAAGGCTGGAGTTGACACAAATTATTCCTTCTTCATCGATTCTTGCTTTTGAAATATCACTTTCTTTTACTTTCTTCCTCATACGCATCAGCTCCAAGTCCGAAGATTGAGAAGCTTTAACTTTCTCGATTAAAGTCCGTTCTACTCGTATATTTAACATCATCACGTGGGTCCCTAGAGTCTTTAACTATATCTGTAAAGATCGAGAAATTTTATAATTTATGTTAAATATTTATTGAATTAAATAAATATTTTAATTAATTTAATTATTGAGATAAATAAATAAATATTATTTATTGATTAATGGTAATTTTATTATTTTTCAGATTTAATTTAATGAAATAATTAAATTAAATGAATTGTTTAATATTTAAGAAAATAGTTAAATTAAATTAAATGATGTTCTAGTTTAATTTAATAATTAAATTAGATATATAATAATTTATTAAGCATAAGTATAATAATAATGAAAATTATAATTATAATTATTATAATTGTAATGATAAGTTATTAAAATTAATTAAATTAAGTGTGACACAAGGAACTATATAATATAAGGTTTATAAAATAAATTAAAAAGGGGAGGGTTTTAGTGTGTAGCCAAACAAGGCTTTGTGGCCTTTGGCTTAATTCAACTGACGTAGCCTATTGGGATTTCTTACCTGACGTACGTGGGAGAGAGACCAAGGCCATATAACTATGCGTATTTTCTTAAGGCTAACTAAGAAAAACACACAGAGTTTAGTGAGGAAGAGAGAAAATATAGTGAAATTGAGAGAAGAAGAACAAGAGAGAATTCATTCTCTGTGTTTGTCAAGAAGAAGGAGAAGGGGAGTTGGAAAAGCCTTGTGATATCTTGCAAAATCAAGGATTGAAGGTATAAAAACCTAAATTCATGTTCATAATTTCTAATATAGAATTGTGTGAATTTGAATTATAATTGTTAATTAGTTTATGTAAGCAATTGGTTATCATATATGAATGGTTTTTAGTAAGAGAATTCATGAAAATCATGTTGGTGTTCTTTAGTTTTCTTAAGAAAAAGGGGAAAATTTGTTTTATGAATTGTTAGAATAGTTGATGTTTGTGTTGATAATGACTTATAATCTATTATATATTGGTTTCAAATGATTTTGGTTTAATAAATTCATGTGTACATGTTCTTAAAATGAAAATTTGGAGTTTTGTGGTTATATGTAAATTATAGTTTGTTTTGAAACTAAAATTTATGCTTAAAGCATGTGATAATCTGTAAACTTGTTGTAAATGGTGATTGTGACGCCCCCAAAATAGGTATACATCACCCATTCTAAGTCGCCAAATATATGGTATGTAAAAAATAACTACAACTTTATTATTACAATTGTCGTAAGTAAAATACGACAACACATACTTTATGAGTTTAAATACAAATATTGTCTTCTAGACAATATCCACACCAGATAAAGTCCTCATTACAATTATTGACACACTATTTTACAAAATAGTGAGGACTACTAAACAACCTGCTCTAGAACCATCATTCCACACCCCGACTACTTCCCGCTATGTTCTCGCTCTACGAGAAGAAAAATGGAACAAAAAGAAAAAAGGGTGAGCTCAACTAGCCCAAAGAAAGAATATTATGAGTAAGATAATATACAACAAATTATCCTTAGTCTTCAACAGGGAAAAATCTGATAGAATACAATAGACAACAAGTTTTAGATCAACAACTGCAGCGGAAACAACAATTCATTAGAAGAGTTAAGTAGAGAATGCAATCTACTATCATCTATGAATTTAAAAGTACATCATCAATATTTTATCCTTGTCACATCAATCAACATACATCTTGCATCAAATATTCATCTTTGCACTACGGGCCAAAGATATTCATTTGTATCACCAGTTGGTCATGTTTATCTCAAACACTTGTTCATCTTTGCACTACGGGCCAAAGATATTCATCAGGTAATCATTCATCTTTGCACTACAGGCCAGAGATATTCATCAAGTATCACCATTAAGGACTAAGGATGATGAAAAACATTTAAGAGAACTAATCCTGTGAGATCAAAACATGGATACAATCAAGTATAGTAACCATAAAAGACATTTGGGACGAAAAAGAGAAAATTTCATTTTTTGGTGAATAGTGCCGTATTTGTGAATAATATTGTATACATGAATAGTATCGTATACGTGAATAGTAACCCCGACACAAAAGTTCCAAATTTGATTAAAAAGTTCAAACCAACATTTCGGCATAATGATATTGAAGAAAATAATATCATTTAAGAAGAAAATAACATCCCTTACCTCAAAGAAATAGTACTTCGGAATGAAAGGTCGGAAGTGATGCTGAATGAAACTTGTACGGAATAACAACTCTCAAAGTATCTAAATACTCAGAAAATACGCTCGATAATATAGAGAGAGAAAGAGAGAAAGCTTATGTTTCTGGTGTGATTTTCAATTCTAACTTCGCCCTCTATTTATAGGAGAATGTTAGCCCGCTGAAGTAGACTTGACCTGCTACCTGATGGATCTACCTGCTACTATTGCCACCCACCACATTTGAAATAAAATTCAGAACATTTCTTCACCAACCATAAGTGGGGCCCACTCAATTCTATTATTTTCCACCTTAATCAATTATAACCCTAATTTCCGAATCAGTCACCTCTTAAAATTCATAACAAATCATTCATTCATTTTTAACGGTTCAAAATTTGTGGACATATACTCAACTTATATATGTATAACATATCCAAAAATCACAACGATCCAACGGTCAGATTAAAAATTATAACTCACGCAATATATCTCAAGAAAAGTGATTTAATTTTTAATACTTCCATTCCGACAAAAACACCTCAACATTAATTCCTTCAATTATATCCACATAAAATAAATATAACCATCGATCGATTGACAAAATCAGCACACTTTTTACCAATCAAGATTAGATTTAACCTAGATTGGTTGGCAAAATTATACGTGAAGGAAACAGTTTCTAGACACTATGTTCCGGTATCCATTGTATCAAACCGAGATCCGCATTTTATGTCAAATTTCTAGAAATGACTACAAGAATGCTTGGGAATGCAGTTGAGAATGAGCACAACATATCATCCTCAAACCGATGGACAGAGTGAGAGAACCATCCAGACGCTAGAGGATATGCTCAGAGCATGTATTATGGATTTCAAAGGGAATTGGGATGACCATTTACCGTTAGTTGAATTTTCCTATAATAATAGTTATCATGCGAGTATTGGCATGCCGCTTTACGAAGTGTTGTATGGCAGGAAGTGTAGAAGTTTGTTATGCTGGGACGAGGTAGGTGAACATTAGCTGCTAGGTCCAGAATTGGTACAACAGACTGTCGAGATCATCAAAGTGATTCGGGCAAGATTGATAGCTGCACAAGACAGACAGAAGAAATATGCCGATCAACATCGACAAAATCGGGAACTTAATGTCGGTAGTTTTATTTTCTTAAAAGTGTCTCCCTAGAAAGGGAAAATTCGATTTGGTAAAAAAGGAAAACTAAGCCCTAGGTTTATAGGACCTTTTGAAGTCCTACGACGAGTTGGGAAAGTGGCGTATGAGGTAGGTTTACCTCCGAAATTAGGACATATGCATAACAATTTCCATGTGTCAGTATTAAGGCCATATAAGCCAGACTATAAGCATTATATAGAATATGAACCATTATATTTTGAGAAAGATTTATCTTATGAAGAAGTCCCTGTTTAGATTATTGACTAGAAAAAGCAAGTACTAAGAAAAAAATAATACCTTTTGTTAAGGTAATCTAGAGAAACCACAATGCTGAAGAAGCTACGTGGGAACTTGAAGATGTTATGGTGAAAAATTATCCTCAGTTGTTTGCTTGATCTTATATAGCGATTCTAGGGACAGAATCCTGTTAAGGAGAGAAGAATGTGACGAATAAATTTATTAAGTCGTGATTCTGGGGACAAAATCCTTTTAAGGAGGGAATGATGTAACGATCGAGAAATTTTGTAATTTATGTTAAATATTTATTGAATTAAATAAATATTTTAATTGATTTATTTATTGAGATAAATAAATAAATATTATTTCTTGATTAATGGTAATTTTATTATTTAAAGATTTAATTTAATGAAATAATTAACTAAAATGAATTGTTTAATATTTAAGAAAATAGTTAAATTAAATTAAATGATGTTCTAGTTTAATTTAATAATTAAATTAGATATATAATAATTTATTAAGCATGAGTATAATAATAATGAAAATTATAATTATTATAATTGTAATGATAAGTTATTAAAATTAATTAAATTAAGTGTGACACAAGGAACTATATAATATAAAGGTTATAAAAATAAATTAAAAGGGGACGGTTTTAATGTGTAGCCAAACAAGGCCTTATGGCCTTTGGCTTAATTTAACTGACGTAACTTATTGGGATTTCTTACCTGACGTACGTGGGAGAGAGACCAAGGCCATATAACTATGCATATTTTCCTAAGGCTAACTAAGAAAAACACATAGATTTTAGTGAGGAAGAGAGAAAAAACACATTGAAATTTAGAGAAGAAGAACAAGAGAGAATTCATTCTCTGTGTTTGTCAAGAAGAAGGAGAAGGAGAAGGACAGTTGGAAAAGCCTTGTGATCATCTTGCAAAATCAAGGATTGAAGGTATAAAAACCTAAATTCATGTTCTTAATTTCTAGTATAGAATTGTGTGAATTTGAATTATAATTGTTAATTAGTTCATTTATAAATGGTTTTTTGTAAGAGAATTCATGAAAATCATGTTGGTGTTCTTGAGTTTTCTTGGGAAAAGTGGGAATTTTGGTATATGAATTGTTAGATTAGTTGATTTTTGTGTTGATAAGGGCTTATAATCTGTTATATGTTGGTTTCAAATTATTTTAGTTTGTTAAATTCATGTGTGCATGTTCTTGAAATAAAAATTTGGAGTTTTGTGGTTATATGTAAAATATAGTTTGTTTTGAAACTAAAATTTATACTTGTAGCATGTGATAATCAATAAACTTGTTGTAGATGGTGATACTACATTCAAAAATGAAAACAACGCAATTGAAATATATTAATTTGGTTAAAAAATAAAGTTTTGGTGATTGAATTTGCTAAGTGTGTTGAAAGTGAATGAAATATCAAAAATATGATTTTTAATCCAATAGAATGTGGTTTGTTATGTTAGAATTGCTTTATAGATATTTGGTTTAGAGTTTATAAAGCTTATAAACATTTGGGTTTGATTAATTGGGTGTTAGGTGAAGAAATTGGGTTTTTAGCTTAGAACAGAGACCAAAATCGTGTCTCTGGAAAACTAGTTCTGTGTAGAAGCGTATGGCGTCTTTTGCCACACTACGCGCCGCTTAGATGCAAAGGAAAACATATGGCTCGATCGCGCCCAAAGGGTCGGTCGACCCAGTGAAGAACCTCATATGAAAGATAACTTGGAGAATGTTAACTTAACAGATTTTCATGATTGTAAAAGGGCCTAATGCATGCTATAAGACGTGATAACATATAGTAATCACAATGTTGAAACTAAATATTATGAACTAGTAAGTTGTGAAAGTTTGTAACGTGATATAATGAGAATTTGTGTTGATATGCAATCACCATGTTAGATAATGTTATATAATTAGGAGTGCGGATTTATGGTACATGGATGATTAAAATAATCAGTTCTTAATTTAGAGACTATACACTTGACTAAAATGAGAAGTAAGCCCATGAAGTTAGTTTTAATATAACTAATTGGTATTGTAATCTTAATAGTATATGTAGGGTATTTGTCGAATGTTTGTAGTAATTGTATAGCTTAAGCACGAGACAAGTTCCCTAACTTCATTCTCTTTATAACAAATTAAAGTTTCATAACTATGTTTACCTTTTGTTGTTAAGAAAGCTTTCTAACCCTAATTTATCATTATACAAGTTTCCTAATCCTTAGTCATATCTTGAACAAATCCTTAACTTTATTGCTTGCTCTTCAAAGCATAAACTGTTCAAGTTCATTGTCTCAAATGAGATTTTCTAATTCCTTTAGATGTAACACTTTGTATGTGAGACCCCAAATTTTACAAATAAAGATTTAAATTTCTCAAAATATTTTTTTGAATATTATGGTGTGGATTTGATATAATGTTATAGTTGTGGGTAATATTTGAAAATTTTGCAAAGTATGCAAGTTGCTATATAATATTCGATTGGCCGGGGAATATTCGTTTTACCAGGGAATATTCGTACGATGGCACAATCATTGGTGGACCCCACAACGGAAGTATTGTCGTAGTAAGAAAATGACAGAATTATCTTTTTATAAAAATAACGGCGGAAGTTTTACCGTTAAACTGTTGAACTACCCGGTAGTAAAAGTACAGTAATACGCGTGGTTGCATAGTAACACACGCTATTGATTATTGATGCTTACGTGAGAAGTCACTCAGTTATACTCAATTATTGCTACAGTAATTGATGCATCGTATCTCTTATATTTTTGATTCAGTTATTGTCAAAGTATCATCTGGATTATATGTTATATTATTAAATCAATAATTGAGACGACAAAGTTATTCATATTATTAAATTGCAATATTTATAATGTCTAGAAGTTTTATCAAGCAGAGGTTTGGTCACCTAATTGCACGCCAATAAGGAGAAATCCTTATCGGAAAGCCCCCTCTTTCCTGGGAAGGACCTGGTTGTTAAATATTGTGTGTTATAATATTAATGATGAATAAGTTCGTGTTGATTAAAGATGAATTTGATAGTTCCATTATGTTAAAATTATTAGTGTTATTAGAAATCGATATTTATTTCGATAATAATTGATGTCTGGAGGTTATATTGATACTCGGGTATTCGTGGCACTTTTCGTGTCAGAGTACTATTCACGGGTTACTATTCACCCAGTTACTATTCACTCTAGTATTGTTCACTCGGGTATTGGGACACTTTTCGTGTCGAGGTACTATTCACAGGTTACTATTCTCGAAGTACTATTCACGGGATACTATTCACCCGAAAAATATATTTCTTTTCGGTCCAAATCATTTTCGGGTACAATATTATTACATGAGAGATGTGCTAATTTTTCATACCGTTGGTTGAAATTATAATAGTAAATCAATATGGATCGTTGGTTTACAGTTTTAATAGTAATTGTCCTTTTGATTTTCAAAGAGTTATTTGTCCCTTCAGTTTTCCAAGAGTTATTTGTCCCTTCAATTTTCCAAGAGTTATTTGTCCCTTAAGTTTTCCAAGAGTTATTTGTCCCTTCAGTTTTCCAAGAGTTACTTGTCTCTTCGGTGTTCCAAGAGTTAATTGCCCCTTCGCAAATAGTAGTTGTCTCTTTAATATTACCAAGAGTCATTTTGACCCTTCGTTAAAAGCGAGAGCTACTTTCAATACTTCTATAAATAGAAGTTTATTCCTTCATTATTTCTTACAAATTCACTGAAACTCTAGAGAGAGAAACTATAGAGAGAAAGAAGAAAAGTATTCTGCTACTTCATTACTTCAGTATTCAGTTTTTCTAAGGTAAGGGGTATTATTTCTTTCATATTCATGAAGAGAGCTATTGTTATTCCATTCCTTATTATTACATTGGAATAACTTTGTATCTGCATGATCACTAGTATATATGGTGAAATTCTTCCATTATTCCATTCTTTATTATTATGTTGGAATAAAATGTCTCATGCCAAGTACCGCATACATGGTGAAATTCTTCTCATTATTCCATTCTTTATTATTATGTTGAATAACTTTTCTACGCTGGGCACCGCATACATAGTGAAATTATTCTGTTATTCCATTCTTTATTATTCTGTTGGAAGATCATGTCTGTGCATTTACGCATGACCTGGTTTCGTTATTTATTATTATGTTGGAATATCCTGTCTGTGCATTTACGCATGACCTGGTTCCATTATTTATTATTCTGTTGGAATATCCTATCTGTGCGTTTACGCATGACCTGGTTCCGTTATTTATTATTCTGTTTGAATAACCTGTCTGTGCGGTTTATCGCATGCTTGGTGATTTCTTTTGTTATTCCATTCTTTATTATATTCAATTGGTTAAAGTTTTGGCTTTTATACTCCATGAAATTAGTGGAATATCCTTGATATTTGCGCTTCATCCAGTATCTTTTCATGGAAATATTCTTCTGAGCATTCTTGAGTTTTACCCCACAAAGTAGTATCATGTTGACAATTTGGACGTTATTAGTTCCTGGATAAATTAATTCTTGAACTTGTTTTATTGAATTCTTATATCATTGTCATCATCCTCATATTTATATTATGTTGAAAGTCATCTGTGGCCTGTAGTGCATAGATGGACTTGGTATGATTATGACCAGGGATTATTCGGTATAATCATGACCGTAATGTTACAAATGATGTGGTAACAGTCCTCATTGTCCCATAGTGCATTGATGGACAATTGTTGGCATGATCATGACCATTGATGAATACATGAATATCTTTGGCCCGTAGTGCATGGATAATTTGTGGTTGTGATACTAATGAATATCCTTGGTCAGTAAAGGGGGATGATGTGGATTATATATTAAGCTGAGTCCCAACGATAAAAGTGATGAAAAACCTTTTAAATCATAGAAGATAGTAGATTTTATTCTCTACTTGACTCTTTTAATGGATTGCTTGTTCTGCTGTAGTTAAACTTGATGTTTGTTATATTGTATCAGTTTAGCACTGTTAAAGGCTAATGATAATTTATTCTGCATTATCTTAGTCATAATATTTCAACAATCACTGCAGTAATTTTTTTGGTTACTGAACTTGAATGTTTTGTTGATTTTGTATGCTATTTTCGATCTTACAAATTCGTCGCGACAACAAGTTTCTTCTTCTGCGATTACGAGTTGTGTCGCGATAGGATGCTTCGTCTTCTCCGATATCAGAGTTGTGTCGCGACATAAGATTTTCTCTTCTCTGATTGATTTGGCGTTGATCTGTTATTGATTTGGCGTTGATCAGTTATCTCCATAACTGAGGTGTAGGAGTTAATGACGTGATTTTAGTAACGTGATATATTTTGTTTTGTTATTTTTGTAATTATTTTGTGTGTGTTTTATTTTTGTAATTACTTTCTAGTTGTTGTATATTAGTGTTAAGGACCCAACAAGTAAAGGAATTAAAAAAAAAGTGTTCAGACAAAAATACTATAATACCCAAAAAATTTAAAAAGATTATTATTAGTGAAAATGAGAATTTATTTTTAATGTAATTATATGTTATATGTGATTATGAAGTTACTTAATTTAATGTAATTGAATCATGTATGAATTATGAGAAGAATCTAAAATGGAATTATGATATATGATAAACTTAAATTATGAATTAACTAAGTTTTAAAGAATGAGTTTTGTGTGGAAAATTGATTCATAATGAATCAATTAAGTGGTTAATTAAGTTATGGCAGAGGATTGTTATGGATTCAGTTTGGTATAAGGGATGTTAAGTTGACCGTATAATATTGGTATAGGTATGTGACAATAAAAAATTAGGATGGATTATTAATGATTAAATGTTTATTATGTTAACATTGTATGATCAGTTGCAAGAAGTAAATAAAATAACTCAGTTAATTTATGAATTATGCCTCACGAGAAGAATAAATAATCTAACTTTGTAAGTAATGGATTGCTATAAGTATTTACTTAGGTGGTGAGTCCAATAAATTAACTAGTGTTCAGCCCAAATGAGAATTGAATTAGTAAGCCCAATTATCTAACTCGAATTAAGGGTCCAATTTCCAACAATGTGATAATATTAATTAATAATAATGATAGTACTCCCTGCGACTGTTAACAGGCTAGTTGAGCTCACCCTTTTGCTTTCATTGTTCTCTTCAGGAAATGAGAACGTAGCAGGGAGTAGTCGGGGAACGGAGTGACGGTCCAGATGATAGCATTAGTAGTCCTCGCTATTCTATGAAATAGTATGTTAATAAATGTATTGAGGACTTATTTTGAGTTTGAATACTGTTTAGAAGACAATATTTGTATTAAAACTCACAGCTCATGTTGTATATTTAAGATTGTATTTGTATTCTGTACCATGTATTTGGCAACTCAGAATAGGTGATGTATACCTATTTTTGGGGCGTCACATTGTATATACCATGTCTATTCAATCATAGATTGTTGATATTCAATTGTTGACTTAGTTATTGTTGTTCAAACTTATGTTGTTGAGTTAAGCCTTCAAATAGTAAGCAAACTCCTATTTATTGAACTAATCTATATGATGAGTGCTCTAAAATTCTAGAACCATTGATAAGCTAGTTCCAAACTAAACTTTCTTTAGTGTGGAAATCCTAAAGTCAAACTGAGATGAACAACCCTAATATAAGGGATTATGTACGCGTCAACATTTAGATGTTTGCGCACAATACATGGTACGAAGGGTTGATCCCCCTAAGTACGAAAGTTAAGGTATGTATAGTCTAATGACTGTTAAAGGTTGTAGTAGAAATACTTAATAACCTCGAGACATAGTTCATGGTCTTAAAGACCCTCAGCTATAAATCCTGAGCTTATTTTTCAATCTATTATTTAGTATTTAATGGTTAACCTTATGTTGTTGCTATTATCATTCTTTATATCAGTGAGCAATTGATTGCTCACTCTTGTATTTAACACTGCAGCTAAAGTTGGGAAATTTGATGAGCCATCTTCCAACAAAGGCAAGGGCAAAATGTCCAAATGATGAAGACTTATTTAGTTTATATACTGAACTCATGTTATAAGACTTAATTTATTTTGTGATATATTCCACAAACTTATGTAATAGTTTAAGGTTGGATTACCTGGGATTCATTTAAGATGATGTAACCCTTAATGGGAAAGATATTTATTTAAGTTATTTAAGTTATGTCTTTATCCTTTATTATGGGTAGTTAGATATAATTGTTTTAGATAGTGAGCACCAAATACCGTGGGAATGGAGTACCCGGATTTGGGGGTGTCACACCATCTCCATCCTTTGTAAGTCATACAAAATGGGCTTTTGCATTGACAATATCGTACTCGTACCCACATATGATCTTCTACTCAATGCATCAGCTACCACGTCCGTTTTTCCAGGATGGTATTGAATGGTATGACCGTAATCTTTCAACAACTCGAGCTAACATCGTTACCACATGTTTAGTTCCTTTTGGGTGAAGAAATATTTGAGGCTTTTATGATCTGTATAGATCTCCACTTTCTTCCCCATACAGGTAATGTCTCTAGATCTTTAGCGCGAAAACGACTGCTGCCAACTTTAGATCATGAGTAAGATAATTCCTCTCATATTCTTTGAGTGTCGTGAGGTATAGGCTATGACTGTAAAAACCCTAAATCCTAATAAGACTCGTATGTGTAAAATCCTGTTATTTAAATAAAATTTCTTCGTTCTGAATGTGTTATGTGTTAATATATACTTTGTTTAAAAAATTTGAGCAAATAAATTTTTGTCCAAAAAACGTCGTGCTTGACACCTCATGCTTAATTTTTTTTTCCCGTAATCGGACTTTTCGGTAAAATTATTTTGACAAGTTGATTTGTCGTGCTTACACTGACAAAACGCTTTGTCATGCTTGTTAGGATTAGTGAGAAATTTAGGTTAACAATCCTAGATTAACAAATCCTAACCCTAATTAGCAAAACCCTAACCCTAATTTGTAAACTAAACCCTAATTAGATTATCATAACACCTAATCATGGTTAGTAAACTTCAATTTGGTACTAATTAACATTACTTAACAATCCTAATCATTAGAAACAAAACCCTAATCAAGATTAGTGAAGATTAAAGCCTAATTAAGCTACTGAACAAACCTAACTAGCTCACAAGTAGGTTAGGAGTCACCATTCAAGTCCCTAGGCTACACATGACATGCTTGTAACTCCCAAGCAAGACAATAGTCATCAGATCATATATTTATGGAGGTAAGTTACTCAAAAATCACCAAAAACCCAAGTTAAAGAATTCTATAAATAGGAACCTTAGGTCCGAGCAAACTCACGAAATTACTAAGCCTAGATACACTGAAAAACTTACCAAATCAAGCCTGGGTGATAGCAGCAACCAAATCAGAAGCTAGAATCGAAAATCATTCAAGAAAAGGTACAAACCCTAGTTCATAATTAGCTCTTTGATCCTATGTTAGATTTGTTGTTTAGATGTTTAGAATTATGTATTAGTATGTTAGAAAGTATGTTAGATTAGTAGAACACATTTTCATAACATCTAGATGCCTTAATTAACTGTTTTAAGAAATCTGGAAATTTTGAAAACTAAGTCTGACAACTGAATGTCAGGGCCTATAGATTCATATGTGTTTATGTTTTGGTCTGTTAATTGTTTGGTATTTGTAGCCTGTTAGTAGGTCTTTAATCTAGAAAAGAAAATAGGTTCATTTGAACTATAGATTTCAAGTTATACGTAGTCAAAGTGGATTGACCGTTCACGGATTGCAGTTTTCTAGGTTACCCAGAAAACTCAAGAATAATCGAACCAGCTACTTTGACCAACCTTTTTAATCGTGTTCTGTTTGATGTTTTTGTAATGTTTTGTTATAGATCAATACTCTATTATATGTACTACATATCTATGATCTCAAACTGCTAAAACAACTAATAGGATTACTGGAATTAATGGTCAAATTTTGTTGACCAATCTTGACCAAATTTTCTGGGCTGCCCAGAAAACTGAAGAACACGAAGAACAGCGTTTGGCTGCACTTTGACCAATATAATTACAGAACCTAGAGTTATGCTTTGTTCATGTTAATGTTATATATATGTACCTTGACATATATACTACATATTACAACAAACACCACACACATCTAATACACAAAATCAAAGATATTCAAGCCACAAAAACCGCTGACCTACATTATGACTCACTGCTCAGGTTACCCAGAAACTCAAGAATAGCTCTGACAGTGACTTTGAGCCTCTATAACTTCTTGTTATATGTAGGTTAAAGCCTAATTTTTGATTCATGTTGTACTACTGTGTGAGTACTACAACAACAACTCTTGAACAAACCAAGAATCATTATCAGTATCATTTTATTTAGTGGTCAAACTGGTCACTCGACCATGACTGAAATGTTGCCCAAAAACTCAAGAACAACTACAACGACACTTTCTGTCACTGAAGGGCTTTAGCGACAGACAGAAATTGATTTTTATAAAAATAAATTATAAAAATTAGAAATATTTAATAAATAAATATAAAAATAGTTTTAAAAATTATATTAAATAATTATAATTAAATTACGATATTTTTACATAAATTCAATAATTATTTAGGTATTATTAATAATTAACTTAGAATATTTATTTATAAATATTAAATAATTAAGGAAAAATAATATTAATGATATAAAATTTATAATAAATTATTTAAAAATAATAAATAATGTTTTTGTAAAATTTTAAGTAAATATGAATTACCTAAAAATAGAAATAAATGATTTAAAAATTATTTAAAAGGATAAATAAATGTTTTAAAACTATTTTAAACTTCTAAAATTATTATAATGGATATATAAATTATCTAAAATTATAATAAATAAAATTTAGTCCAATTATCAACTTATTCGATATTCAGTAATGTATTTAACACTGAAACCCTATTGAATCTAACCTGGTACTATATAAATGTTATATTTGAGTATTGATATCAATACTAACATGTTAAATTTAAATATACGAACATCATAGGTATTTATTAACGATTGAATAGCATAACTTGACTGATCTACGCTCAGACAACTTTCCTAAACCCTAAACTTATTTCTTCATTATGCAAATTTCTTAAACCTATTTACTCGTTGAATAAGATTTTTATCTTGATATGCTATTGATATAATATACTACACCTATAATTGAATTACATTTTTATTGTAAGGTTATTGTTATAGCTTCAACATAACTAGGAAATGAATTGCTTATTCATATTAAATTGTTAAGCTTAAATTGTTGTGTCAAACCAAATTAATTGGCAAGACATCCTAATCTGAAGTTGGGAATCCCAGAAGGGATCTTCGGTCAATATATATATTGACATTAAGTTGGGTGCATTTGAGCACTGGTAGGATGCGATGCATACTCCTAGGATGTTGAATAGGCTGATCTCTTATCTCATATCTGAATAAAATTTCTAAGTCTGTGTGACTGACAGAAATATAAATCCATAAGTGAAATGGTGATAACTATCAGTCGAAATTTGAATTGTTGTATTTGTTCAAATCATATATTGTTATAAATACAAAACTTGTTGAGCATGTCATAGCTCAGCCTTGCAAATTATTCCTTTTGCAGTTTTAGATGGTAACCTTGGAACATCTGGAGTAGATAAAGGGAAGCGTCCCTATATAGATTAGATTATATTCTTGTCTGTTTGAATACCTTGTACTAAGAAACTCATTATGAGAATCATGTAATCAAATCTTAATATTATATATACATATATAACATCTTTTATTTCCGCAACCATGTTTTCTTACATATATAGATGTAAAATTAGAATTCTTCGAATCTAGTTGAGATCCTTGGGAACTATTTATATGAGTGAGGGTATTAATAATATGGACTGTTCATGTTGTTATTGATACTCTGGATTTTAGATAGATAGTTACTATCGATACGATAGTATAAATTCGTTTGGCTTAAACTATACATCTGGGCGAGGGTATTAGTAATATGGAATGTTCATGTTATTACTGGTACTCTGAATTTTGGATAGATAGACTCTAGTCACAGATACAGTTCATATATCCAAGTGAGGGTATCTAAACACAGTAATAGTTCTCTTAAGAATTGACAACTATTATGGGATACTGTGAATTTTGAATCTATGGGAATTATATCTGATAGTCCCTCTATTTAATGTAATCTTATAATCAAATACCATGGGTGTATGGATTTAAATACATTATATATCGATTCATAGTAAGCACCATATCGGATACCGTGGGAGTATAGATATGGGGGCGTTACAATTTAATGGTTTCAAAGCTTCAAGGCTATAGATATGAGGAAGAGAAATCTTAATATATAGTCTTCGAGTCCATAAAAATTTTAAAAGTTCATATAAAATATAACATTAAAACTATTATGTTGTGTAAATTTTTATATCAGTATTAAAGGAGTTTTCTTTTATAGATGGCCAACTCCAATGCTGAAGAAATGGTAATAGCCAATAATCCACCACAAATAGAGTCATACACAGCCAGTGATGCAGAAGATGAGGAATTACTTCATGATCAACAATTGTTAGATGCTGAGGAAGAGGAGGATCCAGTGGCAGGACAGTTGATGAGAATTGATGAGCATGATGAGGCAATGGCATCACTGCTAAAGATAACAGAATATGAGAATAATAAAATGAGGTTTAGAGCTGATATAGCTGAAGGAATGCTACAACATAAGAGGGGACATAGTCAACGACTAAAAGTATAACTGCACCATGTACAGAGGGGCAGAAAGGAAATTAAGTCAAGGCTTCTTAAAACATCTTTGGGTGTTAGAGATACTTTCAATGATTTGTAGTACCAGGTAGTTCGATATCCGGTAGAGGAGAAGAAGACTGCATATCTCATCGATCGATTTGTGGTCTATCACATGATTCAGGATTCCTTTGATGGTATTAATGAATTCTAGAGAATAGTATAGGTGGTTGAATGCTTTATATTAGTATAATAAAGAAGCATTCAAAGTTTATATTGTAATCATTACTTTGTAAGATACTAGTATGTTTAACTATGAAGTTGTTGTGTAATACCGTTGTGATATATAAATAAACAATATGTTTGTATTACTCAAACTCTTATGTGAATTTTTTATTGGTTTATATAGAATCATGACACCAACCAGAAGACCCCAAAGAGAAATGAATAATGATGATAATTCTACCTAGCAGTTAATAGACCTTATGCTAGGAGCTATGAATAGACCAACAAACCAAAATATATCTTTCAAAGATTTTAAATTAGTTGGACCACCAGAATTTAAAGGTACATCAGAACCTGTAGAGGCACAAATATGGATTTCTGAAATAGAGAAATTCTTCCTAGTAACTAATGTCAGTGATAATCAGAAGATAACTTTTGCAACCTTTTTCTTAAAAGGTGAGGCTAATTATTGGTGGGAATCAACCAAAGGTCGGGTAGAAACTGAAATTGTTTCTTGGGATAGATTAAAAGAGTTGTTCTTTGAAAACTATTTTTCCCAATCCCTAAAAGATCGAATGGAAATAAAATTTTTGGACTTGAAACAAGGAGATCTTACTGTAACCCAGTATACAGCTAAGTTTAATGAATTTTCCAGGTTTGCTCCTCATCAAGTAACCACTGAACTTAGAAAGACGCGTAGGTTTCAGGAGGGTTTAAAACCTCAGATTCGAAATAGGTTGTCAGTACTTCAAATTAAGACTTTCTCCAAAATACTAGATAAAACTACTATAGCTGAAAGTGAGAATGAAAGTCTTGCTAAGTTTCACTAGGACAAGAAAAGTCAGAATGAAAAAAGAAAACCTAGGACAGAACCCAGTTCAGGTGGGTTTAATAACAAACAAAAATGGGATAATACTTTTTCTAACAACCTGGGGAAAAAGGTAAGTAATAATAATTTTAGTAATAACATTATTAAACCTTGTCCTACTTGTGGTAAGAAACATAAAGGAGAATGCTTTCGTAAAAAAAATGTTTTAATTATGGACAGTTGGGACATTTTTCTCCCCAGTGTCCTCTTCCAAATAAAAATAAATGTTTTAATTATGGTTCATTGGACCATTTTTCAAAGAATTGTCCTAAACCTAGGAATCAAGGAGGAAAGGGAGTTAGAATACCAGAAAATAATCAATCAACAGTAGCTGCAGTTGGGGTTCAGAATCGACCTACCGCGAGAACATTTAATATGTCGGTGAGGGATGTTGTTGCTTCACAGGATGTGGTGACAGGTATCATCCCTATCAACACTTTAAATGCATATGTGTTACTAAATTTTGGTGCTACATGTTCTTTTGTGTCTAAATTTATTTCTACAAAATTGAATATACTATGTGAAAATTTAGACAAACCATTATGTGTAGAAATTGCTAATAATGAAAGGATTCCGGTTAAGACCATATACATGAACTGTAGTGTGGTAATAAAAGGACATAATTTTAACGTAGATTTGATACCAATTCAGTTGGGAGAATTTGGTGTAATTTTAGGAATGGATTGGTTAGTTAATCATAACGCGATGATTGATTGTCATCAAAAATGTATAAACCTTTTGACTGCTTTGAAGTCAAAGGTAGTGTTCAACGGTAGTTGTTCACCTAAGCAATCTCGATGTCTGACCATAATCCAGGCAGAAAGATTACTTAAAGAAAGGAGTAAAACTAGATCAAATACCTGTGGTTAAGGAATTTCCTGATGTATTTCCGGATGACTTACCAAGTTTACCTCCAGATAGGGAAATTGAGTTTGTCATTGATCTTGCACCAGGAACGACACCAGTTTCTAAGGCACTGTATAGAATGGCACCTGTAGAACTGAAAGAGTTACTAATACAATTACAAGAACTCTTAGATAAAAAGTACATACAACCTAGTGTTTCACCCTGGGGAGCACCAGTATTGTTTGTAAAGAAGAAGGATGGAACTATGAGACTATGTATAGACTATAGGGAGTTAAATAAATTAACTATTAAAAATAAATATCCTTTACTAAGGATTAATGATTTATTTGACCAATTAAAAGGGGCCGAACATTTTTCAAAAATTGACCTTAAAACATGTTATCATCAATTAAAGGTAAGAAAGGATGATGTGCCGAAACCAACATTTAGGACACGCTATGGACATTATGAGTTTCTTGTAATGTTTTTTTGATTAACGAATGCACCGGCAGCATTTATGGATTTAATGAATCGAGTGTTTAAACCATGCTTGGACAAATTTGTTGTAGTGTTTATCAATGATATTCTGGTATACTCAAAAACACGGGAAAAGCATACTGAACACTTGAGAGTCGTTTTGGAGATTTTACGAAAGGAACAACTTTATACAAAGTTTTCCAAGTGTGAATTCTGGTTGAAGAGAGTTCAATTTTTAGGTCACGAAATTGACAAGAATGGAATATCTATAGATCTAGCTAAGATTGAAACGGTTTTGAAT
This sequence comes from Panax ginseng, assembly GCA_020205605.1. NCBI lineage: Eukaryota > Viridiplantae > Streptophyta > Magnoliopsida > Apiales > Araliaceae > Panax > Panax ginseng. The sequence goes on from CM035132.1 coordinate 136,682,507, forward strand.
TGGGAACAACCAATAACTCCAACAGAAGTACGAAGTTATCTCGGTTTTTATCGACTGTTTATAAAAGATTTTTCAAAAATAGCAACCCCATTAACCAAGAGTTGAAGAAGCGACTTAGCATGGTTCCAGTGTTATCCTTACCAGATGATAAAGGAGGCCTTGTAGTATATAGTGACGCATCACACAAAGGTTTAGGGTGTGTGTTGATGCAACATGGGAAAGTGATAACTTATGCATCACGACCACTCAAAGATTATGAGAAGAGGTATCCTACTCATGACTTAGAGTTAGTCGCAGTAATTTTTGCTCTAAAAATTTGGAGACATTATTTGTACAGTGAGAAGTGTGAGATATATACAGATCATAAAAGTCTGAAATATATTTTTACACAAAAGGAATTAAATTTAAGACAGAGACGATGGTTAGAACTGATAAAGGATTTTGACTGTGAAATCTTATATCATCCCGGTAAAGCCAATGTCGTAGCTGATGTGTTAAGTAGACAGAATAAGGAAAAATTGAATGTATTAACCACCAACGATAGGTTAATAAAAGACTTTGAAAATTTAGAAATTGAGGTGGAATGTCCAACTACCTCTACCAAAAAATTATATATTTTAGAAGGAGTTTCATCTTTGCTTAACAAAGTAAAAGAGATACAGGAAAAGGATGAAGAATGTCAGAAGTATAAGTCTAATTCAACTCATGATAAGTATAATAAATTTAGAATAGATAAGGATGGAATAATAAGATATGAGAATAGAATCTGGGTTCCGTTAAACCAAGCTTTAAAAGATGAAATTTTAAACGAAGCTCATAATTATAAATTTGCCATACATCTTGGCAGTACAAAAATGTATAAAGATTTAAGTCGACACTTTTGGTGGTCAAACATGAAAAGAGAAATAGCTGAATGGGTAAGCAAATGTCTCACGTGTCAAAGGGTTATGGCTGAGCATCAAAAACTGAGTGGTTTACTTTAACCCTTACCAATTTCTGAGTGGAAGTGGGAACACATAACTATAGATTTTGTTGTTGGTCTTCTAGCTACATAAAAGGGCCATAATGCCATTTGGGTAATAGTTGACCGTTTAACAAAATCAGCTCACTTTTTACCTATTAAAATTACTCATAACCTAGATCACCTTGCCAAACGGTACATCAATGAAATTATCTCTAGGCATGGAGTACCTGTTTCCATAGTATCAGATCGAGATCCACAATTTACTTCTAATTTTTGGAAAAGCCTTCAGAAACATTTAGGATCACAATTAAGATTGAGGACAACCTATCATCCACAGACTGATGGATAGAGTGAGAGAACCATACAAACATCAGAGGATATGTTAAGAACTTATATCATAGACTTCAAAGGAAGTTGGGAAGATCAGTTACCCGTAATTGAATTTGCCTATAACAATATTTATGATGTTAGCATAAGTATGCCACCCTATGAAGCCTTATATGGGAGTAAATGTAGAACACCTTTATGTTAGGATGAAGTCGGGGAAAGACAAATGTTAGGACCTGAAATAGTTCAACAAACAACTGAAACCATCAGAATTATTCGTCAACGATTACAAGCATCTCAAGATCGACAAAGAAAATACGCTGACCCACATCGTCAACAACAAAACTTTAACGTAGGAAGCCACGTATTCTTGAAGGTATCACCTTGGAAAGGCAAGATACGTTTTGGCAAGAAAGAAAAACTAAGTCCGAGATTCATTGGACCTTTTGAAATTTTGAGGAGGGTTGGTGAAGTTGCTTATGAAATAGCACTACCTCCTAAGTTGAATCATATTCATAATGTGTTTCATGTGTCCGTGTTACGACCATATAAACCTGATTATAAACACGTCATACAATATGAGCCAACCCAAATAGAAGAAGATCTTTCTTATGTAGAAGAACCTATGCAGATCGTCAATCGTAAATAGAAAGTCCTGAGAAATAAAGTGATAGCATCGGTCAAAGTAATCTGGAGAAATCAGAACGTTGAATAAGCTACATGGGAACTTGAAGATAAAATGCGCAAGAATTATCCTCAATTATTTACTTGACTTGTACTGTAATTTCAAGGATGAAATTCTTATTAGTGGGGGTGAATGTAAAAACCCAAAATCCTAATAAGACTTGTGACGCCCCCAAATTTGGGTATCTTTTAACCCGATATATGGTGCTACACGGTACTCATAACTATAACATCATTCCAATGAAATACAATATAATAAATGTAATTACTATCTTTTATTAGAATCAAAGTATAATCCTTCCCAGGTTCATAAACAGATTACATCATTCATTGTTCGTAAAGTATAATACATACAACATGCTAATCTATTACATGATGGATAACTATCCATCTTAGCTTTGCCCTTATCTCTCTTAGCATTCTCAATACGTTCATCATTAACTGCAATCATATAATTCAAGCAAGAAGTGAGGATAACAGCTCAACAAGTTTAACAAAGGATAACAGTAATACCACATTCGTGAATTATATAACAATTCATACATAACTGAACAAATAGTTATGGAGTATTATGAAACAATAATACTTTAACAAGTCATAACATCAATTCCCAAAGTATATAATAGATTAGGAATTCTAAACTGGTCGATAGACCATGAGCGATAACTTTTTCATTTTCATACTTGAAAAGGATATCACAAAGACTAAGGATGTACATACAGATTCTCGACGAGCACTTCTAGGTGATCAGCCTATAGTACTCTATGTTGATCAACACTCATTCGTTAAACGTAAACTCGCGTGCCCATCAAATAATTGATGAAAAATACTTTTGTTTGTTCAAAGAAAAACCTTACCTTTATACCCATACCAATTATTTGGCATAGGATAACGTTAATATTTCTATATAGAAAGATATGAGTACAAATCTATCTATACAAAATACAACTGAATTTGAATATTTTTAATTCCCGCTCAAGCCTATTAAATAATCTAGGCCGTCAAAACTATTGGATAAATCGACCTACATTACTCGGTTAACAAAACACGAGACTCTCGATAAATTATTTGAAATTTTCCTCTTCTACACCAAGGATTCAACTCTTCTTCCTCTTCTACTGTTCAAAAATTATTTGAAATTTTCCTCAATAATAAACCTCAACCCATCGACCCAATCGCTACTGGATTCTCCAACAAATGATTCTCCACCGGTTTTCAATCGACCCAATCGACTTCTCCATCGAAATTTGGTCCAACAATGATTCTCCACCGACCCACCGATTTCTCCAAATGATTCTCCAACAACGATAGGTTTCACGACGGCCGGTAGATGATTCTCGACCCATCATCACCGGCGATGATTCTCGACGACAACAACAACGGCAAGAAAAAACCCCAAGGCCTCAAGAAGCGAAGGCGCGATCATAGGCCCAAGAAGAGACCCGAACTCTCATCATTCCGTAGAAATCGACTCTCTCTTCAACACTTCAAATCCAACAAGCACTGTGGGACCAGATTTCAGCCAAAATGAGGGAAAAAGGGTTCGATCGCTCACCGACTATGTGCACTGACAAGTGGAGGAATTTGTTGAAGGAGTTCAAAAAGTCTAAGAAGCAGCCTAGCAGTGATCCCAAGATGTCTTATTACAAGGAAATTGAGGAGATTTTTATGGATAGAAGCAAAACAACCCATTTCAACAGTTCGTATCCTGCTTCCAAAGGTATCTATTTGTGTTTGCATTTCTTTTTGGCATTTTCGGTTTTCGGAATATTTTTGGAATATTTTTCAAAAGAGATAACTTGAGAAATGGACTATGAAAGAACCCTTTGTACTTGGCCTGCCTAATTCCGTAACTGAAGCAACATGGTTGGCTAATGGAATGTTTTTGAATATTTTGGAATGTTGTGGAATGTTGAATAATGATAAGGAATAATTATATCTTATGGTGTACCTTTAATCATAAAAACATTGAATAAATAGCTTGATGAACAGTAACATACATATATTTTTCTGGTAAGTAAAAATCATTTCTTCCTTAAGAACCAATGGCGATGAATGCTAAAGGGTTTGATACATCTCATTGAATTAATCTTTTTGTCATATATGTATGAATATTGAATTATAGTTATGGATGATTTGCAGCCTCACTCCATGTTTAGTCATGGCCATGTAAACTCCCTAATATGTGGATTGTGATTGTAGAAAAGATATTCTTTGTTTTTTTTTCGTGGTTTTTATTTTTGGTGGGTGAAATGGGAGACTGTCCTTGCTTATTGTTGCCCTATTTGTTATTCAAGGAAACTGCATTTGCTTCTTATTGTCGTTGATCATTATTCAACGAAACTGAGCATTTGGATTGCATATAGAAAGGAATAATTTATAGAGGATTTTATGTGAAAAGATGCTAAAAGATAAAATCTTCCGCTTTAGGATCCTTAAAATAAACATTTGTTTCATAACAAAATTCCAAATTTTGGGTAACAATAATCATATGAATTAGGCATTTTGGGTTTTCGGTTATACTAATGCTATCATCACAGACACAAAATTATAAATATGGCTTTTTATGTCAAAAATAAGAAGTCCCACTAAAGTACCTTAATACAAACACAGAAACACTTGCCTTCATTTACTTTATATGATGTTTGTATTAAGGTACCTATATGATGTTTGTATTAAGGTACTTTAGAGTACTTTATATGTTTGTATTTACTTTATACAATAAAGTACCTCAATTTACTTTATATGATGTTTATACAAAGTATTGTATTAAGGTACTGTATAAAGTAAACATCATATAAGGTACTTTATTGTATTAAGGTACTTTACTGTATTGTATTAAGGGCTTACTAGGTACTATATTGTTTATACAAACATCATTTACTTTATATGATGTTTACTCTAAAGTACCTTAATACAATCATCATATATAAGTATGGCTTTTTATTTCAAAAATAAGAAGTCCCACTAAAGTACCTTAATACAAACATATAAACACTTGCCACCATTCTACAGACTTGAAAACAATTACTAGTAAAGCTAGGGACTGTTAGATTATTTCATATAGTAGATTATTTCATATCTAATACTCACGCATATTAAGTAACCGTACTTATTAGTTGTTACAACTAGGGACTGTTTGTATGTATCATCAAAATTGTGCCTATATGTGAACTGTTATAGCAAAAAATCACATTGCTTGAATTCCCTTCAAAAGATCACAATTGTCCCCCCTTTTTTAGCAACTCAAATCAATAAACAATCCCCTTTTTATGAGGTTGAATGTGTTTTCATAAGTCAGAGATTTATTAACTCAATTAAACCCAACAACCAAAACACACTACTTGAATTTAGTTATAATCTCACAAATTGACTTAACTATACCGACTGAGAGCTCCAAAAGAGAGCCCCCCATTAAATCGTATGAATCATCAACACAAAGACAACAACCCTGACCCTTTCTTAGCTCACCTTTTTTGCTATTTTTGTAATCTTTAAAACATAAGCTTGGTTATACCCAATTTTTGGGGATGATAAAGATTGTATATCAGTCCATTTTAGAAAGATATTAAGCTCATACTTTAAGTTCGTTGAGCTGTCCAAAACAGTATGCAAACGTAGTTTGACATACCATATTTCAAAATTTTCATTTAGTTTCAAATTGCTTTTCATTTGCATTTAGTATGTCAAAACTCTTTACTTATCCTCATATATGGTGTACATATCTAACCCAAGCTTTGATTCCATGTAATACTCGATAATTAAACAAAATGCAGTTTACTTTGGAACTTTTAAACGAACACATAGTGTGCACTGTGCTTTTAAATCACTTGAATCATAGCTATCTGTTTGTGTTCCAAACCCATTTTATCCTCCCTTATATCTCCATACAACCAACCTATCTCCTCTATTCAAGTACCTAGCCATAACAGTTAACACAAGTCTTTAGTTTAGTTACTAACTTATGCACATATATAAGTTTACATACACAGCTTTCATTATATGACTTTAGTTTTCAAACATAAATCATATCAGATTGCATATAGCTATTTAACATAGACTTTCACAAATTATTTACCAATCTCATATCTACACAATAGTCAATGATCACACTGTCTTTACCTGACTAATTCCACAGAGACTTTCACAAATTATTTACTAATCTCATATTATCTACTTGGAGTATATGAAAATTATTGATTTAGAATTGCTTCTAAAGTTTTGAATTGATAATATGATGAGTTTATTGAATGATAAGTTGATTTTAAATGATTTTTTATGGTAAAATTAACTGTTATTGGCATAAGGAGATAGGTTGGTTGTGTGGGGTTATAAGGAGGCTAACATGGGTTTATAGCACAAGTAAATGGCTATGAAAAGGGTGAATTAAAACTGTGCGCACCACATGTTTGTTAAAAGTTCCAAGTGGATTGTTTTGGCTAAAAAGAGAATTCTAGAGGGAATTAAAGTTGGGGTTATATATGTACATCCTATATAATATGAGGAGAGGTGTTTTGACATATTAAATGGAAACGAAAACAAATTTTTTAAGCTAAAACCAAAAGAGGGATTTTGATATGTCAAGCAATCTTTGGCCACTGTTTTGAGTACCCTAGAGAATCTGAAATATAGTGGTTATACCTTCTAACTACAGTCTTACATATGATATATAACATATACAAAGTTTGTTGCAATTTGGTATATGAACTAAATTGAACAAGACCTCAAAGTGACCACGCGGGAGGGGGGAAAGAGCTGCTGCCCAGTGGCAGCAGCGTGTACCAACAACAGCAACAACTAATACTTTTAAGCTCTCAGTTGGAATGGTTAAAACTATCCCAAATAAGTTAGCTAATGTGTCCTTTATTCAATATTCAAAATTTAACAACACATGGATCAAAGATGTGGGAATTAAAATTACTTAAGGCAAGGGGTAGGGAAAAAGAGACTGATGCCTTTCAATATTGCTTTTAAATTGTTGGTATCTGGAGTTTACAGAGAAAAGAATTGTTGCAGAGTATTCGGGTTTAATATGGGTTTTAATATGGGTGTATTTAGAGTGACTTTTAATTTGACTTTTACTTTATTTAGTATATCCTGACTTTTAAATTATTATAATATTTAGTTGTTTGCACGTTTTTTTATTGTCTATAGACTATCGTGAATTAGTGATACATGCATTCAATTAACGGTTCCAGAGTTCAAATTGATCAGTTGCTACTTTTTAAGTTAATATCTTTTAATATGAAGTTGGAATCAAGGAAGAAAATGTGAAAATGTGTAATAATGTGCACTTTTTTGATCTTTTTTCTTTTTGGTATTATATTTTAAATTTTAATAACTAGATGGTTTTAGTTCTGATTGATCCAAAACTTTTTTTGCTGGAATATATCCTTTAATATCAAAGATAATCATGTACACATTTTAAATTATATTCTTGATCTTTTTTCCCCCTTTCTATAATGACTATTTATCAGGTTCAATCAAAGAAATGAAAGAGTTCAGATATTCTGTTGGTTGCCTTGCCCTAATGTGTTTGATTAACACACAGTACACACATAATATGTGCATTCCATTACCTAATAATAGCATGTGAATTTTGTCAAAAAAAAAAACTAATAATAAGTAGTAGAATTATTAACTATTTTACATGGAAAGATGAAAATTTTAGTTCATTAAACACTAAATATTGTTGCATTAGTAGATCGACTGTATTTGAGTCTTCTTAATTTTTTTTTTTTTGAAAATATTCAATATTTCGGTCCAGTAAACATGTCCATGTAGAAGGACTAGCTTTAGATTGTTTGTGTGTCAGTGTTGGACTGTTGTTCGAGCTCTGTAATTCATGACTATACTATTAATTATTTGCTAACAAGGTTATCATATATACGTGTAACCGTACTTATTAGTTGTTATTACTACCTCCCTTTAAAATGACAATCGTACCCTTTATTGAAAATTAACTTCTTCTTTTCATGACACATTTATTCTATTTTAAACAATCATTTAACCTTCGTTTTAAAACAATCAATTCGTAGTTAAATATTGTGAATTATTATTATTTTGAATGTGAAATATTGTTTTATTTGTGATAGATTTAATTATTAATAAGAATATTCTTTCATCACTGAATTTGATTCATTTCACACTATTACAATTTTTCAATAGCGAATATGAATCATGAGGTCACCCTGCCCACGGGACCACCTTCTTATACTGTGTTTGGATATGTAAGTTCCTTTTTCAGACTTAATGAAAATTGAACAATTAATATCCCTTTTTGAAATTTCTAACGTGTCTTTCAATTTGGGATAGGAGGATTATAATTTGCAATGCACGATAAAATTATTTTCTTCTTTTATAGCAAACTTGCAATTTAATAGTTTTTTTTTCTACTTTCTATATTTAACCTTCTTTTTTTCCTTTCTTTAATAGAGAGAGCATTATCGAAAAAAGAATACTGGCATTATTATTCGAGAAGAATCTGAATTGAATATGATGCGTAAAGCAAGATAAGATTACTTTTTTCTTTTCTTAAGCTCATACTTTATTTTCCAAGACAAAACATCTTATATTTATACGTTGTCAGGAAAATCTAAGCAAACATCGAGCAAAGGAAAAAGGGAAGGAGTTTCAAAAAGGAAAAGAAAAAGAAAATCAACCCCCCAATTTGAATGTGGTAAGTATACAATATTCCAGATATTTACGTTAGTAGTTACAAATATTTGTTACCCAAAGTCATTTAAACAAAATATTTGAACCTAATTTATTAACGACACTGGTATTAGACTTATCATAGTCAAGTGTGGTGCTTTAGTACTTGAAGCAAAGATGATAATTTATTAACGACACTATGCCTTCTTAGGTTTATAATTATACATCTTTTTAGGGTTTCAATAATAATATCCTTTAAGAAAAGGCAATAAACATATTGCATAGCGTTTTCGTGTGAAATACAAAACCGCGCAAATTTAATATATGCACCCTAATTCGAATAAATAGAAAACATTATTTTTTGCTCAAAAAAACACTACGACTTCTTTTCTTTACACTTAGATATCTATTGTTATTTGTAGGGATCCAATAAAAATATCCTTGACGAAGCTCCAATTCCTCGACGTAAAAAACGAGAAAAGGATAATGGTGATGTGCGTCTAATACATATTGCTCAGCGCTTGCGTCGTGAAAAAGTGAAGCAAACAAAAATAATACAATCTCAACCATATCCATTTCAACCAAGATTTTTCCCTGGTTTGATCCCTAGGCCATCCCAACGCGCAGCTTATGAACGGGATTGTATCTCGATCAAGAATCATTTTTATCAGCATCCGTCGTTGTTAAAACATGCGCCAACAGATTCTAATCGAATTCCTCCAGTTCCAATTTTACCACCTCAAGGGTTACATTCAACCAACTCAAATTCAATGGGTGCAGAAATCCTCCTTCCACCAAATAATATAGAGCATGTACATGACTCCCGTAACATTATATCATCTTCCATGCCTACATCACCAACTTTGGGGTTAGTTCAATGCACATTATTTATAACTATATACCAAAAGGAGTGTTACGATATATGTGAACTATTTGAAACACGTTCATTTATTTTCTAGGTTATTACCAATTATTCAGTCAGTCATTGATGAAGCTTGCGTACAAGAGGAGGCATTGCCTACAAATATAGCCCCTCTGCCGCATCCTATTTTAGGAAGACACTACCTCGATAAAATGAATATACAAAGGTCCTCAACCGCTCAGCATTACATTGGAAAGCCGAAAAGTTATCAAATTCATCTGTTCACCGCCCTTTCTTCGGAACATGTTGTTTGCAAGGAAAGATTCAACTTCCACAACTATTAACGCCTCCTCCAGAAATTTAATCATTATATGATGGCAATGATGATCAGTCAATGTCCTTTCGAAGTTATACCCGACTGTACAATGCTTCTAATGCTTTTACGAGCTTAGGTGTACATATGGATGATAGAGTGTTTCCTGGTAGGGGTCCCAATGCATTTACAATCCATGGGGAATTGCGACATCGGGCAGGGTTACTACAACCTCCAGTCGGTCAAGATCCAGTATATGCACAGTTGTACATTCACGATGCCGCAGTTGCTTTAGAATATCGTTCTCGGAGAAACCCGAAGCTGCGAGAGGATGTCCTAAGAACAATCCAGGATAGTCTTTTGAGATACAACTCATTTTCGGGTAAGTTTAGACATGCAGCTGCAATTTTAAGCATGGAACATTTGAACAATCACGACATCCCAGCATACCTTCATTATAGTGCAACAAAAGACCGTCGAACTCATAATTTACCCACGTCAGAGGAGGTGGCTGTCATATTACCTGGAGATGGTGCTGAATTCTCTACGATGAGGGATATTATTGTACGGTTAAAAGGGAGTGACCAGTTGATGCAGATAAATGAATGCCATCCAGCTTATTTACCACTACAATACGTATTGTTGTTTCCGTATGGTGAGATTGGATGGGAACCAGATTTTAAGCAGTGGGATGTCAATCAAGGTAAAGCTTCATCAAAAAGACTTACGCAATTGCAATATTATGGTTATCATTTGTTTGAAAGACCTACTGAGTATTCAACTATCTTGAGGGGTGGAAGATTATTTCAAGAGTTTGTTGTAGATGCATGGGTGGCAACAGAACAGAATCGATTAATATATTATAGGCTAAACCAACAAAAATTGCGATCTGATCTATACCAAGATTTGGTCGAGGTAGTTCCTGATGGGTTAGAGGCTAATCAAGTTGGTAAACGAGTAGTTTTGCCTTCTTCTTTTTCTGGGAGTCCAAGGCAAATGTTTGAAATCTTCCAAGATTCTATGGCCATAACTTCGGATAACCAACCCCACGATATTTTCTTAACTATGACCGCAAATCCGAATTGGTCCGAGATAAAAGATGCACTGTTACCACATCAAACGTCAATTAACCGCCCAGACTTGGTGGCCCGCGTATTTGAATTGAAGCGACGAGCTTTGATGATGGAAATTGATAAGAAGAAAGTATTTGGTGCAAAGGTGGCACATGTTTTCACGATTGAATTCCAAAAGCGTGGGTTGCCGCACATGCATTTGCTAATATTTCTTCAAGGGTCTGATAAAATATGAACACGTGAATAGGTAAATCGAGTTGTTTGTGCTGAATTCCCCGATCCAATTTCTGATCCACTTCTATATGAAACAGTTAAAACTTGCATGGTACATGGACCATGTGGTGTTCGAAATCTTAAATCACCATGTATGGAAGATGGTAAATGCACCAAGAGATATCCTAAATGTTGGGCAGAAGAAACTACAATGGGCGAAGATGGGTATCCGATATATCAAAGGCGCAATGACGGTCGAAAACATTCTCCAAGGTCTGGACATGAAGTTGATAATAGAGATGTTGTACCATATAATTCATACCTCTCTAGATTGTTTAGTTTCCATATAAATGTGGAAGTTTGTGCAGGAGTAAGGTGCGTAAAGTATATCAATAAATACATCTACAAGGGTTACGATCGCACAACTTTGGTATTGGGGGCCGTAGATGAGATTAAGCAGTATATTGACTCAAGGTACATTGGGCCTACAGAGGCGGCATGACGGATATTTAGATATCCTATGCATCAAGAGTTGCCTCCAGTTATACGTCTGGTAGTTCACCTAGAGGGAAAACATCACGTCTGCTATAACCCTTCAGAACCAATAACTACAATATTGAATGAGCGAGGAGGATCAATGAGACAACTCTAATGAGATTTTTTGCATGCTGCTCTACTAATGATTTAGCTCGAACTCTCACATACCAACAATTTCCAAAGCATTTTATTTTGCAAAAGAGAGAACAGCTCTGGACAGAGAGGCAAAGGGGATTTGCAATCGGAAGAATGTATTTTGCCAGTCCAAATGAAGGTGAAAGGTTTTATCTCGACTTACATTTAGTTGGTTGTAGAGGGACCTCAATCTTTTCAATGTTTAAGAACAGTTGATAATGTTGTATACCCCACATATAAGGCTGCATGTATTGCAAAAGGCCTTTTGGAAGACGATGAAGAGTGGATTCAATGTCTTAAAGAAGCATCAATAATGAGAACAGGCTCTCAATTAAGAAGGTTGTTTTCTATTATCTTGACACAATGCTCTCCTTTAAATCCAGAAGCGTTGTGGAACCAATTTTCTATGCATATTTGTGATGATTTATCACACAAAATAAGTATATTTTATGGCATTGATGTTCCTACTAATGCTCAAATTTATGATTATGGTTTATACCTTATTAATCTTTTGCTTCAAGAGTCGGGGAAGAGCTTATCAGATTACCCACCAATGCCACTGCCATATGCTAATTGGAGAATTATCGTTGGCAATCGACTTATATGGGAACATAGGCAGTTACAACTTGAAGTTGATCAAATAAATGTCCAACAAAACATTGATCTACTGAATGAGGGTCAGCGTATGGCTTATAATGCAATCATTTCATCTATTTATGAAAATAAAGGAACAACCTTCTTTCTTAGTGGGGGTGCAAGAACTGGAAAGACTTTTCTCTACAATACAATAGAAAAAAATGTCGTTCCTTATGCGATATAGTAATTACAGTAGCATCATCTGGAATTGCTTCTGGGTTGTTACATGGGGGACGTACTGCACATTCAACATTCTGCATTCCACTTAACGTATTAGAAAATTCAGTTTGTGGATTCACGAAGCAATCATCACACTCGAAATTATTTCGGAAGGCTAGACTAATTATATGGGATGAGGTTCCAATGCAGCATCGTCATTGTGTTGAAGCAGTTAATCGGACCTTACAAGACATTCGTGATAACTCCCAACCATTTGGAGGTGTTACTGTTGTTCGTGGGGGAGATTTTAGGCAGATTCTTCCTGTTATACCTAGAGGTCTTCGTGAGCATATAGTGGCAGCATCACTACGATGTTCTTTGCTTTGGAAAGATATACATGTCTTGACATTACAAGTTAACATGAGCTTGCACGATGACCAATCATTATTATTTGATTTCTCGTCTTTTCTTAATGAGGTTTGAGTATTTGTATCTTTATTCATATTGACATCTATATATCGTCCTGAATATTTGATAATTTACTAATACTTCATTATTGTGTAGATTGGGTCTAACCCTCAAGAATCTATACAACTTCCAGATTCAATAAAAATAACTCAAAGTGTAGATAATCTTATCTCGACCATCTACCCAGAGCTAGAAGTGCCAAGTAAGGTCACTCCCGAATTCTTAAAAGAGCGCACAATTCTATCTGCTAGAAATGATGATGTCAATGATATCAACCTAGCTGCTTTGGCGGTTTTACTAGGAGAAGAACATACATACTTTGCTGCTGACAAAATGGTTGAAGATGATGATATGGATCGGACTATTATGCATCGATACCCAAATGAATATTTGAACACACTCAATCCCCCTGGACTACCACTGTTCAAATTAGATTTAAAAGAGGGTTGTCCAATAATGCTTCTAAGGAACATTGCACCGAAAGATGGCCTTTGTAATGGTACTAGACTTATCATAGTCAAGTGTGGTGCTTTAGTACTTGAAGCAAAGATTTTAACCGTGATAAGCATGGCGACTTGGTATTCATTCCACGAATTTCTTTGACTCCTTCTTAAATGCGAAAGTTGAGTATTAAAATGACAAGAAGACAATTCCCAATGAGGTTAAGCGTATGCAATGACAATGAATAAATCACAGGGCCGGTCACAAATTTGTTGGGGTAGATTTACGTACACCAAAGATTTAGTCACGGTCAACTATATGTAGCTCTGTCAAGATGCACAAGTTCTTCCCGCTTATACATACTTCTTCGTGAATTAACTGACAAGTCCATAACAAATATCGTCTATGCTGAAGTTTTGTTATAATTTTATATGTTTGAGGTATCATTTCTTATCTCCGTGCATTATTGATCTTCTTACGATAAAAGTCTTGATATGTTTTGAATTGACTGATAAAAGTTTTGAATTAGCTGACAACTCCACAACAAATATTGTCTTTATGTATGAATTAATTGTTGAATAGTTGAATATTTGCATATTGTTACAAATGAGACTGATGCTTGAATAAGTTGTGGCATCGTTGTAGTTGTGGCATATGCTAGCAAGACTCCTGATGGGTATATATGGGTCCTATAGTCATGTGAAATGGAAGTGGCTAGGACTAACAAGTTTCCCTATAGAAATAGCAAACCCCATAAATTATTGTAGGGTGTAATACAATATTTTTAGTTGATCAAGCCGAAGCTTAAAAAACATGAAGTACAGTTACTCAAATTACAATACCGTATATTACACATACACCCTCATGTTTTTGAATCCACATGATACATTCGTCCACTTATTTAACAGATGATGCCTTCGTAGAAGTTACTCATTCTCTAATTTGCAGAAAATTGGTTTATATTTCCTTGCTCTTTTCTGTGTAAGCAAATCTGATAATGTTTTGAGAATATGATGCCTCCACTGAATAACAATTTTTGCTTTGGCCAACTGAATACATGATTTAGTAATGTATGAACATCAGATAACATATCTTACATAAACTCATTCAGATAACATACGAGTAAATTTATATATGTGTGTGTATGTATGAAGAACACATTTAAGAAGCTTGATCATCGCTGTTAACATAATAAGTTGGTCTATGTTGGCTAAGCTATAATATGCTTATTATATATAACTTATGTTTTAGTTTTACTTGCACATGAATCGATCAATTTGTACATATATCCTGCTCATTACATTTTGTTATCAATTTCCAATTAGTTGATTTAATTTGTTGATAGACCTAAACGATTCATTTCAATTTATGCAGTCTTGGGATGATATTTCTATTGAATGGAAACGTGTCCATTCAACAACAAGTCGAGGGTGGAAAAAAGTTAACAGGGTTATGTGTATTTTATAATTCTTAAATCGTATTCAAGTAATCACGCGTCAATTGTTTCATTTTTGCGATACTACTAACATTTTTCTTTCTCTTACAAATAACAGATTTTTGTTACAAACAATATTTGTTGGCCGTGGACGTTGCCGATGGATTGCCTTTCTTTTCAAAGATTTATGTACCGAAGACATGGTAGAGCTTGACAGATCTACAAGGTAAATGTTATTATATGTATTTCCGTGTATATATTGAAGGATACTTGTTGTAAGCTGTAAAGAATATATTTGGTGTAAGATGTAAAGTAAAGGGTGGTGCTCAACATGTTATTTCTTTATTTTCTGCATATATGTATTTTGGTTCTCCGTCTTTTGTAAAGTTGGGTAATTATACATGGTTATGATGATTTTGAGTATGGAATGATGTTGTTTTTGGTGGTTTGGATATGTATGAATGATTGTAAATTTTTTAAACAGGTTTATAATTTTCTGGATATCTATTTTTAAAGGAAACTTTGCCGAAATTTCTTGAAATTAGTAGCTACTAGCTTGATATTTTGGTGGTTGGATATGTGTTGGTAGCTAATAGATAGATTTCTGCATGGTATGATGATTTTGGGTATAAAATGATGGTTTTTTTTTGGTTTGGATATGTATGGATGATTGCAAGTTTTTTAAACAGGTTTAGATTTTTCTGGATATCTATTTTTAAAGGAAATTCTGCCGAAATTTTTTAAAATCAGTAGCGACTAGCTTGCCCAAATTTGCAATGGCCCAAATGATTTTTTTGGCTATATGTTTGACCAAATTTACCTTTTTTTTGCGGTTGAGTCAATTATTTTTGAAGTTCTTATTTTATTTTATTTTTATTTAATCAGGCAAAGGAGCTCCAAACTAATTTGGTGCACATGAACCTTTTAAGCAAGTTGGTGTCATTATGCTATTTCAAAATTACAATGTTTTTACCTATTAATGTATCAAATGATCGGTATTCAATGGACACATTTGTATGATGTATTGTGCTTAAAATAGTTTTACTATTTAATTCATGTTCCATCTAAAATTGCAAATTAAATGAAGAGAATCAATAGCATATAAGTGAAGAGAAGTGCTTTTAAATGTGCTTGAAGAAAATATGAAGGTCATTGACATTGGGATTGTTTCGAATTTAATTAATGTAGTTAACTGGCCTAGGTCAAATTTATTGTTGAGTGAATGTGGATGTTGGCTTTAGTTGTTTCCTTAACAAATTTATTTTTTCTTGTCAGTCTCGATTTGTAAATAATGAGTATGTAGATACAATTTGTGGTAAAATTCTTGACTTCTTTATTTTTTGGGTGGGATGTCTATCTTGATTAGAAATTTTCTTATTTACAACAAAAATTTTCTAATTTTTATCAAATATATATTCTTTAAATATTATAACTCACATTTTTCATTTAGCTTCATCTTTAGGTATTAAATAATTACACGAGTATTAGTAGTGCCGAAGGCACGGGTTAACCCTAGTCAATCTATATCTTACGAGTAGTCTAGTCGAGTTAAATCTGGCATTGACCCTTTCTTTAAAACCAATCGTGCAATTCAGTACAATGAATCACATAAAACTTGACTAAGTTGAAAGTTAGACAAGCGTTAAGAAAACTTGCCTTTCAGCGTCTTTAAATAATTTAATCGACTGACCATAGCTTTTACAGAATCTACATGATATATTCACATAGCACACTATAATTAGCTATCAAACAATTACTTACATTGTTCCTACCAACTTCTTTCTCTTCTATGTCTTTGTTAACTTAATTTCATTTAATAAAGTCAATTCGACTTATTACCCTTCGTCCCGGCTTATTAACCAACTTACGTTATTAATCGAACTCTATCATCATTGGTGAAGTACCAATGTTGTTCACTTATTATGGTTTATTGATAACATTTTATGTTCTTCATTCATACTTTAATAACATGCATTCAATTCCTAAGTTTCAATACCATATACCTTAGTATATGAAGTATAGGAATAGTTCTAATACATTTATGAAGTGCATAAACTTAACTAAGATAGGTCTCTAAACAATTACAGTTCAAACCTAAGTCATCTAACAAATACTGCATTGCATAAGCCACTATTGATATTACTATACAAGACTAGCTGGCTTTGGCCTTCAGTTTCGAGACCCATGCTTGGGTCTCAAAGACTGCTGTACATGAGACTTCCTTATACCGATGGCGTTGCGGTATACCACTTTCCAGTAGCCACTAACACTGTGTCGGCACTACGGCGCGGCACTTTAAAGCCTCATCAGCCGCATACGGCTGACCTAGAACCGAAATTTTAACGATAAAAATTTTGGTGAGCTTCTCGGATCCATAACTTCTTCGTTATAAGTCCGATTTGGTCCGTTCAAAAGCCTACACATCATAAATGACATACTCTACGCATTCATATAAGAATTCAACAATTTCGAATCTGTTAACTCAAAATTCACTATTGAGTTCATTTTCTAAGCGTTCGTAAACGTTAATGAGCGTTCAATGCGTGTTTCTTTGTTTTAAGTCGGAATACGACGATTCTTGAGTCCACGACTCTTAAATACCCTATCTCACGCGTTGACATTGAAAAACAACATTTCCAAGTCTCACGACAACTTTCGACTACCAATCTGGAATTCCTACGTTTTCGACGTTTAACGTCTATTTTCGTGAAATTTGCCATAACTTCGTTACGAATGTTCTCTAAGCCAAATCACATGGAATACTCCATGGACTTCATATCTACATCCTAACCAAGCAAGATGCACATATATAAGTATTGATGGAGTTCAATTGTTTATCAACAATCAACCTCAACAATTAATATTTCCATGATTCAAACCTATGACAACCCTTATGATTTTTATGTCTTCATAACTTATAAAGATTGTATCTATAACAAGTCATCCTTATTCCACCATAATAGACATACACCACCCATTTATGACTCTTTATACAAAAAGAAATCAAAAGAGATGGAGCTACCCTTAAAGAGTATTACCTTAAAGAACTCTTTGGTATTCTTGAAAAACTATGCAAAGCTTCAAAGTAGATGTTTTGGTTGAGTCTAGCTCTTTCTCTCTCTCAAAATATAGGTTGGCAACTTGAAAAACCTTCAAAAGACCAATCCTAGCTTTCTATTTATAGGCAAATGAAATGGAGGGCAATTTGGTCAATATCCCCCACCTCCTTACTATTCTACACTTTGTCACCAAGTAAAATACTTGGTGACCAAGTGATTTGCTTGCCTTGCACCCCAAGTGGCGGGCCCACCATGCCCATGGGTCATCCCCATGGGTTGCCCCAAGGGTTTTACCCATTCGGTGACCCACCAGCTCGATCCACGGTTCAGTTTCTCGCATTGGGCTTAGTCAATCTAATATTAGGCTTTGACTTGGGCTTAACACATTAATTCCTTGGGCTCTCCTATACAATTGATTGGACTTAGCATAATCCAAATCAATTGAATTCACTTTAAGTCTTAACTTAATTTCATAATACTAAACGTATTCTATACGTATAAGTCACTTATTCTTTCCGTATAATACTCATATGATAATCGTATTGTACTTCGTATTAACTCATCGTATTATACACAGGTACCAAATAGTATCATTCTTGTATAACACACGCTTTAAGAATAACGCAATTCCTTCTATGCGTTTCATTTCCTTCTCGAAAAATCGATCTACTCAACCCTTAGGTTTTAAGTCCGCAAGCGAAAACTTTGTTTGCCATAAATGAAATATTATTAGATATTTCATCTTATCACGATATTCTATCATTACGCGTTTCTCGGAATTTTAAAATAATTTCCTAAGCAGAAACGGAAGAATAGTGTTTTTACGGGAATTTTTTGGAAAACATTTATTTTTGTCTTGGAAATTCTAAACAATTAATTCTAGCACGTAGCCAGATTACTAACCATATAAGCACATCCTAGATCATAGAATGACCTTCACATAGCTTACTCACAAAATAAATCAATTAAATTTATTTAATTCATATAATCAAATAAAAATTTAATTATCATAAAAATCCGATTTTCTCGGGCGTTACAAGACTCGTATGTGTAAAATCCCGTTATATAAATAAAATTTCTCCGTTTTGAATGTGTTATGTGTTAATATATACTTTGTTTAACAAATTTGACCAAATAAAATTTTGTTCGAAAAACGTCGTGCTTGACAGGTCGTGCTTAAATTTTTTTTCCGTAATCGGACGTTTCGGTAAAATTATTTTGACAAGTTGCGTTGTCGTGCTTACACTGACAAAACTCTTTGTCATGCTTGTTAGGATTAGTGAGAAATTTAGGTTAATAATCCTAAATTAACAAACCCTAACCCTAATTAGCAAAACCCTAACCCTAATTTGTAAGCTAAACCATAATTAGCTAATTAAACCCTAATTAGATTATCATAACACCTAATCATTGTTAGTAAACTTCAATTAGGTACTAATTAACATTACTTAACAATCCTAATCATTAGAAACAAAACCTTAATCAAGATTAGTGAAGATTAAAGCCTAATTAAGCTACTATACAAACCTAACTAGCTCACAAGTAGGTTAGGAGTCACCATTCAAGTTCCTAGGCTACACATGACATGCTTGTAACTCCCAAGCAAGACAATAGTCATCAGATCAGATATTTATGGAGGCAAGTTACTCAAAAATGACCAAAAAGCCAAGTTGAAGAATTCTATAAATAGGAACCTTAGGACTGAGCAAACTCACGAAATTACTAAGCCTAGATACACTTATAAACTTACTAAATCAAGCCTGGGTGATAGCAATAACCAAATCAGAAGCTAGAATCGAAAATCATTCAAGAAAAGGTACAAACCTTAGTTCATAATTAGCTATTTGATCCTATATTAGATTTGTTGTTTAGATGTTTAGAATTATGTATTAATATGTTAGAAAGTATGTTAGATTGGCATAACACATTTTCATAACATCTAGATGCCTTAATTAAGTGTTTTAAGAAATCTGGAAATTTTGAAAACTAAGTCTAAAAGTCGAATGTCAGGGCCTATAGATTCATATGTGTTTATGTTTTGGTCTGTTAATTGTTTGGTATTTGTAGCCTGTTAGTAGGTCTTTAATCTGGAAAAGAAAACAAGTTCATTTGAACTATAGATTTCAAGTTATACGTGGTCAAAGTGGGTTGACCATTCACGGATTGCAGTTTTCTGGGTTACCCAAAAAACTCAAGAACAGTCGAACCGGCTACTTTGACCAACCTTTTTAATCGTGTTCTGTTTGATTTTTTTGTAATATTTTGTTATAGATCAATACTCTACCGGTCAAGCTACCTCGCTACCGTCTGCGTCCGAAAGTGTAGCGGCTCTTTCTAAGAGACGGAATGTAAATAGAAAACATCCTCAGGAAGGCCTCACGGCACGGTGGTGGCGTAATAATAATGACATTTGTCGATATGCCACCGCTTGTTTACTAAGATCATCATAGATTATTAATGCGTGCATTCCATTATCACGGAAATACTCCCCCATGGCACACCCAGAATATGGCGCCAGAAATTGCAGAGGAGCAGGATCCGAAGCGGTGGCTGCTATAAGAATGGAAACAACTAACATCTATGATCTCAAACTGCTAAAACAACTAATAGGATTACTAGAATTAATGGTCAAATTTCGTTGACCAAGCTTGACCAAGTTTTCTGGGCTGCCCAAAAAACTGAAGAGCACGAAGAATAGCGTTTGGCTGTACTTTGACCAGCATAATTAGAGACCCTAGAGTTATGCTTTGTTCATGTTAATGTTATATATATGTATCCTGACATATATACTACATATTACAACAAACACCACACACATCTAATACACAGAATCAAAGATATTCAAGCCACAAAACCGTTGACCGGCCATGACTACTGTTCTGGATTACCTAGAAACTCAAGAACAACTCTGACAGTGACTTTGAGCCTCTACAACTTCTTGTTATATGTAGGTTAAAGCCTAATTTTTTATTCATGTTGTACTACTGTGTGAGTACTACAACAACAACTCTTGAACAAACCAAGAATCATTATCAGTATCATTTATTTACTGGTCAAACTGGTCACTCGACCATGACTAAAATGTTGACCAGAAACTCAAGAACACCTACAGCGACACTTTCTGTCATTGAAGGGCTTTAGCGACAGACAGAAATTGATTTTTATAAAAATAAATTATAAAAATTAGAAATAATTAATAAATAAATATAAAAACAGTTTTAAAAATTATATTAAATAATTATAATTAAATTCTGATAATTTTACATAAATTCAATAATTATTTAGATATTATTAATAATTAACTTATTAATAAAGAAATTAGAATATTTATTTATAAATATTAAATAATTAAGGAAAAATAATATTAATGATATAAAAATTATAATAAAAGATTATAAATTATTTAAAAATAATAAACAATGTTTTTGTAAAATTTTAAGTAAATATTAATTACCTAAAAATATAAATAAATGATTTAAAAATCATTTAAAAGGATAAATAAATGTTTTAAAATTATTTTAAACTTCTAAAATTATTATAATGGATATATAAATTATCTAAAATTATAATAAATAAAATTTAGTCCATTTATCAACTTATTAGATATTCGGTAAGGTATTAAACACCGAAACCGTATTGAATCTAACCCGGTATTATATAAATGTTATATTTGAGTATTGATATCAATACTAACATGTTAGATTTAAATATATGAACATCGTAGGTATTTGTGATGCCCCAAAAATAGGTATACATCACCCATCTTGAGTCGCCAAATACATGGTACAGAATTCAAATACAACTTAATAATACAACTATCGTGTAAAATACGACAAAACATATGCTGAGAGTTTAAACAAGAATATTGCCTTCTAGACAATATCCACTCTCAAAGGAGTCCTCAATATATTTATTATCACACTATTTTATAGAATAGTGAGGACTACTAATGCAATCATCTGGACCATCACTCCATTCCCCGACTAGTCCCTACTACGTTCTCATTTCCTGAAGAGAACAATGAAAGCAAAAGGGTCAGCTCAACTAGCCCAGTAAGAAATATTATGACTAAGATAATGCATAATAAATTATCGTTAGCCTTCAACAGTGTTAAACTGATACAATATAACAAACATCAAGTTTAACTGCAGTGGAATAAGCAATCCATTAGAAGAGTCAAGTAGAGAATAAAATCTACTATCTTCTATGATTTAAAATATTTTCATCAATTTTTATCACTAAGACTCAGCTTAATAAATAAACCACATCATCGAATAATCCCTGCACTACGGGCCAAAGATATTCATTAAATCATCAATGGTCATGACTATACCGAATAATCCCTGGTCATAATCATACCAAAAACTGTCCATCAATGTACTACAGGCCACTGAGGACTTTTACCACATCATTTATAACATTACAGGTCATGATTATACCGAATGATCCCTGGTCATAATCATACCGAGTCCATCTATGCACGTAAGTCAAAGATGACTTTCATCACAATATAAACATGAGGTTGATGACAATGACATAATAATTCAATAAAACAAGTTCAAGAATAAATTTTAAAGATTTATAATTTAATTTATCCTGAAATCAATAACGTCCAAATTGTCAACATGATCTGCTTTGTGGAGTAAAATTTAAGAATGCTCGAAGAATATTTCCATGAAATGATCTTTGGATGAAGCGCAAATATCCAGGATATTCTACTAATTTCATGGAGTATAGAAGTCAAAACTTTAACCAACTAAGTATAATAGAATATATGAAACTGCAAATGGATTTTTGCCCGCCATACGATAATCCACGTAGATAGATCATTTCCACAATTTAATAAGGAATGAATACGAAGGATCATTCCCCATGCATGTGGTAATCCACATAGATAAGTTATTCCAACAGAATAATAAAGAATAGAATAACGAAAGAATTCACCAGGCATGCAATAGACTGCATAGATAGGTTATTCCCAACAGAATAATAAAGAATGGAACCAGGTCATGCATAATATGCACAGACAGGATATTCCAACAGAATAATAAAGAATGGAACCAGGTCATGCGTAATCCTCACAAACAGGATATTCCAACAGAATAATAAAGAATGGAACCAGGTCATGCATAATTTGCACAGACAGGATATTCTAACAAAATAATAAAGAATGGAATAACAGAACAATTTCACCATGTATGCGTTACTTCGCATAGACAGGTTATTCTCACATAATAATAAAGAATGGAATAACAGAAGAATTTCACCATGTATGCGGTACTTCGCATAGACAGGTTATTCCAACATAGTAATAAAGAATGGAATAACAACCCTTACGAGTATTGAAAGAAAATAACTCTCATCATGAATACGAAAGAATAATACCCCTTACGAATACAACAAATAATATCCCTTACCTTAAGAAGAAGAGTATTCAAACGAGTAGGGCGAGGATATTCTTGAAGAAAACCCATACTGTTTTCTACGCTTAAAGCTTCTTAAAACTCTAAAGAAATACGCTCAAGATTATAGAAGAAGAATTCTCTGAATTTCTGGTGTGTTTTTCAATTCTAACTAAGCATCCTATTTATAGGACATAGAAATGATACTATACAAAAAAATATAATATATTCAATATATATATATATATATATATATTACTTAAAATCTAATAAAACAAATAACTTTATAAAAGTATTCTGTTTTATATAAAAAGATTTCTATTTTATTACATTTATAATAATAATAAAACAAAATTTATATATATATATATATATATATATATATATATATATATATAAAAAACTTCCGTGACTCCATTTCCCTCAATATTTTTAACAAAATTTATCATCATTATTATAATTCACAATTTTAATCGACCAGGTCGTTTCCAGGAAAGAGGGGCTTTCCAACAAGGATTTCTCCCTATTGGCACGCAATTAGGTGACCAAACCTCTCCTTGACAGAACTTCTAGACATCGTTAATATTGCAAATAATAATATTAATAACTTTGTCATCTCAATTATTGATTTAATAATATATAAATATCGACAATAATTAAATCAATAACGTGAGATACTATGAAACAATTACTGTAGCAATAATTGAACAAAACTGAGTGTCTTCTCACGTAAGCATCAATAATCAATACCGTGTGCTACTATGCTACCACGCGTATTACTGTATTTTTACTACCGAGTAGTTCAACAGTTTTAACGGTAAAACTTCTACTGTTATTTTCATAAAAATATTTTTGTTATTTTCTTAATTCGACAATAATTCCGTTGTGGGGTCCACCAAGGATTGTACCGTCATATAAATATTCTTCGACAAAAAGAATATTCCCCGACCAATCGAATATTATATAACAACTTGCATACTTTTCAAAATTTCTAAATATTACCTACAACTATAACATTATCTCAAATCCACACCATAATTTTGAAAAATATATTTCGAGAAATTTTAATCTTTATTCATAAAATTTGGGGTCTCACAGTATTTATTAATGATTGAATAGCATAACTTGACTGATCTACGCTCAGGCAAGTTTCCTAAACCCTAAACTTATATCTTCATTATGCAAATTTCTTAAACCTATTTACTCGTTAAACCAAATTTTTATCTTGATATGCTGTTGATATAATATACTACACCTACAATTGAATTATCTTTTTATTGTAAGGGTATTGCTATAGCTTCAGCATAACTAAGAAATGAATTGCTTATTCATATTGAATTGTTAAGCTTAAATTGTTGTGTCAAACCAAATTGATTGGTAAGACATCCTAATCTGAAGTTGGGCATCCCGGAAGGGATCTTCGGTCGATATATATATATATATATATTGACATTAAGTTGGGTGCATTTGAGCACTAGTGGGATGAGATGCATACTCTTAGGATGTTGAATAGGCTGATCCCCTATCTCATATCTGAATAAAATTTCTAAGTCTATGTGACTGATAGAAATATAAATCCATAAGTGAAAATGGTGACAACTATCAGTCGAAATTTGAATTGTTGTATTTCTTCAAATCATATATTGTTATAAATACAAAACTTGTTGAGCATGTCATAGCTCACCCTTGCAAATTATTCCCTTTGCAGTTTTAGATGGTAACCTTGGAACATCTGGAGTAGATAAAGGGAAGCATCACTACATAGATTAGATTATATTCTTGTTTGTTTGAATACCTTGTAATAAGAAACTCATTATGAGAATCATGTAATCGAATCTTAATATTATATATACATATATAACATCTTTTATTTTTTCGCAACCGTGTTTTCTTACATATATAGATGTAAAATTAGAATTCTTCGAATCTAGTTGAGATCCTTGGGAACTATTTATCTGAGTGAGGGTATTAATAGCATGGACTGTTCATGTTGTTATTGATACTCTGGATTTCAGATAGATAGTTACTATCGATATGATAGTATAAATTCCCTTGGCTTAAACTATACATCTGGGTGGGGGTATTAGTAATATGGGTTGTTCATGTTATTACTGATACTCTAAATTTCGGATAAATAGACTCTAGTCACAAATACAGTTCATATATCCAAGTGAAGGTATCCAAACATAGTAATAGTTCTCTTAAGAATTGACAACTGTTATGGGATACCATGAATTTTGGATCTATGGAAATTATATCTGATAGTCCCTCTATTTAATGTAATCTTATAACCAGATACCATGGGTGTATAGATTTAAATGCATTATATATCGATTCATAGTAAGCACCATATCGGATACCGTGGGAGTATAGATATAGGGGCAATACAATGAGTTTCCCATGTTGCATGAGAATACATCCTAAACCTCTGCCTGAAGAATTATTGTAGATGACAAATCCCTCTGAACCAGATGGTATTTTCAGAACATGTGCTGAAATGAGTCTCCTCTTGAGTTCTTGAAAACTCTTCTCATATTCCTTTCTCCAACTGAATTTTGTATCTTTTCGAGTCATCTGAGTTAATGGAGTAGTGATTGGATAAAATCCTTCCACGAATCTCCGATAATAACCAGCTAAGCCCAAAAAGCTACGTACTTCAATTATTGACTTAGGTTGCTCCCAGCATTGTATTACTTTAATCTTTGGTAGGTCAACGGATATTCCGTGATTTGATATCACGTGCCCAAGGAATGCTACTTCCTCAAGCTAGAACTCACATTTATTCAACTTGTCATATAGCTTGTTTTCACGAAGCTTTTGAAGTATCAGCCCAAATGTTGCTCATGATCTTCACAGCTTTTGGAGTATATGAGGATATCATCAATAAAGATAACCACAAAATGATCCAAATATTCCTTGAATACTCGGTTCATCATAATCATGAAGACAACAGGAGCATTAGTAAATCCAAAAGACATGATTAGGAATTTGTAATGCCCGTACCGAGTTCTAAAAGAAGTCTTTGGAATGTCATCAGTTTTAATCTTTAACTGATGATATCTGGAATGAAGATCGATCTTTGAAAATAATTTAGCACCTTACAACTGGTCAAACAGGTCATCAATGCGTGGAAACAGGTACCTATTTTTGATGGTGACATGATTTAACTCCCGATAGTCAATATAAAGTCGCATACTTCCATCTTTCTTCTTTACGAATAGAACAGGAGCACCCCAAGGAGACGTACTAGGAAGAATGAAACCGATGTCTAACAATTCCTGCAGTTGAGTTTTTAACTCCTAAAGTTCAATATGAGCCATTTGATATGGGGTTTTGGAAATGGGTTTTGTACCGGGTTCAAGGTCAATACCAATCTCAATTTCACGCTCTGGGGGTAGGCTAGGAAGTTCTTCAGGGAATACGTCAGGAAATTTATTAACAATAGAAATATCATTCAAATATGACGTATTTTTGTTTAAACCATGACATGGGCTAAGAAAACTTGACATCTCTTTTTCAATAAACGAATGGCTTTATGGCTTGGTATGACAATGATTGACTTTAGTGGTTTGATTGCTTGAATTCGCATAATAGGTTGGTTAGGAATATGAAAGCTAACAACCTTATGAAAACAATCAATTTTAGCATGATGAGTAGATGTAATGAAGGTTTCATGATGAGTATTTTCAAAGAGATAAGATCGATAGGTAACGTGAGGGTGCCGATTTGAATCAAACAAGACTTATAAATAATAGATGTAATGAAGGTTTCTCCCAAAAGAGTTTCAAAAGATAAGTTAAATTCTAATTTCTCTGGAGTCAAATTTTAACGTTGAGCGAAAGTAATTGTTGTTGTTTACATGAGTTAGCGAAAGTAAGTGTTGTTGTTTACATAATTCAAACTCCAATTTCTCCCAAGTAAGTGTTGTTGTTTACATGAGAATTATTTCCTTCCTGATGCACATTATCCTGGTTATTGATCGATGGTGACTCAATAGTCTCATGTGCTCCATTGCTTATCTCAACACACTACAAAAAAAATGATGATTTTGTAAAAAACAATTTTCGTTGCTAAAGGTGTGAAATTTCGTTGGCAAATGTTATTTGCAACGATTATTCGGTCGTTGGACATTTTGTTGCACAATGAGTGTTGCTAATTGTCTAGCAACGAATTTACTTTTTTCGTTGCAGAAAGTAATATGTTTCGCAATGAAATTTTATTTTCTTGTAAAATCATAGATCATTTAGCAACGAAATATTTTAAAGAAAATTTATTAATAAATTGTTACTGAAAAATAATTTTCGTTGTAAAATACGCCTAATTGGCAATGAAAAGAATCTTTTTATTTGCCAAAGAAGATAAAATTCATTGCATTTGATACAAATTTTCCAACGATGTTTGTCGTTGTTGAACAATATTAAAATTGTTGCCTTAATTGATTTTAGTTGCTAATTGTATACTTTTTAGTAACGATATTTGCTGCTAAATGTACAAAATAAATCGATCATATATTAATTTGCAACGAATTTTTTCATTGACGTTGGTTTTGTTATGGATAATTATGATCAATTTACAACGATGCTATTCAAAATCGATTCTTTTCCGAGCAACCAAAGTTGTCGTCAATTAGCAACGATACTATACATTTCCAAATCTATTATCGACTTAGTTTTTTAACAAATGTCAAAATTATTTTACAAACAAAATAAATCATGACTCAATGACCCCATAACAAATTATGACAGAAATACATAAAGCTCAAATATTAGTAATTAAAGCATCCAATATATGATCATTCATCATCTTTACAATCAACTATCTATTATAAAAGAACAATCAACTATCCACAAAACTTTTTCTTCAAAAATGGAAGCTATCAAAAAGCAACATCAACATATATACCTTCATGAATTTTTATATGATATTTAAATTAAAAAAATAAATCATTTCTTAGTAATCAAGTTCATAAAATGTAATGAAAGTTATAAGACATACCAAACTTCCAGGAATATAATTCTCGCTGTATATAGTAGAACCAAGAAAATGGATTATTGGAAATTAGAATAGGATAACAACTAAACCTCAAATTTACATTATTTTTACTTACCAAGTTATGAGCTTTATCAAATATAAGTACATTGTTGTTCTACTTGATGGTCAAATATAAGTACATTGTTAATCTTTTAACATGAATGAACAAGGACTTGATCAGACATAATTATGCTTATATGTGAAATCAAGGTCATAATTAAAGTTTAACTTCCATATCATGGATAAAAATTCAAGGCCTCATGCCAGTAAGCATTAATATACATATGCATTAGTTATAAGTAATACAACTATCATTCAAAAGCAACAATGAATGAGTGACAGTATCCAAAAATGAAACCTTAAAATCAACTAGTTTTAAAATGTAGTAGATTAACAGTAATGTCCCAACAAGAACAAATGAGAATACGACCAACTGGAAACCTAAAGGAACATGCAACAAATGTAGTTCGATTTAAAGACATACAAGTATAATTTTTGTTTCATCCAGTTCCCTTTGAATCTACAAAAGTTTGGTTGCCTCCACAAGATGAAGAATAGTTGAAAAGTAAAATGAAAGAAAATGTGACTCAATTTAGCTAAAAAAAGACAACAATAGAGAACAATGATGCTATGATTTTTATCATTATTATTCATAACAGTAATAAAGAAACTTAATATTTACCTAAACTTTGGTCAAAGCTTAATTAAGATAGGGCCATGGCTGTGTTATCTGCTTGCACAGTTCTCGATGACTCACTAAATATCTTTTGGTACTCATTTATTACCTGACCAACATTTGATATGTGATCAGGTCATAAGGTTTAATTATCTGACATATCTCTATGATTATCATTATAAGACAATAAAAAGGTCAACACCCCTCCAAACACCTAAACCAGCGCAGAGTGGAGAAATGTTTTCAAGGGTCATCTATATTTTACATACTTTTGACTTTCTTATATAGAATAAAACCTCGTCCTTACTTAAGTTTACTGTTATTCATTTAAAATAATTACTTGATTTCTATGCATAATTATAGACCACAAGCTTATTATCAACATTACTTATAGTAATAAGAAAATAGTCTAATATAAAAAATTTCTCAAAATCTATTATATGTAGACACGGTCACAAGTGTCGTATAATATGGCAACCTTTAAACACCGAGATAGTGGTATTAAAAAACTGGAGTATATGTGTTAAATGTGTATTTTAAACTGATAAATATAAATTTGTCTTGAGAGAGACATTCCTCAGCTTTAAACTTCTATTCATCAAATGTGCTCATGAATCCACCAAGAAAGCCAGCTCCATTACAGTCTCCACACAAAATCTCCTTTTTACTTCTTCAAAGGGCAAATAATTTAATAATACACACAAAGACAACGAAAATAGGGACTTGTAAGAAATTGCTATGATCTGCAAAAGATACATTAATAAACTAGAAATTCCTCTACTACAAGCAATGACAACAAAACTTTAAATAAGCAAATGACATTTTAAAGTTCTATATGTATGCTCAGAGCAAAAGAAACACATTCAATAGAGTTTGATAATAAATATGCATTAACATGCGATGAAATATAAAAATTCAATAGTTTGCTAATAAATTAGCCACTTAAACGTAAGGAAACATAAAATGAATAATTATTTATTCATGACATCATTTTTCTTGAAGGATCAATATAAAACTAGCCAGATGAGTCCTTACACATAACATATCTACGTTTGTCAGCAATGATGAGAATGAGTATATTGATACTAAGACGAGTGGCTTACCCCTTCTAGTTTGGGATAAAAGACTTTGAGTTGAGTTTCTATAAGTGTTAACGCCAAGATCTTCTCCCACATCCCAATCACGTAAGACGCGTCTGACCCTGCACAATAAACACGACAACACAAAAAGCTTGACGGCTTCGACCGTCAGGGGATAGCTCCGGCGTGAGAGTTAGTACAGGCAATCACAAGGTTAACAATGGAGGATAATAATATCTAGTGAGTTGAGAGAGAAAAATACCAGTTACCTTTGTTTGTATGATGCCCTTGCTAACATATACTCTTACACCCGGTTTACCATGCCACCCACTACCGTCTGACACCAATCCCCTACTTCTGGTGATCTCAGTTGACTACATGCAGCACTTGCCACATCCCATCACTGTTTGCCACCACCGGCCGACTGAATCCCATCCACATGTCTATCAATTTCATCCTATCAGTTTGACAGAGATAACAGTTAACTTTTATCTTCTTTCATCATTACCAGTCAAAGCCCAAGTGAAGATATTTATCTATCTAACGGGTCGGTCTAAAAATTCGGCCCAAGACTTTTATGATCCAACCAAGATGAACCACTGACTTAGCCCAACTGTCCAAGCCCAATAAAGATGACCCAAGGGATTAACCAAATAACTCGGCCCAATCCATTTGGCCCAATATATGAAATATCATGGCCCAACATAGCCCCCTAGTCTTTTATTGAACAGACTGTTTAATGAAAGAGTATAAAGGCTTTCGGTCCATGGAAAAAATGGAATATGATAAGATAATAAAAGGTCCATAATAAAACTCACTGAGGCCCAACCAATAACTTGTACGCAGCAACATAAATTAACATTGGAAATTCAATTGAGAAGCCCAATCCGGCTAATTCTTAAGACTTAACTTGGACCATGAATGAATAACTGTTATAAAACCATTTTCCCCCAATTTTGACAACTTTACCTGATATTTCTAATTTCAGACGTCTCCAGAGCTCTTCTCATCTTTCTCGAACTCTCATTCTCTCTGCAAATCTTCAAAAATGGCTTCCCAAGATTCTGGTCGGGAGAGTCATCTCAAGGTAACCCCCATCACATCCATTCCTCCTAGCCCAAGCCCTACCAAAGGTGCTTCAGGCTCCAATCCCAAATCAACCACCACTACCAGCAAAAACCCAATTCCAAAACCCGTTCTCCCTCCTTCTGAATTCTTTAAGAACACAGAACGCTATTGTCATGCCAACACCCACTCCATAATTATCGAAGTTGAGTTGCGCAACATTAGGATGTGGGTACCAAATTCCGGATACTGGCCAACTAAAAGTGCAATCATCCTCCGAGAAGATGTACCCAAGACCGGATGGTTGGACCGCCATTCCACTCACCATCCTGGAGAAAGTAGTCTGTTTTCCTCTGAATCCCTTTCTGATTACCCAGTTAGGGTTTATTGGTGTCGATTTTGCCCAACTTGTCCCGAACTGATATATCCACATTGTGAGACCCCAAATTTTATGAATAAATATTTAAATTTCTCAAAATATTTTTTTTGAATATTATGGTGTGGATTTGATATAATGTTATAGTTGTGGGTAATATTTATAAATTTTGCAAAGTAAGCAAGTTGTTATATAATATTCGATTGGTCGGAGAATATTCTTTTTGTCAGGGAATATTCGTACGACAACACAATCATTGGTGGACCCCACAACGAAAGTATTGTCGTAGTTAGAAAATGACAGAATTATCATTTTATAAAAATAACGGCGAAAGTGTTACCGTTAAAATTGTTGAACTACCCGATAGTAAAAGTACAGTAATACGCTTGGTTGCATAGTAGCACATGGTATTGATTATTGATGCTTACGTAAGAAGTAACTCAGTTATACTTAATTATTGCTACAGTAATTGCTACATCATATCTCTCATATTATTAATTCAATTATTGTCACAATATCATCTGCATAATATGATATATTATTAAATCAATAATTGAGACATCAAAGTTATTCATATTATTACTTGTAATATTGACAATGTCTAAAAGTTCTGTCTAGGAGAGGTTTGGTCACCTAATTGCGTGCCAATAAGGAGAAATCCATATCGGAAAGCCCCCTCTTTCCTGGGAATGACTTGGTTGTTAAATATTGTGAATTATAATATTAATGATGAATAAGTTCGTGTTGATTAAAGATGAAATTGATAGTTCCATTGTGTTGGAATTATTAGTGTTAGTGAAAATTGACATTTATTTCGATAATAATTGATGTCTGGAGGTTATATTGACCAATCGGGTAATTAATCGGATAAATGAGCAATTAATTGCTATTGATTCACACGATTAACTATTTGTTCGCATGTGTGTACTATTGATTCACATTCATTTACTATTAGGGGAGTTGGTGAAAGATTGATAATACTTGCATGAGTAAGTTAAAAATGGAGGTATAGATGGAGATACTATACTGTAATCCGTATTTTCACATGTCTAGAACTATTGAGTCACATGATTTACTATTGATTCACATGATTTACTATTAGGGGAGGTGGTGCAAGTTTGATAATACTTGCAGGACTAAATTAAAAATGAAGAAAAAGATGAAGATATTATACTGTAATATTTCGAGCTCCAAAACGTGCAATTATCGAAACTATATTTTCCTATAAATAGAAGCTCATTCCTTCATTATTTCTCACCAATTCACTAAGTCTCAAAAGCGTAATTATTATAGAGAAATTATAGAGAGAAAGAAGAAGAGAAGTATGCTACCTCACTATTTCAGTATCTAGTCTTTTTTTGAGGTAAGGGGTATTATTCTTTCTTATTCATGAAGAGAGTTATTTTCTTTCAATACTCGTAAGGGTTGTTATTCAATTCTTTATTATTATGTTGGAATAACTTTGTCTGTCATGCAAGTCGCATACATGGTGAAATTCTTCTATTATTCCATTCTTTATTATTACATTGGAATAACTTTTATGCATCTGCGGGTCTATCGCATGCACGGTGAATTCTGTTGTTATTCCATTCTTTATTATTATGTTGGAATAACTTTGTCTATGCAATCAATCTTTACATACATGGTGAAATTCTTCTATTATTCCATTCTTTATTATTCTTTGGAATGACACATGCATGCGATGCGGTCTATCGCATGCCCGGTTAATTCTGTTGTTATTCCATTCTTTATTATTCTGTTGGAATATCCTGTCTGTGCAGATTACGCATGACCTGGTTCCATTCTTTATTATTTTGTTGGAATATCCTGTCTATGCAGATTACGCATGACATGGTTCCATTCTTTATTATTATGTTGGGAATAACCTGCATGTGCGATCTATCGCATGCATAGTGAATTCTTCTGTTATCCATTCCTTATTATTATGTTGGAATAACCTGTCTATGTGGATTACCTCATGCATGGTGAATGATCCTTTGTATTCATTCTTTATTAAATTGTGGAAATGATCTGTCTACGTGGATTACCGCATGGCGGGCGAAAATCCATTTGCAGTTTCGTATATTCTATTATACTCATTAGTGATATCATTTCTTTTGTACTCGTCATGAAATATCATTTTCTTTGGTATTTTTCTATTACGAGTTACTATTCACGGGTTACTATTCACCCGATTACTATTCACTATAGTATTATTCACTTGGGTATTCAGGCACTTTTAAATGTAGAATCTATTCACAAGTTACTATTCACCCGATTACTATTCACTCTAGTATTATTCACTCGGGTATTTGGGGTACTTTTCATGTCAGGGTACTATTCACGGGGTACTATTCCCAAAGTACTATTCACGGGGTACTATTTACCCAAAAAATATATTTTTTTTCTGTCCAAATTATTTTTTGTACATGAATATTATTCTTGAATTTTACTCTACAAAGCGAAGATCATGTTGACAATTTGGGCGTTATTGATTTACGGATAAATTAAATTATAAATCTTTAAAATTTATCCTTGAACTTGTTTTATTGAATTATTATGTCATTGTCATCATCCTCATGCTTATTTTGTGATTAAATTCATCTTTGGCTTACATGCATAGATGGACTTGGTATGATTATGACCAGGGATTATTTGGTATAATCATGACCGTAATGTGACGAATGATGTAGTGAAAGTCCTCATTGGCCTGTAGTTCATTGATGGACAGTTGTTGGTATGATTATGACCAGGGATTATTCGGTATAATCATGACCATTGATGATTACATGAATATCCTTGGCCGTGGCACAGGGATGATTTGATTTTATTTATTAACCTGAGTCTCAGCAATAAAGTTAATGAAAAACTTTTTAAATCATAGAAGATAGTAGATTTTATGCTCTACTTGACTCTTCTAATGGATTGCTTATTCCGCTGCAGTTGTTGATCTAAAACTTGTTGTCTATTATATTCTCAGTCATAATATTTCTACTAGGCTAGTTGAGCTCACTCTTTCTTTCACTGTTCTCTTCAGGAAATGAGAATATAGCTGGGACGAGTCGGGAAACGGAGTGACGGTCGAGATGATAGCATTAGTAGTCCTCACTATTCTATTAAATAATGTGATAATAAATGTAATGAGGACTCCATTGAGTGTGGATATTATCTAGATGACAATAATAGAAGAATTTCACCATGTATGCGGTACTTCACATAAATAGGTTATTCCAACAAAATAATAAGGAATGGAATAACAATAGCTCTCTTCATGAATACGAAAGAAATAATACCCCTTACCTTAAAAGAAAAACTAGATATTGGAATAGTGAGGTAGCAGACTTCTCTTCTTCTTTCTCTCTATAATTTCTCTCTATAATAATTGCTCTATAGCTTTAGGGAATTGGTGAAAAATAATGAAGGAATGAGCTTCTATTTATAGGAAAATATAGTTTCAATAATTGCACGTTTTGGGGCTCAAAATATTACAGTACAATACCTTTAACTTTTCATTCATTTTTAATTTAGTCCTGCAAGTATTATTAAACTTGCACCATCTCCCCTAATAGTAAATCATGTGAATTAATAGTAAATCACGTGAATCAATAGTTTTAGACATGTGAAAATACGAATTACAGTATAGTACCTCCATTTATTCCTCTATTTTTAACTTAGTCATGCAAGTATTATCAATCTTGTACCAACTCCCCTAATAGTAAATGAATGTGAATCAATAGTACACACATGTGAACAAATAGTTATAATCATGTGAATCAATAGCAATTAATTTCTTATTTATCCGGTTAATTACCCGATTGGTCAATATAACCTCCAGACATCAATTATTATTGAAATAAATGTTTATTTTCACTAAAACTAATAATTCCAACACAATGGAACTATCAATTTCATCTTTAATCAACACGAACTTATTCATTATTAATATTATAACTCACAATATTTAACAACTAGGTCGTTCCCAGGAAAGATGGGACATTCTGATAAGGATTTCTCCTTATTGGCGCGCAATTAGGTGACCAAACCTCTCATTGACAGAACTTCTAGACATTGTAAATATTGCAAATAATAATATGAATAACTTTGTCGTCTCAATTATTGATTTAATAATATAACATATTATGTAGATGATACTGTGACAATAATTGAATCAATAATATGAGAGATATGATGCAGCAATTACTGTAGTAATAATTGGGTATAACTGAGTGATTTCTCGCGTAAGTATTAATAATCAATACTGTGTGCTACTATGCAACCACGCGTATTACTGTACTTTTACTACCAGTTATTTTATGACAACTTGCTTATTTTGAAAAAAATTCACATATCACCCGTAACTTTAACATTTATCAATTTAACCATTTACTAAATATAATAATAATTATAAAAATTGAATACTTTCATTTCGTAAAATTCGAGGTCTTACAACGTGGATTACCGCATAGCGGGTGAAAATCCATTTACAGTTTTGTATATTCTATTATACTTATCTGGGATATCATTTCTTTTGTACTCGTCATGAAATATCGTTTTCTTTGGTATTTTTTTGTTACGAGTTACTATTCACCTGGTTACTATTCACTCTAGTATTATTCACTCGGATATTCGGGGCACTTTTCGTGTCGGAGTACTATTCACGAGTTACTATTCACCCAATTACTATTCACTCTAGTATTATGCACTCGGGTATTTGGGGTACTTTTCATGTCGGGGTACTATTCACGAAGTACTATACACGGGGTACTATTTACCCGAAAAATATATTTTTTTTCCGTCCAAATTATTTTTGGTACATGAATATTATTCTTTAATTTTACTCTACAAAGCAGTATCATGTTGAAATTTTGGACGTTATGGATTTCTGGATAACTTATATTATAAATATTTAAAATTTATCCTTGAACTTATTTTATTGAATTATTATGTCATTGTCATCATCCTCATGCTTATATTGTGATTAAAGTCATCTTTGGCTTACGTGCATAGATGGACTTGATATGATTATGACCAGGGATTATTCGGTATAATCATGACCATAATGTGACGAATGATATGGTAAAAGTCCTCATTAGCCTGTAGTTCATTGATCGACATTTGTTGATATGATTATGACCAGGGATTATTCGGTATAATCATGACCATTGATGATTACATGAATATCCTTGGCCGTGGTGCAGGGATGATTCGGTTTTATTTATTAAACTGAGTCTTAGCGATAAAGTTAATGAAAAACTTTTTAAATCATAGAAGATAGTAGATTTTATGCTCTACTTGACTCTTCTAATGGATTGCTTATTCCGATGCAGTTGTTGATCTAAAACTTGTTGTCTATTATATTCTATCAGTTGTTATACTGTTGAAGGCTAATGATAATTTATTCTGCAATATCTTAGTCATAATATTTCTTACTAGGCTAGTTGAGCTCACCCTTTCTTTCACTGTTCTCTTTAGGAAATGAGAATATAGATGGGACGAGTCAGGGAACGGAGTGATGGTCGAGATGATAGCATTAGTAGTCCTCACTATTCTGTTAAATAGTGTGACAATAAATGTAATGAGGACTCCATTGAGTGTGGATATTATCTATATGATAATATTCTTATTAAAACTCTCAGTTTATGTTTTGTCATATTTTACACGACGGTTGTATAATTAAGTTGTATTTGAATTTATGTACCACGTATTTATCGACTCAAGATATGTGATGTATACCTGTTTTTGGGGCGTCACAGTTGGTATCAAAGCTTAGGGTTATGATCCCTGGATGAGATGTGAGACAAGAACTAGGAAGGGAGAGACGGGGAATTCCTTCGCTAGTATGACCTACCTAAGCTTATTTGGTATTTAATTGGTCGGTCATAGTATAGGGATAATATGTGATATGTTAATTAACCCTTCTTTTGTGGCAGTATTTGAAAATGGCATCCGAAAATGTTGAGATAAGCAATGAAGCACATGAGACCGTTGAGTCACCAAAGATTAATACCCAGGGTAATGTGCAACAGGAAGACAATAATCCTCATGTAAACAATAACACCGATGAAATGGTGAATGATGGGATGTTTAGAAGCTTTTTATAATTCATACAACATCAGGCGAGAGCGGCTCCTATTGAAAATGCAGGTGGAAACACTATCAACCCACGGCTGGTCACTGCTAAGCAGTTCAAGGAGCTGGGACCGCCAGAGTTTTTGGAAAAGCCAGGACCACTTAAGGCAGAGACGTGGTTAAAGCAGATCACCAATATATTTGATGTCTTGGGATGCTCCGAGGAGCAAAAGGTTCCCTTTGTCACCTTTATGTTGCGTGAAGAGGCAGATTATTGATGGGAATCTGTAAAACGTACTCAGCCTACCGCGCGAAAGATGTATTGGGAGAAGTTCCAAGAGTTGTTCAATGACAAGTACTTTCCCGAAAGTATTCGTCACACGAAGGAGGTGGAATTCATCAAGCTTGAGCAAAACAATATGACTGTGGCGCAATACAATGCTAAATTTGGGGAGTTATCTCGGTTTGTATCCTATTTGGTCGATAATGAGGAGCAAATAACACGAATGTTTCTAAGAGTTTTGAAACTTGAGATACGTCAATAACTCATTTCTCACAAACTTTGTTTATATTCAGATGTTGTGAATAGGGCTCAGTTATTGGAGCACAATAATGAGTCAGCACAACCAAAAGGTAACGACCAACAACATGATAATAATCGTACCAGTGGAAACGGCCATCGGAACAATGATAACCATCGTGGGGGAAATTATCATGCCAAGAATGGTAACCACTTCGGTGGTAATCATGGCCAAGATAATAAAAGTGGAAAATTTAAGAAGAGAAGATTTAACGATGATGGGAAGACGTCAGCACCAACACCTATTGTTAAGGAAGGAGAACGACCGCCAGTCGTATGTTACAAATGTGGAGGGGAAGGACACATAAGTCCAAACTACATGATGCAGTCCAAAGCATGTTACAATTGTGGAAAAGAAGGTCACCTAGCCCGATTTTGTCGTGTACCAAAGTTAAGTCCAGCTGGGATGGAGGCATCAAAGGGTGTCCCAGACAAGACAAAACCGGTAGTTCAAGGGAGAGCATTTGTCGTAACCTCCCAAAAAGTGAGGAATCCGAACGAGGTGATCACGGGAAAGCTAATCATAAATTCTTGCGAAGTTTATACCTTATTAAATATCGGTTCTACCCGTTCTTTTATCTCTCTTGCTTCTGCTCAACATTTAAATTTGACTCTAGAGAAATTAGACTTTGACTAATTGGTTGAAACTCGGTTAGGAGAAACCTCCGTTACCTCCACTGTTTATAAGTCTTGTTTGATTCAAATCGACACTTTCACGTTACCTGTCGATATTATCTCTTTGAAAATACTTGCTTTTGATGC
This sequence comes from Panax ginseng, assembly GCA_020205605.1. Lineage (NCBI taxonomy): Eukaryota > Viridiplantae > Streptophyta > Magnoliopsida > Apiales > Araliaceae > Panax > Panax ginseng. The sequence continues at coordinate 136,721,507 of CM035132.1, forward strand.
GATTTTAGAAATTGATTGGTTAACTACTCATCATGCTTTTCATAAGGTTGTTAGCTTTTATATTCCTAACCAACCTGTTATGCGAATTCAAGAAACCAAACCACTAAAGTCAATCACTGTCATATCAAGCCATAAGTAAAGAGTCTCGGGCCTTTCACTGTTGACTTCCTTGTGTAGAATGCACCAAAGCCGAACTTTCCGTAGGGGACGCTGTGAATGACGATGGCAGGTTGATAGGTATCAAAGTTGTGAGGCCCCCAAAATAGGTATACATCACCCATCTTGAGTCGCCAAATACATGGTACAAAATTCAAATACAACTTAGTTATATAACAGTCGTGTAATATACGACAATATATAAACTGAGAGTTTTAATAAGAATATTGTCATCTAGACAATATCCACACTCAATGGAGTCCTCATTACATTTATTGTCACACTATTTAACATAATAGTGAGGACTACTAATGCTATCATCTGGACCATCACTCCGTTCCCCGACTCGTCCCAGCTATATTCTCATTTCCTGAAGAGAACAGTGAAAGAAAGGGTGAGCTCAACTAGCCCAGTAAGAAATATTATGACTAAGATAATGCAGAATAAATTATCATTAGCCTTCAACATTGTTAAACTGATAAAATATAACAAACATCAAGTTTAACTGCAGCGAAATAAGCAATCCATTAAAAGAGTCAAGTAAAGAATAAAATCTACAATCTTTTATAATTTAAAAGGTTTTTCATAACTTTTATCGTCGGGACTCAGCTTAATAAATAATCAACATCATCCCTGCATTACGGTCAAGGATATTCATTAGTATCACAACCACAAATTATCCATGCACTACGGGCCAATGATATTCGTGTATTCATCAATGGTCATGAACATACCAACAACTGTCCATCAATGCACTACGGGCCAATGAGGACTTTTACCACATCATTTATAACATCACGGTCATGAGTATATCGATTAATCCTTGGTCATAATCATACCAAGTCTATCTTTGCACTACAGGCCACAAATGACTTTCAACAAAATATAAACATGAGGATGATGACAATGATATAAGAATTCAATAAAACAAGTTCAAGAATTAGTTTATCCAGGAACTAATAACGTCCAAATTGTCAACATGATACTGCTTTGTGGAGTAAAATTCAAGAATGCTCAGAAGAATATTTCCACGAAAAGATACTGGATGAAGCGCAAATATCCAGGATATTCTACTAATTTCATGGAGTATAGAATCCAAAACTTTAACAAACTGAGTATAATAGAATATATGAAACTGCAAATGGATTTTCACCCGCCATGCCGTAATCCACGTAAACAGATTATTTTCACAATTTAATAAGGAATGAATATAAAGGATCATTCACCATGCATGTGGTAATCCACATAGACAGGTTATTCCAACAGAGTAATAAAGAATGGAATAATAGAAGAATTCACCATGCATGCGATAGATCGCACAGACAGGATATTCTGACGAATAATAGAAAATGGAACCAGGTCATGCGTAAACGCACAGACAGGATATTCTGACAGAATAATATATAATGGAACCAGGTCATGCGTAAATGCACAGATAAGATATTCTGACAAAATAATAAATAATGGAATAACATAAGAATTCACCAAGCATGCGATAGACCGCACACACAGGTTATTCCAACAGAATAATAAATAATGGAACCAGGTCATGCGTAAATGCACAGACAGGATGTTCCGACGGAATAATAAAGAATTGAATAATAGAAGAATTTCTTCATGTATGTGGTACTTCGCATAAACAGGTTATTTCAACATAATGATAAAGAATGGAATAACAAACGAATTTCACCAAGTATAGGGTAGCACGCGTATACAGGTTATTCCAACAGAATAATAAAGAATGGAATAACAAAAGTTCTCTTCATGAATACGAAAGAAATGATACCCCTTACCTTAGAAGAAACTGGATGTAGGAGTAGTGAAGTAGCAGAATATATTTCTTCTTTCTCTCTATAGTTTCTCTCTCTAGAGTTTCAGTGAATTCGTAAGAAATAATGAAGGAATTTGCTTCTATTTATAGGAGAATAGACTGAATAGTAACTAATTCATGAACGGTCTAGATTGATTTACTTTTAAACGGACGATCCATATTGATTTACTATGCAGTATTAATAAAATATTCTAATAAAACAAAATCTTTTAAATAAAATATAATATATTCTACTTATAATCTAATAAAACGAATAACTTTATAAAAGTATTATTTTTATATAAAACCTTTTACTGCTTTATTACATTAATAATACTAATAAAACATAATTTATATATATATATATATATATATAAACTCCGTGACTTCGTAAAAAAAGACACCTCAATATATTTAACAACATTTATCATCATTATTATAATTCACAATATTAATCGACCAGTCGTTCCTCGGAAAGAGGGGCTTTCAATAAGGATTCCTCCCTATTGGTAGCGTAATTAGGTGACCAAACCTCTCATTGGCGTAACTTCTGAGACATCGTTAATATTGCAAATAATAATATTAATAACTCTGTCATCTCAATTATTGATTTAATAATATAAAATATCGATAATAATTGAATCAAATAATGTGAGATACTATGCAACAATTCTTTGTAGCAATAATTGAACAAAAGCGAGTGACTTCTCACGTAAGCATCAATAATCAATACCGTAGCTACTATGCAACCACAGCGTATTCATCGTACTTTTTACTACCAAGTAGTTTAACAGTTTTAACGGTAAAACTTCCGCCATTATCTGGACCATAACTCCGTTCCCCGACTCGTCCCATCTATATTCTCATTTTCTGAAGAGAACAGTGAAAGAAAGGGTGAACTCAACTAGCCCAGTAAGAAATATTATGACTAAGATAATGCTTAATAAATTATCATTAGCCTTCAATAGTGTTAAACTGATAAAATATAACAAACATAAAGTTTAACTGCAGCGGAACAAGCAATCCATTAAAAGAGTCAAGTAGAGAATAAATTCTACTATCTTTTATGATTGAAAAGGTTTTTTTTTATCACTTTTATCGCTCGGACTCAGCTTAATAAATAATCCACATCATCCCTGCACTACGGCCAAGGATATTCATTAGTATCACAACCATAAATTATCCATGCACTACGGGCCAAGGATATTTGTGTATTCATCAATGGTCATGATCATGCCAACAACTGTCCATCAATGCACTACGGGCCAATGAGGACTTTTACCACATCATTTGTAACATTACGGTCATGATTATACCGATTAATCCCTGGTCATAATCATACCAAATCCATCTATGCAGTACAGGCCACAAATGACTTTCAACAAAATATAAACATGAGGATGATGACGATGATATAAGAATTCAATAAAACAAGTTCAAGAATTAGTTTATCCAGGAACCAATAACGTCCAAATTGTCAACATGATACTACTTTGTGGAATAAAATTCAAGAATGCTCAGAACAATATTTCCACGAAAAGATACTGGATGAAGCACAAATATCCAGGATATTCTACTAATTTCATTGAGTATAGAATCCAAAACTTTAACCAATTGAGTATAATAGAATATAAGAAACTGTAAATGGATTTTCACCCGCCATTCGGTAATCCACGTATACAGATTATTTTCACAATTTAATAAGGAATGAATACAAAAGATCATTCACCATGCATTTGGTAATCCACATAGACAAGTTATTTCAAAAGAATAATAAAGAATGGAATAACATAAGAATTCACCATGTATGTGATAGATCGCACAAACAGGTTATTCAAAACAGAATAATAAAGAATGGAACCAGGTCATGCGTAAACGCACAGAAAGGATATTCCGACAAAATAATAAAGAATGGAACCAGGTCATGCGTAAACGCATAGACAGGATATTCCGACATAATAATAAATAATGGAACCAGATCATACGTAAACGAACAGACATGATATTCCGACAGAATAATAATAATGGAATAACATAAGAATTCACCAAGCATGCGATAGACCGCATGTATAGGTTATTCCAACGAATAATAAATAATGGAACCAGTCATTCAGTAAATGCACTGCAATGTGATGTTACGACGAAATAATAAAGAATGGAATAATAGAAGAGTTTCACCATGTATGCGGTATTTTGCATAAACATGTTATTCCAACATAATGATAAAGATTGGAATAATAGAAAAATTTCACCAAGTATAGGGTAGCCCGCGTATGATCTGAGTTATTCCAATAGAATAATAAAGAATGGAATAACAAAAGTTCTCTTCATGAATATGAAAGAAATAATACCTCTTACCTTAGAAGAAACTGGATGTAGGAGTAGTGAAGTAGCATAATACTTTTCTTCTTTCTCTTTATAGTTTCTCTCTATAGAGTTTCAATGAATTCGTTAAAAATAACGAAGGAATGAGCTTCTATTTATAGGAGAATGGACTGAATAGTAACTAATTCATGAACGGTCCAGATTGATTTACTTTTAAATGGACGGTCCATATTGATTTACTATGCAGTATTAATAAAATATTCTAATAAAACAAAATCTTTTAAATAAAATATAATATATTCTACTTATAATCTAATAAAACGAATAACTTTATAAAAGTATTATTTTTTATATAAAAAACTTTTCTGTTTTATTACATTAATAATACTAATAAAACATAATTTATATATATATATATATATATATATAAACTCCCGTGACTTCGTAAAAAGACACCTCAATATATTTAACAACATTTATCATCATTATTATAATTCACAATATTAATCGACCAGGTCGTTCCCAGGAAAGAGGGGGCTTTCCACTAAGGATTCCTCCCTATTGGCGCGCAATTAGGTGACCAAACCTCTCATTGGCAGAACTTCTAGACATCGTTAATATTGCAAATAATAATATTAATAACTCTGTCATCTCAATTATTGATTTAATAATATAAAATATCGATAATAATTGAATCAAATAATGTGAGATACTATGCAACAATTACTGTAGCAATAATTGAACAAAACTGAGTGACTTCTCACGTAAGCATCAATAATCAATACCGGTATTATACTATGCAACCACGCGTATTCATCGTGCTTTAATCACAAGGTAGTTTAACGGTTTTAACGGTAAAACTTCCGCCATTATCTGGACCATAACTCCGTTCCCCGACTCGTCCCATCTATATTCTCATTTTCTGAAGAGAACAGTGAAAGAAAGGGTGAGCTCAACTAGCCCAGTAAGAAATATTATGACTAAGATAATGCTTAATAAATTATCATTAGCCTTCAATAGTGTTAAACTGATAAAATATAACAAACATAAAGTTTAACTGCAGCGGAACAAGCAATCCATTAAAAGAGTCAAGTAGAGAATAAATTCTACTATCTTTTATGAATGAAAAGGTTTTTTTTATCATTTTTCGGCATTGGACTCAAATTAAATAAATAATCCACATCATCCACCTTTTCTGCCAAGGATATTCATTAGTATCACAACCATAAATTATCCATGCACTACGGCGAGGATATTTGTGTATTCATCAATGGTCATGATCATGCCAACAACTCGTCCATCAATGCACTACGGGCCAATGAGGACTTTTACCACATCATTTGTAACATTACGGTCATGATTATACCGATTAATCCCTGGTCATAATCATACCAAATCCATCTCTAAAGATCAAAGCCACAAAAATGACTTTCAACAAAATATAAACATGAGGATGATGGCGATGATATAAGAATTCAATAAAACAAGTTCAAGAATTAGTTTATCCAGGAACCAATAACGTCCAAATTGTCAACATGATACTGCTTTGTGGAATAAAATTCAAGAATGCTCAGAATAATATTTCCACGAAAAGATACTGGATGAAGCACAAATATCCAGGATATTCTACTAATTTCATTGAGTATAGAATCCAAAACTTTAACCAATTGAGTATAATAGAATATAAGAAACTGTAAATGGATTTTCACCCGCCATTCGGTAATCCACGTATACAGATTATTTTCACAATTTAATAAGGAATGAATACAAAGGATCATTCACCATGCATTTGGTAATCCACATAGACAAGTTATTTCAAAAGAAAAATAAAGAATGGAATAACATAAGAATTCACAATGTATGTGATAGATCGCACAAACAGGTTATTCGAAACAGAATAATAAAGAATGGAACCAGGTCATGTGTAAACGCACAGAAAGGATATTCCGACAGAATAATAAAGAATGGAACCAGGTCATGCGTAAACGCATAGACAGGATATTCCGAAATAATAATAAATAATGGAATAACATAAGAATTCACCAAGCATGCGATAGACCGCACAGATAGGTTATTCCAACAGAATAATAAATAATGGAACCAGGTCATGCGTAAATGCACAGACAGGATGTTCTGACGAAATAATAAAGAATGGAATAATAGAAGAGTTTCACCATGTATGCGGTACTTTGCATAAACATGTTATTCCAACATAATGATAAAGATTGGAATAACAGAAAAATTTCACCAAGTATAGGGTAGCCCGCGTATACAGGTTATTCCAATAGAATAATAAAGAATGGATGTAGGAGTAGTGAAGAAACTGGATGTAGGAGTAGTGAAGTAGAAGAATATATTTCTTCTTTCTCTCTATAGTTTCTCTCTCTAGAGTTTCAATGAATTCGTTAAAAATAACGAAGGAATGAGCTTCTATTTATAGGAGAATGGACTGAATAGTAACTAATTCATGAACGGTCCAGATTGATTTACTTTTAAATGGACGGTCCCATATTGATTTACTATGCAAAGATTAATAAAATATTCTAATAAAACAAAATCTTTTAAATAAAATATAATATATTCTACTTATAATCTAATAAAACGAATAACTTTATAAAAGTATTATTTTTTATATAAAAAACTTTTCTGTTTTATTACATTAATAATACTAATAAAACATAATTTATATATATATATATATATATATGTATATAAACTCCCGTGACTTCGTAAAAAGACACCTCAATATATTTAACAACATTTATCATCATTATTATAATTCACAATATTAATCGACCAGGTCGTTCTCAGGAAAGAGGGGGCTTTCCAATAAGGATTCCTCCCTATTGGCGCGCAATTAGGTGACCAAACCTCTCATTGGCAGAACTTCTAGACATCGTTAATATTGCAAATAATAATATTAATAACTCTGTCATCTCAATTATTGATTTAATAATATAAAATATCGATAATAATTGAATCAAATAATGTGAGATACTATGCAACAATTACTGTAGCAATAATTGAACAAAACTGAGTGACTTCTCACGTAAGCATCAATAATCAATACCGTGTGCTACTATGCAACCACGCGTATTATTGTACTTTTACTACCAAGTAGTTTAACAGTTTTAACGGTAAAACTTCCGCCATTATCTGGACCATAACTCCGTTCCCCGACTCGTCCCATCTATATTCTCATTTTCTGAAGAGAACAGTGAAAGAAAGGGTGAACTCAACTAGCCCAATGAAAATATTATGACTAAGATAATGCTTAATAAATTATCATTAGCCTTGATAGTGTTAAACCGATAAAATATAACAAACATAAAGTTTAAGCTCATGGTGAACAAGCAATCCATTAAAAGAGTCAAGTAGAGAATAAATTCTACTATCTTTTATGATTGAAAAGGTTTTTTTATCACTTTTATCGCTCTGGACTCGACAATAAATAATCCACATCATCCCCAAGCTTTTCTGGCCAAGGATATTCATTAGTATCACAACCATAAATTATCCATGCACTACGGGCCAAGGATATTTGTGTATTCATCAATGGTCATGATCATGCCAACAAGCGTCCCATCAATGCACTACGGGCCAATGAGGACTTTTACCACATCATTTGTAACATTACGGTCATGATTATACCGATTAATCCTCAGTCATAATCATACCAAATCCATCTATCAAAGACAGAGCCACAAAAACTGACTTTCAACAAAATATAAACATGAGGATGATGACGATGATATAAGAATTCAATAAAACAAGTTCAAGAATTAGTTTATCCAGAACCAATAACGTCCAAATTGTCAACATGATACTACTTTGTGGAATAAAATTCAAGAATGCTCGAAACAATATTTCCACGAAAAAGATCTTTGGATGAAGCACAAATATCCGGGATATTCTACTAATTTCATTGAGTATAGAATCCAAAACTTTAACCAATTGAGTATAATAGAATATAAGAAATCGTAAATGGATTTTCACCCGCCATTCGGTAATCCACGATTATCTGATTATTTTCACAATTTAATAAGGAATGAATACAAAAAGGATCATTCACCATGCATTTAGTAATCCACATGACAAGTTATTTCAAAAGAATAATAAAGAATGGAATAACATAAGAATTCACCATGTATGTGATAGATCGCACAAACAGGTTATTCAAAACAGAATAATAAAGAATGGAACCAGGTCATGCGTAAACGCACAGAAAGGATATTCCGACAGAATAATAAAGAATGGAACCAGGTCATGCGTAAACGCATAGACAGGATATTCCGACATAATAATAAATAATGGAACCAGATCATACGTAAACGAACAGACATGATATTCCGACAGAATAATAATAATGGAATAACATAAGAATTCACCAAGCATACGATAGACCGCACAGATAGGTTATTCCAACAGAATAATAAATAATGGAACCAGGTCATTCGTAAATGCACAGACAGGATGTTCTGACGAAATAATAAAGAATGGAATAATAGAAGAGTTTCACCATGTATGCGGTACTTTGCATAAACATGTTATTCCAACATAATGATAAAGATTGGAATAAAAGAAAAATTTCACCAAGTATAGGGTAGCCCGCGTATACAGGTTATTCCAATAGAATAATAAAGAATGGAATAACAAAAGTTCTCTTCATGAATATGAAAGAAATAATACCTCTTACCTTAGAAGAAACTGGATGTAGGAGTAGTGAAGTAGCATAATACTTTTCTTCTTTCTCTCTATAGTTTCTCTCTCTAGAGTTTCAATGAATTCGTTAAAAATAACGAAGGAATGAGCTTCTATTTATAGGAATGAATGGGTGAATAGTAACTAATTCATGAACGGTCCAGTTGATTTACTTTTAAATGGACTGATCCATATTGATTTACTATGCACGTTATTAATAAAATATTCTAATAAAACAAAATCTTTTAAATAAAATAAAATATATTCTATTTATAATCTAATAAAGCGAAAAACTTTATAAAATTATTATATTTTATATAAAAAGCTTTTATGTTTTATTACATTAATAATACTAATAAAACAGAATTTATATATATAATATATATATATATATATATATATATATAAACTCCCATGACTTCATAAAAAGACACCTCAATATATTTAACAACATTTATCATCATTATTATAATTCACAATATTAATCGATCAGGTCGTTCCCAGGAAAGAGGGGGCTTTCCAATAAGGATTCCTCACTATTGGCGTGCAATTAGGTGACCAAACCTCTCCTTGACAGAACTTCTAGACATCGTTAATATTGCAAATAATAATATTAATAACTCTGTCATCTCAATTATTGATTTAATAATATAAAATATCGACAATAATTGAATCAAATAACGTGAGATACTATGCAATAATTACTATAGCAATTATTGAACAAAACTGAGTGACTTCTCACGTAAGCATCAATAATCAATATCGTGTGCTACTATGCAATCACGCATATTACTGTACTTTTACTACCGAGTAGTTTAACAGTTTTAACGGTAAAACTTCCGCCATTATTTTCATAAAATATTTTTTGTCGTTTTCTAAATCCGACAATAATTCCATGTTTGGTCCACCAATGATTGTGTCGTCGGAAGAATATTCTCTGTTAAAATGAATATTCCCTGACCAATCAAATATTATATAACAACTTACATACTTTTCAAAATTTCTAAATATTACCCACAACTATAACATTATATCAAATTTACTCCATAATATTCAAAAAAAAATATTTCGAGAAATTTAAATATTTATTCATAAAATTTGGGGTCTCACAAATGTGATGTACTATCCAAGTCTTGGATGAGAGTCACAATTATGAATGATATTTCTATTGTTAATAAATTTCTTGACGTATTCCTGAAGACTTCTTAGCTTACCCCTAGAGCGTGAAATCGAATTTTGTATTGATCCCAGTACAAAACCTATTTCTAAAACCCTCAAATATTTCTTCAACCAAAACGAACGTATAATGTCCCAAAGACGTTGGCTCGAGTTGTTGAAGATTACGACGATACCATTCAATATCATTATGGAAGAGCGAACGTGGTAGCTAACACGTTGAGTAGAAGATCGTATGCGTTTACGAGTGTGATGTTGTTTACACAAAAACCCATTTTGTATAACTTACAAATTATGAAGACAGAGTTAAAGACTCTAGAGACCCACGTGAAGATAGCGAATATACGATTAGAATTGACTTTAATCGAGAAAGTTAAAGCTGCTCAAACTACACATCTGGAGCTGATGAATATGAAGAAGAAGGTTCAAGAAGGTGTTATTCTAGAAGCAAGAGTCGATGAATAGAGGAAATCTCAACCCTCGATTATATTGGCCCATTTGAAATCCTCGATCGAATAGGAACTGTGGCCTATAGAATCGTTTTACCGCCAAGTATGTCGCGTGTTCATAATGTTTTTCATGTATCGATGTTACGTAATTAGGTGGATGACCTGAAACATATTATTAAATTGGAACTAGATGAGATAGCAGAAGATTTAACGTATGAGGAGATACGTGTTAAAATCTTGGACAAGAAGGATCGTATTCAACACTCAAAGATTATACCTCAAGCGTTAGAATCTGAAATAAAGTCAAGGTATCCTCATCTCTTGAGATACCAGTATGCGTTTAAATTTGAGGCGAAATTTCAGAAGGAGGGGAGATTGTGAGAACCCATATTTTATGAATAAAGATTTAAATTTCTCAAAATATTTTTTTGAATATTATGGTGTGGATTTGATATAATGTTATAGTTATGGGTAATATTTACAAATTTTGCAAAGTAAGCAAGTTATTATATAATATTCGATTGGTCGGTGAATATCCTTTTTGTTGGGGAATATTCGTACGACGACACAATCATTGGTAGACCCCGCAACGGAAGTATTGTCGTAGTTTGAAAATGACAGAATTATCATTTTATAAAAATAACGGCGAAAGTGTTACCTTTAAAAGTGTTGCTACTTGGTAGTAAAAGTACACTAATACGCGTGGTTGCATAGTAGCACATGGTATTGATTATTGATGCTTACGTAAGAAGTCACTCGGTTATACTCCATTATTTCTACAATAATTGTTACATCATATCTCTCATATTATTGATTCAATTATTGTCATAGTATCATCTGCATAATATGATATATTATTAAATCAATAATTAAGACGACAAAGTTATTCATATTATTATTTGCAATATTGACAATGTCTAGAAGTTCTGTCAAGGAGAGGTTTGGTCACCTAATTGTGTGCCAATAAGGAGAAATCCTTATCGGAAAGTCGCCTCTTTCTTGGGAATGACCTTTCACATGTGAGTACTATTGATTCACATTCATTTACTATTAGGAGAGTTGGTGCAAGATTGATAATACTTGCATAACTAAGTTAAAAATGGAGGTATGGATGGAGGTACTATACTGTAATCCGTATTTTCACATGTCTAGAATTATTGAGTCACATGATTTACTATTAGGGGAGGTGATGCAAGTTTGATAATACTTACAGGACTAAATTAAAAAAAAAAAAAAAGAGGAAGGTATTATATTGTAATATTTCGAGCCCCAAAATATGCAATTATCGAAACTATATTTTCCTATAAATAGAAGCTCATTCCTTCATTATTTCTCACCAATTCATTAAGTCTGACAAGAGCAATTATTATAAGGAAATTATAGAGAGAAAGAAGAAGAGAAGTCTGCTACCTCACTATTTCAGTATCTAGTCTTCTTTTGAGGTAAGAGGTATTATTATTTCGTATTCATGAAGAGAGTTATTTTCTTTCAATACTCGTAACGGTTGTTAATCCATTCTTTATTATTATATTGGAATAACATGTCTATGCGAAGTACCGCATACATGGTAAAATTCTTCTGTTATTCCTTTCTTTATTATTCTGTTGGAATAACCTGTCTGTGCGGTCTATCGCATGCCTGGTGAATTCTGTTGTTATTCCATTTTTTATTATTATGTTGGAATAACTTGTCTATGAAAAGTACCACAAACATGGTGAAATTCTTCTGTTATTCCATTCTTTATTATTCTGTTGGAATAACTTGTGCATGTGATCTATCGCATGCCCGTGAATTACATTGTTATTCCATTCTTTATTATTCTCATTGGAATATCCCGTTTGTGTGGATTACGCATGACCTGGTTGCATACTTTATTATTCTGTTGGAATATCCTGTCTCTACAGATTACGCATGACTGGTTCCATTCTTTATTATTACATTGGGAATAACACATGCGTGCGGCTCTCGTCGCATGCATGGTGAATTCTTCTGTTATTCCATTCTTTATTATTCTGTTGGAATAATCTATCTATGTGGATTACTACATGCATGGTGAATGATCCTTTGTATTCATTCCTTATTAAATTGTGGAAATGACCTATCTACGTGTGTGACGCCCCCAAAATAGGTATACATCACCCATCTTGGGTCGCCAGATACATGGTACTGAATACAAATACAAACTTAATTATACAACATGAGCTGTGAGTTTTAATACAAATATTGTCTTCAAGACAGTATTCAAACTCAAAATAAGTCCTTATTTATTATCACACTATTTTCACAGACTAGTGAAGACTACTAATGCAAACATCTGGACCGTCACTCCATTCCCCGACTCATCCCAACTATATTCTTATTTCCTGAAGAGAATAGTGAAAGAAAGGGTGAGCTCAACTATCCCAGTAAGAAATATTATGACTAAGATAATGCAGAATAAATTATGCTTAGCCTTCAACAGTATAAAAACTGATAAAATACAATAGACAACAAGTTTTAGATCAACAACTGCAGCGGAATAAGCAATCCATTAGAAGAGTCAAGTAGAGCATAAAATCTACTATCTTCTATGATTTAAAAGTCCATCGTTAATATTTCATTCCGGTAATACTCAAGAACAGTTCTTTGTTATACCTAAGATAAAAAGAACTATCATCACCTGTCTTCAGCTAAACCACCAAAGATTATAGTTAAATCCACAATTCATATTTATAATCATGTAAATCAACAATTTCTCCTTGCCACAAAGGCTTAATAGAACGTTTACTCAATATCCTTACCCAAAAGGCAAAAGATATTCAAATGTAATAGCAATGATCATACCAATCAGTTGTCTACCTTTGCATTACGGGCCAAAGATATTCAACTTATAAAACCAATGGTCATGATCATACCAATCAATTGTCTGTCAGCGTACTATGACTAAAGACATTCAACTGTTAACTAATGGTCATGATCCTGCCAATCACATCATCGAATTATCCCTGCTCTATGGCAAAGGATATTCATTAGTATCACTAGTGGTCATGATCATGTCATACACATGTCCATCTCTGCACGTAAGCCAAAGATATACAACTATAAAACCAATAAGCAATAGTCCATATATGCACTATGGGTAACGCAATATAAGCATGAGGATGATGACAATAATATAATCATTAACCAAACGAAAACAAGGATAAATATTAAAGACTTTAAATTTATCTAAATATTATCAATCACTTAATAAACTCATAATCTAATATTATTAATATTATAACAATATTTTAATCACTTCCTAAACTTATAAACAATTTATTTTAATTATTTACACTTTACCAAATAATGCATTTAATCATTCAAAAATGCTATACTCATAAGATTTCATCACTAATGATTAAATCCCTCATCAAAAATCTGCATACACCTTATATAGGATTTCCAAGCCATAAAATCCTATTTACCAATTTTTCAACTTCACATAACATATTTAATTCATATATTTGTAACTAAACCATTTTCATAAAAAATACCAAATCAGTCCCAAACATTTTTCTTTTCTGGGATTTAGCAGAATATAGTCCCATACTAAACATATATTTTTCTCGAAATTTTTAAAATTCATTTACTATTTTTCATACGGCCAAAACTGCCAAATATTTAGACATTTATCATAAACTGTAAATGAATTTTCGTCTGCCATGCGGTAATCCACATAGACAGGTTATTCCATGCATGTGGTAATCCATATAGACAGGTTATTCCAACAGAATAATAAAGAATGGAATAACAGAAGAATTCACCATGTATGCGATTTCGATAGACCGCACATACAGGTTATTCCACATGTTTTTCTTGAGTTTTGGAGTACACCAAAATATCATCGATAAATACCATCACAAACTCATCTAAAAAGGGTTTAAACACCTTGTTCATCAAATCCATGAACGCTGCAGGGGCGTTTGTCAAACCAAAAGACATTACTAAAAATTCATAATGTTCATACCGAGTTCGGAACGCCGTCTTCGGTACATCCTCCTTCCTCACTTTCAATTGATGATACCCACTTCTCAAATCTATTTTCGAGAAATATCTAGCACCCTTCAATTGATCAAACAAGTAATCTATTCTTGGCAATGGATATTGGTTTTTAATAGTGACTTTGTTTAACTCTCTATAATCAATGCAAAGATGCATTGATCCATCCTTCTTCTTCATGAATAACACCAGTGCTCCCCACAGTGATACTCTCGGTTGAATATACTTCTTATCTAACAGTTCTTGCAGTTGTACCATTTGTTCCTTCATCTCCACCGGAGACATTCTGTACGGGGCCTTCGATATTAGAGCGGTTCTTAGCGCTAAGTCGATCACGAACTCGTTTTCTCAGTCGGGCGGAAGTCCTGGCAAATCTTCCGGAAACACATCTACGAATTATCTAACCACTAGTATATCCTCCCATTTAACTCCCCTCTCCTTTTGAGTATCGACTATATAAGCTAAATAACCCACACAGCCTTGACTTAACAACTTCTTGGCCTGCATCATCGTCAAACATCTCATTTGTCTAGGCGATTTGCTACCATGAAAAACTACCTTTAACGGTGTCATAAGGTTTACACATTTCTTTTGGCAATCAATTATCACTCCATAATTGAATAACCAATCCATTCCCAATATCACATCAAACTCTCCAAGTTTAATCGGAATTAAATCTACCTTCATAACATTGCCCTTAATGTTCACCCTACCTTTCCTGTATACGAACCTAACAAGAATCACTTCCCTATTCTTAATTTCTATGTTTAAAGGGATATTCAACTCTTCATTAGGCATTTCTAACTTCTTAGCAAAATCATCAGATATAAATGAGCAAGTAGCACCCGAATCAAATAATACATATGCATTTATATCATTGATCGAGATAATACCTGACACGACATCTTTTGATTGCACCGTGTCCTGCACCGTCACGTTGAAGGTTCTTGTCATAGGCTTATTTGTTGATGTTGGCCCTGCAATAGTCAGTTTACCTCCATTAGCATTTCCCTTACTTCCATTTGCCTCACCAGATCTCTTCTTAGGGCATTCACGAGCAAAGTGATCCTTGGACCCACACGTGAAATAGACGTTCTTCTTAGCTTGAGTGAAATTTGGGGCGATATGACCCTCTTGGCCACAATTGAAGCATACTCGTTTCCCTAGCAAGCACACTCCCTTGTGAAACTTTCCGCATGTAGCACATGCTTCGAACTTCTTCTTTTGCTGATTTCCTTGTTGATTACCAGCTCCCACAATTGCATTCCACTTCCTCTTTAAATTGTTGTTGCCATTTCCACTGTTACCACCTCCACTCTTAACTTCACCTTCACTCTTCTTCTTCCTTTGCTCTTTGTTGTGTTTTGTTATAGCCTCGCCTCCACTCTCAGCGAGAATTGCCTTCTCCATCACTGCTGCAAACGTCTTCAATTGGAACAGGGAAACCCTACTATACAACCAGGGCTTCAATCCCTATTCAAACCTCTTCGCCTTGCGTTCGTCTGTGCTGACTTGATATGGTGTAAATGTAACGATCCAAAATTTTAAATTGTAATTTAAATATTTATTGAGTTATATAAATATTATTTGAGGTGTTTATTGTTAAATAAATATTTTATTGATGTGATAGTTGATGAATCTAAATGTATTAGAGAATTTTCTAAATTAAATTAATTTATAATGTAGAGGTTTGTATTATAACATGAGGTGTTATCTTGTTATGTTGATTTAATAATTTAGATGGTATGTTAAATTATTAAATAAAGTTATAATAAAAATTATAATTTGGTGATATTTGCTAAAAGGTTATATTTGATTAAAATATAGTATGTGATTAATTTAATGGGTTAACGTTGGATATGAAAATAATATGTGATTATAGTTTATAAACTAAAGTGTTTATTAAAATAAATTAAAAAGAATTTAAATTAGTTTTTGCCAAACAAGGCTTAAAAGTATTTTAATTCTTTAAAATTTAAATGGTTTGCCAAACAAGCCCTATGACTTTTGGGATTTCTAGTTTTTGAATTTAAATAAAATAAACAAATTAAATTAAAATAATAAATATAATATATTTATATTATATACGTTAGTAACTGAAATTGCAATTAGTGTTATTATTAAGGGTTTATCAGTTTTTAGAATACGCTTGTTAATCAGCTTAATTCTTGTTTATACACATTCTTGTTTTGCAAAGCTTGAGAGTTCAGAGTATTGAGAGAGAGGTTGTGAGGGAATTGAGATAGAGTCTTGAGAATTGTCACAGTAATTCCAGTAATTAGCAGCGATTGTATTAGTAATTGAAGGTATGTTCTACAACTTTGATATTATATATGTTTATGAGTATTACGACAAACTTTTATATAATCTGTGAATTTCAAATTGTTGAATTGTTGCTATATTATGGGATTACTTGTGATTAAATGAGTATATGATAACTAGAGATTGTGTTTTAAACGAGGAATTCGTGTTAATTTCGGATAACAGCAAAAGAAAATGGTGTCAATGTTTATTTTTCATATGTAGCTATGTAAGTATCAATTTTGATGGTCAAATTGCATGATAAGATGTTAATTGAGATTTGTATATAATAGATCATTAAGATACGAACATAATGTAATTTGAATGAGATGATTTGATCATGTAATGCATTTACAGTGATGATTTTTAGGATGAAAGTCAAGGAAATTGAGATTTTCATGAAAACATAAAAATTGAGAAAATTAAAATACTTTAAGTAGTTGTTAAAGTGTGTTATGTGATTGAGTAGGTTAGCAATCATGTTTATGATAGTTGTATAATTATTTTACATGTTATCATCACCGTTTCATGGGTGAAATTCGTGTTAGTTGTCTTACGATATGTCTTGAAGCTCATGCTTTATAAAATCGGTTCTGCAAGTCATGTGAAGACGACCCTCGGCATGAAATGCGCCATCCCCATACTAAAACTAAGCCACGGCCACGCTGAAGTGCCCATTTTCAGACACTGAATGTGACGCTCCCAAAATAGGTATACATCACCCATCTTGAGTCGCCAAATACATGGTACAAAATACAAATAAAAACTTAATTATACAACTGTCGTGTAAAATACGAGAAAACATATGTTGTGAGTTTTAATACAAATATTGTCATCTAGACAATATTCACACTCAATGGAGTCCTCATTACATTTATTATCACACTATTTTATAGAATAGTGAGAACTACTAATTCACCATCTCGGACTATCACTCCGTTCCCCGACTAGTCCCGGCTACATTCTCATTTCCTGAAGAGAACAATGGAAGCAAAAGGGTAAGCTCAACTAGCCCAGTAAGAAATATTATGACTAAGATAATGCAGAATAAATTATCATTAGCCTTCAACAATGTTAAACTGATAAAATACAATAGACATCAAGTTTAATTGCAGCGGAATAAGCAATCTATTAGAAGAGTCAAGTAGAGCATGATACCTACTATCTTCTATGATATAAAATGTTTTCATCAATTTTTATCGCTGAGACTCAGCTTAATAAATAAACCACATCATCTAATCATCCATGTACTACGGGCCAAGGATATTTATTAAATCATCAATGGTCATGACTATACCGAATAATCCCTTGTCATAATCATACCAAAAACTATCCATTAATGCACTACAGGCCACTGAGGACTTTTACCACATCGTTTATAACATTACAGGTCATGATTATACCGAATGATTCCTGGTCATAATCATACCAAGTCCATCTCTGCACGTAAGCCAAAGATATACAACTATAAAACCAATAATCAATAGTCCATCTTTGCACGTAAGCCAAAGACATACAATTCAATAATCAACAGTCCATCTTTGCACGTAAGCCAAAGATAACTTTCATCACCATATAAGCATGAGGATGATGACATTGATATAAGCATTAATCAAACGAAAACAAGGATAAATATTAAAGACTTTAAATTTATCCAAATATTACCAACCACTTAATAAACTCATAATCTAATATTATAACAATATTTTAATCACTGCTTAAACTTATAAACAATTTATTTCAATTGTTTACACTTTACCACATAATGCATTTAATCATTCAAAATGACATACTCATAAGATTTCATCACCAATGATCAAATTCTTTATCAAAAATCTGCATATACCTTATATTCATTTACTCATAACTAGTGCATTTTTATGAAAAATACCAAAGTAGTCCCAAAAATATTTCTTTTCTGGGATATAGCAGAATATAGTCCCATATTGAACATATATTTTTCTCAGAATTTTTAAAATTCATTTACTATTTTTCAAAAATCAATTTTTAATTAATTCCTTAAGAAATTAGCTACCACAAGTTTAACTCTAGAAATTCCCAAATCTTGATAGGATATTACACATGTTAACGTGAGCTTCCAGTTTAAATTTCACGGTCATCGGAGTTATAGAAATCCGGTTATAGCATTTTTCGTCGGAAAAACCTAAATATTGAAATAGTCATAACTTGCTCATTTTAAGTCGGAATGAGTTCAGTTTTGGACAGGAGGTACTTTATACCATATATTTCCATGTCCCAAAAGACCGAAATTTTTCTCACAAATTAAGTGGCCGAAAATGCCCTTTTAAATGTTTGGGCAGTATCTTTTTCTTAATTTGCAGCTTTTGACTCCTTTGCTAAAATCAGTCCACACAAAAATCTATAACACCTTTTACAGTGATTCCAATTGGATAAGTTATAAAACTCATAAATCTAACCCTAGAACTTGACCACACTCAAAAATTCGAAATATAATAGGAGATATGGTCAATTGAATTTCATGTTCCATTTTCATCAAAATCTTATTTTCAACCTTTTGTGATTTCTAAGAAACTTTCATGTTTTCACATAATAACAAACATAACTCATCATGACAATGACATAATACTTCAACAAAACAAGTTCAAGAATAAATTTTAAAGATTTATAAGTTAATTTATCCTGAATTCAATAATGTCCAAATTATCAACATGATACTGCTTTATGGAGAAAAAATCAAGAATGCTCAGAAGAATATTTCCACAAAAAGATACTGGATGAAGCGCAAATATCCAGGATACTATACTAATTTCATGTAGTATAGAAGCCAAAACTTTAACCAACTGAGTATAAAAAAATATGTGAAACTGCAAATGGATTTTTACTCGTCATGCGGTAATCCACGTATACAGATCATTTCCATAATTTAATAAGGAATGAATACAAAGGATCAATCACCATGCATGTGGTAATTCACATAAACATGTTATTCCAACAGAATAATAAAGAGTGGAATAACAGAAGGATTCACCATGCGTGCAATAGACTGCACAGACAGGTTATTCCCAACAGAATAATAAATAATGGAACCATGTCATGCGTAAACGCACAAACAAGATATTCTGACAGAATAATGAAGAACGGAACTAGGTCAGGCGTAATCCGCACCGGCATGATATTTCAACAGAATAATAAAGAACGGAACTAGGTCAGGCAAAATTCGTACCGACAGGATATTCCAACATAATAAATAAGAATGGAATAATAACAGAATTTCACCATATATGCGGTACTTTGCATAGACAGGTTATTCCAACATAATAATAAGGAATGGAATAACAGAAGAATTTCACCATGTATATGGTACTTTGCATAGACAGGTTATTCCAACATAATAATAAAGAATGGAATAACAACTCTTACGAGTATTGAAAGAAAATAATTCTCTTTATGAATACGAAAGAATAATACCCCTTACCTCAAAAGAAGACTGGATATTGGAATAGTGAGGTAGCAGACTTCTCTTCTTCTTTCTCTCTATAATTTCTCTCTATAATAATTGCTCTATAGTTTTAGTGAATTGGTGAGAAATTAAGGAAGAATGAGCTTCTATTTATAGGAAAACAAAGTTTCGATAATTGCACGTTTTGGGGCTCGAAATATTACAGTACAAATGGATTTTCATTTTTAATTTAGTCCTGAAGTATTATCAAACTTGCACCACCTCCCATAATAGTAAATAATGTTAATCAATAGTTCAATCATGTGAACCAATAGTTATAATCATGTGAAAATATGAATTACAGTATAGTACCTCCATCTATACCTCCATTTTTAACTTAGTCATGCAAGTATTATCAATCTTGCACCAACTCCCCTAATAATAAGTGAATGTGACTCAATAGTACACACATGTGAACAAATAGTTATATAAGCATGTGAATTAGTAGCAATTAATTGCTCATTTATTCGATAAATTACCCGATTTATCAATATAACCCCCATACATCAATTATCATCAGAATAGATGTCGATTTCAACTAACACCAATAATCCCAACACAATAGAACTATCAAATTCATCTTTAATCAACACAAATTTATTCATCATTAATATTATAACTCACAATATTTAACAACCAGGTCGTTCCCAAGAAAGAGGGGGCTTTCCAATAAGGATTTCTTCTTATTGGCGCACAATTAGATGACCAAACCTCTCCTTGACAGAACTTCTAGACATTGTAAATATTGAAATTTAATAATATGAATAACTTTACCGTCTTAATTATTGATTTAATAATATAACATATTATACAGGTGATACTGTGATAATAATTGAATCAATAATATGAGAGATATGATGCAGTAATTACTATAGCAATAATTGACAATAATTGAGTGACTTCTCACGTAAGCATCAATAATCAATATCGTGTGCTACTATGCAACCACGCGTATTACTGTACTTTTACTACTGGGTAGTTCAACAGTTTTAATGGTAACACTTCCTCCATTATTTTATAAAAAGTTAATTCTGTTGTTTTCTTACTACAACAATACTTCCTGTGTGGGTTCACCAATGATTGTGCCGTCGTACGGATATTCCCGACAAAAAGAATATTTTATAACAACTTGCATACTTTGCAAAATTTGTAAATATCACCTACAACTAAAAAACATTATAACAAATCTACACCATAATATTCAAAAAATATTTCGAGAAATTTAAATCTTTATTCATAAATTATGGGGTCTCACATTGAAGTTTGTTTGTTTTGTAGACTTTGTTCGTTCTTTGTGGCTTAGCTTAAGGTTATGGTAGTGTGCGAATCATGTAACAACAAGGTTAAATAGAGTCATGTTATGTGGATTATGAATTCAAAATTTTAAAAATGATTAGTAAATCGAGAATGCGTTATGTGATAACTGATTATACATAATTAATGCTAGACAAGTATTGCGAAGTAAAACACATAGAGTTTCTGAAATGTAAATGGCAATGATCATGTTATGATATGATAGCATATCTAATTGGTATTGTGGTTCTAAAATTATGTGTAGGTGATCGTGAGTTTAATTTTATAGCTTACGCTCAAGGCAAGTTTCTAAACCCTATCTTTTTACATTGAGAAAGTTTTCTAACTATATACTTTCGTTGAGTTAGTTCTATTATTTCATTGTGTAACTTTATTCTTTTTCATTGAGCAAGCTTATAATCGCAACTGTTGTTGAATAAGTCTATTGTTCCCAAGATTCACTCGAGCAAACTTTGATTCTAATGATATTCTCAATCTAACTTGTTTTTAGTTAAGCAAGTTTCTTAAATTCTATTATTTTATAATGAACGTAGTTTTTGAATTCTTGTTTCTATTATTAAACTGTTTTAACCCTTGCATGAATTTAATACCTTGTTGGGCAAGTTTTTAGTTTCTAGCTTGCTATTGGTTATGGTACGTTTTGTAATATCATTTCTAATGTCATAAGACTCTAACCTTAGCTTATTTATTGTTCAAGCAAAGGTTTACTATTTTCTTCATTTTATTAAATTCTTATGCTCTATAGTTATTTCAAGCATGAGTTTAATATGTATAATCAGTTCATTTATGATTCTCAATTGTCTATGCTATGTTGTGATTATCAAACACTATTGATTCAATTAGTCCTCTAGTTGATGTTCGTTATACTTCAAATTACGCTTGAAAGCTTATCCAAACCAAACTTTCTTTGGTGCAGACTTATACTCTAAATACTGAGATGAACAACCCTATTATTATTAGGGGATAACTTAAGCGTAGCGTTAAAATGTTTGTGCACAATACATTGTACGAAGGGCTGATCCCCCTAAGTACGAGGAGTCCTTATAGTCTTATATTTGTTAAAGTTGGAGTTAAAAGATTACTCATAATCGTGGACATAGTTCATGGTCTTATGACCCTCGGTTATGTTTATTCCATATTTTGGATTTCGGTTCCTGATTATCATTGTTAGAGTACTATCTAGTTTTTATGAGCTTATTTGTTGGCAGTTATTATTATTCTCTTGTTGATTCATTGTTATATCTAGTGAGCAATTGTTTTGCTCACTCTTGCATATTTATAAACTCATTACAGCTAAAGTTGAAAAGGTAGATGAGCCTTCAACTAGCAAAGGAAAGGAAAAAATGTACAAGTGATGTTGATTTGTACTTTTACTTATTATGATGATCTTAGAATTTTTAATAATGATGTTATGTAATAATTTAATTCCGCATTTGAATGATGTTTAAAGGTTAAATAACCTGGGATGTTTTTTAATTAATTGATGTAACCCTATTTAAAGGGAGGATTATGGTTTAAATATTACTTTATTTGGGTAAATAGTATGATTGTATGGATAGTGAGCACCAAATCTTGTGGGAGTGAAGTACCTAGATTTGGGGGTGTCACAGCAAACCTCGCCAACTCGTTGAATCTTGCGGCATACTCAGATACCGACTTCGTTCCCTACTTCAGTTCCAAAAACTGCACCTTTAACTCACTCTTCGAACTTTCTGGGAAATAAGTCTCGAAGAACATCTCCTAAAACCTTTCCCAAGTTATAATCCCTTGACCTCCTCAGGTTTTATTGGCCTGCCACCAATAACTAGCCTCTGCTTTTAACATGATTGTTGCAAAAGCAGTCTTCTGAACCTCCCTTACTCTCGCAACATCAAAAACCTTCTCTATTTCCATGATCTAGGTTTGAGCCTCAACTGGATTCATGGACCCTCGGAATTCTGGTGGTCCAACCGCCTTGAAATCCTTAAATGTTGTACCTTGGTTCTGAGGTTGATTCTGTAAAGCACCCGTCAGTAACGTCACTAGCAGCTGAACTAGGTTACCTTCCTCATTGTTGTTGTTGGTTTCCTCAGTGGTTCTTTGTTCGGGTGGTTAGCGTCTTGGATGCATTTTCTGTTAAAAATATACTCATTAGACTAATACTCCATTTCTTTAAGTATCTCTACTTAATTTACACACAAAATTTTATCACATAACACTTTGAATAAAATAATAACTTTTATTCATTCATAATCTTTTAAAAACATCAAAATAATAGCATCACTGCTATTTACATTACTTTCCTGAACTATAACAGTTGCAGGATTACTTCATCATCATCACATCCCATTGGCTATATCATACCCGGGATTTACATCTTATTTATTCATCAATCACATAATAGTTACATATCAACCTACGATGCTCTTCCTCCATAATTCAAAACATTGTTTGGCGATCTAATATGTATGATGGTAGCATCTCGAACTGAATTGGGTAACCTATTACCCGATCTTGAGCTCTATTGATCGCGGTGTTGAATACGTTGTTCATCTATTCCATCTTCATCCTCTTTGCTTGTGCGTCCCTCTCCGCTATTCCGGCTCGTTGGTAAGCTTCATTGTACACATCTTCAGCTCTTGCCCTCTTAGTAGCTTCCTCCTTCAGCTTGTTCTTCAACTCTGCAATCTCTAATATCATTTGCTCGTTCTCTCCTTCAGTGTGAACCAGCTTGTCTTCAACATTATGCAGATGCTCCTCTCGATCCTGGATCTCGCCGTCCTTCTGTGCCATTGAGGTCTGTTGTTCAGCTACTATCTCTTGCAACTCCTCAACGGTATCTTGAAGTTCCACATTTCGGTCATACACCTCGTCGTACATACGGCCAGCTATCGAGTTAAATTGAATCTCTTCCTCCTCATCCTCCTCATCCGACTGTGGCAGCTCCACGGGGTCCTCCTCATCCATCTCTATCACATCATCCTCATCAGGTACTCTCTCCTACTCAACTACTGTGACAGACGGAACTGTTTCCCCTGGCAGTAGTTGTTCCCAAACTACCTGAATATCTCGAGGCTTCTCCTCTCTAGGCATCTGGGATCCTTCCTCCCTAGCCTGACTAGATCCTCCTACATTAGCAATCCTGTCAACCAAATTTTAAGTTTTAATTACTAATCATTACTACTCGACACTCACGAGCACATAGGTTATAATCACATAAGTATTTTATTACTTCTTCCTTAAAACTCGATAAGAGTTTATCACCACTATCTTTTCAAAGGTTACTTCGTAAGGCTTTTCCCCCACCTAAGGTTCATAACCTAAAGCTTTGATACCAACTTGTGACACCCCCAAATCCAGGTACTTTATTCCCAAAAGATTTGGTGTTCACTGTCCATACAATCATACTATCTACCCAAATAAAATAATATTTAAACCATAAATCCTCCCTTTAAATAGGGTTACATCATTAATCCAAAAATATCCCAGGTTATCTAACCTTAAAACATCATTCAAATGCAAAAATAAATTATTACATCCCATCATTATGTAAAATTCTATCATTAAATTTAAAAGTCTAACATCATAACAATAATCGTAATTACAAGTCTTCATCACTTGTACATTTTTCCCTTTTCTTTGCTAGTTGAAGGCTCATCTACCTTCTCAACTTTAGCTGCAATAAGTGTATAAATATGCAAGAGTGAGCAAAATAATTGCTCACTGGATATATCAATGAATCAACAAGGGAATAATAATAATAGCTACCAATGAATAGGCTTATCAAAATTGAATAGTACTCTAACAAGAATAATCAGAAACTAGAATCCAAAATGTGGAATATATATAACTGTGGGTCATAAGACCATGAACTATGTCCACAGTTCCGAGTAATCTTTCAACTCCAACATTAACAGTCATAAGACTATAAGGACTCCTCGTACTTAGGGCGATCAACCCTTCGTACAATGTATTATGGACAAACATTTCAACGATAAGCGTAAATTATCCCCTAATAATAATAGGGTTGTTCATCCCAGTATTTAGAGTACAAGTCCGCACCAAAGAAAGTTTGGTTTGGATAAGCTTTCAAGGGTAATTTGAAGTTTAACGAACATCAACTAGAGGACTAGTTGAATCAACAGTGTTTGATAACACAACAGTTGTTTAATAACAACATAACATAGAACAATTGAGAATCATAGTGAACTGATTATACATATTAAACTCATGCTTGAAATAACTATAGAGCATAAGTACTCAGCAAAATAAATAAAATGGTCAATTTTTGCTTAAACAATAAATAAGCTAAGGTTAGGGTCTTATAACATTAGAAATGAAATTACTAAACGTACATTAACTGATAGCAAGCTGGAAACTAAAAACTTGCCAAACATGGTATTAAATAATGCAAAGAATTAAAACAGTACAATAATAGAGATGAGAGTTCAAAAAACTACGTTCATTACACAAGAATAGAACTTAAGAAACTTGCTTAACTATAAACAAGTTAGAATGAATCAACTAAATGAGAATTTCAATAACATTAGAGTTAAAGTTTGCTCAAATGAAATTTAGGAACAATTGACTCGTTCAATAACAGTTTAAGATAGAAAACTTATTCAATCAAAAGAATAAAACTATACAACGTAATAATGGAACTAACTCAATGAAAGTATAGAGTTAGAAAACTTTCTCAATGTAAAAAGATAAGGTTTAGAAACTTGCCTTGAGTGTAAGCTATAAAATTAAACGCACGATCACCTACACATAATTTTAGAACCATCATCTATTAGATATACTAACATTCACGTTCCATCATAACACGCATTTCTAGTTAGGCTTGTTAATTTAGTACAAGTCTTATATTACCATATACGTTTCTGAATTATCCAAGTGTTATCCTCACAACACTTAACTAACGTTCATTGTCTAACTAACTTACAACATAACATGTTTATCACTTACAATTATTTTTACAAAGTTGAAATCATCAATGACATGACACGTTACTGAATTAACCTCCTTGTTACATAATTGACTCCTTAACACAACCTTAAACCAAGCTATAATGGAGTTACAAAGTCTGCAAAGAACAACGAGAAAAAAGCTGTCTCGAGCGAGGGGTATGGCGCAATTGCGCCATACATACGATGTGGAAACTTTAGCCCAACAAACACAAATTTCACCCACTAGATAGTAGTATTAACACGTACAATTGATACAAAACTATTGTAAACATGTTTGTTAACATTTTCAACCAATTAGAACACTTTAACATCAACTATCATAGTTTAATTTCTCAAATTTCATGTTTTCATATAAAAACCAAATTTTTGATATTTTTCACAAAAATCAACACTGCAAACACAATTCTTGTCCAAATTGCTTCATTCAAATTTCATTATGTTTGTTTCTAAACAAACTAGCATAAACAATACACGATTTTCATATTAACGTACAACTTGACCACTAAATTTTGGTATTTCATAAGCCATATAGAATATATATATATATATATATATATATATATATATATATATATATATATATTGTCAAAATTTTCTACTGTCAAACGAAATTAGCATTCAAATTCTTGCTCAAACATAAACTCTAATCATTCTAAACACATATACTCACAATTTATCAGTTATTTATATCATCCATTCCACAATTCGAATTCACTGAATATATTAAATTTGACGTGATACTCATAAACATATATAATATCAAAGTTGTAGAACATACCTTCAAATTAGCTTGCACAACCTTGCAATTGCAGACAATTTTCTTAAGTTTCACTCTCAAACTCCCTCAATTCTCTCTGTAATTCTCTCTTAAGCTCTCAAACTTAGCCAAAAATCAACTGATAGTCAGCGTAGGAAATAAATTGATAGTCTTAATACGCCAACTTAATTAAAATGGCAGTTACAAAACTAACGTATATATATTATAATTATATTATATTTATTATTTTAATTTATTTATTTATTTCATTTATTTTCAAAAATTAGAAAACAAAAAGCCATAAGGATTTGTTTGGCAAAACACTTTAAAATTTAAAGAATTAATATATTAATCCTTGTTTGGCAAAAACTAAATTAAACCCTTTTTAATTTATTTTAATAAACACTTTAGTTTATAATTTATAATTATATATTATTTATTTGGATCTCCATATCTAACATTAACCAATTAAATTAATCACATACTATATTTTAATTAAATATACCATTTTAGCAAATATCACCAAATTATAATTTTTATTATAACTTTATTTAATAATTTTAATATACCATCTAAATTATTAAATCAAGACAACAATATAACAACTCTCTAAATTATAAATTAATTTAATTTAGAAAATTCTCTAATAAATTTAGATTCATCAATTCAATAATAGACACATCAAATAAATATTTATATTATTCAATAAATATTTAATATTACAGTTTAAAATTTTGGATCCTTACATCATCGGTTCGGGAATAGTTCAATTATGGATCTCATCGACGAAGGCATGAAGCACCAAGCCAAAGTGATATTTTGATATTTGTACTTATCCTTATACTATTTTATCTAAACTTGATAGACTAATGTTGAACCATTTGTAGGCAAATGTTGTCTTGAGCGCCTCAAATCATAAATACAAAGAAGTGAAGTCGAGGAGGACGCCGTCAAGAGAAAAATGCCATTTTAAACTCTGCTCTGGCCAAGGAAAGAGGTGATCTCAATATCGCCTAGTTCAATAATGAATGCCTTTGGAAAGACCTGGCTCAGACCAAGGAACAGATGGAAAATATGAAGGTAAATCACCGGACGATTACTGACATGAACGTGGATTTGGTTCAAAGGAACGAAATCCTCGTTCAAAAGAATGAACCCCTGGTGAAAACCAACAAAAGCCTAGCTCTCCAAGTAAATGAGTTCGAGACTAGAGAGCTTCGTCATCTAAAGGAACGCCAGAAGGTTCCTGATGAGGTTCGGGAGCTTCGTGCCCTTAGAGACTTGGGTCCTCCTTTGACCGAAGAGCTCCGTAAAGACATCCAAATGAACTACTGAAGAGTCTCACCGAAATGAATGAAGAAATAGTTCGGATGTTTTCCGGCGGTATGAAGAATCTTTGAAGCAAAAGCAAGGCCAAACTAGTTGAAGATAAGGTAGATCCGTCCCTCCTCGACTCATCGGAAGGTGAAGAAGATTATGTTTGATAATGGCCTCTGCCTTCCTTAGGATTACTAGGAACTTTTGCGAAAAATTTAAATCTTTTTATGTAATTAGTTAGTATCAATGAAATATCAACTTTGTTCCTTATGACTTCGGTGTGATTCGTTTCTTGTCAATATTTCAGTATCAATTAAGTTTTAAAAATATACAAGCTTCTTTGTAAACCTAACTTTTAAATAATAAACTAATAAACAAGTAGATCATATAACAGTTAAGAATAATAATGAGATAATCCAAACTCAACACTTGAACAAAATAAAGTAATGTATACTTATCGTTACCGAAGTGTGAGATAGATCATGTACAAGGTTAATCCAGCCGATCCTCCTTGTACCATTGGGAATTTGTTTACTACACGAGGATATAACAAGTAAATAAGGACATTTGTTTACCACATGGGGTATAACAGTATATAATGACCTCCTGCTGAATTGGCTACCATCGAATGGTCAGCGAGTCCACCCGAACGTCCTTTCAACCATGAAGTTTGTTTACCACTTGGGGTTCTAACAAATTCATAAGGACCACCTGCCGAAAAGGCTACCATCGAATGGTCAGCAAGTCCACCCGAACCTCCTTTCAACCATGAAATTTGTTTACTACTCAGGGTTCTAACAAATTCATAAGGACTACCTGCCAAAAAGGCTACCATCGAATGGTCATCGAGTCCACCCAAACATCCTTTCAACCATGAAATTTGTTTACCACTCAGGGTTCTAACAAATTCATAAGGACCACCTGCCGAAAAGGCTACCATAGAATGGTCAGCGAGTCCACACAAACCTCCTTTCAACCATGAAATTTGGGCCAATGAAGAGAAGATCAATTGAGAAAAAATGAAACTTTTATTGATGATGATCCAAATATTTACAGACCCTGGTAAACTTACTCTATCTTTACTGAAAATACTTCCAAAGTCTACCAGCATGCCAAGTATTCTTGATTTCAGACCCATCTAATGCCCTTAACCGATAAGTCCCTGAATCCGGTACTTCAATGACTTCATAAGGACCTTCCCAGTTCGGCATTAACTTTTCTAAATTCTGAGGCATAGATACTTCGACTTCTCTGAGGACAAAATCTCCCACTTCAAATCTTTGAAGTTTTACCCCTTTATTGTAATACTTAGATACTCTTCGTTGGTAGGCTGCCAGCTTTATTAGAGCTATTTCTCTGACTTCTTCTAGCAGATCCATGTCGAGTTTCAGCCCTTCATCATTGTAGATCTCTTTAAACTGACTAACTTGAAGACTAGTAGATCTGATCTCAACACGGACTAAGGCATCAGTATTGTAAGCCAACCTGAAAGGTGAATCTCTCATGGTAGTCCTCGCTATAGTCCGATAAGCCCATAACACGCTGAGCAGCTCTTTGGGAAATCTTCCTTTAGCCTCATCTCGCTTAATCCCATTCAGAAGCGTCCTGTTGGTTACTTCGACTTGTCCGTTAGACTGTGGATGAGCTACTGAAGTCTTTCTATGATGAACCCCCAGCTCCTTTAAAAATGTCTCGAACTTTGATCCCATAAACTGGCGTCCGTTGTCTGATATTACCACCTTTGGAATGCCGAAATGAAACACTATAGATTCCTTTAGGAACTTCAAACACTCATGTTATATTATCAGTCTAAGTGGCTTTTCTTCCACCCATTTGGTCATATAATCTATGGCAACTATAACAAAACTGACCTGACCCTTAGCTTTCGGCAATGGACCCAGTATATCTACCCCCTAGACAGCAAAGAGTATAGGAGATAGAATCGAATATAGCTCTTCTGGTGGCTGATGTGGGATGGGACTATTCAACTGACACTTAGGACATTTCTTCACGTACTCGGTATCTTCCTTAAAGATGGTAGGCCAATAGAACCCCTGTCGATGTACTTTGTACGCTAACGACTTAGCAGCCATATGATCGCCACAAATACCTTCGTGAATCTCTCGAAGAGCATATTCAGGTTCAGAAGGAACCAAACACTTCAACAATGGAGATGAAAAATGCCTTCGATAAAGATCCCCATCAATAAGAACAAAGTTGGCACTCTTGTACTTACTCTTCTTGGCCAACATTTGATCCAAAAGAAGGACGCCATCTTCTAGATATTCTATGTATGGAGTTAGCCAACAGTTAGAACGCTCAACACACATCACCAATTCGTGTTGGATACTAGGATGCTGTAGAATCTCCAAGTAAACTGACCCATCAAAATTGTTGGCATCCATAGTAGCAAGCTTCGACAATGCATCGGCAATAGAATTGTCATTACGCTCAACACCCTGAAACTCATAGGAGAGAAAATACTAAAGCCGATCTTTCAATTCTGCCAAGTACTTGATCATTCTCGATCCTTGAGCTTCATATTCTCCCAAGACTTGCTTGACAACTAGCTAAGAGTCACTATAAAAGATTAGCTTCTGGACTTCAAGACTCTTCGCCAATCGGACTCCTACAAACACCGCTTCGTACTCTGCCTCATTGTTCGTTGCTTTGAACCCAAATCTAATGGCCTGCTGCACTTTGAATCCCTCCGGACTCGTCAAAATAATCCCTCCTCCACTGACGTCGATTGTGTTGAATTACCCATCTGCATACAACATCCATGAACTCATCTGCATACAACGTCCATGAACTCGATTGTCTTTGAAATCATCAAGAATCGCTTTCGTTGGACACTTGACTTTCATCAAATCTTCATCGACTTCAAAACAGAGCACTCCACCATAAAATCGGCCAAAGCTTGACCCTTTATAGCAGTTCAGGGATGATACTCTATAAAAAATTGAGACAACTACATTGTCCAAGCAGCTAGTCTCCCCGAAACTTCAGGTTTGCTCATAACCTTCTTCAAAGGCTGATCCGTGTAAACCAACAAGAGTCGACCTTGAAAATAATGCCTAAGCTTTCGACTAGCTATAATCAAAGCAAAGGCAAATTTCTCATATTCGGATACCTAGTTTTAGCATCCCTAAGGACATGACTGACATAATAAAATGGATGCTGCTTTTCCCCCCACCTCTCGAACCAACACTGCTCCTACTGCCAATGAACTAGCTGCCAGATACAAGTATAATGGCTCAGCAAGAACTGGCTTTACCAGCAAAGGTGCCGAAGACAAATGCATCTTTATTCCCTGAAAGGCATCTTCACACTCCGAAGTCCATTGAAACGTCTTTGCATTCTTCGGTCCTTTCAATGTGTCAAAGAACGGCAAACATCTTTTTGCCGATTTAGACATGAATCTCCTTAAAGCTGCAATCCTCCCAGTTAGACGTTGAACATCTTTAAATGATTGAGGAGTCTTCATGTTTAGAATTGCCTGAATCTTCTCTGGATTGGCTTTATGCCCCTCTGACTGACCAGATAGCCTAGGAACTTCCCTGCACTGAGCTCAAAGGTACATATAGTGGGATTTAGCCTCAAGTTATGATGACGGACCGTCTAAAAGCATTCCTCTAAATCATCCAACTGCTTCTGAACGATCATGCTCTTTACTATCATGTCATCAACGTACACTTCCATGTTCCTCCCCAACTGCTTCTGGAAGACGAAGTTCATCATTCTCTGATAGGTGGCTCCAGCATTAATCAAGCCAAATTTCATTTTCTTATAGGCATACACCAAACGGTGTGTAATGAATGATGTCTTTGGTATATCCTCTTTGCATATAGAGATCTGGTGATAACCTAAAAAAGCATCCATAAAGCTTAGTAGTGCATACCCCGAAGTCGCATCAATGAGCTGGTCGATGTGTGGAAGGGGATAGAAGTCCTTCGGGCAAGCTTTGTTCAAGTCTGTATAGTGAATATAGACTCGCCATTTCCCATTTTGCTTCTGGACTAGGACCACGTTTGCCATCCACTCTGGATAATCTATCTCAAAGATGAAATCTGCAGCCAGCAACTTGGCAATCTCCTCATCAATGATCCTCTAACGCTCAGGTGCAAAAATCCGCCTCTTCTACCGAACTGGATTCTTTGAAGGGTTCACATCCAGCCTGTGTTCTGCTATCCTTCGGCTCACTCTAGGCATATCATTAGGCTCTCATGCAAAGATGTCCGCATAACACCAAAGAAGTTCTATAAGGTTTGTCCAAAGAGGTTCCGGCAGACCTGAAACTATCTTCACCGTTTTATCCTTCTTGCCAGGAATTATCTCGAACTCCTCAGTTTCTCCTGCTGGCATGACCAATGGCTCTGAACTGCTCTTGGTAAAGGGTTCAATCTCTATCGCCATAGTCTATTTCTGCTTACTGACCCCTACTCCCAAAGCAATTACAGCATTCCGATAGCAGCGCCTACCCAGATCCAAATCCCCTGCTACCTCAGCAACTCCATGTGCCGTGGGGAATTTGATCTTAAGGTGGGGAATGGATGTCACAGCTTACAAAGCTGTCAAAGTAGGTTTACCCAGTATGATGTTGTAAGCCGAATCTATATGCACAACATAAATTTTACATGTTATTTCCACATGCTGAAGAGTTGTGCTGAAGATAACTGGTAGATCAATAGTGCCTGCTACTTTGACCAGATCATTGCTAAATCCATATAAGGGGGCCTCTTGCCCAACCTCCATCTTTCGCCCATCAAGATGCATCCTCTGATAAGCATGGGCATATAAAATGTCCACAGAAGACCCATTATCAATCATCATCCGCTTCATATCCACCGAACCCACATGTGTTGTAATTACCAATGCTCCTTCATGGGGTTCGATGGGTTCTGAAGGATAATCTTCGTCAGTAAAGGAGATAACCATCCCGGGATACGGTCTATTAGTCTTCGGGAGAACACCCTCCATAGACATAACTGAGTCCAGATAACCCCGCCTCTTCTTCCCTACCAACTTTCCTGCCATCCCATCGGTAATTACAACAATGACGTGCCTTGGTGGTTTGATTTAGAAACGAGTTATGCAGTGAAATTTGAACCGGTTGAATCACTTGAATGTATCAAGAGCATCATTCTGATGTTCTTGTTGATGATCCCTTCCAGCCACATACTGGACTAACACAACACTCTGAACCTTCCTTTCCACAAAGTCCTTCAGACTACAACATTCATTATGTAAAATGACATTTTTGATGATAACCATAAAATTTCTGAGCATTACCCTGCCCATGCTTAATATTGTCACGTGGTGGTTCAAAGTAAGGCTGGTTCCTAATCTGATCCAAAATTACAACCCTATCCGTATTCAGTTTGGTGTAAACCTTATTCACCTTCTGGGTGGGAGCAGGTGGAAGATTCCCTCCTTGACTCCAGTTGTTATTATACTTCTTCGAGCTGCCCTCTAGCCGATCATTATTCCCTCCCCCCTTTCCTTGATCGCCTTCAGCTCTATTGGTATCTGTCTCCTTCATTTTATCCGAAGAAGGATGTTTCAAGCTATTTATAGCTTCTTCCACCACAATGTAACCTTTAACTTTATCGAAAACTTCAGCCAAACTCTTCTGATGGTGAAACATCAACTTCTTCACCAACTTTTAAGATTTACCCAAATCCAGGCCATTCTGAAACAAGTTAATAGCCTGTAGATCATTAAGATCGGTCACATGGCCAACTACTTCCCTTAAGCGCTTCATTTACTGACCCAGGGACTCGTTCGAATACTGTCGAACTTGAGCCAACGAACTTGTAGGCTTCCCTCTCCGCCTATTGCTCCCAAAACGAGCGTGAAATTTGTTACACAGCTCGGACAACGATGAGACTCAATCCGAAGGCAACATACCCATCCACTGCCTTGAATCCTTCCTTAACGTCGTCACGAACGTATAACACTTAGCAGCATTGGTAAAATCATAATAGTCCATCAGCCTATCAAACGCCTGGCTAAGGTCATAGGGATCCCTAGTTCCATCATAACTCTCCATATGGGGCAACTTCTTGGTAGGGTCAGCCTTCTCCTTGAGAATTTCTAAGGAAAAAGGAGACGCCTTTTTTCCCGGAGTATCCTTCACCTCCTGAACTTCGGCCAGCTGTTTCCAAAGCTCTTTCAATTCTTTAACCAGAAACTCCACCCCTTCTGGCTGTGACGAAACTTCTTTCTCTGGAGAAGTCCTCTTCTTGTGAGTAGATCGACCTCGTCCATAAGAATCCACTACCCTTGACGGACTTCTCTGTTGACGAATGTGACGCCCCCAAAATAGGTATACATCACCCATCTTGAGTCGCCAAATACATGGTACAAAATACAAATAAAAACTTAATTATACAACTGTCGTGTAAAATACGACAAAACATATGCTGTGAGTTTTAATACAAATATTGTCATCTAGAAAATATCCACACTCAATGGAGTCCTCATTACATTTATTATCTCACTATTTTATAGAATAGTGAGGA
The DNA here is from genome assembly GCA_020205605.1 of Panax ginseng. Taxonomy (NCBI): domain Eukaryota; kingdom Viridiplantae; phylum Streptophyta; class Magnoliopsida; order Apiales; family Araliaceae; genus Panax; species Panax ginseng. The sequence goes on from CM035132.1 coordinate 136,756,787, forward strand.
CTACTAATACACCATCTCGGACCATCACTCCATTCCCCGACTAGTCCCGGCTACGTTCTCAATTCCTGAAGAGAACAATGAAAGCAAAAGGGTTAGCTCAACTAGCCTAGTAAGAACTATTATGACTAAGATAATACAAAATAAATTATCATTAGTCTTCAACAATGTTAAACTGATAAAATACAATAGACATCAAGTTTAACTGCAGCGGAATAAGAAATCCATTAGAAGAGTCAAGTAGAGCATGATACCTACTATCTTCTATGATTTCAAATGTTTTCATCAATTTTTATCGTTAAGACTCAGCTTAATAAATAAACCACATCATCTAATCATCCACGTACTTGGTGCCAAGGGATATTTATTAAATCATCAATGGTCATGACTATACCGAATAATCCCTGGTCATAATCATAACAAAAACTTTTAATCAATTCACTACAGGCCACTGAGGACTTTTACCGCATCGTTTATAACATTATAGGTCATGATTATACCGAATGATTCATGGTCATAATCATACCAAGTCCATCTCTACACGTAAGCCAAATATATACAACTATAAAACCAATAATCAACAGTCCATATTTGCACGTAAGCCAAAGATATATAATTCAATAATCAACAGTTCATCTTTGCACGTAAGCCAAAGATAACTTTCATCACCATATAAGCATGAGGATGATGACAATGATATAAGCACTAATCAAACGAAAATAAGGATAAATATTAAAGACTTTAAATTTATCCAAATATTACCAACCACTTAATAAACTCATAATCTAATATTATAACAATATTTTAATCACTACTTAAACTTATAAATAATTTATTTCAATTGTTTACACTTTACCACATAATGCATTTAATCATTTAAAATTCCATACTAATAAGATCTCATCACCAATGATCAAATCCCTTATCAAAAATCTGCATATACATTATATAGGATTCCCAAGCAATAAAATCCTATTTTCTAATTTTGTTACTTCACATAACATATTTAATTCATTTACTCATAACTATTATAGTATCTACTCTTGTTTTAAGGTAAGGGGTATTATTCTTTCGTATTCATGAAGAGAATTATTTTCTTTCAATACTGGTAAGAGTTGTTATTCCATTCTTTATTATTATGTTGGAATAACTTGTCTATGCGAAGTACCGCATACAAGGTGAAATTCTTCTATTATTCCATTCCTTATTATTATGTTGGAATAACCTGTCTATGCAAAGTATCGCATACATGGTGAAATTCTGTTATTATTCCATTCTTATTTATTTTGTTTGAATATCCTGTCGTTGCGAATTTTGCATGACCTGGTTCAGTTCTTTATTATTCTGTTAGAATATCCTGTCGGTGCGGATTACGCCTGACCTTCTTCTGTTCTTTATTATTCTGTCGGAATATCCTGTGCATTTACGCATGACCTGTTTCCATTATTTATTATTCTGTTGGGAATAACCTGTATGTGCAGTCTATCGCACGCATGGTGAATCCTTCAGTTATTCCATTCTTTATTATTCTATTGGAATAACCTGTCTATGTGGATTACCACATGCATGGTGAATGATCCTTTGTATTCATTCCTTATTAAATTGTGGAAATGATCTGTATACGTGGATTATCGCATGGCAAGTGAAAATCCATTTGTAGTTTCACATATTCCTTTATACTTAGTTGGTTAAATTTAAATCTTTATTCATAAATTATGGGGTCTCACATTGAAGTTTGTTTGTTTTGTAGACTTTGTTCGTTCTTTGTGGCTTAGCTTAAGGTTATGGTAGTGTGCGAATCATGTAACAACAAGGTTAAATAGAGTCATGTTATGTGGATTATGAATTCAAAATTTTAAAAATGATTAGTAAATCGAGAATGCGTTATGTGATAACTGATTATACATAATTAATGCTAGACAAGTATTGCGAAGTAAAACACTTAGAGTTTCTGAAATGTAAATGGCAATGATCATGTTATGATATGATAGCATATCTAATAGGTATTGTGGTTCTAAAATTATGTGTAGGTGATCGTGAGTTTAATTTTATAGCTTACGCTCAAGGCAAGTTTCTAAACCCTATCTTTTTCCATTGAGAAAGTTTTCTAACTCTATACTTTCGTTGAGTTAGTTCTATTATTTCATTGTGTAACTTTATTCTTTTTCATTGAGCAAGCTTATAATCGCAACTGTTGTTGAATAAGTCTATTGTTCCCAAGATTCACTCGAGCAAACTTTGATTCTAATGATATTCTCAATCTAACTTGTTTTTAGTTAAGCAAGTTTCTTAAATTCTATTATTTTATAATGAACGTAGTTTTTGAATTCTTGTTTCTATTATTAAACCTGCTTTTAACCCCTTGCATGAATTTAATACCTTGTTGGGCAAGTTTTTAGTTTCTAGCTTGCTATTGGTTATGGTACGTTTTGTAATATCATTTCTAATGTCATAAGACTCTAACCTTAGCTTATTTATTGTTCAAGCAAAGGTTTACTATTTTCTTCATTTTATTAAATTCTTATGCTCTATAGTTATTTCAAGCATGAGTTTAATATGTATAATCAGTTCATTTATGATTCTCAATTGTCTATGCTATGTTGTGATTATCAAACACTATTGATTCAATTAGTCCTCTAGTTGATGTTCGTTATACTTCAAATTACGCTTGAAAGCTTATCCAAACCAAACTTTCTTTGGTGCAGACTTATACTCTAAATACTGAGATGAACAACCCTATTATTATTAGGGGATAACTTAAGCGTAGCGTTAAAATGTTTGTGCACAATACATTGTACGAAGGGCTGATCCCCCTAAGTACGAGGAGTCCTTATAGTCTTATGACTGTTAAAGTTGGAGTTAAAAGATTACTCGCAACTGTGGACATAGTTCATGGTCTTATGACCCTCAGTTATGTTTATTCCATATTTTGGATTTCAGTTCTTGATTATCATTGTTAGAGTACTATCTAGTTTTTATGAGCTTATTTGTTGGCAGTTATTATTATTCTCTTCTTGATTCATTGTTATATCTAGTGAGCAATTGTTTTGCTCACTCTTGCATATTTATAAACTCATTGCAGCTAAAGTTGAAAAGGTAGATGAGCCTTCAACTAGCAAAGGAAAGGAAAAAATGTACAAGTGATGCTGATTTGTACTTTTACTTATTATGATGATCTTAGAATTTTTAATAATGATGTTATGTAATAATTTAATTTCGCATTTGAATGATGTTTAAAGGTTAGATAACCTGGGATGTTTTTGAATTAATTGATGTAACCCTATTTAAAGGGAGGATTATGGTTTAAATATTACTTTATTTGGGTAAATAGTATGATTGTATGGATAGTGAGCACCAAATCTTGTGGGAGTGAAGTACCTAGATTTGGGGGTGTCACAGGTTGGTATCAAAGCCTTAGGTTATAAATTATGCGCTCGTGAGTGTCGAGTAGTAATGGTTAGTAATTAAAATTTTAAAATTTTATTGACAGGATGACTAATGTAGAAGGATCTTGTCAGGCTAGGGAAGAAGGATCCTAGATGCCTAGAGAGGAGGAGCCTCGAGATATTCGGGTGGTTTGGGAACAACTACTGCCACGGGAAACAGTTTCGTCGGTCACAGTAGTTGAGCAGGAGAAAGTACCTGATGAGGAGGATGAGACAGAGACAGATGAGGAGGACCCCGTGGAGCTGCTATAGTCGGGGGATGAGGAGGACGAGGAGTAGGAGATTCCACTTAACTCGATAGCTGCCCTTATGTACGACGAGGTGTATGACCGCAATGTGGAACTTCAGGATACGGTCGAGGAGTTATAAGAGATAGTAGCTGAACAACAGACCTCGATGACATAGAAATACGATGAGATCCAGGATCGAGAAGAACGACTGAACAATGTTGAAGAGAAGTTGGTCCACACTGAAGGGCGTATGATAGCGGAGATTACAGAATTGAAGAATAAGCTGATGGAGGAATCTACTAAGAGGGCAAGAGCTGAAGATGCATACCATGAAGCTTACCAACGAGCCGGAATAGCGGAGAGAAATGCTCCAGCAAAGAGGATGAAGATGGAAGAGATGAATAACGTTTTCAACACCACGATCAATCGAGCTCAAGATTGGGTCATGGGTTACCCAATTCAGTTTGAGACACTACTCTCATACATATTAGACCGCCGAATAATGTTCCGAATTATGGATGAAGAGCGTTGTAAGGCTACACAATATCTTAGTAGGACATCCTAGGTTGAGATGTAATTATTATGTGATTAATGAATAAATATGATGTAAATCCCAGGTATGATATAGCTAACGGGATAGATGTTGATGATGTTGTCTTGCAACTGTTATAGTTCAAGAAAATAGTGGAAATAACAGTGATGCTATTGTTGATGTTTTTTTAAGATGATGAATGAATAAAAGTTTTTATTTTTATCCAAAGTATTATATGTTACATGATAAACTTTTATGATGTGCAACCTAAGTATATAATACTTAAAAAGGTTGAATAGAAGTTAACGGATGTATTTTAACAGAAAATGGCTTCAAGACGTCAACCACCACGACGGAGAACCACTGAGGAAAATAATGACAAGAATGTGGAAGGAAACCCTGTTCAGCAGCTAGTGACGTTACTGGCGGGTGCTTTACAGAATCAACCTCAAAATCAGGGTACTATGTTTAAGGACTTCAAGGCAGTTGGACCACCAGAATTTTGTGGGTCCATGAATCCAGTTGAGGCTCAGACTTGGATCATGGAAATCGAGAAGGTTTTCGATGTTGCTAGGGTAGAAGATAATCAGAAGACTGCTTTTGCAACATTCATGTTAAAAGCAGAGGTTAGTTATTGGTGGCAGGCTAACAAAACTCGGGAAGGACCAGGAGTGATGACCTAGGATAGGTTTAAGGAGTTGTTCTTCGAGACCTATTTTCCAGAAAGTTCTAAGAGTCAGCTGGAAGTACAGTTTTTGGAACTGAAGCAGGGAACGATGTCGATGTATGACTATGCCGCAAAATTCAACTAGTTGGCGAGGTTTGCGCCATATCAAGTCAGCACGGACGAACACAAAGCAAAGAGGTTCGAGCAGGGACTAAAACCCTGGTTGTACAATAGGGTCTCCCTGTTCCAATTGAAGATATTTGCAGCAGTGATGGAGAAAGCGATTCTCACTGAAAGTGGAGGCGAGGCAGTAACAAAACATAACCAGGAGCAGAGGAAGAAGAAAATTGAAGGTGAAGCTAAGAATAGTGGTGGTGGTAATGGTGGAAATGGCAACAATTTAAAAAGGAAGTGGAATGCGACTGGGGGAGCTAGAAATCAACAAAGAAACCAACAAAATAAGAAGTTTGAAGTGTGCGCTATGTGTGGAAAGTTTCACAAGGGCGTGTGCTTGATGGGGAAGCGAGTATGCTTCAATTGTGTCCTGGAGGGTCACATCGTCCCAAATTTCACTCAAGCTAAGAAGAATTTGTGCTTCACGTGCGGGTCCAAGGATCACTTTGCTCGGGAATGCCCTAAGAAGAGATCTGGTGAGACAAATGGGAGCAAGGGAAATGCTAGTGGAGGTGCATTGGCTATTGCTGGACCAACATCAATAACTAAGCCAATAACAAGAACCTTCAACATGACGGTGCAGGACGCGGTGCAATCAAAAGATGTCATGTTAGGTATTATCCCAATCAATGATATAAATGCATATGTATTATTTGATTCGGGTGCTACTTGCTCGTTTATATCTGATGAATTTGCTAAGAGATTAATAAAACCTAGTGAAGAGTTGAGTTTTCCTTTAAACATAGAAATTGCGAATAGAGAATTGATTCCTGTTAGGTTGGTATACAAAAATTGTAGGGTGAACATTAAGGGAAATGTTATGAAAGTAGATTTAGTCCCGATAAAACTTGGAGAGTTTGATGTTATATTAGGAATGGATTGGCTGTTTAATTATGGAGCGATAATTGACTGCCAAAAGAAGTGTATAAACCTTATGACTCAAAATCAAAGGTAGTTTTCATGGTAGTAGATCGCCTGAGATGGATGAAATGTCCGCGATGATGCGAGCGAAGTTATTGAGTCGAGTACGTGTAGGGTATTTAGCTTACATAGTCGATACTCAAAAGGAGAAGGGTATGAAATTGGAGGAAATACCAGTGGTTAGGGAGTTCGTGGACGTGTTTCCGGAGGATTTGCCAGGACTTCCACCTGATCGAGAAATCGAGTTTGTGATCGACTTAGAGCCAGGAACCGCCCCGATATCGAAGGCCCCGTACAGAATGGCTCCGGTGGAAATGAAGGAACTAATGGTGCAACTACAAGAACTGTTGGATAAAAAGTATATTCAACCGAGCGTGTCACCGTGGGGAGCTCCGGTGTTATTCGTAAAGAAGAAGGATGGATCAATGCGTCTTTGCATTGATTATAGGGAATTGAATAAAGTCAATATTAAGAATAAATATTCGTTGCCAATAATAGATGACTTGTTCGATCAATTGAAGGGTGCTAGATATTTCTCGAAAATAGATTTGAGAAGTGGGTATCACCAATTGAAAGTAAGGAAGGAGGATGTACCGAAGAAGGCATTCTGAATGCGGTATGGGCATTACGAATTTTTGGTGATGTCGTTTGGTTTGAAAAATGCCCCTGTAGCGTTCATGGATTTGATGAACAGGGTGTTTAAACCATTTTTAGACAAATTTGTGGTGGTGTTCATAGATGATATTCTGGTGTACTCTAAAACTCAAGAGGAACACGTGGAACACTTACGTCTGACGTTGGAGACGTTAAGAAAGGAAAAATTGTACGTGAAATTCTCTAAATGTGAATTTTGGCTAGAACATGTACAATTTCTTGGGCATGTAATTGATAAGGATGGGATTTTCGTAGATCCATCAAAAGTTGAAGTTGTGATAAATTGGGAACAACCAAGAACTCCATCAGAAGTGAGAAGTTTCTTGGGATTGGCAGGATATTACAGATGATTTATTCAAGATTTTTCCAAGATTGCCACTCCATTAACAAATTTGACAAGGAAATCTGTAAAATTTATTTGGATGGAGAAGTGTGAAGAAAGTTTTCAAGAACTAAAGAAGAAGTTAAGTGTGGCACCTGTGTTGTCGTTACCAGATAATACAGGAAACTTTTTGGTGAATAGTGATGCTTCACACAAAGGATTGGGTTGTGTCCTTATGCAGAACAGCAAGGTTATTGGGTATGCATCAAGGCAACTGAAAGACTACGGGAAAGGGTATCCGACTCATGATTTAGAGTTGGCGGCAGTTGTGTTTGCACTGAAGATGTGGAAACACTATCTCTACAGAGAAAAATGTGAGATCTACACAGACCATAAAAGTCTGAAGTATATTTTCACACCAAAAGACCTAAACATGCGGCAAATAAGATGGATGAAACTGATAAAAGATTATTATTGTGAGATCTGTTATCATTCGGGCAAAGCTAATGTGGTTGCAGATGCCTTGAGTAGGAAAGGCAGAGAAAATTTGATGTTGTTAACAGATAAGGAGGAGCTTATTACAACAATGGCAAGGTTAGAGCTAGAAATCAAATTTCCTGAAGAATCCGATGAAAAATTGTTCCAAATAGAAGATAGTCTAACTTTGGTGGACAAAGTGAAAAACGCTCAGCTACATGATGAAGAATGCAAGAAAATAAAGGAAAGCATGGGTGAAGGAAGAGAAGTAAAGTTCAAGGTTAATACTGAGGGAATACTGCGATTTAAGGGATGAATTTATGTTCCAGCAGTACAGGGTATTAAAGAAGACATCTTCATGGAAGCTCATAGCTGAAGATACTCAATTCATCCAGGAAGTACAAAAAATGTATTAAGATTTACGGTGTCATTTCTGGTGGCCGAACATGAAAAGAGATGTTGCAGAATGCGTTGCAAAGTGTTTGACATGTTAGAAAGTTAAGGTCGAGCATCAACGACCAAGCGGATTACTTCAACCATTGGAGATACCGAAATGGAAGTGGGAGCATATCATAATAGATTTTGTGGTCGGTCTTCCAATGACTGAGAAAGGATGCGATGCAATTTGGGTGATAGTGGACAGATTAACAAAATTTGCACACTTTTTGCCAATAAAGATTAGATTTAATCTTGATCGGCTAGCGAAGCTATACGTTAAGGAGATCGTCTCAAGACATGGAGTTCCAGTGTCAACTGTATCAGACAGAGATCCGAGGTTCACATCAAATTTCTGGAAGAAACTTCAAGAATGTATGGGAACGCAACTGAAAATGAGTATAGCATATCATCCGTAAACCGATGGGCAAAGCGAACGAACGATTTAGACGCTTGAAGATATGCTTAGAGCGTGCATCATGGATTTCAAGGGAAACTAGGATGATCATCTACCGTTGGTGGAATTTGAATACAACAACAGTTACCACGCAAGCATTGGTATGCCGCCACATCTGAAGCATTATCTGACGAAAATGCGAACTCCCCTATGCTGGGATGAAGTTGGTGAACGTTAACTACTAGGACCAGAACTGGTTCAGCAGACCGCAAAAGTTGTCAAACTCATCAGAGCAAGACTAGTAGTTGCTCAAGATCGACAGAAAAAGTATGATGGTCAACACAGGCATAGTCGTGAGTTTGAAGTAGGAGATTTTGTATTCCTAAAAGTTTCTCCTTAGAAAGGGGAAGATTCGTTTTGGCAAGAAATGAAAGCTCAGCCCGAGGTTTATTGGACCTTTCGAAATTTTGCGAAAAGTGGGGGAGGTAGCTTATGAAGTAACTTTACCTCCAGAATTAGAGCATGTGCACAATGTTTTTCATGTGTCGGTGTTACAACCTTATAAACCCGATTACAAGCATGTGATCGAATATGAACCGTTGTAGTTCAGTAAAGATTTGTCTTACGAAGAGATTCCTATCCAGATAGTCGACAGGAAAGAACAAGTGCTCAGGAATAAAGTGATACCTTCTATGAAGGTGATATGGAGGAACCACAATGTCGAAGAGGCTACGTGGGAACTTAAAGTTGATATGATGAAGAATTACCTTGAGTTATTTGTTTAATCTGTGTCTTCAATTCTAGAGACGGAATCTTTGTAAGTAGGGGAGAAGTGACGATTTGATTGTTTGAATTGTGATTCCGTGGACTTAATCCTTGTAAGGAGGGAAGGATGTAACGATCCGAAATTTTAAATTGTAATTTAAATATTTATTTAGTTATATAAATATTATTTAGGTGATTATTGTTAAATAAATATTTTATTGATGTGATGGTTGATGAATCTAAATGTATTAGAGAATTTTCTAAATTAAATTAATTTATAATTTAGAGGTTTGTATTATAACATGAGGTGTTATATTGTTATGTTGATTTAATAATTTAGATAGTATGTTAAATTATTAAATAAAGTTATAATGAAAATTATAATTTGATGATATTTGTTAAAAGGCTATATATAATTAAAATATAGTATATGATTAATTTAATGGGTTAACGTTCGATATGAAAATAATATGTGATTATAGTTTATGAACTAAAGTGTTTATTAAAATAAATTAAAAAGGATTTAAATTAGTTTTTGTCAAACAAGGCTTAAAAGTATTTTAATTCTTTAAAATTTAAATAGTTTGTCAAACAAGCCCAATGGCTTTTGGGATTTCTAGTTTTTGAATTTAAATAAAATAAAAAAATTAAATTAAAATAATAAATATAATATATTTATATTATATACGTTAGTAACTGAAATTGTAATTAGTGTTATTATTAAGGGTTTATCAGTTTTTAGAATACGCTTGTTAATTAGCTTAACTCTTGTTTATACGCATTCTTGTTTTGCAAAGCTTGAGAGTTCAGAGTATTGAGAGAGAAGTTGTGAGGGAATTGAGAGAGAGTCTTGAGAATTTTCACAGTAATTCCAGTAATTAGCAGCGATTGTATTAGTAATTAAAGGTATGTTCTACAACTTTAATATTATATATGTTTATGAGTATTATGACAAACTTTTATATAATCTGTGAATTTCAAATTGTTGAATTGTTTCTATATTATGGGATTACTTGTGATTAAATAAGTATATGATAACTGGAGATTGTGTTTTAAACGAGGAATTCATGTTAATTTCGGATAACAGCAAAAGAAAATGGTGTTAGTGTTTATGTTTTTATATGTAGCTATGTAAGTATCAATTGTGATGGTCAAATTGCATGATAAGATGTTAATTGAGTTTTATTTATAGTAGTTCATTGAGATACGAACATAATGTGACGCCCCGAAAATAGATATACATCACCCATCTTGACTCGCCAAATATATGGTACAAAATACAAATAAAAACTTAATTATACAACTGTCGTGTAAAATACGACAAAACATATGTTGTGAGTTTTAATACAAATATTGTCATCTAGACAATATCCACACTCAATGGAGTTATCATTACATTTATTATCACACTATTTTATAGAATAGTGAGGACTACTAATACACCATCTCGGACCATCACTCCGCTTCCCGATTAGTCCCGCCACGTTCTCATTTCTGAAGAGAACAATGAAAGCAAAAGGGTGAGCTCAACTAGCCCAGTAAGAAATATTATGACTAAGATAATGCAGAATAAATTATCATTAGTCTTTAACAATGTTAAACTGATAAAATACAATAGACATCAAGTTTAAATGCAGCGGAATAAGCAATCCATTAGAAGAGTCAAGTAGAGCATGATTCCTACTATCTTCTATGATTTAAAATGTTTTCATCAATTTTTATCGCTGAGACTCAACTTAATAAAAAAACCACATCATCTAATCATCCTTGTACTACGGGCCAAGGATATTTATTAAATTATCAATGGTCATGACTATACCAAATAATCCCTGGTCATAATCATACCAAAAATTGTCCATCAATGCACTACAGGCCACTGAGGACTTTTACGACATAGTTTATAACATTACAAGTCATAATTATATCGAATGATTTCTGGTCATAATCATACCAAGTCCATCTCTGCACGTAAGCCGAAGATATACAACTATAAAACCAATAACCAATAATCAACAATCCATCTTTGCACGAAAGCCAAAGATATACAATTCAATAATCAACAGTCCATCTTTGCACATAAGCCAAAGATAACTTTCATCACCATATAAGCATGAGGATGATGACAATGATATAAGCATTAATAAAACGAAAACAAGGATAAATATTAAAGAGACTTTAAATTTATCCAAATATTACCAACCACTTAATAAACTCATAATCTAATATTATAACAATATTTAAATCATTGCTTAAACTTATAAATAATTTATTTCAATTGCTTACACTTTACCACATAATGCATTTAATCATTCAAAATGCCATACTCATAAGATTTCATCACCAATGATCAAATTCCTTATCAAAAATCTGCATATACCTTATATAGGATTCTCAAGCCATAAAATCCTATTTTCCAATTGTGTTACTTCACATAACATATTTAATTCATTTACCCGTAACTAGTGCATTTTTATGAAAAATACCAAATTAGTCCCAAAAATATTTCTTTTCTGGTATATAGTCCCATATTGAACATATATTTTTCTCAGAATTTTTAAAATTCATTTACTATTTTTCAAAAATCAATTTCTAATTTATTCCTTAAGAAATTAGCTACCACAAGTTTAACTCTAGAAATTCCCAAATCTTGATAGGATCTTACACATGTTAACATGAGCTTTCAGTTTAAATTTCATGGTCATCGGAGTTATAGAACTCCGGTTATAGCATTTTTCGTCAGAAAAACCTAAATATTGAAATAGTCATAACTTGCTCATTTTAAGTCGGAATGAGCTCATTTTTGGAAAGGAGGTACTTTATACCATATATTTCCATGTCCCAAAAGGCCAGAATTTTTCTCACAAATTAAGTGGCCGAAAATGCCCTTTTAAATATTTATGCAGTAGCTTTTTCCTAATTTGCAGCTTTTGACTCCTTTGCTAAAATCAGTCCACACGAAAATCCAAAACACCCTTTACAATGATTCCACTTTGATAAGTTAGAAAACTCATATATCTAACTCTAAAACTTGATGACACTCAAAAATTCAAAATATAATAGGAGATATGGTCAATTGAATTTCATCTTCCATTTTCACCAAAATCTGATTTTCAACCCTTTATGATTTCTAAGAAACTTTCATGTTTTCACATAATAACCAACATAACTCATCATGACAATGACATAATACTTCAACAAAACAAGTTTAAGAATAAATTTTAAAGATTTATAAGTTAATTTATCCTGAATTCAATAATGTCCAAATTGTCAACATGATACTGCTTTATGGAGAAAAATTCAAGAATGCTCAGAAGAATATTTCCACGAAAAGATACTGGATGAAGCGCAAATATTCAGGATATTCTACTAATTTCATGGAGTATAGAAGCCAAAACTTTAACCAACTAAGTACAAAAGAATATATGAAACTGCAAATAGATTTTCACCCATCATGCGGTAATCCACGTATACAGATCATTTCTACAATTTAATAAGGAATGAATACAAAGGGTCATTCACCATGCATGTGGTAATCCACATAGACAGGTTATTCCAAAAGAATAATAAAGAATGGAATAACAGAAGGATTCACCATGCGTGCGATAGACTGCACAGACAGGTTATTCCCAACAGAATAATAAATAATGAACCCAGGTCATGCGTAAACGCACAGACAGGATATTCCGACTGTGAGGTCCCCAAATCCGGATACTTGAAACCCGAACTCGGTACATCACGATACCATTTCTATGAGCGGAATAATACTAATAATAATCACAATAATATAAAACTTAAACTTAAATTTACATATACATCAGAGTTGTTCTCCCAAGTACGTAACCTTTAGTCATTCATTACATGTCATAATATATAAATATATATATATCATAGTCTTCATAATCTAAACTATTACAAATAGTAATATAAAAAGTCATTCAGCAACTTTCCATTTTCCCTTGTTCTTGACAGATCCTTCTGGTCCTTCACACTTAGCTGAAAACATTTAAATTAAGCAAGGATGAGCATTTGAGTGCCCAGCAAGTATTATATATATATATATATATAGGCTGAAAGAATTTAAATGTTTTCTTTATAATATCTTCTACAACTAGTCAGTAGTTGTGAAGTAATCTGTACCAATAACATAACAACCCTCATTCAAATTTTTGAAACTACGTATTGACTGTATATGGGGTTTCTGTGACATACCATGAACATTGTTTTTCATTTTCGAAAAGGTTTAAACAGAAATTCATCTGTAAACCGTCATGACTTATGGGTACGGAGGGTGATCAGCCCTGTTGTACCCTGTATTGATCAATACTACATTTACATGAACGATGCTATCGTTCGCTCTGTCCGCTTTGGGAGCATAAAATTTTCCCATTATCGGGATGTTCATATCTGTCGGGTTTTCATAACAAAGGTCTTATATAATTCAACATATATGTATATCAAAGGTGTATCAACATGCGATTAATATAATGATTATCCAAGTGGGGACACTTGTATAATCATTTATAGAAATTAACGAAATGAATATATTTAACCGAATTATCATATACTAGCATGTTGATAATCAATGGGCATATATAATATAGGCTTAACAATGCATAATAATAATAACAATAATTACGAACTTCTCACTTACATCCATTGCATAAAGAAAATGCAAAGTTAGGATACTTGCACGATCTTGCGCTTACTATTCTCAACTTAGTTTTATCTTTTCTATCACAACCTATCATTAATCAAATCATTTTACTGATTAGTATAACATAACGTACATATAACACTTTTTATATTAAATTAAGACATTCCTATTCACATTATCACACATGTTTAACAATCGTTGACTCATAATCAAACATCAACACCTTCCTACTCACATTGTCATACAACCTTAACAACCATTGAATCACAAATAAACAATTAAATAACTTAATTTCTAAGTCCAGATCAATTTAAAAACATGTGGTACTCTAAACGACTTTTTTCTAGTAATAACTCAAAATATTTTTAAAGTATTTATAATACCCTTAAATGATTTTTAAAATATTTAAAATCATTATTAAATAATTACCATTAATATTTAAATATTAATGAGCTATTTATCCAAATATTAAAAGTCAATAATTATAACTTAAAATATTTTTAAATCATTAATATCCATTTTAAATGATTTTTAAATAAATAAAACCATTTTTAAACTATTTATTTAATATAATTATTAAATAAATTTAATATCATTTATAATAATTTAATAATCATTAATATTAAATTATTAAAGAAATTATCCTTTAAATATTAAAGTTATATTTTATAACTTAAAATATCTTTAAGCACTTTAAAATGATTATAATAAAATTATTTTTAAACTAAATAATTTAATATAATTATTAAATAACTTTATTATCATTAATCATAATTAATTAATGAAATTTACCTTCAAATATTAAAAGTTATATTTTATAACTTAAAATATTTTTAAATACCTTCTTATTATTTTAAATGATTTTTAATATAATAAAATCATTTTTAATTTAATTATTTAATTCATTTAACAAATAACTTAATTATCATTACTATTTATTTATTAATGAAAATTATCAAATAATATTAAAAGTTATTAAAAATAACTTAAAATATTTTCTTATATTATAATATAATTTTAAATGATTTTTCATGAATTAAAATCATTTTTAAATAATTTATTTAATATTATAATTAAATAAATTAATTACTTTTAATATTCAAAAATATTAAATATTTATGAAATATATTTAAAATAATTAAAAACTAATTTTCTAAATTTAAAATAATTTTTTATAATTTATTTTGTATTTTCGTAATTTAAAACTAATTTTCTATAATTATTAATTAATTTCAAAGAAATAAATTATTTTACGTCATTAAAGACCACTTATAGCGACAGTAACTGTCATATAGGTGTTCTTCATGTTCATACATAAACCCAGGATCTTCATAGGCGATTCTTAGAGTGGCCGTATTTCAACCCACTTTTAATTCTCTCGTGTATTGTGTTTCTAAATTACAAAAGCTAGATGTTGTAGACAAAGTTCAAGACTACATTTTCTAACAAACAACATGATCAAACAACCTAACATAAGCTAGATCTAAGCCTCTAAAGATGTTTAGTCGGAAGTCGTTTTTCATTTTCAGGTTGCCCGTAAATGAAGAAACGATTCGACTTAATCCCCTTTGGCTCCCACAACTTGCTAACTTTGTTAATGTTTAAGTGATATTAAGCATCCAAAGATATACCTAACATGATAAGGAAGAGATCTAACACAAACAACCATTAAATCATCAACACAATCATAAAATCTAGCTTTGGTCAAACTATGTCAATTAAATGGTACTTTATGTTTTTTACGGGTTACCCGTAAAATAGAAAACACGATCGACTTGACTAGTTTGACCGACCACCCAAATCAATCTGCTCATTACTTATGTGATCTTAAGGCATGATGATGTAGTCTAACAAACATACTACAACTTAGATGTAAGAACAAACACATATCATAAAACACCTGCACGATCTAAGACTACCAAATCGGTTGTCGTCGGGCCGCTTTACGGGCGAATCTAGGTTTTCCGAAAATCAGATAGTCATGATCGGTCAACCATGTTTGAACCAGAATAACTTGAATTCTAAAACAGATCTAAGCTTGATTCTTGCTACAGATTAAAGATCACATACTAGACTACAAAATCCAATACTTAAACAATAAAAACATTAAACACACAACAATCTACAGCGTCTGACATTTGATGTCAGAACTCAAAAAAATAATTTTCCAGATTTTGAAAATCTTTAATTTCGAGCACTTTGATGTTATAGATTTGATAAATACCAACCCAGATCATCATTAGAGACTAAATACAACATATTACAACAACAAAAACTAACATCTAACAACAAAATTTTGGACAGAATTTAAACTAGGGTTTTATACCTTTAATGTCCAAGATCTGATTTTGTGTTGCTGTTTTGGTATGGAATTTCGTGGGGCTGTGTTTGTGACTGATATTAACAACAAATTTCGGAGGTGTGGTGCTTGAGAGAGTTGAGCATGGTTTTGTGCAAAATATAATGAACAAAAGTGATTTTCTCTCCCTTTAATCCATTTATAGGCCACAAGATGCATGTATGGACCGATCTAGGAGCCGATTTGCTTGGCAAATTCGTGCATATTGAGTTGTTGGGAGTTGTTGATTTGGTGAACCACTCTCTCCTATTGTCAAAACCTATGTCTAGCTTCTTTAATGCTAAAAAGGGCATTTTGGTCCTTTGATAATTCATTTTATGGCAAAATTGTAACTTTCCAAACCCTTAAGGTTAGGGTTTGATTTAGGGTTTAGGGTTTGAGCCAATTTGGGTTTTAAACAAAAATCTAGGATTTCCAATTTAGAGTTTGCACAAAACTAATAAAGAAAGATTAATTAAATAATTAAAATTAAATAACTTTTAGTTTCTAAAATTTTGCAAAATTAATATTGTTAATTAAATTAAGTTTGTACTTACATGAACATTAGGGTTTATTACCCTTAATCATAATGAACTTTACTAACAAAGCAATTAGGGTTTATTATAAAATAACTAAATTTTAGTTTCTAAAATTTGACAATTTAGGTTTGTTAATTAGATTAATTTTCTAATTACTTTATACAGTAACATTAGGGTTTAGATCATATAATTATCATTGACTTTGCTAATTTAGCAATTAGGATTTATTCTTTTGGTAATTAGGGTTACCAAATTACTATTAGGGTTTTTAATTACTAAATTAGGGTTTTAGTTTAGTAATTAGGGTTTAACAATTTAAGGTTTCTAAATTTAATAATTATAAACACAATATTTGTTAATTGATCACATTATCGATACTCGCCAACAAATCTCAAACTCTAATTTCAAATTAGGGTTACTAATTATAGCAATTTGGGTTTCCAGAATTTTAATTATGGTTTACCTAATTAATACATTTAATACACGACATAAATTGTATTACACATTTATAAAACAATCTCACACTCTAATTTGGATCTCAAATTAGGGTTTAATATTATTACTAGGGTTTGGTCAGAATACACCGTAATTGACCAACCATTATCAATCTATCAGACATCTAAAATACATATTCATAGCACTAAAAATCAAAATATAATTAATATTATATTATTATTCTCATACCTTGACAATAATCCAAAATTAGGGTTTGGATTCCATATCTGATTATTCTTTCATATTTAACCTTAATAATTAAGGTAAAATAATTAACTTAATAATCTGTACAACAATTCATATAATAAAATAATTATTATATTTATTCTAAAAATCACTTCATATATTATTTAAATAATACATGATTATATATTCATGGAAAATAATTAATCAAAACATTTCTATCATAATATTAATTATTATAAGAATATACTTTATAATAATCAAAAATTCTAAAATAAATTTACTTGTAAATATTCATGTAATATATATATTTTCATTTACCACATAAATACATATACACATAATCTTGTACAAATCCTCATCCTTAAAATAAAAAAAAAAATTTATACGAAAAATTTAAGATTTATTTATATAGAAAATATCGGGTTGTCACATTCACCCTCCCTTATAAGGATTCCGTCCCCTAATCACCACTTAAAAACCTACACATAACTGGGTTCATAGCATACACGATCTTCGCAAATATATCTCGATTAACTTTAATCGAACCGATCTTTAATTAATCACATTAAGCTTGTCTTTCTGATTAAACGGAAATTTGATTTCTAAAAGAACTCAAATTTCTCCCTCAAAATTTCTTTATAAAATAATTTACTATAAATAGAAAAATTCTAATTACGCAAATAAAAGTTATTCAATATTACCGAACTGCATTGCCAAATGCCACCGTGTCTTGAATCATCATGTTGAAGACTCTTGATGTTGACTTTGTTGGTTTGTTCGATGGCGTCTTGGTCCAAATATCTAATGTCCCACTATTCTTACAGTATTCACACTACCGCTCTCTACCCTCCTGTTTGGACAATCCTTCACCTGTGGCTCCAATGATCCACAAATAAAACAACCACTTGTTCATTCTAGGATTGGGGCATTGGGGAGATATAGCCCTCCCTGCACTTATAACACACAAATTTCCCCTTTAAACACTCCCCGTGGTTCTTTCCACATGTCTTGCAGACTTTGATCGCCTTTTTTTCACTCCCTCTTGCTTCACTCGCACGCGCTTCTAAAGTAGTTTCCTTCCTTTTTCCATCAAGTACTCCTACTTCCACTATTAATTCTCACCTTCTCGGCTCCCTCGACCTTGCTCTTGTTTTTCCTTTCCTTGTTGTAGAGGCTCATAGCCTCGGTTCCCTCCTCTCTCAATTATCGCTTTCTCTCCATGAGTCTTTGCAAATGTTGGAATCTGCAACATCGCCACCTTATTATAGAGCCAGGGTTTAATCCCACCAAATCTCCTCGCCTTCCTAGCCTCTCAGATCGACTTGATGCAGAGCAAACCTAGCAATTCATTCATTAAATTTCACATGCATATTCCGCCACCGACATATCCCTTGCTTCAACTCCGGAAATTTTACCTCCATTCTAGCTCAGCGTACTAGCCGAAAAAATAATTCTCGAAAATAACGTCTTAAATCTATCCCATGCTACCACACCGCCTCCCCGCCTCACCGATTCGCTTCCCACCGTAAATTTGCCTCACCCTTCATCATGTAGGTGGCAAAGAGGTCTTTTGCCCTCACCACCCTAGCTATTACAAACGCCTTCTCAATTTCCTTAACCCAAGTTTGGGCTTCTATAGGGTCAGTTGTACCTTTGAATTCTGGTGGTCCTACGGCCTTAAAATCTTTAAAATTCGCCAAGTGATTATCCGGCTGGTTCCCTTGTTGCATAGCCTGGGCTACCATATTCTCGAACTGCTGCACTGGGTCCGCTTGTTGTTGTCCTTCAACGTTGTTGACAGACTCTTCTGCCCTCTGATTTCGAGTTTGACGTCTTGGCGGCATTATCTGGTTAAATAAAAACCATAAATTACTTATATTCTAAACCTTATCATATCAGTTTAAACTTATTAAACTTGTTTCATAACTCAAACTTTGATTCATATTCATTCATTGCTTTCAAAATATTTTACATATCACAAAGACATAGTGCTTTAAACATCGATCGTCCCATTGTGACTACAAAAGTCGGGATTTACATCACTACTTGCACAAAAGTCTTATAATCTTTGCATTACATGTATATACTAAACACACATATTATATTAAACATGTTTACACGACATAACCTATACTACCTATTTACTAAGCCTTCTTCCTTGGACAGCTTTTCACCTGATGATCTTCTTTTCCACAAACAAAACATGCTCCCCTGCTTATAATCGTGGACAATATAGAGTAGTATGTCCCTCATATCCACAAAGATAACATATTCTTTTCCATTTCTTCTTCCCTTGCTTTCCTAAATCATGGTCTTCTACCTTCCTTTTTCCCTTATCTCTCGGAGCTGCAAACGAAGTGTTGCTTGAGGCTCCCATCCGATTGATTTGGATTTGAAGCTTATCCCCGCTCTTCCATTGTTTCTATTAACGCTTGACGCAATTGACTATTAAGCGCTTTTTCATCTTCCACAACCCTTCTGAGAAGATACCTTGTTCCTCAATTCTTGCATTTCCAATGATGCTTGATCGACTTTTTCACTTTTAGGGGCGAATCATTATCTGTCAGATCCACTATTTCCGGATCTGGTACTATGTTTTCCACGATAACCACCTCGTCCGAGCTGGTTTCATTGTGAGCTTCTATTTCCGCTATTGGCTTCGATATTAGCTCCTTCTTTACGATCCGTGGGTATCCTAATCCTTTTTCACCTGACATCTACACACATAAATTATCCTGATTAGCATAAAATATATACATATAACACATAAAGGTTTTATATAAGTTATCTTTTAATTTGTTTGACGATGAATTTATTCAATTCATCTCTTTTTAAACTCTATATGAGTTATTTATATTTTCAACGTTTCCCTCTGTTCTAAGGTTATAGCCTAAGGTCTAACCCACCTAAGGTTTCTAAACCTATAGCTCTGATACCATTCTGTGAGGTCTCCAAATCCGGATACTTGAAACCCGAACTCGGTACATCACGATACCATTTCTATGAGCGGAATAATACTAATAATAATCACAATAATATAAAACTTAAACTTAAATTTACATATACATCAGAGTCGTTCTCCCAAGTACGTAACCTTTAGTCATTCATTACATGTCATAATATATAAATATATATATCATAGTCTTCATAATCTAAACTATTACAAATAGTAATATAAAAAGTCATTCAAAGAACTTTCCTTTTCCTTGTTCTTGATGAGATCCTTCGGTCCTTCACACTTAGTCGAAAACATTTAAATTAAGCAAGGATGAGCATTTGAGTGCCCAAAGAGTATTATATATATATATATATATAAATGTGAAAGAATTTAAATATTTTCTTTATAATATCTTCTACAACTAGTCAAGAGTTGTGAAGTAATCTGCACCAATAACATAACAACCCTCATTCAAATTTTTGAAACTACATATTGATCAGTATATGGGGTTTCGTGACATACTAACAACATTGTTTTCATTTTCAAAAGGTTTAAACAGAAATTTATCTCAGAACTGCCATCATGACTTACTGAATACACGGAGGGTGATCACGTACATTGTACCTCATGTTGATCAATACTACATTTACATGAGCGATGCTATCGTTACGCTTCTGTCCGCTTTGGGCGCATAAAATTTTCCCATTATCGGGATGTTCATATCATCCGGGTTTTCATAACAAAGGTCTTATATAATTCAACATATATGTATATCAAAGGTGTATCAACATGCGATTAAATACAATGATTATCCAAGTGGGGACACTTGTATAATCATTTATAGAAATTAACGAACAGAATATATTTAACCGAATTATCATATACTAGCATGTTGGTAATCAATGGGCATATATAATATAGGCTAAACAATCTGTACAATAATAACAATAATTCTGAACTTCTCACTTCTGTCCATTGCATAAAGAAAATGCAAAGTTAGGATACTTGCCTGATGCGCTGCTTACTATTCTCAACTTAGTTTTATCTTTTCTATCACAACCTATCATTAATCAAATCATTTTATTGATTAGTATAACATAACGTATATATAAACACCGCTATTATCGAAATTGAAAGACATTCTCTATTCACATTATCACACATGTTTAACAATCGTTGACTCATAATCAAACATCAACACCTTCCTAATCACATTGTCATACAACCTTAACAACCATTGAATCACAAATAAACAATTAACTAACTTAATTTCTAAGTCCGTATCAATTTCTCGAAACATGCCGGTTTCTCCGACGACTTTTTTTCGTAATTATCGAGTCTAAGACTCTAAACCGTAGTTCAATATCCATTTGGATAACTTAAACATTAGTCACACTTATTTTTCATGGCCTTATAATAATTATTAAATAATTATTATCATTTATCAAAATTTTGAAATATCGTAATCATTATTAAATGATTTAAGTATCACATAATTCTATTATCATTAATATTTAATTAATATTAAACTATTAATGAAACCATTGCCAAAATATTAAAGTTATGGATAATAACTCAAAATATTTTTAAAGTATTTATAATACCCTTTAAATGATTTTTAAAATATTTAAAATCATTATTAAATAATTACCATTAATATTTAAATATTAATGAACTATTTATCCAAATATTAAAAGTCAATAATTATAACTTAAAATATTTTTAAATCATTAATATCCTTTTTAAATGATTTTTAAATAAATAAAACTATTTTTAAACTATTTATTTAATATAATTATTAAATAAATTTAATATCATTTATAATAATTTAATAATCATCAATATTAAATTATTAAAGAAATTATCCTTTAAATATTAAAGTTATATTTTATAACTTAAAATATCTTTAAGCACTTTAAAATGATTATAATAAAATCATTTTTAAACTAAATTATTTAATATAATTATTAAATAACTTTATTATCATTAATCATAATTAATTAATGAAATTTACCTTTAAATATTAAAAGTTATATTTTATAACTTAAAATATTTTTAAATACCTTCTTATTATTTAAAATGATTTTTAATATAATAAAATCATTTTTAATTTAATTATTTAATTTATTTAACAAATAACTTAATTATCATTAATATTTATTTATTAATGAAAATTATCAAATAATATTAAAAGTTATTAAAAATAACTTAAAATATTTTCTTATATCATAATATAATTTTAAATGATTTTTCATGAATTAAAATCATTTTTAAATAATTTATTTAATATTATAATTAAATAAATTAATTACTTTTAATATTCAAAAATATTACATATTTATGAAATATATTTAAAATAATTAAAACTAATTTTCGAATTTAAAATAATTTTTTATAATTTATTTTGTATTTTTAAGTAATTTAAAACTAATTTCTATAATTATTAATTAATTTCCGGAAAATAAATTATTTTCTGTCACTAAAGACCACCTATAGCGACAGAACCGTCGCTATAGGTGTTCTTCATGTTCATACATAAACCCGAGATCTTCATAGGCGATTCTTAGAGTGCCATGTGTTTGACCCACTTTAATTCTCTCGTGTATTGTGTTTCTCGAATTACAAAAGCTAGATGTTGTAGACAAAGTTCAAGACTACATTTTCTAACAAACAACATGATCAAACAACCTAACATAAGCTAGATCTAAGCCTCTAAAGATGTTTGTTGTGAGTCGTTTTTCATTTTCCGGGTTGCCCGTAAATGAAGAAACGATTCGACTAATCCCCTTTCGCTCCTACAACTTGCTAACTCATTAATGTTTAAGTGATATTAAGCATCCAAAGATATACCTAACATGATAAGGAAGAGATCTAACACAAACAACCATTAAATCATCAACACAATCATAAAATCTAGCACAGGTCAAACTATATGTCGTCAATTATGTCTTATGTTTTTTACGGGTTACCCGTAAAATAGAAAACATGATCGACTTGACTAGTTTGACCAGCCACCCAAATCAATCTGTTCATTACTTATGTGATCTTAAGGCATGATGATGTAGTCTAACAAACATACTACAACTTAGATGTAAGAACAAACACATATCATAAAACACCTGCATTTATCTAAGATCGCAAATCGGTTGTCGAATAGCTTTACGGCGCGAATCTAGGTTTTCTAGAAATCCGATAGTCATGATCGGTCAACCATGTTTGAACCAGAATAACTTGAATTCTAAAACAGATCTAAGCTTGATTCTTGCTACAGATTAAAGATCACATACTAGACTACAAAATCCAATACTTAAACAATAAAAACATTAAACACACAACAATCTACAGCGTCTGACATTTGATGTCAGAACTCAAAAAAATAATTTTCCAGATTTTGAAAATCTTTAATTTCGAGCACTTTGATGTTATAGATTTGATAAATACCAACCCAGATCATCATTAGAGACTAAATACAACATATTACAACAACAAAACTAACATCTAACAACAAAATTTTGGATGAAATTTAAACTAGGGTTTTATACCTTTAATGTCCAAGATCCGATTTTGTGTTATTCTTTGTTTTGGTATGGAATTTCGTAATGTGTTTGTGATTGTGGTGATATTATCAACAAATTTCGAGGTGTGGTGCTTGAGAGAGTTGAGCATGGTTTTGTGCAAAATATAATGAACAAAAGTGATTTTCTCTCTCCTTTAATCCATTTATAGGCCACAAGATGCATGTATGGATCGATCTAGGAGTCGATTTGGTTGGCAAATTCGCATATTGAGTTGTTGGGAGTTGTTGATTTGGTGAACCACTCTCTCCTATTGTCAAAACCTATGTCTAGCTTCTTTAATGCTAAAAGGGCATTTTGGTCCTTTGATAATTCATTTTATGGCAAAATTAGTAACTTTCCAAACCCTTAAGGTTAGGGGTTTGATTTAGGGTTTAGGGTTTGAGCCAATTTGGGTTTTAAACAAAAATCTAGGATTTCCAATTTAGAGTTTGCACAAAAAATAAAGAAAGATTAATTAAATAATTAAAATTAAATAACTTTTAGTTTCTAAAATTTTGCAAAATTAATATTGTTAATTAAATTAAGTTTGTACTTACATGAACATTAGGGTTTATTACCCTTAATCATAATGAACTTTACTAACAAAGCAATTAGGGTTTATTATAAAATAACCAAATTTTAGTTTCTAAAATTTGACAATTTAGGTTTGTTAATTAGATTAATTTTCTAATTAGTTTATACAGTAACATTAGGGTTTAGATCATATAATTATCATTGACTTTGCTAATTTAGCAATTAGGATTTATTCTTTTGGTAATTAGGGTTACCAAATTACTATTAGGGTTTTTAATTACTAAATTAGGGTTTTAGTTTAGTAATTAGGGTTTAACAATTTAAGGTTTCTAAATTTAATAATTATAAACACAATATTTGTTAATTGATCACATTATCGATACTCGCCAACAAATCTCAAACTCTAATTTCAAATTAGGGTTACTAATTATAGCAATTTGGGTTTCCAGAATTTTAATTAGGGTTTACCTAATTAATACATTTAATACACGACATAAATTGTATTACACATTTATAAAACAATCTCACACTCTAATTTGGATCTCAAATTAGGGTTTAATATTATTACTAGGGTTTTGTCAGAATACACCGTAATTGACCAACCATTATCAATACGGACATACCGTACATATTCATAGCACTAAAAAATCAAAATATAATTAATATTATATTATTATTCTCATACCTTGACAATAATCCAAAATTAGGGTTTGGATTCCATATCTGATTATTCTTTCATATTTAACCTTAATAATTAAGGTAAAATAATTAACTTAATAATCTGTAGAACAATTCATATAATAAAATAATTATTATATTTATTCTAAAAATCACTTCATATATTATTTAAATAATACATGATTATATATTCATGGAAAATAATTAATCAAAACATTTCTATCATAATATTAATTATTATAAGAATATACTTTATAATAATCAAAAATTCTAAAATAAATTTACTTGTAAATATTCATGTAATATATATATTTTCATTTACCACATAAATACATATACACATAATCTTGTACAAATCCTCATCCTTAAAATAATAATAAAAAAAAATTATACGTAAAATTTAAGATTTATTTATATAGAAATATCATCATTGTCACTGCAAGCGAATAATAATAAAGAATCTTAACCAGTCAAAGCGTAATCCACAAACGGCGGATATTCCAACAGTAATAATAAAGAACGGAACCAGTGTCAGTGAAATTAAGACCTATTGTGATATTCCAATGTAATAAATAAGAATGGAATAATAATAGAATTTCACCATGTATGTGGTACTTTGCATAGACAGGTTATTCTAACATAATAATAAGGAATGGAATAATAGAAGAATTTCACCATGTATGCGGTACTTCGCATAGACATGTTATTCCAACATAATAATAAAGAATGGAATAACAACTCTTATGAGTATTGAAAGAAAATAATTCTCTTCATGAATACGAAAGAATAATACCCCTTACCTCAAAAGAAGACTGGATACTGGAATAGTGAGGTAGCAGACTTCTCTTCTTCTTTCTATCTATAATTTCTCTCTATAATAATTCCTCTATAGCTTTAGTGAATTGGTGAGAAATGAAGGAAGAATGAGCTTCTATTTATAGGAAAACATAGTTTCGATAATTGCACGATTTGGGGCTCAAAATATTACAGTACAATACCTCCAACTTTTTTTTCATTTTTTATTTAGTCTTGCAATTATTATCAAACTTGTACCACCTCCCCTAATAGTAAATAATGTGAATCAATAGTTCAATCATGTGAACCAATAGTAATAATCATGTGAAAATACGAATTACAGTATAGTACCTCCATCTATACCTCCATTTTTAACTTAGCCATGCAAGTATTATCAATCTTGCACCAACTCCCCTAATAGTAAATGAATGTGATTCAATAGTACACACATATGAATAAATAGTTATATAAACATGTGAATTAGTAGCAATTAATTGCTCATTTATCCGATTAATTACCCGATTTATCAATATAACCCCCAGACATCAATTATCATCGGAATAGATGTCGATTTCAACTAACATCAATAATCCCAACACAATAGAACTATCAAATTCATCTTTAATCAACACGAACTTATTCATCATTAATATTATAACTCACAATATTTAACAACCAGGTCGTTCCCAGGAAAGAGGGGGCTTTTCAATAAGGATTTCTCCCTATTGTCGCGCAATTAGGTGACCAAACCTCTCCTTGACAGAACTTCTAGACATTGTAAATATTGCAATATAATAATATGAATAACTTTTTCGTCTCAATTATTGATTTAATAATATATCATATTATGTAGATGATATTGTGACAATAATCGAATAAATAATATGAGAGATATGATGCAGCAATTACTGTAGCAATAATTGAGTATAACTGGGTGACTTCTCACGTAAGCATCAATAATCAATACCGTGTGCTACTATGCAACCACGCGTATTAATGTACTTTTACTATCGGGTAATTCAACAGTTTTAACGGTAACTCTTTCGCCGTAAAAAAAATAATTATGTCTTTTTCTTACTACGACAATATTTCCATTGTGGGTTCACCAATGATTGTGCCATCGTACGGATATTCCCGACAAAAAAAATATTCCCCGACCAAATGAATATTTTATAACAAGTTGCATACTTTGCAAAATTTATAAATATCACCCACAACTATAACATTATATCAAATCCACACCATAATATTTAAAAAAAATATTTCGAGAAATTTAAATCTTTATTCATAAAATCTGGGGTCTCACACATAATGTAATTTGAATGAGATGATTTGATCATGTATTGAATTTACAGTGATGATTTTTAGGATGAAAGTCAAGGAATTGAGTTTTTCATGAAAACATGAAAATTGAGAAAATTAAAATACTTTTAGTAGTTGTTAAATTGTGCTAAGTGGATGAATAGGTTAGCAATCATGTTTATGATAGTTGTATAATTATTTTACGTGTTATCATCACCGTTTGATCGGTGAAATTTGTGTTAGTTGGCTTACGATATGTGTCGAAGCTCTGTTTTGCAAAACTGGGTTCTGCAAGTCGTCTTGGTAGCGTAAACATGCCATGCATGCGCTTTCCATCCCCATACAAAACTCAAGGCCCATTTTCGATTAATCAAGTTTGTTTGTTTTGCAGACTTTGTTCGTTCTTTGTGGCTTAGCTTAAGGTTATGGTAGTGTGCGAATCATATAACAACAAGGTTAAATAGAGTCATGTTATGTGGATTATGAATTCAAAATTTTAAAAATAATTAGTAAATCGAGAATGCGTTATGTGATAACTGATTATACATAATGAACGCTAGACAAGTATTGCGAAGTAAAACACTTATAATTTCTGAAATGTAAATGGTAATGATCATGTTATGTTATGATAGCATATCTAATAGGTATTGTGGTTCTAAAATTATGTGTAGGTGATCGTGAGGTTAATTTTATAGCTTACGCTCAAGGAAAGTTTCTAAACCCTATCTTTTTACATTGAGAAAGTTTTCTAACTCTACACTTTCGTTGAGTTAGTTCTATTATTGCATTGTGTAACTTTATTCTTTTCATTGAGCAAGCTTATTATCGCAACTGTTGTTGAATAAGTCAATTATTCCCAGGATTCACTCGAGCAAACTTTGATTCTAATTATATTCTCAATCTAACTTATTTTTAGTTAAGCAAGTTTCTTAAATTCTATTACTGTATAATGAACGCAGTTTTTGAATTCTTGTTTCTATTATTGAACTGTTTTAACCCTTGCATAAATTTAATACCTTGTTGGGCAAGTTTTTAGTTTCCAGCTTGCTATTGGTTATGGTACATTTTGTAATATCATTTCTAATGTCATAAGACTCTAACCTTAGCTTATTTATTGTCAAAGAAAAGGTTTACTATTTTCTTCATTTTGTTAAATACTTATGCTCTATTGTTATTTCAAGCATGAGTTTAATATGTATAATCAGTTCATTTATGATTCTCATTTGTTTATGCTATGTTGTAATTATCAAACACTATTGATTCAACTAGTCCTCTAGATGATGTTCGTTAAACTTCAAATTACCCGTGAAAGTTTATCCAAACCAAACTTTCTTAGGTGCAGACTTGTACTCTAAATACTGAGATGAACAACCCTATTATTATTAGGGGATAACTTACGCATAACGTTAAAATATTTGTGCACAATACATTGTACGAAGGGCTGATCCCCCTAAGTACGAGGAGTCCTTATAGTCTTATGACTGTTAAAGTTGGAGTTGAAAGATTACTCGCAACTGTGGACATAGTTCATGGTCTTATGACCCTCAGTTATGTTTATTCCATATTTTGGATTTCTGTTTGTGATTATCATTGTTAGAGTATTATCCAGTTTTGATGAGCCTATTTGCTGGCAGTCATTATTATTCTCTTGTTGATTCATTGTTATATGCAGTGAACAATTGTTTTGCTCAATCTTGAATATTTATAAACTCATTGCAGCTAAAGTTGAAAAGGTAGATGAGCCTTCAACTAGCAAAGGAAAGGGAAAAAATGTACAAGTGATGCTGATTTGTACTTTTACTTATTATGATGATCTTAGACTTTTTAATAATGATGTTATATAATAATTTAATTCCGCTTTTGAATTATGTTTAAAGGTTAGATAACCTGGGATGTTTTTGAATTAATTGATGTAACCCTATTTAAAGGGAGGATTATGGTTTAAATATTACTTTATTTGGGTAAATAGTATGATTGTATGGATAATGAGCACCAAATCTTGTGGGAATGAAGTACCTAGATTTGGGGGTGTCACAGCAAACCTCGCCAACTCGTTGAATCTTGCGGCATACTCAGATACCGACTTCGTTCCCTACTTCAGTTCTAAATACTGCACCTCTAACTCACTCTTCGAACTTTCAAGGAAATAAGTCTCGAAGAACATCTCCTAAAACCTTTCGCAAGTTATAATCCCTTGACCTCCTCAAGTTTTATTAGCCTGCCACCAATAACTAGCCTCTGCTTTTAACATGATTGTTGCAAAAGCAGTCTTCTGATCCTCCCTTACTCTCGCAACATCGAAAACCTTCTCTATTTCCATGATCTAGGTTTGAGCCTCAACTGGATTCATGGACCCTCGGAATTCTGGTGGTCCAACCGCCTTGAAATCCTTAAATGTTGTACCTTGGTTCTGAGGTTGATTCTGTAAAGCACCCGTCAATAACGTCACTAGCAGCTGAACTAGGTTACATTCCTCATTGTTGTTGTTGGTTTCCTCAGTGGTTCTCTGTCCGGGTGGTTAGCATCTTGGATGCATTTTCTGTTAAAAATACACTCATTAGACTAATACTCCATTTCTTTAAGTATCTCTACTTAATTTACACACAAAATTTTATCACATAACACTTTGAATAAAATAATAACTTTTATTCATTCATAATCTTTTAAAAACATCAAAACAATAGCATCACTGCTATTTACATTACTTTCCTGAACTATAACAGTTGCAGGATTACTTCATCATCATCACATCCCATTGGCTATATCATACCCGTGATTTACATCTTATTTATTCATCAATCACATAATAGTTACATATCAACCTACGATGTCCTACTAAGTTGCTGCGTAGCCTTACGTCGCTCTTCCTCCATTATTCAAAACATTGTTTAGCGATCTAATATGTATGATGGTAGCATCTCGAACTGAATTGAGTAACCTATTACCCGATCTTGAGCTCTATTGATCGCGGTATTGAATACGTTGTTCATCTCTTCCATCTTCATCCTCTTTGCTTGTGCGTCCCTCTCCGCTATTTCGGCTCGTTGGTAAGCTTCATTGTACACATCTTCAGCTCTTTCCCTCTTAGTAGCTTCCTCCTTCAGCTTGTTCTTCAACTCTGCAATTTCTACTATCATTTGCTCGTTCTCTCCTTCAGTGTGAACCAGCTTCTCTTCAACATTATGCAGACGCTCCTCTCGATCCTGGATCTCGCCGTCCTTCTGTGCCATTGAGGTCTGTTGTTCAGCTACTATCTCTTGCAACTCCTCAACCAGTATCTTGAAGTTCCACATTTCGGTCCATACACCTCGTCGCACATACGGCCACCATCGAAGTTAAGTGGAATCTCTTCCTCCTCATCCTCCTCTCATCCGATCGCGGCGCACTCCACTGGGGTCCTCCTCATCCATCTCTATCTCATCATCCTCATCGTACTCTCTCCTACTCAACTCATCGCGACCGATTTTAATCTGCTTCCCCCTGGCAGTAGTTGTTCCCAAACTACCTGAATATCTCGAGGCTTCTCCTCTCTAGGCATCTGGGATCCTTCCTCCCTAGCTTGACTAGATCCTCCTACATTAGCAATCCTGTCAACCAAATTTTAAGTTTTAATTACTAATCATTACTACTCGACACTCACGAGCACATAGGTTATAATCACATAAGTATTTTATTACTTCTTCCTTAAAACTCGATAAGAGTTTATCACCACTATCTTTTCAAAGGTTACTTTGTAAGGCTTTTCCCCCACCTAAGGTTCATAACCTAAAGCTTTGATACTAACTTCTGACACCCCCAAATCCAGGTACTTTATTCCCAAAAGATTTGGTGTTCACTGTCCATACAATCATACTATCTACCCAAATAAAATAATATTTAAACCATAAATCCTCCCTTTAAATAGGGTTACATCATTAATCCAAAAATATCCCAGGTTATCTAACCTTAAAACATCATTCAAATGCAAAAATAAATTATTACATCACATCATTATGTAAAATTCTATCATTAAATTTAAAAGTCTAACATCATAACAATAATCGTAATTACAAGTCTTCATCACTTGTACATTTTTCCCTTTTCTTTGCTAGTTGAAGGCTCATCTACCTTCTCAACTTTAGCTGCAATAAGTGTATAAATATGCAAGAGTGAGCAAAATAATTGCTCACTGGATATATCAATGAATCAACAGGGGAATAATAATAATAGCTACCAATGAATAGGCTTATAAAAATTGAATAGTACTCTAACAAGAATAATCAGAAACTAGAATCCAAAATGTGGAATATATATAACTGAGGGTCATAAGACCATGAACTATGTCCACAGTTCCGAGTAATCTTTCAACTCCAACATTAACAGTCATAAGACTATAAGGACTCCTCGTACTTAGGGCGATCAACCCTTCGTACAATGTATTGTGCACAAATATTTCAACGATAAGCGTAAATTATCCCCTAATAATAATAGGGTTGATCATCCCAGTATTTAGAGTACAAGTCCGCACCAAAGAAAGTTTGGTTTGGATAAGCTTTCAAGGGTAATTTGAAGTTTAACGAACATCAACTAGAGGACTAGTTGAATCAACAGTGTTTGATAACACAACAGTTGTTTAATAACAACATAACATAGAACAATTGAGAATCATAGTGAACTGATTATACATATTAAACTCATGCTTGAAATAACTATAGAGCATAAGTACTCAGCAAAATAAATAAAATGGTCAATTTTTGCTTAAACAATAAATAAGCTAAGGTTAGGGTCTTATAACATTAGAAATGAAATTACTGAACGTACATTAACTGATAGCAAGCTAGAAACTAAAAACTTGCCAAACATGGTATTAAATAATGCAAAGAATTAAAACAGTACAATAATAGAGACGAGAGTTCAAACAAACTACGTTCATTACACAAGAATAGAACTTAAGAAACTTGCTTAACTATAAACAAGTTAGAATGAATCAACCAAATGAGAATTTCAATAACATTAGAGTTAAAGTTTGCTCAAATGAAATTTAGGAACAATTGACTCGTTCAATAACAGTTAAGATAGAAAACTTATTCAATCAAACGAATAAAACTATACAACGTAATAATGGAACTAACTCAATGAAAGTATAGAGTTAGAAAACTTTCTCAATGTAAAAAGATAAGGTTTAGAAACTTGCCTTGAGCGTAAGCTATAAAATTAAACGCACGATCACCTACACATAATTTTAGAACCATCATCTATTCGATA
Source organism: Panax ginseng (assembly GCA_020205605.1). Classification (NCBI taxonomy): domain Eukaryota; kingdom Viridiplantae; phylum Streptophyta; class Magnoliopsida; order Apiales; family Araliaceae; genus Panax; species Panax ginseng. Next base: position 136,789,064 of record CM035132.1, read on the forward strand.
TACTAACATTCACGTTCCATCATAACACGCATTTCTAGTTAGGCTTGTTAATTTAGCACAAGTCTTATATTACCATATACGTTTCTGAATTATCCAAGTGTTATCCTCACAACACTTAACTAACGTTCATTGTCTAACTAACTTACAACATAACATGTTTATCACTTACAATTATTTTTACAAAGTTGAAATCATCAATGACATGACACGTTACTGAATTAACCTCCTTGTTACATAATTGACTCCTTAACACAACCTTAAACCAAGCTATAATGGAGTTACAAAGTCCTGCAAAGAACAACAGAAAAAAACTATCTCGAATAGGGTATACGGCAACTTACACACCAAGGCAGCTTTTTTGCCCATACATGAGTCGACTTTAGCCCAACAAACACAAATTTCACCCACTAGATAGTAGTATTAACATGTACAATTGATACAAAACTATTGTAAACATGTTTGTTAACATTTTCAACCAATTAGAACACTTTAACATCAACTATCATAGTTTAATTTCTCAAATTTCATGTTTTCATATAAAAACCAAATTTTTGATATTCTTCACAAAAATCAACACTGTAAACACAATTCTTGTCCAAATTGCTTCGTTCAAATTTCATTATGTTTGTTTCTAAACAAACTAGCATAAACAATACACGATTTTCATATTAACGTACAACTTGACCACTAAAATTTGGTATTTCACAATCCATATAGAATATATATATATATATATATATATATATATATATATATATATATATATTGTCAAAATTTTCTCTTTGTCAAACCTAAATTAGCATTCAAATTCTTGCTTAAACATAAACTCTAATCATTCTAAACACATATACTCACAATTTATCAGTTATTTATATCATCCATTCCACAATTCGAATTCACTGAATATATTAAATTTGACGTGATACTCATAAACATATATAATGTCAAAGTTGTAGAACATACCTTCAAATTAGCTTGCACAACCTTGCAATTGCAGACAATTTTCTTAAGTTTCACTCTCAAACTCCCTCAATTCTCTCTGTAATTCTCTCTTAATTCTCTCTGAAGCTCTCAAACTTAGCCAAAAATCAACTGATAGTCAGCGTAGGAAATAAACTGATAGTCTTAATACGCCAACTTAATTAAAATGGCAGTTACAAAACTAACGTATATATATTATAATTATATTATATTTATTATTTTAATTTATTTATTTATTTCATTTATTTCATTTATTTTCAAAAATTAGAAAACAAAAAGCCATAAGGCTTTGTTTGGCAAAACACTTTAAAATTTAAAGAATTAATATATTAATCCTTGTTTGGCAAAAACTAAATTAAACCCTTGTTAATTTATTTTAATAAACACTTTAGTTTATAATTTATAATTATATATTATTTATTTGGATCTCCATATCCAACATTAACCAATTAAATTAATCACATACTATATTTTAATTAAATATACCATTTTAGCAAATATCACCAAATTATAATTTTCATTATAACTTTATTTAATAATTTTAATATACCATCTAAATTATTAAATCAAGACAACAATATAACAACTCTCTAAATTATAAATTAATTTAATTTAGAAAATTCTCTAATAAATTTAGATTCATCAATTCAATAATAGACACATCAAATAAATATTTATATTATTCAATAAATATTTAATATTACAGTTTAAAATTTTGGATCATTACATCATCGGTTCGGGAATAGTTCAACTATGGATCTCATCGATGAAGGCATGAAGCACCAAGCCAAAGTGATATTTTGATATTTGTACTTATCCTTATACTATTTTATCTAAAACTGATAGACTAATGTTGAATCATTTGTAGGCAAATGTTGTCTTCGGGCGCCTCCGTCATAAATACAAAGAAGCTGAAGCTAAGGAGGATGCCGCTCGAAGAGAAAATGCCATTTTAAACTCTGCTCTTGCCAAGGAAAGAGGTGATCTCAATATCACCTAGTTCAATAATGAATGCCTTCGGAAAGACCTGGCTCAGACCAAGGAACAAATTGAAAAAATGAAGGTAAATCACCGGACGATTACTGACATGAACGTGGATTTGGTTCAAAGGAACGAAATCCTCGTTCAAAAGAATGAACCCCTGGTGAAAACTAACAAAAGCCTAGCTCTCCAAGTAAATGAGTTCGAGACTAGAGAGCTTCGTCATCTAAAGGAATGCCAGAAGGTTCTTGATGAGGTTCGGGAGCTTCGTGCCCTTAGAGACTTGGGTCCTCATTTGACCGAAGAGCTCCGTAAAGACATCCAAATGAACTACAGAAAGTCGGCTGAGCTGAATGAAGAAATAGTTCGGATGTTTTCCGAAGGGTATGAAGAATGCTGAAGCAAAAGCAAGGCCAAACTAGTTGAAGCTAAGGTAGATCCGTCCCTCCTCGACTCATCGGAAGGTGAAGAAGATTATGTTTGATAATGGCCTCTATCTTCCTTAAGATTACTAGGAACTTTTGCGAAAAAGTTAAATCTTTTTATGTAATTAGTTAGTATCAATGAAATATCAACTTTGTTCCTTATAACTTCGGTGTGATTCGTTTCTTGTCAATATTTCAGTATCAATTAAGTTTTAAAAATATACAAGCTTCTTTGTAAACCTAACTTTTAAATAATGAACTAATAAACAAGTAGATCATATAACAGTTAAGAATAATAATGAGATAATCCAAACTCAACACTTGAACAAAATAAAGTAATGTATACTTATCGTTACCGAAGTGTGAGATAGATCATGTACAAGGTTAATCCAGCCGATCCTCCTTGTACCATTGGGAATTTGTTTATCGTGCACGGATATATAAAAGTAAATAAGGACATTTGTTTACCACATGGGGTATAACAGTATATAATGACCTCCTGCTGAATTGGCTACCATCGAATGGTCAACGAGTCCACCCGAACGTCCTTTCAACCATGAAGTTTGTTTACTACTTGGGGTTCTAACAAATTCATAAGGACCACCTGCCGAAAAGGCTACCATCGAATGGTCAGCAAGTCCACCCGAACCTCCTTACAACCATGAAATTTGTTTACCACTCAGGGTTCTAACAAATTCATAAGGACTACCTGCCGAAAAGGCTACCATCGAATGGTCATCGAGTCCACCCAAACATCCTTTCAACCATGAAATTTGTTTACCACTCAGGGTTCTAACAAATTCATAAGGACCACCTGCCGAAAAGGCTACCATAGAATGGTCAGCGAGTCCACACAAACCTCCTTTCAACCATGAAATTTGGGCCAATGAAGAGAAGATCAATTGAGAAAAAATGAAACTTTTATTGATGATGATCCAAATATTTATAGACCCTGGTAAACTTACTCTATCTTTACTGAAAATACTTCCAAAGTCTACCAGCATGCAAAGTATTCTTGATTTCAGACCCATCCAATGCCCTTAACCGATAAGTCCCTGACTCCGGTACTTCAATGACTACATAAGGACCTTCCCAGTTCGGCATTAACTTTTCTAAATTTTGAGGCATAGATACTTCGACTTCTCTGAGGACAAAATCTCCCACTTCAAATCTTTGAAGTTTTACCCCTTTATTGTAATACTTAGATACTCTTCATTGGTAGGCTGCCAGCTTTATTAGAACTATTTCTCTAACTTCTTCTAGCAGATCCATGTCGAGTTTCAGCCCTTCATCATTGTAGATCTCTTTAAACTGACTAACTTGAAGACTGGTAGATCTGATCTCAACACGGACTAAGGCATCAGTATTGTAAGCCAACCTGAAAGGTGAATCTCTCATGGTAGTCCTCGCTATAGTCCGATAAGCCCATAACACGCTGAGCAGCTCTTTGGGAAATCTTCCTTTAGCCTCATCTCGCTTAATCCCATTCAGAAGCGTCCTGTTGGTTACTTCGACTTGTCCATTAGACTGTGGATGAGCTACTGAAGTCTTTCTATGATGAACCCCAAGCTCCTTTAAAAATGTCTCGAACTTTGATCCCATAAATCGCGTCCCGTTTGTCGATATTACCACCTTCTAATGCCGAAATGAAACACTATAGAATCCCTTAGGAACTTCAAACACTCATGTTCTATTATCAGTCTAAGTGGCTTTGCTTCCACCCATTTGGTCATATAATCTTTGGCAACTATAACAAAACCGACCGACCCTTTAGCTTTCTAAGAATGGACCCAAAGATATCTACCCCCCCTGTACAAAGAAAGAGTATAGAGATAGAATCGAATATAGCTCTTCCGGTGGTCAATGTGGGATGGGGCTATTCAACTGACACTTAGGACATTTCTTCATGTACTCGGTATCTTCCTTAAAGACGGTAGGCCAATAGAACCCCTGTCGATGTACTTTGTACGCTAACGACTTAGCAGCCATATGATCGCCACAAATACCTTCGTGAATCTCTCGAAGAGCATATTCAGGTTCGGAAGGAACCAAACACTTCAACAATGGAGATGAAAAAGCCCTTCGATAACGATCCCCATCAATAAGAACAAAGTTGGTACTCTTGTACTTACTCTTCTTGGCCAACATTTGATCCAAAAGAAGGACGCCATCTTCTAGATATTCTATGTATGGAGTCAGCCAATAGTTAGAACGCTCAACACACATCACCAATTCGTGTTGGATACTAGGATGTTGTAGAATCTCCAAGTAAACTGACCCATCAAAATTGTTGGCATCCATAGTAGCAAGCTTTGACAATGCATCGGCAATAGAATTGTCATTACGCTCAACACCCTGAAACTCATAGGAGAGAAAATACTAAAGCCGATCTTTCAATTCTGCCAAGTACTTCATCATTCTCAATCCTTGAGCTTCATATTCTCCCAAGACTTTCTTGACAACTAGCTAAGAGTCACTATAAAAGATTAGCTTCTGGACTTCAAGACTCTTTGCCAATCGGACTCCTACAAACACCGCTTCGTACTCTGCCTCATTGTTCGTTGCTTTGAACCCAAATCTGATGGCCTGCTGCACTTTGAATCCCTCCGGACTCGTCAAAATAACCCCTCCTCCACTGACGTCGATTGTGTTGAAGTACCCATCTGCATACAACATCCATGAACTCATCTGCATACAACGTCCACGAACTCTGATTGTGCTGAAGTACTGCAACTGCTCAGTCGGACACTTCAGCTTCTGTCAAATCTTCATCAGCTTCTGAAAATGAGCACTCCACCATAAAATCGGCCAAAGCTTGACCCTTTATAGCAGTTCGGGGATGATACTCTATAAAAAATTGAGACAACTCCATTGTCCAAGAAGCTAGTCTCCCCGAAACTTCAGGTTTGCTCATAACCTTCTTCAAAGGCTGATCCGTGTAAACCACCAAGAGTCGACCTTGAAAATAATGCCTAAGCTTTCGACTAGCTATAATCAAAGCAAAGGCAAATTTCTCATATTCGGATACCTAGTTTTAGCATCCCTAAGGACATGACTGACATAATAAAATGGATGCTGCTTTTCCCCCCACCTCTCGAACCAACACTGCTCCTACTGCCAACGAACTAGCTGCCAGATACAAGTATAATGTCTCAGCAAGAACTGGCTTTACCAGCAAAGGTGCCGAAGACAAATACATCTTTATTCCCTGAAAGGCATCTTCACACTCTGAAGTCCATTGAAACATCTTTGCATTCTTCGGTCCTTTCAATGTGTCAAAGAACGACAAACATCTTTCTGCCGATTTAGACATGAATTTCCTTAAAGCTGCAATCCTCCCAGTTAGACGTTGAACATCTTTAAATGATTGAGGAGTCTTCATGTTTAGAATTGCTTGAATCTTCTCTGGATTGGCTTTATGCCCCTCTGACTGACCAGATAGCCCAGGAACTTCCCTGCACTGAGCTCAAAGGTACATATAGTGGGATTTAGCCTCAAGTTATGATGACGGACCGTCTAAAAGCATTCCTCTAAATCATCCAAGTGCTTCTGAACGATCATGCTCTTTACTATCATGTCATCAACGTACACTTCCATGTTCCTCCCCAACTGCTTCTGGAAGACGAAGTTCATCCATTCTCTGATAGGTGGCTCCAGCATTAATCAAGCCAAATTTCATTTTCTTATAGGCATACACCAAACGGTGTGTAATGAATGATGTCTTTGGTATATCCTCTTTGCATATAGAGATCTGGTGATAACCTAAAAAAGCATCCATAAAGCTTAGTAGTGCATACCCCGAAGTCGCATTAATGAGCTGGTCGATGTGTGGAAGAGGATAGAAGTCCTTCGGGCAAGCTTTGTTCAAGTCTGTATAGTGAATATAGACTCGCCATTTCCCAATTTGCTTCTGGACTAGGACCACATTTGCCATCCACTCTGGATAATCTATCTCAAAGATGAAATCTGCAGCCAGCAACTTGGCAATCTCCTCATCAATGATCCTCTAACGCTCAGGTGCAAAAATCCGCCTCTTCTACCGAACTGGATTCTTTGAAGGGTTCACATCCAGGCTGTGTTCTGCTATCCTTCGGCTCACTCTAGGCATATCATTAGGCTCTCATGCAAAGATGTCCGCATAACACCAAAGAAGTTCTATAAGGTTTGTCCAAAGAGGTTCCGGCAGACCTGAAACTATCTTCACCGTTTTATCCTTCTTACCAGGAATTAGCTCGAACTCCTCAGTTTCTCCTGCTGGCATGACCAATGGCTCTGAACTGCTATCGGTAAAGGGTTCAATCTCTATCGCCATAGTCTATTTCTGCTTACTGACCCCTACTCCCAAAGCAATTATAGCATTCCGATAGTAGCGCCTACCCAGATCCAAATCCCCTGCTACCTCACCAACTCCATGTGCTGTGGGGAATTTGATCTTAAGGTGGGGAATGGATGTCACAGCTTACAAAGCTGTCAAAGTAGGTTTATCCAGTATGATGTTGTAAGCCGAATCTATATACACAACATAAATTTTACATGTTATTTCCACCTGCTGAAGAGCTGTGCTGAAGATAACTGGTAGATCAATAGTGCCTGCTACTTTGACCAGATCATTGCTAAATCCATATAAGGGGGCCACCTGCCCAACCTCCATCTTTCGTCCATCAAGATGCATCCTCTGATAAGCATGGGCATATAAAATGTCCACAGAAGACCCGTTATCATTCATCATCCGCTTCATATCCACCGAACCCACATGTGCTGTAATTACCAATGCTCCTTCATGGGGTTCGATGGGTTCTGAAGGATAATCTTCACAAGAAGGAGATAACCTTCCCGGATACGGGCTATTAGTCTTCGGGAGAACACCCGCCATAGACATAACTGAGTCCAGATAACCCCGCCTCTTCTTCCCTACCAACTTTCCTGCCATCCCACCGGTAATTACATCAACGACGTGCCTTGGTGGCTGATTTGGAACAGGTTATACAGGCTGAACCAGTTGAATCACTTGAACAGTCCGAGCATCATTCTTATTTTCTTGTTGATGATCCCTTCCAGCCACATACTGGACCAACACAGCACTCTGAACCTTCCTTTCCACAAAGTCCTTCAGACTACAACATTCATTCGTGTCGTGACCCGCTGCCTGATGATAACCATAAAATTTCAGAGCATTACCCTACCCATGCTTAATATTGTCACGTGGTGGTTCAAAGTAAGGCTGGTTCCTGATCTGATCCAAAATTACAGCCCTATCCGTATTCAGTTTGGTGTAAACCTTATTCACCTTCTGGGTGGGAGCAGGTGGAAGATTCCCTCCTTGACTCCAGTTGTTATTATACTTCTTCGAGCTGCCCTCTAGCCGATCATTATTCCCTCCCCCCTTTCCTTGATCGCCTTCACCTCTATTGGTATCTGTCTCCTTCATTTTGTCCGAAGAAGGATGTTTCAAGCTATTTATAGCTTCTTCCACCACAATGTAACCTTTAACTTTATCGAAAACTTCAGCCAAACTCTTCTGATGGTGAAACATCAACTTCTTCACCAACTTTTAAGATTTACCCGAATCCAGGCCATTCTGAAACAAGTTAATAGCTTGTAGATCATTAAGATCGGTCACATGGCCAACTACTTCCCTTAAGCGCTTCATTTACTGACCCAGGGACTCGTTCGAATACTGTCGAACTTGAGCCAACGAACCTGTAGGCTTCCCTCTCCGCCTATTGCTCCCAAAACGAGCGTGAAATTTGTTACACAGCTCAGACAACGATGAGACTCAATCTGAAGGCAACATACCCATCCACTGCCTTGCATCCTTCCTTAACGTCGTCACGAACGTATAACACTTAGCATCATCGGTAAAATCATAATAGTCCATCAGCCTATCAAACGCCTGGCTAAGGTCATAGGGATCCCTAGATCCATCATAACTCTCCATATGGGGCAACTTCTTGGTAAGGTCAGCCTTCTCCTTAAGAATTTATGAGGAAAAAGGAGATGCCTTTTTTCCCGGAGTATCCTTCACCTGCTGAACTTCGGCCAAATGTTTCCAAAGCTCTTTCAATTCTTTAACCAGAAACTCCACCCCTTCTGGCTGTGACGAAACTTCTTTCTCTGGAGAAGTCCTCTTCTTGTGAGTAGATCGACCTCGTCCATAAGAATCCACTACCCTTGACGAACTTCTCTGTTGACGAGTGTAACGCCCCCAAAATAGGTATACATCACCCATCTTGAGTCGCCAAATACATGGTACAAAATACAAATAAAAACTTAATTATACAACTGTCGTGTAAAATACGACAAAACATATGCTGTGAGTTTTAATACAAATATTGTCATCTATAAAATATCCACACTTAATGGAGTCCTCATTACATTTATTATCACACTATTTTATAGAATAGTGAAGACTACTAATACACCATCTTGGACCATCACTCCATTCCCCGACTAGTCCCGGCTACGTTCTCATTTCCTAAAGAGAACAATGAAAGAAAAAGGGTGAGCTCAACTAGCCTAGTAAGAAATATTATGACTAAGATAATACAGAATAAATTATCATTAGTCTTCAACAATGTTAAACTGATAAAATACAATAGACATCAAGTTTAACTGCAGCGGAATAAGAAATACATTAGAAGAGTCAAGTAGAGCATGATACCTACTATCTTCTATGATTTAAAATGTTTTCATCAATTTTTATCGCTAAGACTCAGCTTAATAAATAAACCACATCATCTAATCATCCCTGTGCTACAGGCCAAGGATATTTATTAAATCATCAATGGTCATGACTATACCGAATAATCCCTGGTCATAATCATAACAAAAACTTTTCATCAATTCACTACATGCCACTGAGGACTTTTACCGCATCGTTTATAACATTATAGGTCATGATTATACCGAATGATTCATGGTCATAATCATACCAAGTCCATCTCTACACGTAAGCCAAATATATACAACTATAAAACCAATAATCAACAGTCCATCTTTGCACGTAAGCCAAAGATATATAATTCAATAATCAACAGTCCATCTTTGCACGTAAGCCAAAGATAACTTTCATCACCATATAAGCATGAGGATGATGACAATGATATAAGCATTAATCAAATGAAAACAAGGATAAATATTAAAGACTTTAAATTTATCCAAATATTACCAACCACTTAATAAACTCATAATCTAATATTATAACAATATTTTAATCACTACTTAAACTTATAAATAATTTATTTCAATTGTTTACACTTTACCACATAATGCATTTAATCATTTAAAATGCCATACTAATAAGATCTCATCACCAATGATCAAATCCCTTATCAAAAATCTGCATATACCTTATATAGGATTCCCAAGCAATAAAATCCTATTTTCTAATTTTGTTACTTCACATAACATATTTAATTCATTTACTCATAACTAATGAATTTTTTTGAAAAATACCAAATCTGTCCCAAAAATATTTTTTTTCTGGGATATAGCAGAATATAGTCCCATATTTAACATATATTTTTCTCAAAATTTTTAAAATTCATTGACTATTTTTCAAAAACCAATTTCTAATTAATTCCTTAAGAAATTAGCTACCACAAGTTTAACTCCAAAAATTCCCAAATCTTGGCAGGATCTTACACATGTTAACGTGAGCTTCTAGTTTAAATTTCATGGTCATCGGAGTTATAGAACTCCAGTTATAGTATTTTTCGTCGAAAAAAGCAAACTATTGAAATAGTCATAACTTGCTCATTTTAAGTCAGAATGAGCTCATTTTTGGACAGGAGGTACTTTATACCATATACTTCCATGTCCCAAAAGGCCGGAAGTTTCCTCACAAATTAAATGACCGAAAATCAGTCCACACGAAAATCTACAACACCTTTTATAGTGATTCCACTTGGATAAGTTAGAAAACTCATAGATCTAACTCTAGATATTGACCACACTCAAAAATTCAAAATATAATTAGAGATATGGTCAATTGAATTTCATGTTCCATTTTCACCAAAATCTGATTTTCAACCCTTTGTGATTTCTAAGAAACCTTCATGTTTTCATATAATAACCAACATAACTCATCATGACAATGACATAATACTTCAACAAAACAAGTTCAAGAATAAATTTTAAAGATTTATAAGTTAATTTATCCTGAACTCAATAATGTCCAAATTGTCAACATGATACTTCTTTGTGGAGTAAAATATCAAGAATGCTCAGAAGAATATTTCCACGAAAAGATACTGGATGAAGCGCAAATATCCAGGATATTCTACTAATTTCATGGAGTATAGAAGACAAAACTTTAACCAACTGAGTATAAAAGAATATGTGAAACTGCAAATGGATTTTCACCCGCCATGCGGTAATCCACGTATGCAGATCATTTCCACAATTTAATAAAGAATGAATACAAAGGATCATTCACCATGCATGTGGTAATCCACATAGACAGGTTATTCCAATAGAATAATAAAGAATGGAATAATGTAAGATTCACCATGCGCGATAGGCTTGATCAAGCATGATATAGGATATTCTCGGCGAATAATAAAGAACGAAACTAGGTCAGGCGTAATCCTCACCGACAGGATATTCCAACAGAATAATAAAGATCGAAACTAGGTCAGGCAAAATTCACACCGACAGGATATTCCAACAGAATTAATAAGAATGGAATATTAACAGAATTTCACCATGTATGCGGTACTTTGCATAGACAGGTTATTCCAACATAATAATAAGGAATGGAATAACAGAAGAATTTCACCATGTACGCGGTACTTTAAATAGACAGGTTATTCCAACATAATAATAAAGAATGGAATAACAACTCTTATGAGTATTGAAAGAAAATAATTCTCTTCATGAGTACGAAAGAATAATACCTCTTACCTCAATAGAAGACTGGATACTAGAATAGTGAGGTAGTAGACTTCTCTTCTTCTTTTTCTTTATAATTTCTCTCTATAATAATTGCTTTATAGCTTTAGTGAATTGGTGAGAAATGAAGGAATAATGAGCTTCTATTTATAAGAAAACATAGTTCCGATAATAGCACGTTTTGGGGCTCGAAATATTACAGTACAATACCTCCAACTTTTCTTTTATTTTTAATTTAGTCCTGCAAGTATTATCAAACTTGCACCACCTCCCCTAATAGTAAATAATGTGAATCAATAGTTCAATTATGTGAATCAATAGTTATAATCATGTGAAAATACAAATTAAAGTATAGTACCTCCATCTATACCTCTATTTTTAACTTAGTCATGCAAGTATTATCAATCTTGCACCAACTCCCCTAATGGTAAGTGAATGTGACTCAATAGTACACACATGTGAACAAATAGTTATATAAGCATGTGAATTAGTAGCAATTAATTGCTCATTTATCCAATAAATTACCTGATTTATCAATATAACCCCTAGACATCAATTATCATTGGAATAGATGTCAATTTCAACTAACACCAATAATCCCAACACAATATAACTATCAAATTCATCTTTAATCAACACGAACTTATTCATCATTAATATTATAACTCATAATATTTAACAATCAGGTCGTTCATAGGAAAGAGGGGGCTTTCCAATAAGGATTTCTCCTTATTGGCGCGCAATTAGATGACCAAACCTCTCCTTGACAAAACTTCTAGACATTGTAAATATTGCAATTTAATAATATGAATAACTTTGCCGTCTCAATTATTGATTTAATAATATAACATATTATACAGATGATACTATGACTATAATTGAATCAATAATATGAGAGATATGATGCAACAATTACTGTAGCAATAATTGGGAATAACTGAGTGACTTCTCACGTAAGCATGAATAATCAATACTGTGTGCTACTATGCAACCACACATATTATTGTACTTTTACTACAGGGTAGTTCAATTGTTTTAACGGTAACACTTCCGCCGTTATTTTATAAAAAGATAATTCTGTCATTTTCTTACTACGACACTACTTCTGTTGTGGGTTCACCAATGATTGTGCTGTCGTATGGATATTCCCGACAAAAATAATATTTTATAACAACTTGCATACTTTGCAAAATTTGTAAATATCACCCACAACTAAAACATTATAACAAATCCACACCATAATATTCAAAAAAATATTTTGAGAAATTTAAATCTTTATTCATAAATTATGGGGTCTCACAACGAGTATCCACAAAACGATGTGTCTGAAGTAGATTCGACGGTGTGAACAACGAGAATCCTTCAGACAACAATTAGTCAGCTACCTCACTATTCCAGTATTCAGTCTTCTTTTGAGGTAAGGGGTATTATTCTTTCGTATTCATGAAGAGAATTATTTTCTTTCAATACTCGTAAGAGTTGTTATTCCATTCTTTATTATTATGTTAGAATAACCTGTCTATGCGAAGTACCACTTACAATGGTGAAATTCTTTTGTTATTCCATTCCTTATTATTATGTTGGAATAACCTGTCTATGCAAAGTACCGCATACATGGTGAAATTCTGTTAATATTCCATTCTTATTAATTACATTGGAATATCCTCGCTTGCGAAATTTTTGACCCTAGTTTTGATCTTTATTATTCTCATTGGAATATCCTCGTCGGTGAGGATTACGCTCGACTGGTTTCGTTTCTTTATTATTCGCCGAATATCCTATCTCAGCATCTATCGTACGCATGGTGAATCCTTCTTTATTCCATTCCTTATTATTCTATTGGAATAACTCGCTCTATGTGGATTACCACATGCATGGTGAATGATCCTTTGTATTCATTCTTTATTAAATTGTGGAAATGATCTCAGATATCGTGGATTACTGCGTGGCGCGGTGAAAATCCATTTGCGCTTTCACATATTCTTTTATACTCAGTTGGTTAAAGTTTTGGCTTCTATACTCCATGAAATTAGTAGAATATCCTGGATATTTGCGCTTCATCCAGTATCTTTTCGTGAAAATATTCTTCTAAGCATTCTTGATTTTTTACTCCACAAAGAAGTATCATGTTGACAATTTGGACATTATTGAGTTCAGGATAAATTAACTTATAAATCTTTAAAATTTATTCTTGAACTTGTTTTGTTGAATTATTATGTCATTGTCATGATGAGTTATGTTGGTTATTATGTGAAAACATGAAAGTTTCTTAGAAATCACAAAGGGTTGAAAATTAGATTTTGGTGAAAATGGAACATGAAATTCAATTGACCATATCTCCTATTATATTTCGAATTTTTGAGTGTGGTCAAGTTCTAGAGTTAGGTCTATGAGTTTTCTAACTTATCCAAGTGGAATCACTGTAAAAAGTGTTGTAGATTTTCGTGTGGACTGATTTTAGCAAATGAGTCAAAAGCTGCAAATTAGGAAAAAGCTACTGCCAAAAAATTTAAAACGGCATTTTCAGCCACTTAATTTGTGAGAAAAAGTCCGGCCTTTTGGGACATTGAAATATATTGTATAAAGTACCTCCTGTCCAAAAATGATCTCATTCCGACTTAAAATGAGCATGTTATGACTATTTCAATATTTATGTTTTTCTGATAAAAAATGCTATAACTGGAGTTTTATAACTCCGATGACCATGAAATTTAAACTGGAAGCTCACGTTAACATGTGTAAGATCCTGCCAATATTTGAGAATTTTTGGAGTTAAAATTGTGGTAGCTAATTTCTTAAGGAATTAATTAGAACTTTATTTTTGAAAAATAGTAAATGAATTTTAAAAATTTTGAGAAAAATATATGTTCAATATGGGACTATATTCTACTATATCCCAGAAAAAAAATATTTTTGGGACTGATTTGGTATTTTTCATAAAAATGCACTAGTTATGAGTAAATGAATTAAATATGTTATGTGAAGTAATAAAATTGGAAAATAAGATTTTATGGCTTGGGAATCCTATATAAGGTATATGTAGATTTTTATTAAGGGATTTGATCATTGGTGATGAAATCTTATGAGTATGGCATTTTGAATGATTAAATGCATTATGTGGTAAAGTGTAAACAATTGAAATAAATTATTAATAAGTTTAAGTAGTGATTAAAATATTGTTATAATATAATATTATAAGTTTATTAAGTGGTTGGTAATATTTGGATAAATTTAAAGTCTTTAATATTTATCCTTGTTTTCGTTTGATTAATGCTTATATTATTGTATCATCTTCATGCTTATATGGTGATGAAAGTTATCTTTGGCTTACATACAGAGATGGACTATTGATTATTGAATTGTATATCTTTGGCTTACGTGCAAAGATGGACTGTTGATTATTAGTTTTATAGTTGTATATCTTTGGCTTACGTGTAGAGATGGACTTGGTATGATTATGACCAGGAATCATTTGGTATAATCATGACCTGTAATGTTATAAACGATGTGGTAAAAGTCCTCAGTGGCCTATAGTGCATTGATGAAAAGTTTTTGATATGATTATGACCAGAGATTATTCGGTATAGTCATGACCATTGATGATTTAATAAATATCTTTGACCCGTAGTACAAGGAAGATTAGATGATGTGGTTTATTTATTAACCTGAGTCTCAGCGATAAAAATTGATGAAAACATTTTAAATCATAGAAGATAGTAGGTATCATGCTCTACTTGACTTTTCTAGTGGACTGCTTATTCCGCTACAGTTAAACTTGATGTCTATTGTATTTTATCAGTTTAACATTGTTGAAGACTAATGATAATTTATTCGGCATTATCTTAGTCATAATATTTCTTACTGGGTTAGTTGAGCTCACCCTTTTGCTTTCATTGTTCTCTTCAGGAAATGAAAACGTAGCCGGGACTAGTCGGGGAACGGAGTGATGGTCCGAGATGGTGTATTAGTAGTCCTCACTATTCTATAAAATAGTGTGATAATAAATGTAATGAGGACTCCATTGAGTGTGAATATTGTCTAGATGACAATATTTGTATTAAAACTCATAAAATATGTTTTGTCATATTTTACACGACAGTTGTATAATTAAGTTTTTATTTGTATTTTGTACCATGTATTTGGCGACTCAAGATGGGTGATTTATACCTATTTTGGGGGCGTCACAGTTGGTATCAAAGCTTAGGGATGTGATCTCTGGCTGAGATGTGATACAAGAACTATGAGGGGAGAAAGGGGGAATTCCTTTACTAGTATGACCTACCTAAGTTTATTTGGTATTTAAATGGTCGGTCAAAGTATATGAATAATATGTTGCATGTCAATTAACCATTGTTTTGTGATAGTATTTGAAAATGGCATCTGAAAATATTGAGATCAGTAATGAAGCACATGAGGCCGTTGAGTTAGCTCAACAAAAAGGTCGACCAACAACACGATAATAATCGTACCGGTGGCAACGGCCATCGGAACAATAATAACCATCGTGGGGGAAATTATCATGCCAAGATTGGTAACCACTTCGGTGGTAATCATGGCCAATATAATAGAAGTGGAAATTTCAAGAAGAGAAGGTCACCTAGCTCGATTTTGTCGTGTAGTGAAATCAAGTCTAGCTGGGATGGTGGCACCAAAGGCGGATACGGACAAAACAAAGTCGGTGGTTTCAGGAAGAGCGTTTTTTTGTGACTTCTCAAAACGCAAGTAACCCGTACGAAGTTAGCACGGGTTAGTTAATTATAAATTCTTGCGAAGTCTATACCTTATTAGATACCGTTCTACCCATTATTTTATCTCTCTTGATTGCGCTTAACTTTTAAATTTGACTCCGGAGAAATTAGAGTTTGACTTATTGGTTGAAACTTCGTTAGTAGAAACCTTCATTTCATGTGCTATCCAAGTCTTGGATGAGAGTAACAGTTTTGAATGATATTTCTATTGTTAATAAATTTCTTGGCGTATTCTTGAAGAACTTCTTAGCTTACCCCAAAGCGTGAAATCGAATTTTGTATTGACCCAAGTACAAAACCCATTTCTAAAACCCTCAAATATTTCTTCAACTAAAATGAATGTAGCATGCACC
The DNA here is from genome assembly GCA_020205605.1 of Panax ginseng. NCBI lineage: Eukaryota > Viridiplantae > Streptophyta > Magnoliopsida > Apiales > Araliaceae > Panax > Panax ginseng. Next base: position 136,805,444 of record CM035132.1, read on the forward strand.
AAAGACGTTGGCTCGAGCTGTTGAAGATTACGATCGTACCATTCAATACCATCGTGGGAAAGCGAACGGGGTAGATGACGTGTTAAGTAGAAGATCGTATGCGTTTATGAGTGCGATGTTGTTAACACAAAAACCAATTTCGTATAACTTACAAATGATGAAGATAGAGTTAAAGACTCTAGGGACCCACGTGAAGATAACGAATATACCAGTAGAATCGACTTTAATCGATAAAGTTAAAGCCACTCAAGCTACATACTCATAGCTGATGAATGTGAAAAAGAAGGTTCAAAAGGGCGTTATTCTAGAAGTACGAATCGATGAAGAGAGGAAATCTCAACCCTCGATTTAATTGGCCCATTTGAAATCCTCGATCGAGTAGGAACTGTGGTCTATAGAATTGTTTTACCGCCAAGTATGTCGCGTGTTCATAATGTTTTTTACGTATCAATGTTATGTAAATATGTGGACGACCGAACCACATTATTAAATTAGAACTAGACGAGATAGCAGAAGATTTAATGTATGAGGAGATACGTGTTAAAATCTTGGATAAGAAGGATCGTATTCAAAACTCAAAGGTTATACCTCAAGAGTTAGAATCTGAAATAAAGTCAAGGTATCCTCATCTGTTCGGCTTACCAGGTACGTACGTAAATTCTGTGGGAAAAATTTCATAAGGAGGGGAGATTGTGAGACCCCAGAATTTATGAATAAAGATTTAAATTTCTCGAAATATTTTTTGAATATTATAGTGTGGATTTGTTACAATGTTTTAGTTGTGGGTGATATTTACAAATTTTGCAAAGTATGCAAGTTGTTATAAAATATTCTTTTGTTGGGGAATATATCCGATGCGACGCACACAATCATTGGTGAACCCACAACGGAAGTATTGTCGTAGTAAGAAAACGACAAAATTATTTTTTTATAAAATAACGGTGAAAGTGTTACCGTTAAAACTGTTGAACTAACTGGTAGTAAAAGTACAGTAATACGCGTGGTTGCATAGTAGCACACTGTATTGATTATTGATGATTACGTGAGAAGTCACTTAGTTATTCTCAAATATTGCTATATTAATTGTTGCATCATATCTCTCATATTATTGATTCAATTATTGTCACAGTATCATCTGTATAATAAGTTATATTATTAAATTAATAATTGAGACGGCAAAGTTATTCATATTATTAAATTGCAATATTTACAATGTCTAGAAGTTATGTCAAGGAGAGGTTTGGTCATCTAATTGCGCGCCAATAAGGAGAAATCCTTATTGGAAAGCCCCCTCTTTCCTGGGAATGACCTAGTTGTTAAATATTGTGAGTTATAATATTAATGATGAATAAGTTCGTGTTGATTAAAGATGAATTTGATAGTTCTATTGTGTTGGGATTATTGGTTTTAGTTGAAATCGACATCTATTCCGATGATAATTGATGTCTGGGGTTATATTGATAAATCGGGTAATATATTGGATAAATGAGCAGTTAATTGCTACTAATTCACATGCTTATATAACTATTTGTTCACATGTGTGTACTATTGAATCACATTCTTATACTATTAGGGGAGTTGGTGCAAGTTTGATAATACTTGCAACACTAAATTAAAAATGAAAGAAAAGTTGGAGGTATTAAACTCTAATATTTTGAGCCCCAAAATGTACAATTATCGAAACTATATTTTCCTATCAATAGAAGCTCATTCTTCCTTCATTTATCACCAATTCACTAAAGCTATAGAGCAATTATTATAGAGAGAAATTATAGAGAGAAAGAAGAAGAGAAGTCTGCTACCTAACTATTATAGTATCTACTCTTGTTTTAAGGTAAGGGGTATTATTCTTTCGTATTCATGAAGAGAATTATTTTCTTTCAATACTCATAAGAGTTGTTATTCCATTCTTTATTATTATGTTGGAATAACCTGTCTATGCGAAGTACCGCATACAAGGTGAAATTCTTCTATTATTCCATTCCTTATTATTATGTTGGAATAACCTGTCTATGCAAAGTATCGCATACATGGTGAAATTCAGTTATTATTCCATTCTTATTTATTTTGTTTGAATATCATGTTTGCATGCAATTTTGCTTCGACTGGTTCGATTCTTTATTATTCATTAGAATATCCCGCCGGTCTGATTACGCTTTGACCTTGTTATTCTTTTTATTATTCTCGTTTAATATCCTCGTGCGTTCTACGCACGACCGGTTCCATTATTTATTATTACATTGGGAATAACTTTTGTATGTGCGATCTATCGCATTACATGGTGAATCCTTCATTATTCCATTCTTTATTATTCTCGTTGGAATAACTCGTCTATGTGGATTACCACATGCATGGTAAATGATCCTTTATATTCATTCCTTATTAAATTGTGGAAATGATCTGTATACGTTGATTATCGCATGACAAGTGAAAATCCATTTGTAGTTTCACATATTCCTTTATACTTAGTTGGTTAAAGTTTTGGCTTCTATACTCCATGAAATTAGTAAAATATCCTGGATATTTGCGCTTCATCCAGTATCTTTTCATGGAAATATTCTTCTAAGCATTCTTAAATTTTTCTCCCCAAAGCAGTATCATGTTGACAATTTGGACATTATTAAGTTCAGGATAAATTAACTTATAAATCTTTAAAATTTATTCTTGAACTTGTTTTGTTGAATGATTATGTCATTGTCATGATGAGTTATGTTGGTTATTATATGAAAACATGAAAGTTTCTTAGAAATCACAAAGGGTTGAAAATCAGATTTTGGTGAAAATGGAACATGAAATTCAATTGACCATATCTCCTATTATATTTCAAATTTTTTAGTGTGGTCAAGTTTTAGAGTTAGATCTATGAGTTTTCTAACTTATCCAAGTGGAATCACTGTAAAAGGTGTTATAGATATTCGTGTGGACTGATTTTAGCAAAGGAGTCAAAAGCTACAAATTAGGAAAAAACTACTGCCCAAAAATTTTAAAGGGCATTTTCGGCCAGTTAATTTGTGAGAAAATTTACGGCCTTTTGGGACATGGAAATATATGGTATAAAGTACCTCCTGTCCAAAAATGAGTTCATTCCGACTTAAAATGAGCAAGTTATGACTATTTCAATATTTAGGTTTTTCTGCCGAAAAATGCTATAATGGAGTTCTATAACTCTGATGACCATGAAATTTAAACTGGAAGCTCACGTTAACATGTGTAAGATCCTGCCAAGATTTGGGAATTTCTGGAGTTAAACTTGTGGTAGCTAATTTCTTAAGAAATTAATTAGAAATTGATTTTTGAAAAATAGTAAATGAATTTTAAAACTTCTGAGAAAAATATATGTTAAATATGAGACTATATTCTGCTATATCCCAGAAAAAAAATATTTTTGGGATTGATTTGGTATATTTCATAAAAATGCACTAGTTATGAGTAAATAAATTAAATATGTTATGTGAAGTAATAAAATTGGAAAATAGGATTTTATGGCTTGGGAATCCTATATAAGGTATATGTAGATTTTGTTAAGGGATTTGATTATTGGTGATGAAATCTTATGAGTATGGCATTTTGAATGATTAAATGCATTATGTGGTAAAGTGTAAACAATTGAAATAAATTGTTTATAAGTTTAAGCAGTGATTAAAATATTGTTATAATATTAGATTATGCGTTTATTAAGTGGTTGGTAATATTTGGATAAATTTAAAGTCTTTAATATTTATCCTTGTTTTCATTTGATTAATGCTTATATCATTGCCATCATCCTCATGATTATATGGTGATGAAAGTAATCTTTGGCTTACGTGCAAAGATAGACTGTTGATTATTGAATTGTATATCTTTGGCTTACGTGCAAAGATGGACTGTTGATTATTGGTTTTATAGTTGTATATCTTTGGCTTATGTGTAGAGATGGACTTGGTATGATTATGACCAGGAATCATTCAGTATAATCATGACCTATAATGTTATAAATGATGTGGTAAAAGTCCTCAGTGGCCTGTAGTGCATTGATGGATAGTTCTTGGTATAATTATGACCAAAGATTATTCGGTGTAGTCATGACCATTGATGATTTAATAAATATCCTTGACCCGTAGTATAGGGATGATTAGCTAATGTGGTGTATTTATTAAGCTGAGTCACAGCAATAAAAATTGATGAAAACATTTTAAATCATAGAAGATAGTAGGTATCATGCTCTACTTGACTTTTCTAATGGATTGCTTATTCCGCTGCAGTTAAACTTGATGTCGATTGTATTTTATCAGTTTAACATTGTTGAAGACAAATGATAATTTTTTTCTACATTATCTTAGTCATAATATTTCTTACTGGTCTAGTTAAGCTCACCCTTTTGCTTTCATTGTTCTCTTCAGGAAATGAAAACGTAGACAGGACTAGTCGGGGAACGGAGTGATTGTCCGAGATGGTGTATTAGTAGTCCTCACTATTCTATAAAATAGTATGATAATAAATGTAATGAGGACTCCATTGAGTGTGGATATTGTCTAGATGACAATATTTGTATTAAAACTCACAGTATATGTTTTGTCGTATTTTACACGACAGTTGTATAATTAAGTTTTTATTAGTATTTTGTACCATGTATTTGGCGACTCAAGATGGGTGATGTATACCTATTTTTGGAGCATCACATATGCTCAATTGTGGACATATATCAAATAAACCTAAGTATGCTAAGTAATGGTTTGAATAAATGCTGAGTATTATAATGTCAAAAAATCATAGTCCCATTTCCAAAAAGTCCAATTCGTGTTTTGCTAAAATCCTATGGCTCTATATTTGCTGAAAATCAAGATGAAGATGATGGCTATGGGAAGGGGAGAAGATGGAGTTGGTGAAGCTTTCCACTAACTTCTTGTTGCACAATGGTTCCTTCAATCATCCATGGAAACAATCCTTAGGGTAAAACCTCCAAATGTTCAATAATCCCTCTATAAATAGAAGTCCCCCTCTCAAATGTGAATTGTTGATTTCTTTGAGAAATTCTAATTGAAGTGAGAGTGTTTTTGAGTAATCTGCAAATTGAAGCTAGAGTAACATTTTAACTTCACAATTTCAGAAGGTATTAGCCCTCTATATGTTCTTACATTCAAGTTTTACAAAGTTCTTAGAAAAGTACGAAAATACTTGTTTTGAGTTGAAAAGTTTATGGTTGAAGCATGCTAGAATGTGTAAATTGATGATAGACATTGTTAATATGGTTAATTACGAAATCAGCGAAAGTGAAACGAAGTAAATTTGTCAAGTAATGAATCTATAATGAAGAGAATCGCTAAATATGTTAAACTTTGGAAAAATGGCAAAAATCTTGAATTGATTCTTGAATTTGATTGTTTTTATGTTTGGGATTGTTAGAAGCATGATATGGATGTTTAGTAGTAAGTTTATATCAATTAAAGTATCCTTAAATTGTTGTTGGGTTGAAGATTGGCATGTTGGTTCGAAGCAGGGGAAATATTTTCCAGACCACTAATAATCATACATTTCCTGGGGTCATGTTGTGTATAAGGCCACCCAAATGGGGAGATGTTTAGCGAAGAGTTATGCTGCATACGACGGGGGGGGTCTGTAGTGTAAATACATACGACGAGGGTTCTGCAGTGATTGCTTTTTGTTGTTGTTTTGTTTTGGTTGTTTGATGCAAGAAGTTTTAACTTAGCTTAACTTCAAGAACATATATAATCCTTGAACATGTGTCAATGCATGTTGCAAGATGCTTTAGTACCCCTTTTTGGAATCTGACCTTTTGAGCATGTATTTGCAACTTAGTTAGTTTTGTAAATACATATGAAATGTGAATTCAACGTACTTTGCATGCTTAGTTATTTGTCATGAAATTTTAAGATTTGAAAACCAATTGAGTGGTAAACTCGTAACTTGTATTGTGAACTTTTGAATAACTATGATAGGATGCTTTATGTGACGCCCCCAAAATAGGTATACATCACCCATTCTGAGTCGCCAAACACATTGTACAGAAATAACTACAACTTTATTAATACAATTGTCGTGCAAAATACGACAACACATAAACTGTGAGTTTAAATACAAACATTGTCTTCTAGACAATATCCACACTCAAATAAGTCCTCATTACAATTATTGATACACTATTTTACAAAATAGTGAGGATTACTATAATAACTGCCTTGGAACATCACTCCACACCCCGACTACACCCCGATATATTCTCGCTTCCTGAGAAGAAAAATAGAACAAAAAGGAAAAGGGTGATCTCAACTAGCCCAGTAAAGAATATTATAACTAAGATAATATAGAACAAATTATCATTAGTCCTCAACAGGGAAAAATTTGATAGAATATAATAAACAACAAGTTTCAGATCCATGTTCGCAGCGGAAAATAACAATTCATTAGAAGAGTTAAGTAGAGAATGAAAACTACTATCTTCTATGATTTAAAAATTCATCATCAATATTTTATCCCTGTAATATCAATCAATATACATCTTGAATCAAATATTCATCTTTGCATTACAGGCCAAAGATATTCGTCAGTTGGTCATGTTCATCTCAACACCTGTTCATCTTTGCACTACGGGCCAAAGATATTCATTAGAAAATCATTTATTTTTGCACTACAGACCAAAGATATTCAGTTATATCATCATTTACGACTGAGGATGATGAAAAATATTTTAAAGAAAATGAATCCAGTGAGAAAAAAAAACAAATATTAGGAATTCGTACTTCGGTTTATCCATGTTCAAAAATACTCCATAATAAATCATTGTGGAGCAAAATTCAAGAATGAAGTTCAAAACATGGATACAATCAAAGCTAATAATCATAATAAACAACTTGGACAAAGAAAATAAAATTTTAATTTTTCTGTGAATAGTGCCGTATACGTGAATAGTAACCCCAACACAAAAGACAAGAATTTCACAAAAAAAAAATTTACCAATATTCTGGCATAATGATATTGAAAGAAATAATATCATTTGTAAAAAAAATAACATTCCTTACCTCAAAAGAATAGTACTTCTGGTTGGAATATCAGATATAACGCTGAAAAGAACTTGTACCATATAACAACACTCAAAGTATCAAAATACTCACAAGAATACATTCGACAATATAGAGAGAGAAAATTTCAGTTTCTAGTGTGATTTTCAATTCTAACCTAAGCACCATATTTATAGGAAAATGCTTAGAACACCAAAGAAGAAAATTTAATAAAATATTATTATTTTTTAATAAAATTCCTACGCACACCAAAGACATCTGATTTCAGCATTTACCACATGCAAGTGGGGCCCACCAAATGGAAAAAATGTTTTTCTTAAAAAAAACATTTTAAACTCCAAAAATCAATTATTCCGGAACTTCAATAATTCATAATAAATAGTCCTTTTATCAAAAAAAATTGAATCTTATGTCCATTTCATAGGTAATTCAATTCTCTACAACTTTGTAAATTTAAGTTTTCCAAATTCCAAATAGAAATTGACTAGAATCCATATACGGACGATTTTACAAGCTATAATTAAATTCCAGTCAAGAAATAGGGCCCACGAAAATGTTTAACATGTTTTAAACATTTTTTTGTAACAAAAATACTCTTCCTCCTCATTTATTCATATATCACACATTCATTGTAAAATATCACCATTATTATATTATTATAATATAATAATATATTTAAATGAATTATTTTATCAGAAAAGATAAAATATCAATTTTTAACAATTGTCACATTAAAAAATTTTCTCCATCTATATCCACATAAAATGAATATTTTCCTTATCATATAATTCAATAATTAATTATTCACAAATAATATTACAGAATCACAATACTAACAACCAGGCCGTTCCCAGGAAAGATGTGGCTTTCCAATAAGGATTTCTCCTTACTGGTGCGCAATTAGGTGACCAAACCTCTCCTTAGACAGGACTTTCTAGACATTGCCAATAATGCTATCTAATACTATTATTCAAATAATATGAATTATTGATATGATAATGGAAAATACCGTGTAGTGATAATTATTGAAACAACAATAATATAAAACATCGTAATACTGTATTGAATCAATAAAATACAATATTGAACAGTAATTATTGTAACAATTATTGAATAGTGCCTTCTTACGTAAGAATCAATAATTGGTGCAATACCGCGTAATACTGTGTTTTAACCATCGGGTATTCCAACAGTGTTAACAGTAACAACTACGCCGTTATTTATAAAAACTTATACTTGTCATTTTCTTTATCCAATCGCTTTCCGTTATAGGGCCCAGACAAGGATGCGTCGTCGTACGAATATTCCCCAACAGTAAGAATATTCCACGACCAAACAAATATTCCCCGACAACAATGAATATTTTATAACCATTTTCTTATTTGAGATATTTGCGCATTTTACCCATAACTAATCACATTAATCAAATCAACCCTTACTATTTCAAAATAATAAATAGAGGAAATTCAATTTCATTTATTATAAGTTGGGGTCTTACACTTTATGCCTCTAGAGATAATCAACATGTACGCACATCTAGTTATACAACCAAATTTAATACATGTAAGCATGCGTAGAAAGAGGTTGTTTGGCGATGTTATGTGGTTTAATGAATACTATAGTTAGTAGTTGATATAATGAGCTCTTTTAACGTGTAAAATGGAAATGTATTTATAAACTACATGAGTTTAAATATGTGTGATAAATGTATGTGGATATGTACGTCAAGGTGTGTGACTAATGAATACCTATACATACATAAATAGGATAACATAGCTCATTTAGGTGATTTTACGCTATAAGTGGTAATCAACGCTAAAGGCAAGTCTCCTAACTCACACAACTTGGTATTTTGTGCGAGTTCTCTAAATTCGTTTGATTCTCATATTGAATGCAAGTTTTCTAAATTCTTTACATTGTATATTGTATAACTTGAATCGTTCCCATACTTATATGAAGCAAATATCTATTACTATTTGTAAATCAATTATATGCCTTAAAATTGTTACATGCATTGGACTTATCGTTCATAAATGCATTATAAAAGTGGTCTATGCCTTTGATTCGGCTAAACTATAATCACGTGTTAAGAAAACTATCCAAACCAATTGACTTGGTGCGGACTCTTGTAAATCTACTAAGATGAACAACCCTCTTAAAAAGGGGAAATTTTATATTATTAGGGAACCGACGTGCGCACATGAGTATGATTAAATGTTATGCATAACGTAGGGTACTTTAGGCTGATCACCTGTTGTACTCGTTTATATTGGGTTTACAGTATAATACTGTTAATTCTAGTAAGAATTCTTAGTCCTTAGTGACTGCTCAGTGTTCATTCTTAATAAACCCTGAAATATTGTTGATATCCTTCAGTCTATAGCGACACTTATTGAGCACTCTTGATATTTCTTGATATCCTTGAACTATCAACTACTGTTATACCTTTGAAGATTCAAACGTTATAATTACTTATTCTATTTACTATATTACTTGCTGGGAAAACTTGTTGGTCATTCTTGCTTCCTTAAAAACATTACAGTTAAGGCAGAGCAAGGCGGTACATTAGGAAAGGACAAGGGAAAGAGAAAGGCTACAAAATAACTTAGTCCTTTAAGTGTAGAGGTGTTATTATTATTGTTATGCTTATTATGATGTATTTAAGGATGATTAAGTTATGTCTAAGTTTAATCACTAGATTGTTGTAGTAATGGTTGTGGTACCTTGGGACGCGAATATTTATATTATATTAACGTAAATTATTCTATTATTTTTGTTGTTGATGATTTTAGTATGATATTAGAATTAGTATGTGACAAACTAAATTCGAGATATGAGTGTCTGAATTTGGAGGTGTCACAGGTTGGTATCAAAGTTATAGTTATAAACCTTAGGAGCGAGAGTTCTTAGAATATAACTTAGGAGAACTTAGAAGTTAGAGAGGGATGAAACTCATTTAGAGTTTTCGTAGAGAGAGACTTAGTGTGTTATAGAATATAATTCATTCTATACAATGAACTTATGTTATTTAACATTCTGATGGAGTTGTTGGTTGATTTGTCTTATGTTGGTTATTGTAGGATGACTGGCATGGGAGGACCTAGCCGAGTTGTAGAGGAGGAGCCGTGTGATATACACGTGGTATATGAGGCACCATTGATATCGGAGCCTATATCAGTAGTAGCCCCTATCGACGATGATGATGATGAGGAGGAGGAGATGGAGCCATTACTCTAGGAGTCTAATCTAGAGGAGGAGCCTATGGAAGAGGGGCCTGAGCCCATAGAGGACTCCGACGAGGCTACTTTCGAGGATCGGATGTTGGGGGAATATGAGGAGCAGATTCTGGAGTTAGGAAGTAGAGTTGAGGAGCTATTGGCTGAGGCTAGGGAGAGGGAGTCTGAGTTCTAGAAATTGAAGGACGAAGACCATCAGAGGAAGTTAGTGATACAAGAGATGGAGGTGGAAATTACTCAACACAAGGATGTAGGGATCCAGATGGGAACTTTATTTCATAGGTCGATGGCTAAGAATGTGGAGCTGGCGGGGAAGCTAGAAGAGTCTGAGTAGAGGGAGCTTAGTCAGAAGGCTGAGAAGGAAGCTCTTCGTACGTTATGAATTTTGGATAGAGAATGTTCACTTTTTAGGACACGTGATAGATCAAAATGGAATTTCTGTGGATCCTGCAAAAGTAGAGGCAATAAGTAACTGGGAACAACCAAGGACGCCAACAAAAGTAAGAAGTTTCTTAAGATTAGCTGGGTACTATCGAAGATTTATCCAAGATTTTTCTAAGATAGCAACCCCACTGACCAATCTAACGAGGAAGACAGTGAAGTTCGTGTGGACGGAAAAATGCGAAGAGAGTTTCCAAGAGTTGAAGAGGAGGTTGAGTGAGGCGCATGTATTATCATTACTTGATGATACAGGAGGATTTGTGGTGTATAGTGATGCGTCCCATAGAGGACTTGGTTGTGTGCTAATGCAACATGACAAGGTCATTGCTATTGCATCGCGACAGTTGAAGGATTTTAAAAAATGATACCCTACCCATGACTTGGAGTTAGCAGCGGTAGTTTTTACCTTGAAGATTTGGAGGCATTATTTATATGGAGAAAAATGTGAGATGTACACAGACCACAAGAGTCTGAAATATATCTTTACACAGAAGGAGTTGAATATGTGACAAAGAAGGTGGTTGGAATTAATCAAGGTGTTGACTTATGTCATACTCCTTCCTAAATGTTTTGATGATGACCATATTATTCCTCTAATTATGCTTTATGAAATTTCAGGAAAAGATATGGCATTACAAGAACATCAAAGGAGTAATATACAAAGACAAGAAATCTTTGAAGCATGAAAGGCGAATTGAGTCCTAGGAAAGATATGTAATATCTTAGCATATATTACTTTCCAATAAAAGGCTTTAGGGTATGTGCATCTCACATCATTAAATAAATTCACTAAGATCATGGAATAATCAGCGGTTTAGTTCGTGCTTCATGAATTAAAGAATATGTCTCTAGTAAAACCAAATATGGTAACACGGTAAGAATAGTTGATTGAATATACACCATAAATCATGCACCATGTGTTAAGGGAAGTAATTAACCCATGATTTGAAAAATATAAACTAAGAAATATATTGGGTATTTCTACCGGCCAAATCTATGGTTAAGTCACATATGAAAATAAATCAGAAGGATTCTTTTTAGTAACTAAGATATTGATTTCCAACAATCAATTGGGTTACTGTGTGTTTCATGAATCAAGGAAATAACTTCTGGTCAATAAAATAAGGTAACTTAATATAAATAGCTGGTTAAACATATACCATGAATCATGTGTCATAAATACTTAATTTAAGGGAAGGTATTAGACTCTTTGAAACATGTGCTTGACAAATTGATAAGATAATCTTTTTAGATGTGTTATCCTTAAAGAGTGCATAAGATAGAAATTGATTGTATGACATTTAATCTGATAGTTGACATATAGTAAGATGGGATAAAATCTAGGAGATATGTTATCACGTGGTGAGCACTCGTCTTCTCTCTAATCACTATATTATATACTGATCACAACAGTATCCTTCGTTAGTATACAACTGGAAAAGAGTCTTAATCATTAGCACAATATTTGGGTGTTACTCTAAGATTACGTGATTTGTGAAATTCATCCCAAACGGTCATATTGCAAATTGGGAATTAATAACGGTAATATCTTTTGGTTGCCTATAAAAGAATTGGTCCAATAATAAGAAAGGCTAAGAAATACATACTGTTGATTGCATACACAAAAAGTTACAAAAGTGTGTTTCTTCGGTTTACTATTGATTACAACTTAAGGAGATACTGCTTAAGGTGATAGTGCAGAAAATACTCTGGTAATAACTTTTACTGCATATCATTATATACTAGAGCCTTACATTGGTGAGTGATATATTGCTTGATCATTAGACCTCTACTGTGTATCTTTTATTATACAAATCAATCCCTCTAACTTGTGATCTAATTTGGATTAGTGTATTATTACAATCATGTTTAAAAGCATATGCTTGAGGGTGTATAGGTGCACAAGGAGCAAAGGTGCTCAAATTGTTGGAACTTGTATTATAATTGGAAAAGCTTTAATAAAAGAGAGTCTCCAATACTGTAAAGATATAGAATTAAGCTTCCTGCATTATATATTCAAAGAAATTTTTAGTTTATCAAAAATTTGACAAAGTTTGAACCTACACTTATTTAACCCCCCCCCCCCCTTCTAAGTGTGCCTACGTAAATTTCACAAGGATTACGATTGTGAAATTCTTTATCACCCGTGAAAAACAAACATAGTAGTCGATTCTTTGTATCGAAAAGGAAGGGAGAAGTTATTCAAATTGACAACTCAAAAGGAATTAATAAGAGAAATGAAAAAGTTGGAATTAGAGGTGGAAGAACCGAAAGAAGTGGAAGGAAAATTATTTATGATGGAATCTTGCTCGACGTTACTGGATAGAATAAAGGAAACACAAGAGAAAGATGAAGAATGTGAGAAGATAAGGAGGAGAATAGTAGAAAATGAGGAAGAAAAGTTCAAAATGGATAAGGATGATATATTAAGATTCAAGGGTCGAGTATGGGTGCCAGTTGTAACCGAACTGAGAGAGGAAATCTTGCACGAAGCACATAATATGACATATTTTGTTCATCCAGGAGGCATAAAGATGTACCGGGATCTTTGACACCACTTTTGGTGGCCTAATTTGAAAAGAAAAGTTACAAAATGTGTTAGTAGATTTCTTACTTATCAAAGGGTCAAAGCAGAAAATCAGAGGCCAAATGGACTACTTCAACCGCTGGAAATACCAGAATGGAAATAAGAGCACATTACAATGGACTTCGTGGTTGGACTTCCAATTATACAGAAGGGTTATGATGCCATTTGGGTTATCGTGGACAGACTGACAAAGACAGCTCATTTTCTACCCATCAAGATCCGATTCAATTTGAAATAGTTAGCAAATTTATATGTAAAGGAAATTGTATCGCGACATGGAGTGCCAGTGTCGATTGTCTCCGATCGAGATCCGTGTTTCACGTTAGAATTCTAGAAAAGTTTACAAGAACGAATGGGAACTCAGTTGAGATTAAGTACTGCTTATCACCCTCAAACCAATAGGCAGAGTGAACGAACCATACAAACGTTGGATGACATGCTTAGAGCTTGCGTGATGGACTTCAGGGGCAATTGGGATGACCATTTACCATTGGTAGAATTCGCTTACAATAATAGCTATCATGCGAGTATTGGTATGCCGCCATATGAAGCTGTAGCGCCCCCAAATCTGGATCCTAAATCACCACAGATCCGGTGCACCAGTGCTATAACTATTGTGGAAGATATAAACATAAATTGTTTATACATAAAACATTATCCACTATCCCCAAGGTCGAGTAACCATAACTTATACACAATTCATTATCCTATCTGACATACAAAGATTTTATCATACATTATTGTTATCAATCTATCTACACATGTAAACTAAAGCTGGAACTGTCTTTAACCTTTCCTTGTATCCGAACATATTCACCTTATCTGCAATATTTTATCATGACATAGCAAGGGTGAGCATGAAAGTTGCCCAGCAAGTTTAAATACAATTTAAGGATATATCATGATTGAAAGAGTTTGAATAATAAGCTGGCTATAATTCATCAATGTAATTGAGAACAAGCACGAACTAACTTTTGACTGAACAAGTATTAAACATGAACAATTATATCTGAACCGAATGGTAATGAAGGTGATCAGCCTTTCATACCTGACTTATGCATACAAGATGTACAGATTACAATTCTACATGGAAATCAGTAATGATTAACCATAAGCATATCTGAATGAAACAACACTTAGTAGAGTTAAGAAAAACTTGCATGTACCGTTAATTACCGTTACGAAATATAACTTAGCTTTATCCGAAGACCTAATATGGATAATACTGATCTCCAAATATTAGAATAATATCATCATAGTATAAAATAACCTAAACACATTACCACATAATCCTATCACCTATATAAAGACATAAGACCTAGTATCAAGTCAAACTATTACAGTCTGAGTTGAGTTCGGTACTATTAGGACTTCCCGACGGCCTAGTCGGACAATTATCGAGTTTAAGTTCAATTAAACTCTGCCTAACACTTAACAATTATCTTAGATAATTTTCTAAGTAGTCAAATAATTTTCATAGACTTGAAATAATTTTCAGATAATTAATATCATTTATCAAAATTTTTCAATCACTCATATTGTATTTAAATGAATTAAATACCACATAATTCCTTAATCATTAATATTAATTTAATATTAAATATCAATGAGAATCATAATATAATATTATAATATATTTATAATATCACAAAATATTTTTTAATACATTAATTTCTCATTTATATAATTTTTAAACACTTAAATTCATTATCCAATAACTGATATTAATATTAAAATATTAATATTTTCATAACAAAATATCAAAAGTTATATTTTATAACTTAAAATATTTTTATAACACTTACATTATTTTTACATGATTTTTTTAAAGCATTAATTCTATTTTTCCATAATTTATCTAATATATTCATTAAATAAATTAACTACCACTAATAATAATTTATTAATGAAATTCATCACAAAATATCAAAAGTCATTTAAAATAACTTAAAATATTTTCTTATACCATAATATGATTTGTCAAGTATTAAAATCATTTTTAAATAATTTACTTAATATTATAATTAAATAAATAAATACCTTTTATATTCCAAAAATATTAAATATTTATGAAATATACTCAAAATAATTAAAAACTAATTTTCAGGCTTTAATATAATTTTTCATAATTTATTATGTATTTTTAATAATTAAAATCATTTTTCTCTATTTATTAAAAAAAAAAAATTCTAAATAAACTGTCGCAAAAAGTGCTCTATAGCGACAGAACCATCGTTATAGGTGTTCTTGGCCATGTTCTTGAGCTGCCCAGAAAACCATGTCAGTTATCGAGGGGCTTGGTTTGACCGGTTCTAGATTCACGTTCATTACGTTTCTGGGCTTCTAATTTGGTTAGAACTAAAGTACTAATGTAATACTAGAGTTACCAACTTGTTCCATGGCCATACAACATCAGATCATAGAGATCTAAGTCTCCAAAAACATGTCAGACGTTGTTCTTGAGTTTCTGGGTTTTCCAGAAACTCAAGCAGTGCGAAGGTACCTACTTGGTGGCCTTATATCTTTGATTCTAAGAATGATTTATGTGATCTATGAATTCAAAAGTGTAGTAGAGGTGTCAGGGTACAATAACATACTATCATTTCAGTCTAACATCATAACACATGCAAGATCTATGCTAGTAAAACTATGTCAGAAATTTCAGCTGATGAAGATCTGGGTTTTCCAGGAAACCTTCATTAGCCATTTCGGTCAACCTAGTTTGACCAATATTATCTACAATTCTGCTAATGATCTTGGGTTTCTAGATACATCAATATGAAGCCTACATGTCACACAACAACTGTAAAACAACAACATGGCTATAACATTTAACAGAAGCAAGATCTAAAGCCCAGAAAATGGTTGTCAGAGTTTCTGGGAAATCTTGGTTGCCCAGAAACTAGACTTTGTGTTCGGTCAACGCTGTTTGACCGATCATAACTCGAAATCTAGACATGATATGAGGTTGATTCAAGTTACAGAATAAAGACCACATGGCATACAACATATTCATAACATAAAACACCATAAACATCTAACACAGAAGAATCTAGAGGCTCTGACATTTGCTTGTCAGACCTTATTTTTCAACTTTCCCAAATTTTTGAAATCTTTAAATTTGTGCATCTAGATGATATAGATATATGATCTAACCACCCAGATCACTAATTAACACCATCTAGCACCAATCTAAACAACAACTTACAACAACAGCACAAATCTTGAAGATCTAGCACTTTAGAGATTTATACCTTATTAATGCAAAAATTTTGATCCTGATCTTGATGATCTGACATAGGAGAGATAAGGAATGGTATTGGCTCTCCTTATCACTTAGTTCTTCGCCAATTTTCGGATGGGAGAGAGAGAAAAGGCTTAGCAAGGCTAGCAAGTAAAGTGAGTTTATTACTTAACTTTTTAACCTTTGATTTTTGGTTCAATGAATTTGTAGGATGCAAGATGGCTGGTATTTGATGATTAAAGTAGATTATTAGACCACATGTATAGCTTAGGGTTGGTCACCAACCACAAGTAGGGTTAGATCTACACTCCACCCCATTAAAATATTAAGAAGGGTAATTTTGTCTTTTGACTCATAAAGTGAATGACAACTTGGTAACTTCTCGCCATCATTAGGTTTTGACCCTTAGGGTGTAACCCTAAGATTACACAAATTTATATTCTAAAATTTTCTAATTAGGTTCTAAAAATAAAAAATTATAATTAGGGTTAAAGTTTCCTAATTAACATTAAACTCTATAAATTAATAATTAGGTTTTCTCTAATTGTACATTAGGGTTTCCAATATTAGAAATTAAGGCTTTTTAATTAATCAATTAGGGTTATCCGTAATTATACTTACAATTAATAACATAAAAACTTTATACTTATCTTCAAGCTTCCCAGTTAGGGTTTTATTATTCCGAATTAGGGTTACGGATTCCCGAAACTGAAATTAGGATTTCTATAGCCGGTAATAGGGTTTCTTATCAGTCGATAAGGTTTTCTAACTGAACGTCGAGGTTCTAAAATATTATTAGGGTTTGTGACTGATATAATTTATCCGGTCAACCTTTGACCCTTAACCACATACTGTACACATATATAATCATATACACAGATACTCTTAACATTGTAGACCTTCACCAAAAAATTTTAAATTCACAAAATTCATTCCCAAAAATGTCAAATACATACACTTATTTTCTGTCTAGGTTTATTATTTAACCTCTATTCAATCTTTTAAGATTTTATAAAATTATCTAAATTTTTGGGTTATCACAGAAGCTCTTTACGAGAGGAAGTATAGAACACCATTGTGTTGCGACGAAGTCAGAGAGCAATGACTTTTGGGACCAGAATTAGTTCAAAAAACGGCCGACGTGGTAACAACGATAAGGGCGAGATTGGTAGCAGCTCAAGATCGTCAAAAGAATTACACCGATTTGCATCGTCAGAACCAAGACTTTGAAGTCGAAAGTTTTGTATTTTTGAAGGTGTCTCCCTAGAAGGGAAAGATCGGATTCAGAAAGAAAGGGAAATTGAGTGGGGCGAAGTGGCATACAAAGTTGTATTACCACCTGAATTGGAACACATCCACAACGTGTTTCATATTTCGGTGTTACGTCCATACAAGCCCGACTATAGACACGTGATCTCTTATGAGCCCATTCAAGTAGAGAAAGATCTAACGTATGAGGAAACTCCTATTCAAATACTAGATAGAAAAGAGCAAACGTTGAGGAATAAAATTATATCTTCTGTAAAAGTGGTTTGGTGAAACCACGATACCAAAGAGGCCATGTGGGAATTAGAAGATAAGATGAGAAGGGATTATCCCTATTTATTTGTGTAACCTTGTACAATTCCGAGGACGAAATTCTTATAAGGGGGGAGGATGTAATACCCGCGAATTTTAATAATTTTAATATTGAGAATAAAGATTGTTTGCATATTTATTTGAATATAAATATATATAGTATCGGCATGAGTTGTGATAATTAATTTATTAAGCACGTGATAATTAAACAATGTAGCAGAAGTGATGAGAAGCTTAGTTTAAGTTTGTGGAAATTATGCCTAGTGTGGCAAAGTGGTGAAATGAGAAAATACTAATTTAATTAAGGATGAAAAGGATTAAATTAATTAGTACTATTTATAAATAATTACATAAGGTGATTAACTAATTCCTAATATTATGAACAATAGCATGTGAGGAGAAATCATATATAATAAGGTTTTTCATTCAATATAAGATGAGGTGTGACATTGGAATGTAAATAATTATTATATATGATAAAAGTAAGCTTAACCTATGTAATTTATTAAGTTGTGTGAAAAAGTCATATGTGACATCAAGAGGTGTGTGGGAGTAATTAAATGGGTATTTTAAACATATGAGAGAAAATGACTTTGATTAAACAAATAAGCAATATTAAATGATTATCTTAATATCTATGTAGAATTGGAATAAAGAAATTTTATGGAAGGTAATATTGGTGCCCAACTAAATTATATTCTAGTCTAGGGTAAATATTATTTGAAATAAACCAATGTACATGGATTATATAATTCTATGTGTAATTTAGGAGTGGGTGTATATGAATGCTCAATTGTGGGCATATATCAAATAAACCTAAGTATGCTAAGTAATGGTTTGGATAAATGTTGAGTATTATAATGTCCCAAAATCATAGTCCCATTTCCAAAAAGTCTCAATCGTGTTTTGCTAAAAGCCTATGCCTCTATATTTGTTGAAAACCAAGATGAAGATGATGGCTATTGGAAGGGAGAAGATGGAGTTGGTTAAGCTTTCTGTGATGCCCCCAAAACAGGTATACATCACCCATCTTGAGTCGTCAAATACATGGTACAAAAATACAAAATACAATTGTCGTGTAACATACGACAAAACATAAGTTGAGAGTTTAAACAAGAATATTACCTTCTAGACAATATCCACTCTCAATGGAGTCCTCATTACATTTATTGTCACACTATTTAAAAGAATAGTGAGGACTACTAATGCTATCATCTGGACCGTCACTCCATTCCCCGACTCGTCCCAGCTATATTCTCATTTCCTGAAGAGAACAGTGAAATAAAGGGTGAGCTCAACTAGCCCAGTAAGAAATATTATGACTAAGATAATGCAGAATAAATTATCATTAGTCTTCAACAATGTTAAACTGATAAAATACAATAGACATCAAGTTTAACAGCAGCGGAACAAGCAATCGATTAGAAAAGTCAAGTAGAGAATAAAATCTACTATCTTCTATGATTTAAAATATTTTCATCAATTTTTATCGCTGAGACTCAGCTTAGTAAATAAATCACATCATCGAATCATCCATGCTCTACGGGCCAAGGACATTCATTAAATTATCAATGGTCATGACTATACCGAATAATCTCTGGTCATAATCATACCAAAAATTGTCCATCAATGCAGTACAGGCCACTGAGGACTTTTACCACATCATTCGTCACATTACGGTCCTGATTACATCGAATAATCCCTGGTCCTAATCACACCAAGTCCATCTATGCACGTAAGCCAAAGATGACTTTCATCACAATATAAGCATGAGAATGATGACAATGATATAAGTATTAATCAAACGAAAACAAGGATAAATACTAAAGACTTTAAATTTATCTAAATATTATCAATCACTTAATAAACTCATAATCTAATATTGTTAATATTATAATAATATTTTAATCACTTCTTAAACTTATAAACAATTTATTTCAATTGTTTACACTTTACCAAATAATGCATTTAATCATTCAAAAATGCCATACTCATAAGATTTCATCACCAATGATCAATCTCCTTATCAAAAATCTGCATATACCCTATATAGTATTCCCAAGCCATAAAATCCTATTTTCCAATTTTGTTACCTCACATAACATATTTAACTCATTTACTCATAACTAGATCATTTTCATGAAAAATACCAAATCAGTCCCAAAAATATTTCTTTTCTGGGATTTAGCAGAATATAGTCTCATATTGAACATATATTTTTCTTGGAATTTTTAAAATTCATTTACTATTTTTAAAAAATCAATTTCTAATTAATTCCTTAAAAAATTAGCTACCTCAAGTTTAACTCTAGAAATTCCCAAATCTTGGTAGGACCTTACACATGTTAACATGAGCTTCCAGTTTAAATTTCATGGTCATCGGAGTTATAGAACTCCGGTTATAGCGTTTTTTCGTCGGAAAAACCTAAATATTGAAATTGTCATAACTTGCTCATTTTAAGTCGGAATGAGCTCATTTTTGGACATGAGGTACTTTATACCATATATTTTCATGTCCCAAAAGGACGGAATTTTTCTCACACATTAAGTGGCCGACAATGCCCTTTTAAATTTTTGGACAATAGCTTTTTCCTAATTTGCAGCTTTTTCCACACGAAAATCTACAACACCTTTTCCAGTGATTCCACCTGGATAAGTTAGAAAACTCATAGATCTAACTCTAGAACTTGACCACACTCAAAAATTCGAAATATAATAGGAGATATGGTCAATTGAATTTCATATTCCATTTTCACCAAAATCTGATTTTCAACCCTTTGTGATTTCCAAGAAACTTTTATGTTTTCACATAATAACCAACATAACTCATCATGACAATGACATAATAATTCAATAAAACAAGTTCAAGAATAAATTTTAAATATTTATAAGTTAATTTATCCTGAAATCAATTACGTCCAAATTGTCAACATGATACTGCTTTGTGGAGTAAAATTCAAGAATGCTCAGAAGAATATTTCCATGAAAAGATACTAGATGAAGCGCAAATATCCAGGATATTCTACTAATTTCATGGAGTATAGAAGCCAAAACTTTAACCAACTAAGTATAATAGAATATATGAAACTGCAAATGGATTTTCACTCGCCATGCGGTAATCCACGTATACAGATCATTTGCACAATTTAATAAGGAATGAATACAAATGATCATTCACCATGCATGTGGTAATCCACATAGACAGTTATTCCAACGAATAATAAAGAATGGAATAATGTAAGATTCACCATGCGTGCGACGTGATCGCATGCATGGTTATTCCCAACAAGATAATAAATAATGGAACTGTGTCCCACAGAACGCATACGAATGTGATATTCCGGCTGTAATAATAAATAGTGGAACCAGTCCCACGAAATGCATGCATACAAGATATTCCGGCGTAATAATAAAGAACGTAATAATAGAAGAATTTCACCATGTATGCGGTATTAGCATAAATAGGTTATTCCAATGAATAACAAAGAATGGAATAATGTAGAATTTCACCATGTATGCGGTACTTGCATAAACAAAGCTATTCCAACATAATAATAAAGAATGGGATAACAACTCTTACAGTATTGAAAGAAAATAATTCTCTTCATGAATACGAAAAGAATAATACCCTTACCTCAAAAGAAGACTGGATACTGGAATAGTGATGTAGCATACTTCTCTTCTTCTTTCTCTCTATAATTTCACTCTATAATAATCGCTCTATAGCTTTAGTGAATTGGTGAGAAATGAAGGAAGAATGAACTTCTACTTATAGGAAAATATTGTTTCGATAATTGCACGTTTTGGGGCTCAAAATATTACAGTACAATACCTCCTACTTTTCTTTCATTTTTAATTTAGTCCTGCAGGTATTATCAAACTTGCACCACCTTCCCTAATAGTAAATCATGTGAATTAATAGTTCATTCATGTGACTCAATAGTATAATCATGTGAAAAATATGAATTACAGTATAGTACCTCCATCTATACCTCCATTTTTAACTTAGTCATGCAAGTATTATCAATCTTGTACCAACTCCCCTAATGGTAAGTGAATGTGACTCAATAGTACACACATGTGAACATATAGTTATATAAGCATGTGAATTAGTAGCAATTAATTGCTCATTTATCCAATAAATTACCTGATTTATCTATATAACCCCTAGACATCAATTATCATCGGAATAGATGTCAATTTCAACTAACACCAATAATCCCAACACAATATAACTATCAAATTCATCTTTAATCAACACGAACTTATTCATCATTAATATTATAACTCACAATATTTAACAATCAGGTCGTTCATAGGAAAGAGGGGGCTTTCCAATAAGGATTTCTCCTTATTGGCGCGCAATTAGATGACCAAACCTCTCCTTGACAAAACTTCTAGACATTATAAATATTGCAATTTAATAATATGAATAACTTTGCCATCTCAATTATTGATTTAATAATATAACATATTATACAGATGATACTGTGACAATAATTGAATCAATAATATGAGAGATATGATGCAGCAATTACTGTAGCAATAATTGGGAATAACTGAGTGACTTCTCACGTAAGCATGAATAATCAATACCGTGTGCTACTATGCAACCACACATATTACTGTACTTTTACTACCGGGTAGTTCAACAATTTTAACGATAAAACTTCCGCCGTTATTTTTATAAAAAGATAATTATGTCGTTTTCTTACTACGACAATACTTCCGTTGTGGGGTCCACCAATGATTGTGCCGTCGTACGAATATTCCCGACAAAAAGAATATTCCGCGACCAAACGAATATTTTATAACAACTTGCATACTTTGAAAAATTTATAAATACTACCCACAACTATAATATTATATCAAATCCACACCATAATATTAAAGAAAATATTTCAAGAAATTTAAATCTTTATTCATAAAATTTGGGGTCTTACTCTTTCCACCAACTTCTTGTTGCACAATGGTTCCTTCAATCTGCCATGGAAACAATCCTTAGGGTAAAACCTCCAAATGGTCAATAATCACTCTATAAATAGAAGTCCCCCTCTCAAATGTGAATTGTTGATATCTCTGAGAATTTCTAATTGAAGTGAGAGTGTTGTTGAGTAATCTGCAAATTGAAGCTAGAGTAACATTTCAATTTCACGATTTCAGAAGGTATTAACCCTTTATATGTTTTTACATTCAAGTTTTGTAAAGTTCTTAGAAAAGTACGAAAATACTTGTTTTGAGTTGAAAAGTTTATGGTTGAAGCATGCTAGTGTCGACGTCGGGATTTTTAGTTGTCCCTTTTCATTACTTGTTCTTTGGTGTTCTCATGTTATGTGAGATTTGTTTGAAAAAACAAGTGAAAAAGGTCCGACATGTGTAATGTCGACGATGGACTGTTAAGAGTCGCCAGTTGGTGTTTTTAACTGGTTGCACCAACGCAACTGAAAAAGGTTTGCACATTGACCCAGTGATGTGACACTGCTAAACGGGTCTGTGAAACCGAGATTCATTTGGATTCGAGGGCTTGATTATGCGGAGGGAAGATGTTAGGCACCCCCCCAACATTCGTGTTGCCACGGTGACTGCCACTTTTCAAGAAACTGTTATATGAATGTGTGTGTGTGTGTGCGTGTGGATCAATGTGCAATTATTTGAAAGTAGTGTGAGGCCTCGTTCGCACCTATATACAAAGGGTTTGAATTTATAAAAAAATTCAGTTTTAAGCAAGATATAGCAATGATGTTTTATAAAAAAGATTTTTCAAACCCTGTGCTCAATAAGAATTGAGACCTTTTCATACTTCCATTTTATTATTAAATGTTCGACTTATTTGCTTTTATTTTCGAGATGCGAGGCATCTTCGAGAAAATAATATACAGCAGTGTCGAACTCCTCATGGACATGACAACCATCTAAGGAAATTCGTACACTGTAAATAATGTACATGCTACTTACAACTGAAAATATCCATCACGGGAACCGAATCTAGATTCAGTATACTGAATCTGTGATCACATGATTCCTAGGCTCACATGATACCGCAGTTTATATGAAAAGCAATAAGTAGTTATATATAAAAAAGCTGTAAATATATATATATATATATATATATATATATATATACAGACATGATCAACCACCACGAAGCAACTTCATAGGGGATCGAAAATGTATATATATAAAAGCAGTAAATATATATATATATATATATATATATATAGACATGATCAACCACCACGAAGCAACTCCATGGGGGATCAGAAAAGTAAATAAAGCAGTAAATGCAATCAACCACCACGAAGTAAACTCCAAGCGGGGCTAAATGTAAATAAAGCAGTAAAAGGCCTCGAACTAAACTCTAGGCCTGACAGAAATATAAATATATATATATAAACTCTTGTCAGACTCTGTCTAATGAGCCTGGATTTTACATCCGGAGCATTTACTTAGTTATATATATATATATATATATATATATATATATATATATATATATAAAGCAAATAAATGCTCCAAACATAAGTCTAGACTCAATCGAGGCATATCTCGATAATGTTAGTCCATATGTAAATATATACATATATAAGTATATATAAATAGACATAAATGAAAACCACGGACCGAAGTTCGGGCATACGCATACAACACGACTCTCAATGTGTAGAATAGTGTGTGCAAAGATTAAGAGAAAGGCTTTATAGAGTGTGAGAAGGCTTACAGTGGGCTGTCAATGCAAGCTTCTATAACTCTAGATGGATAAACAATCAGCTCCCGCCGCTAAAAATATAGCTATATGTGAGCTAACAGGTGTTTAAAATGAGGAAACACTCAATATAGGGTGTGTACATAACAAATTGGATAGGGCTTCTTTGCCTCTATTTTTTTTTAAATGGCCACCCCAAGCCCTCTATTTATAGAGGGGGAGCCAGTGTGTGTGCTGTGGCGGCCGTGCCCTCGGACTCGTGGGTCTCGCTGTTCTCAAGCACGTGCACTCGCACTGCAATCGTGATTTCGCTCAACTTACGTAACTTTAATCCGAGCATCCGAACGAGGTATATAAGACCTTCTTCAAACCACTTGTGTCAAGAGTTATGCAATGACATGGGATTAGAGGTTGTACGAAGTCAGGAAGAGGGGACCATGCCCATGGTCTTCAAGCTTCAAATTCTATCCGATGTGCTGCCATACGTAATAGTCACTCGGGATTGGAACTCCTTGGTTCTTGTCGGACATTGTTGTATGTATGTATATATGAAGTGTTGAGACGACACGCATGTGTTGAGGTGGCAAGATGACGTTTGACTCCTCACCAGGGTTATCTCTGGTTTGAGTTGAAAGCAGACGTTTCTCAGGGTTACATCTGAGATTGGACTGCTGCAAGTGTTTGAATGCCGCAAGGTCATCTGTAAGTGTGCCTGTTTGCCCGATGTTAGCTCCGGGTCTGAGGAATGAGTGCCTCGGAAGGAGGTCTGAGATTGAAGCTGATTGCATGAACTTGAAACAAGCATTTCCGGAGTTATCGCCGGAACTGCAACAACATTCCTTGGGGTTATCTCCAAGGACAAAACTCGGGGTTATCTCCGAAGTTGGAAATCATACTCCCGGTGTGTGTTCCGGGGTTGAAAATGACACTCCCGGTGTGCATTCCGGGGTTGAGACTGAACTTCCGGTAGTATCCGGAATGGATGTGAGCTGTCTTCTAAGGTTATCTCCAAAGATTTAATCGCCTCCCAGTAATGTTAATAAATGTCATGCGAAACTTTTGAGTGTCTATAGATAGAATGTGTAAATTAATGATAGACATTGTTAATATGGTTAAATACGAAATCAACGAAAGTGAAACGAAGTAAATTGGTCAAGTAACGAATCCATAATGAAAGAATCGCTAAATGTGTTAAACTTTGGAAAAATGGCAAATATCTTGAATTGATTCTTTAATTTGATTGTTTATATGTTTGGGATTGTTAGAAGCATGCTAGAGATGTTTAGTAGTAAGTTTATATCAATTAAAGTATCCTTGCATTGTTGTTAGGTTGAAGATTGGCATGTTTGTTCGAACCAGGGGAAATATTTTCCAGACTATAGTAGTCATTGATAAGTCGGTTTATACCTACTTATCCGGCATCTATTACTTGATTTATTTGCTTAATCTCGTGTTTCTTAGTTACTTTTCATGCATTTTGTTTCCATTTTGTAGATTATATGTTTGGAAGCGGAGTGACTAACTATTGGTATGAAAAATGCAAGAAAAAGCAATTACGGGTATCGTTCGGGCCTTCATGTTCATTTCATGTGTATTGCATATTCTTGGCGTGGAACTTGGACTATTCGTAGGCATATAGATTAATTCCATTCCAATGCATTGTGTTGCATCTGTGTTTTGTTTTTGCTTGAGGACAAGCAAAGGTTTAAGTTTAGGGGAATTTGATAAGTCGGTTTTATACCTACTTATCCGACATCTATTACTTGAATTATTTGCTTAATCTCGTGTTTCTTAGTTACTTTTCATGCATTTTGTTTCCATTTTGTAGATTATATGTTTGGAAGTGGAGTGACTAACTATTGGTATGAAAAATGCAAGAAAAAGCAATTACGGGTATCGTTCGGGCCTTGATGTTCACTTCATGTGTATTGCATATTCTTGGCGTGAAACTTGGACTATGTTTTGGGACTCTTTCTTGGCATTCTGGAACGTCTTGCATCATTCTAATCGGAAGTTCCGATGCCATAGTATGGCTTTGTAGCAACAAAGACAAAGTTAAGAGTTGTGTCGGTTGTCATTACACAACAGCAGCTTCTTCCAATGCAATTTCGACCTTCATCCGTTTGTTGTTTCTGAAAGCTCAAAGAATTAAAGTTGTAGATCTCATCGATAGCTTCGATTTGATAGGTCGCGGGGCCCGTAAATCCTCCCGGTTTAAAAGTTATGGAAGTTTTAGCAGAGGAAGTCCTAGCAGGAAAAGTGATTGGCAGAATATCCCAAAGCCGGGGCTTGCCCTTTTGTGCCTTAGGATCCAGCCGGGGCTGGGGGTCTGGGCAGCAATAGCAGAAGGGGAGAAAGCCGGGGCTGGCTTGTACAAAGGGAAATAGCAAGCTGGGGCTGGGTACTCCAAAATTAAGACTCCTAGTTCGTTTCTAGTGCTACAAGTGTGGAGTTTTAGTGATGATAATGACTTGGGACTCGTTTTGGCATGGAGTTTTAATCAGAATACATGTGAAAGTATATAATTAACAACAAACACTGAGATTATGGGACACACAAGGCAAATTACGAAGATTAATCTCAGTTTTTCTAAGCAAGCGTTGGAGGAGTTTTTCAAGGAGATTTTCGAGACGATTGCGATTCTAGGCTACATGAAGGGTGTTTTCCAATATTCTTCGTCTTAGTTTATTATTTTTAATTAAAAGGATGATTTCCATGATTTATTCAATGTTTATTTCGTTTATTATGAACTAATTCCTTTTTTAGGCTTGTGATGGATCCTTAAGCGAATCGATGGTTTTGTAAGCTTTGATTTCTAATTTAATAAGCTATTTCCAGTTTATCTATATTAATTTGAGCTTGAATCTATGAATTGCCTGATCAACAATTCTTTGTGGAGTTGGATGGAATCGAGAGAGGATATTCAAATCTAGACCTAATTGATATAGCATTTGTTCAGGATTTTGTTAATAGCTTCAACTTGATGAGTGTTAAGGTAGAGATATGCTTGACACCGCATTTAATCGGATAGAGAACTTATTCTTCAACCTTCTTCAATTGTAATTCACATAGAGATATAGTGAGTTAGTTTCTTAAGGTGTTTAACGGATTTTTATCTTAATTGTGGATTTACGTTAATACGGTATTAGTGCATCGAGAGGTGGTTAATACTATGTTCGTGTTCTTGATTAATAAACTAGAATAGTGAGTTGAATTGGAATAAAAGTGTTAATATCAAAGTGAAGCTTAGGGTGAAATCATAAGTCTAATTCTCCATTAATTGTTTGAAATTCCAGATTTTGATATTTGTGATTGGTTTGTGATAGTTTAATTACTTTTTAATTTAGAATAATTATTTTTAATCATTGAATTGGATAGTTTAATAAAATTAGGATTAATAGGAAATTGATAATTGTGAAGTTAAGTTTCTTATTAAATTGTCTCTGTGGGAACGATACTCTACTTATCACTTTATTACTTGTTGAATCGTGTATACTTGCTGCGTATTCATTGATTGCAAAATCTACCATCATCATGCCCGCTTGCTGGGCATCATTGTGTATAAGACCCCCTTACCACGGGAATGATTAAAGTAGTTATGCATACCGGTGGGGGTCCTGAGTGTAAATGCCCATACTAGCGAAGTCTTTGCCGGAGTGACTGATTTTTGTTGTTGTTTTGTTTTGATTGTTTGATGCAAGAAGTCTTAACTTAACTTCAAGAACATACATAATCCTCAAACATGTGTCAATGCATGTTGCAAGATGCTTTAGTAGGTTTGGAGTTTCAATTATAACCTTTTAAAAGAGAAGATTAAGAGACGAAAACAATGTTTGTAAAACCTTACGCCTTTTTGGAATCTAACCTTTTGAGCATGCATTCACAACTTAGTTAGTTTTATAAATACATATGAAATTTGAATTCAACGTACTTTGCATGCTTAGTTATTTGTCATGAAATTTTAAGATTTGAAAACCAATTGAGTGGTAAACTCGTAACTCGTATTGTGAACTTTTGAACGACTATGATAGGATGGTTTATGCCTCTAGAGATAATCAACATGTTCAAACATCTAGTTATACAACCAAATCTAATTCATGTAAGCATGCATAGAAAGAGGTTGTTTGGCGATGTTACGTGGTTTAATGAATACTATAGTTAGTAGTTGATATAATGAGCTCTTTTAACTTGTAAAATGGAAATGTATGAGTAACTTTAACAAGGGGCCAAACCTAGCCTAAAGTTTCTTTAAAATGTGAAGCAACTTAAGCTAGAATACGTGAAGTAAGTAATATTTTACGAATACAAGTAAAAGATGAGCATATGGTACTAAAAGATTTTCAAAAGTAAGAACAATGTGAATTATACATCTATGAGTTTGACTATGTATAAACTACATAAGTTTAAATATGTGTGATAGATGTATGTGGATATTTACGTCAAGGTGTGTGACTAATGAATACATATATATACATAAATAGGATAACATAGTTCATTGAGGTGATTTTACGCTATAAGTGGTAATCAACGCTAAAGGCAAGTCTCCTAACTCACACAACTTTGGATTTTTTGCGAGTTCTCTAACTTCATTTGATTCTCATATTGAATGCAAGTTTTCTAAATTCTTTACATTGTATATTCTATAACCCGAATATTTGCCATACTTATATCGAGCAAATATCTATTACTATTCGTAAATCATTTGTATGCCTTAACATTGTTACAAGCATTGGTCTTATCGTTCATAAATGCATTATAAAAGTGGTCTAAGCCTTTGATTCGGCTAGACTATAATCACGTGTTAAGAAAGCTATCCAAACCAATTGACTTGGTGCGAACTCTTGTATATCTACTAAGATGAACAACCCTCTTAAAAGGGGAAAATTTTATATTGTCGGGAAACCGAAGTGCGCACATGAGTATGATTAAATGTTATGCATAACGTAGAGTACTTTAGGCTGATCACCTGTTGTACTCGTTTATATTGAGTTTACAGTATAATATTGTTAATTCTAGTAAGAGTTCTTAGTCCTTAGTGACTGCTCAGTGTTCATTCTTAATAAACCCTGAAATATTGTTGATATCCTTCAGTGTATAGCGACACTTATTGAACACTCTTGATATTTCTTGATATCCTTGAACTATCAACTACTGTTATACCTTTGAAGATTCAAACGTTATAACTGCTTATTCTTTTTGCTATATTACTTGCTGGACAAACTTGTTGCTCATTCTTGCTTCCTTAAAAATATTACAGTTAAGGCAGAGGAAGGCGGTACATCGAAAAAGGACAAGGGAAAGGGCAAGCTTACAAAATAACTTAGTCTTTAGTGTAGAAGTGTTATTATTATTGTTATGCTTATTATGATGTATTTAAGTATGATTAAGTTATGTTTAAGTTTAATCACTGGATTGTTATAGTAATGGTTGCGGTACCTTGAGACGCGAATATTTATATTATATCAATGTAAATTATTCTATTATTTCCATTATTGATGATTTTAGTATGATATTAGAATTAGTACGTGACAAATTAAATTCGAGATATGAGTGTCTAAATTTGAGTACGTCACATACTCTCCAGCATATCAAGTGAAAATGACACTCTGTACTACATACCCCTCATTAGGGAGTGAGAAATAAATTACAGTCTGTTTTGCATTATCTTTACATTTTTTTGTTACAAGGAAGAACAAATAAAAATAACTTATTTTAATGGAAAAACATACTTCTCTTTCGTATCATAAATTCATGATCGAGATATGTGCCCTTACTCTTAACCACTATGTATCATTCAACAATTACTTAAAAGTGTAAAAGACTGTATAAATGCAATGAGTTCCAAGGATTAAAACAAACATTTTTGTTTCAATATTTCCTTCCTATTGCTTAAGAGGCTGCGATCGGGGCTTTATGCTCAATTTTGGACGATCTATCACCTGACTTCCACTTTAAGACCCTGCTAACCCGATTTTAAAAATATTTTCTTTTCCGTATGTTTCACGAACATATTCCACATGACCAGGCGTAGTTGACTTTTGGTATTGGTACATGTGAACATGTGAGGGATGAGTTGGGAATGTGAAAAAACTAACAGAAAGAACACTTGAAAGAAGCATAAAATAGTAAATATAAGAAATGGTCTACCTGTTTACTCCCCCGACCACTTAATAAGCTGCCTGCATGGAAGAGCCAAATAAAATTCATTGTCGCGTGATTTTACTGATTTATAGTATTTCACCAAACTGAGATAATCTAACTTGTTGTCAATTGATCCCAACTCACAATAGCTACAATTTTGTAATATAAAACAAAGCAAAAAAGCCCCTCATTCCTAATCACACTCTCTATGTCATGAGAATAAGAACGTAATCAAGATTTGATACCCCATTTCATGAGAACAAGAACCTAATTAGGATTTGATACCTAGTAACACAAATCAGAAGTAGAAATATATTACTATTCTCACTATTATACCCATCTTATTAGATTTCATATTTGGGAATTTAATGAGTGCATATGTCATCATTTAACATCCATATAGTGACATATACAACAACTAGAATTAGAGTTTGGGAAAATTTATTACCTATGTAGTATCCCACATAATATCTGCAGTGGCAAAAATCCTATCAATCTGAACCATCTGACCAATCTTCTCTTGTAAAGTCATTCGACTCAAAGATCTTGCACTCGAACTACGACGGGTGATTTGGATCTTTGTACTTCATGTCATCTCCCTCCTCTACCATTGCAGTCCAGGCATACCACAAAAACAATATCC
The DNA here is from genome assembly GCA_020205605.1 of Panax ginseng. NCBI lineage: Eukaryota > Viridiplantae > Streptophyta > Magnoliopsida > Apiales > Araliaceae > Panax > Panax ginseng. The sequence continues at coordinate 136,837,032 of CM035132.1, forward strand.
CCAACCAAAGAACTAAAATGCAAACCATATTCACTGCATTACACAATTAAACAGATATTTAGCTCCACTATTTATTCCACGAACTTTCTTTGTTACCAAAGAAAATGTAGAGGAGAAAAGATAAATTAATTAATTAATTAATAAAAACATTTAAATATTAAGAACCTCCAAATTAGCCTAATCCAACTTTTTATTATTATTTAAAAGAACACAATAGGGGTAGGTTCAGTAAAAGAGTGAAACTAGATTACCAACCAACATAATACCATAATCACAGATAGAATTGGAAATTTTTTGTTGGAAATGGGTTTGAAACATTAAATATTAGAGCATTTTGAGGCTCAATTTAATGAGGGACTTACATTCCGAAAATGTCGGGTTTTTTCACCAATGCGTTCTCCTCCGTGAGGAGTATAACGTGGTATATTTATGTGTTCAAATCCATTAAGAATTGAACGTGAAATTTGACTCCAAAGTCACCCACTTTAAATGTTGAAAATTGTAAAAGTCCCACATAGGGCATTTGACTGAAAAATGAAGAATTTATATATTTGATGTTTGCTCAATGGGAAGGGCCCCACGGGGCACCCCACTTTTGTGGAAGGGAGAGGACCTAGCCAATGCTTGGTTCAAACCCACACGTCTTGCCATACCATGCTACCGTCCACGAAGGGTTGATATATATATTTTTTAGACAAAATTTATTTAATAATTTTGATCATGATACTACGTCGTTTTGACAAACCAACAGTCATATCTTGTCTTAACGGTCACAACCTATTCTATAAATAAACTATGTGGGGCCCCATTTCTATATATGTTTATTTCCCCGTTTCTGCAAATAGTTTTTGCGTCTTGTTCTGTTTCTACAATATTTTCCCGTTCTGAGTCTGCAGTATTTTTCTGTCCCGTTCTGCAATATTATTTTTCCCGTTTCTGTGTAAGTTTATCTGTGCACTTTGTTTTTCCCAATATTTTTCATGCATCATTACTGTAAGTTCGGTACATAATATATAATTTGGTTCGAAGTGTTCTTAATTTTGAAGTGCTTCTAATTAAGAACTGGAAATCCATTTTATCTTGGGAAGCAATTATTCAATTAATCATTAGCACTAATGAGTGAATAAATTTGCTTTAAGGAGACTTTGTGAATTCAAAGGACTCGGATTTATATGTTTTTCATTTTATAATTTGTTTCTGTTTTGCTTAACTTTTTTTTATATATATATTAAATAATACTACATATTACGGAATACAATCTTAAAGCAAATTTATCTTTTTCTATAATTGTAGTATTGTTTTATGTGAACAGAAAATCAATTTCTAAAACAAATTTTCTATAGTTATAGTATTCTGTAGAAACAATATTTTAACAGAATATTTGTTGCATGTTAATACATAGTATTATGTTATTATATATTACATGTTAATTGATTTATATATTACATTATTATATATAAATTGCATGTTAATATTCTCGTTATTTTGTTATTGGTTAAATTTATATGAAAAAAACAGTATCAATGTGTATTATGTCATCAGTATTGTCTATATTATATTATATAACAACGTTACAGTATTGATGTGCATTCATGCATTTATTGTCATAAGTATTTACATTGTGTATTCATGCATAATACGTCACAGTATTATATATAATACGTTTATAAGTTTAAGTATAATTGATATATTGATCGACTATAATAGTATATTGTATTTATATGTAATACATTATTTTACGTTAAAATATTCATGCATTTATAGTTATAAATATATATTTTATAGTAATGATCTATAAGTTGAATATTTTTTGTTCATACTCTTAAAGGATGCTTAGTTTTGATATCTTTTGATATTTGTCTATTTTTCCAAAAAAAAAAAAACTAAATTGCAATGTCATGTGGTTGGGAAGATAATCATTATATTTGACTTTAACAAAACATGCCCAACTATAGAATACAAATTTGTTAAATAGAAATTTGTAAACTGAAATTGTAAAAAGAATTTGGAAAACAGAAATTTTATAAATATAATTTTCTGCAAAACAAATTTGTAAACAAAATTTGTTGTTTGAATTCTGTTAAATTTTGTACAACAGAAATTTGTTTCTGTTTATTGATAGTTTTTTCTTTGTATAACAGAAATGGCATCTACTAACACCATTCCTGCTGTGAGTATGTCTCATGGAGAAAATCCTAAAAAGTTCAATGGAACTTGTTAGGTCTTAGATGGCACAATAGTTATCTAGAAGGGGGGTTGAATAGATATTTTAAAAAATCTTTTCGTTTTAACTTTGTTCTTTGAAAGTGATTAAAACATAGCGGAATTAGTATTTGTTTTAATCTTCTTAACCAAGCAATGGTGTTGTGAGTGAGTGTGAGGCAGATATGGCAGATATAGCAGTTATGGCAGTTATAGCATAAATATAAAAGACACAGTCGTTTTTAAGTAGTTCGGAGCACTTAAAGCTCCTAGTCCACTCTTCTACTCAACGAGTAAGATATCCACTAAGGATGTCTTTTACAACTTCCTAATCACATGATTCCTTCTAGACCAAATTGCCCAGGAACTTGATTCACTCTTGAACTCTTCAAGGCCAGCAGCCTTGGAACTTCTCTAGTTCCTAGGAACTTTCAAGCCCAGCAAGCTTGGTACTTTTCTTCATTGGTTGAGTTGTTGAGTTCTTGATGGTTGCTACTCATTGCTGTGTAAGCACCGGTTCGAAAGAACTGAGTAGCTGAAAGCAAGCTTTGTAATATCTCAGATCGTAGAGTTGAGCCTTAGAGTTCTTCACGTTGTATGTTTATACTTGCTTGATTTCTTCTCATCTGTCTGATCTGTATATATGTGATGTTGAAAACTATCCGTTGGATCCACCCGTTGAGGCCTTAAATGCTTCTGAACTTTCTGAACTTTGATGGAGACATTTCTTTACCTCTGCTGAATTTTGCATTCTGGCCCACTGACATTGCAGTCTGCTTTCTCACCTAACACCTGAAAAGGTGTTTTTGTCCCGTTTGCCCATGGTACTATCCTTGACTTCTATAATACGCTTCTTTGTTCCATACTAATGATATTTCTTATTCTTGGGGCTGATGAGTATTGCAACGTCTAGAATCCATTTCTCATTTGTTAAGATCTTCCTTTGCACAGATCTTGAGGCTCGTCATTTTCTTATACAAGATAGATGGTGCTCTACGATTTGGATCGTGGTATACTACGATTCAGATCGTAGTGTTTTGATGACTTTGCACACTACGATGCTATCAGTAGAGAACACTAAGTTTTCCCTTAGGCCTTCGCAGACCACGATCTTAACTTGCTCGTGATGTTAGCTGTACGTTCCCGAGAGTACACTACGATCGTTGACTTATATGCTTCTTGTTTCCTTCATCATACTACGGCCGTGAAGTTTGCTCCGCAAAAGTTGGGACCATTCTACGATATCCGAGAGTCCCCTTCAAGGCAAACATACTATGATCTTTTAATTCTGCGTCTTCTGCCCCGACTTCTGCAAGTTGATCAGATTGATGCACTACGATTTCTTGAAGACTAATCTATTACATCTTAAGATCAACCTAACATTTTTGATATTTCTATTGATTCATTCCAAACAGAATGGTACACATTGAAAGCTTAGATCAACCTAACAATTTTGATCTATCAGTAAGTCCTTGTACATGTATTCATTAAAGGACCTTACAAATAATCATGAGCATATTTATTAAAACATCAAATCATGTTATGCATTCTCCCAACAATCTCCCCCTATTTGATGTTGACATAACTAAGGAGATTTGTTGTCATGATTATTAATTTCTATATGCAGTGCAGAAAAATAAACATGACTTAGTATTTCAGTGAGTAGCTGAAATTTCTAGAGAATAAACATGAATTTATTGATGTATGAAGATAGATGTTACACTTGAGATAAATACATCAATACGAAATGAAATTCAACTTATCTCTATTTCCTTGGCCTTTTGCTCCTTGGGGGGTTTTCCTTTTCCTCTGCTCTTCTTTTTCTGCTAGCTTCATCTCTCCTAGCAAAATCTTCGAGCTCACTAGGGCTTAATCTTGGATTGTGATCGTGCCTATTCATGAATGTCGGATCTCCAATTGGCATTCTTAGGCATATTGCGGTTACTTCATGTGAGCTAGAAGCCGGCCCTGAACTCCTTAACGGTTAAGCTACCAATATTTCCTGCTGATAAGATTGTGGAGTTCGATAGTTTGATCGTGGAGTCTGTTGAGACTGCCTTGCAGGAGGGTTCCTCATACATTGCGTTTGGAATTGTTGGAATTGTCCTCTGCTTCTTCCCTTATTCCTTTGACCTTCCCGATCTCCTTTGCCTCTATTCTCCCCCTTTATGTCAGCATCAAGAGTTCGAATGTCTTTGGACAGACGAGCAACCCCTTGGACAAGTTCGTTGAGCTGATTCTTGGTCTGAGCAACGTCTTCTCTATTTTCTTTGATGAGAACTTCAGACCTAGCTTCTCTTTGCTGAAGGATGGAGAGAATGTTGTCTGTTTGTTGGCCACTGCTGACATAGGACTGTTGAAACTCTTTGACAGCAGCCTGAAGATTTTGAATGCTTTGTATCATTTGCTAGTTTCGAGATTCTTGAGTTTTCTTTAAAATCAAGACAACATCCCTATGTCATTTGGCTGCAAGGAAGTGAATGTCATCCCTGTCCTTTATGCTTTGTAGCATTTCGCTGATGATCTCTTTGAGACAATTCAGAGCTCAGGGATCTTGGAAGGGAGTTTGCAGCATTGATAATGGATGTCATCTTTTTATGATCAAAGAACATGATCTTCAAGACTCTCGTCCAGCTCCTTGACCATTTTCTCAGACATGGCTGATAGATCAACCTTGGTAGACAATTCTGAATGAATTTCATCCAATTGTGGAAATTTTGAGGAGGAAGGAGGTGTATTATTGAATTGTTCTTTTAGTGAGCAGAGAGCTAGTTTAAGATTGAAGCATTCATTTGTTGATGAGGAAGGGATATCTGATGGAGGGGCCTGTGTTTGGATGTTTGGGATAGGACACTCTACGATTCCGATGTGTGACTCTATGATGTGACTAGAGTCTGGAATCGTGGAGCTGGTGATTTGTGGGAGCTGAGAAAGGTTGACTTTTCTTGATTCTTCAGTTACAGAATTTTGGGATTCTGCAACTGAAAATTGATTTAGTGGGTGAAGAATCACTTCCAACCATCTAGGGAATTCATAGAATTGATTGAATGAAGATGATGGCAAGTGATTCATTTGGAAGAGTTTAGGGATGGTCAATACCTCAAGCTTATCCTTGGTTGAAGAATAGTTGGTAAGGAGTTTTTTTGGCAAAAATGATTTTTCTTGGAAATCCATTGGCCAGTACAGAGATAGCTGGTTATTCTTTGAAGCTCTGGAACATGTGATCCCAAGAGTTTAGAATTTGGGCCCGGTGGAAGGACATCATAGGAAGATATGCAAATAGTTGCTCATAGTTGTATCTTCCGTATCCATCTATGCCTTCTACAATGATTTTGACTTCATCTTCTTCATTGATTTCATCTGCAGATTCCATTATCTCAATGGTCTCTGGATGATCTGGCACTTGTTCAACCTTGTCTTGGGCAGTGACCTCCTCTTCTGCCATTTGGATATCATGAGGCTCCCCCTCAGCATGATCATTCTTTTTAATTGCAGACTTCTCACCCTCAGTTGGTGTATCCTATATCATGAGTGATTCAGAGATCTCCCCCTCAGCTGGAGCACCCTCTATCATGTGGTCTTCAGGTTCCTTCTCTTTAGTAGGAGTAGTGATTTCTTGACATTCACTGGTTGGTTCCTTTTTGGTATTCAGTTCTTCTGTTGCTCTTCTTAGCACTTCTTTATTGGCAAGAATGTATTTCTTGACAAGTTTCCTTCTTGGTTTTTTAGCCTGAGCCACAGCCTCAGGGCTTTCTTCAGTTGTGTCCTTCAGACTGGCCAAGATAGCAGCTTCCTTGTTTGATTTGTGCTCTACGATCGGAGGAGACTCGATGATCGAAGAGACTGATGTCTTTTTGCCTTTGTGACTGGTCTTACTCATTTTCAGCAGTTGGGATATTGTTGCTCGCATCTTCTCGCAAATTTCACTTGTTGTTCCTTTCTTCTTAAGATTCTGAGAGTCTCAATGTCTGAGGACTCTACATGTTTGTTGGTGGAGGATCCTTGAGGCTCTTCTACTGGTTTGACTTTCCTTTTTCTGACTAACGCACTGGGATCTCCCTTGTTTGCTTCTTCTTCTTCCTCGATTCTCGACAGACAATGACATATCCCTGCAGCCTCCTATTCCCTTTACTTCACCAGTTCGACCACTGGATTCAGATGCCATCTTTACATTTTCAGCTGGATTTCTTTTCCAGTTTTGAAACAGCTGCTGGGTCATTCGTCTGTTTGGATTTATGGTTTCACCTTCATCATCTTCAATTAGATCACCAAGAGCAAATTTGTAGGATAATACTTGATGAATCGATCGTAGTAGAGCATCTTCTCGAGCTTTTGGTCATCTTTGAGTTGCTCATCCATTTCCCAATCCATTCAAGTAAAATAGCCCCATAGTTTAGTTGTGTTTTATAACATAAGGCAGTCATGAGTCTTAATTGTATCTCATTTACGGAGTCATGGCCTGAGCTTTTACAGCATATGCATTTTCCAATAATATCGGCCAGAAACTCATACCTTTGTGGGAATTCCTTCTTTTTGTATCCTTTGACAGTTGGTGACTTCTTGTGATGCATCTTCTTGAGACCTTTGTGAAAGTCTATGCCTTCTATGGACCGGTACCCTTCTGACTTGAGACCTAGGGCTAGGTTAATATCCTCAGCCTTCAATTTGATTTCAACATTCCTTACTCGTGCTGTGATAGTGTTGTCTTTAAACACACCGTTATTATAGAACTTGACCAACTTCGGGTAGATCAATGTGTCCGTACCCAAAGCTTCCTCGAGACCTGCTTTTTTTAGTAGAGACAGAGTTTTGTGAAACTGGGGTTCAGCAGTTTTGAATTCGTCGAAGCAGAGTCGGTAGCCTGAGATTACGTTTGAAGCAACCATTGATTCTGTAGTCTAAGCTTTCTGTTGAGTTAGGGTTTTGCTTTGAGAGAGAGAGAGAGACTTCTGAACTTCAAATTTTAAAAAAAAAAACTTTTTCAATTTGCACTTATAACTTCCCTATCTCTTTTTCACTTGGAGGGACAGGTGTCGCTTTTTGCTTGGTTCTACGATTTTGACTGCAGGAATGTACTGATTTGCCCTTAGTGTCTTCAGAGTCAAGATCTTAGGAAGACTATGATCGTAGAGATAGTCTTCTGTTCATTGAGTCTGTCCTGCGATCGTCGAGTCTGTCCTACGATCGTTGAGTCTGATCATCATTCGTTGAGTATGTTCTACGATGGTTGAGTATTTGCTATGATCATTGAAACAGTTGTCTTTTCAACTCGACGATCGTGGACTTTCCTTGATCATGTCTATGATATTGAGTTCAACCTTTGTATCTGTCATGGTTAGCACAGTTTAGAGCATATATTTCATGGTTGAAGATTTAGCATGCCTAGCTCACTTATTAACTTATTAAATCTGAATTCATCTAGTGGCTTAGTAAAAACATCTGCAAGTTGATTTTCAGTAGGGATATACTGTAGCGATATAGTTCCATTTTGCACATGATCCCTAATGAAGTGATACCTTATTCAATATGCTTGGTCCTAGAATGCATAATAGGATTATGAGTTATTGTTATGGCACTTGTGTTGTCACAGTGTATGGGTATAGATTTGAAATCAAACCCATAGTCATTAATGGTTTCTCATCCATAGGATCTCGAAACACAAAGAATTTTGCCAAAGAAAGAATGTATTCTGCTTCTGTAGTTGAAGTGGACACTGAGTTTTGCTTTTTGCTGAACCAGGACACAAGCCTGTTTCCTAGTAATTGACAGGTGCCACTGGTACTCTTTCTATCTATTTTGCATCCTGCAAAATCAGCATTTGTATATCCTGTTAGTTCAAAAGAGGATTCCTTGGGGTAACAAAGCCCCAAGTAAGGTGTACCCTTGAGATACCCGAAGATACTCTTTATAGCAGACAAATGTGACTCTTTAGGGTTAGCCTAAAATCTAGCACATATGCATGTTGCGAACATTATATCTGGTCTACTGGAAGTTAGGTATAAAAGAGAACCTATCATACCTCTGTATTGAGTTATATCAATGCTTTTACCATTCTTATCTTTATCAAGCTTAGTTGCAGGAGCAATTGGTGTCTTCATGGGAGAAGCTGATTCCATGCCATACTTCTTTAATAAATCTTTGATGTATTTGGCTTGATTGATGAATATTCCTTCATCAGTCTGCTTTACTTGCAGTCCAAGGAAGAAATTTAGCTCACCCATCATGCTCATTTCAAACTTGCTCTGCATTAGCTTAGAGAATCTCTTACATAACTTTTCGTTAGTAGAGCCAAAAATGATATCATCAACATATATTTAAACTAGTAAGACTTTGTCTTTATGCTTTCTAAGAAAAAGTGTGGTATCTACTCTACCACTAGTGAACCCATTTTCTATTAAGAAGTTAGTTAGTGTTTCATACCATGCTCTAGGTGCTTGTTTAAGACCATATAAGGCTTTATCTAATCTATAGATATAATTGGAAAGAGATGGATTGATGAAACCTGGAGGTTGTTCTACATAGACTTCTTCTTGAAGTTCTCCATTTAGAAATGCACTCTTGACATCCATCTGAAAGACTTTGAACTTCATGTGGGCAGCAAAGGCAAGAAAGATTTTGATGGCTTCCAGTCTGGCAACGGGTGCAAATGTCTCGTCATAGTCAATACCTTCTTCTTAAGAATAGCCCTTTGCCACTAATTTTGCCTTGTTCCTTGTAATGACCCCATCCTCATCCGTTTTATTTCTGAAGACCCACTTAGTTCCTATTACTAGATGAACCTTTGGTCTTGGCACCAATCTCCACACTTTGCTTCGTTCAAATTGGTTGAGTTCTTCTTGCATAGCTTTTATCCAACTGGAGTCTTCCATAGCATCCTCTATCTTCTTTGGCTCAATTTGTGACAGGAAGCTTAGATAGAAACATTCATTCTGAGTAGCAGCTCTTGTTTTGACTCTAGCACTCGGATCTCCAATGATTAGATCTTGAGTGGGATCTCTTGCCCATCTGCTGCCAGTTGGGACATCTGTCCTGATGCCTTCTTGTCTTAAGTCTTCAAGGTCTATCTCTTCTTCTTGGAGTAGAGGCTCACTGTCTTGGATGGACCTCTCTACGATCACATTATCATGCTCTACGATTTCACTATCTGGTACTATGATCATAGTGTTGACCTCGACGACTTCATTCGTAGTGTCTGCACTATCGGTCGTAGTGTCTTGAGGTACTTCTTTGTCTAAGTCAGTTTCATCAAAGATGATGTGTATTGAGACTTCGACATTCAACGTCTTTTTGTTGAACACCCTGAAAGCCTTCTTGCCCTCTGGGTATATCCAAGAAAGATCCCCTCGTCTGACTTGGGTTGGAATTTTGTCAGATACTGCTTTCCATTGTTGAGAATATAACATGCACATCCAAAGACATGGAAGTACCTGACACTTGGCTTTCTTCCTTTCCATAGTTCATAGGGCGTCTTCTTGATCGTAGAGTGAATTAGTGATCTATTCTGAGTGTAGCATGCAAGGTGTTGATGACTTACGCCCAAAAGTATTTAAGCGCATTAGTCAATTGCTAGTAGAGTCCTTCCAGCCTCTATCAGGGTTCTGTTCTTTCTCTCAACAACTCCATTTTGTTGAGGAGTTCGTGGAGCTGAGAAGTTATGACTGATGCCATTGTCTGAATAGAACTTGTCTATTTCTGAGAAATCGAATTCTCTTCCATGATCATTCCTTATGGCCTTGATTTTCTTTCCTTTCTCGTTCATCACCAGTCTGAACATCTTGATTAATTCTGAACTCGTTTCATCCTTTAATGTTAGGAAGAATACCCATGTGAATCTGGTGTAGTCGTCAACTATGACTAGAGAGTATCTTTTTCCTCCTAGACTGGTTGTTGGGATTGACCCAAAGAGATCCATGTGGAGCAACTGCAGTGGCTTGTCAATGGAGTTGATAGTCTTGCTCTTGAATGAACTTCTGGTTTGCTTTCCAAACTGACAGGAATTGCATGGCCTTTCCTTCACAAAGTTAAAGTTGGGAAGGCCAGCTACTAGGTCTTTTGATGCCAGTTTGGACATGCTTTTGAAGTTTAAGTGAGACAACCTTCTATGCCATAGCCAGCTCATTTCCTCGGATGCTTTTTCCAGAAAACATACTGTCTCATCAGAGCTTAGTTGACCAAGATCTATAGTGTAGACATTTGCTTCTCTTGATCCGGTCAGCTTTACGGTAGATGTCGTCAAATCTCTGACTTGGCATTGGTTGTTAAGAAATGTTACTTGGTGACCCTTATCGCAGAGTTGGCTGATATTTAGAAGGTTGTGTTGGAGTCCCTCCACATAAGCTACTCTGCTGAAAGATACTGCACCATTGCCAGTCGAGCCATATCCTCTAGTCTTGCCCGAGCCGTTATCTCCAAAGATGACTGAGGGACCCTTCTTTTCTACATAGTTGGATAGTAGAGTTTTGTTCCCTGTCATATGCCTTGAGAATCCACTGTCCAAATACCATGTGGAGCTCTTTTCCTGTCAAAACATTTGAACTTTCATTTTAGTACCCGTATTTTCATGGGTCCTTCTTTGTTAGTTCCTTTGGGTACCCAAATTTGTCTAATTTTAGATTTCACATGCATAGAGTTATGATAGCATTTAGCAGCCCTATGACCATATTTATTGCATATGAGACATCTATCATAGTGCATGCCAGTGTGTGTATGATGGTTTATCATCCATTTGAACTTGTGTGGTTCTTTAGTCACTTTCTTGTTAGACTGACTCTTTTTCTTCCACGTGTCCTTGGGTTTCATAAATGGTGATGAGTGTGCCTTGCCTCTACTATACTTTCCCAGTCGATTCGTAGAGTTGATTTTGCTTGACTCTATGATTTTTCAAGGTGGGTAAGTGGAGGTGGGGTTACTCTTCTCATTTATGAAGCCCAGGTCAGCATGAGATCCTTTACTTCTTTGAGTATAACTAGAGACAGTAGAACAAGGTTGACTTGGTTCTTCCAACTGTGAGGATTTCACAAAGACAATGTCTCTACCAAAGCTTGAGGCATTACTAGTGCTAATTTCCATTGTCTTTTCCATACATAGCTCTGAGTTGGATTCCCCAAAACCTAAGCTTGTTCTGTCTAGTGTGCTTCTCTGACTAGAAAGCAGGCAGTCAATGGTGGATGAGGATTTGTTCCATGCAGAGATAGTCTTCTCTAGATCCTCAATTTTAGAGGTTAGCTTAGACTCTCTTTGTGCATTGAGTGTGTTTGTCTGTTTTAACGTTTCATTTTCAGCCTCAAGCTTGGAGAGAAGATTAGTACTTAGAAGAGCTGTTTCAAGCTCTTCTTGAACTTTCTTCTTCTCCTCTTGAAGGAGAGAATGATCCTTACACAAGACTCTGAACCACTTCATGTATTGATGCAGAGCAGTTCTTAAATCTCTTATATCTACATCAGGAGAATTGAAATCAAATACCTCATCGAGACTTACATCATGTATGTTGAGGTTTTGGTCATTCTTTGCATGTTTGGCCATAAGGCACATATTGGCCACTTGTGGTTCTTCTTCATTTCCGGAGTCAACATTTGAGTCATTATCTGAGTCACTCCATGATCCTCCGGCAACCAGTCCCTTGTCTCTTTTCTGAGGCCTCTTGGTACCTTTGTATTCTTTCTTTTCATAAGTTTTCTTATTCAGTTCTTCTTTGATAGGTTTGTTGCAGTTTGCAATGAAGTGACCAGGTTTCTTGCAGTTGTAGCATAGATTGTTCGATTGCTCTGGTGACGTGAGTTGCTAACTTTCTTTTGCTTCTTTGGGTTCTCGCTTTTTGTCGCATGAACCTTCTTAGTCTCTTTACTAGCATGGCAAAGTCTTCATCATCGCCTTTCATCATCATCGTAGTCGGGTCAAAGATGACTTTTGATGCACCTTCATTTGCTTTAAGAGCAACACCCTTGTCTTTTTTTCTTCTTCCTTCGATATGGTTTCAAAGACGTTGGGTTAGCTCCAGTTCGTAGGTCAGGAGATTTCCATATAGTTGTTGAACTGTCATCTCATTAAGATTCTTGGACTATCTTATTGTCGTGGTCTTTGCATCCCACTTGCTTCGTAGGGCTCTCATGAACTTTATGGTTAGATCCTTGTTAGGATAGATCTTCCCATACGCTCGTAGAGAGTTGAGCAGAGCGTTGAATCTTTCATAGGTTGTAGTCACGTTTTCTCCTTGCGAATGAGTGAACATTTCATACTGTTGTGTCAGGAGAGACTGTTTGTTCTCTCTGACTTCTTGAGTTCCTTCGTGCATGATCAACAGTGCTTCCCAAACTTCCTTAGCTATTTTGTTGTTTATAACATTTTCAAACAGATCGTCCTCTAAGGATTGGAACAGATATTCTTCGCTTTTTGTCAAGTTGATGACTCTCTCTCTCTGTATTCTCATCCCATTCTTCTTTAACTTTGATTTGAACTCTGTTTGGATCGTCAATGGTTGGTGCAAGCTTTGTTGGTACATAGGGTCCATTAAGAATAGTCTCAAATAGATCTTCATCTATTGAGTCCATGTAAGCTTGCATCCTAACTTTCCAGTTAGCAAATTTGTCCTTGTTGCACATTGGTGGCTTGCTGCCTCCCCCGGTCTTGGATTCGCTTGGTACGAGTGCCATTGGATCTACTAAAGCGTGTAAGCTGTAAAATAGAACCTACTCCGATACCAATTGTTAGGTCCTAGTTGGCACAATAGTTATCTAGAAGGGGGGGTTGAATAGATATTTTAAAAAATCTTTTCGTTTTAACTTTGTTATTTGAAAGTGATTAAAATATAGCGGAATTAGTATTTGTTTTAATCTTCTTAACCAAGCAATGGTGTTGTGAGTGAGTGTGAGGCAGATATGGCAGATATGGCAGTTATGGCAGTTATAGCATAAATATAAAAGACACAATCGTTTTTAAGTGATTCGGAGCACTTAAAGCTCCTAGTCCACTCTTCTACTCAACGAGTAGGATATCCACTAAGGATGTCTTTTACAACTTCTGAATCACACAGATTCCTTCTAGACCAGCTGTCTAGGAACTTCAGTTCACTCTTGAACTCTTCAAGGCCAGCAGCCTTGGAACTTCTCTAGTTCCCTAGGAACTCTTCAAGCCCAGCAAGCTTGGTACTTTTTCTTCAGTTGGTTGAGTTTTTGAGTTCTTGATGGTTGCTACTCAGTTGCTGTTTAAGCACTGGTTCGAAAGAACTGAGTAGCTGAGCAAGCTTTGTAATATCTCAGATCGTAGAGTTGAGCCTTAGAGTTCTTCATGTTGTATGTTTATACTTGCTTGATTTCTTCTCATCTGTCTGATCTGTATATATGTGATGTTGAAAATTATCCGTTAGATCCATCCGTTGAGGCCTTAAATGCTTCTGAACTTTCTGAACTTTGATGGAGACATTTCTTTACCTCTGCGGAATTCTGCATTCTGGCCCACTGACACTGCAGTCTGCTTTCTCACCTAACACCTGAAAAGGTGTTTTTATCCCGTTTGCCCATGGTACTATCCTTGACTTCTACAATACGCTTCTTTGTTCCATACTAAGGATATTTCTTATTCTTGGGACTGATGAGTACTGCAATGTCTAGAATCCATTTCTCATTTGTTAAGATCTTCCTTTGCACAGATCTTGAGGCTCGTCATTTTCTGATACAAGATAGATGGTCCTCTACGATTTGGATCGTGGTATACTACGATTCAGATCGTAGTGTTTTGATGACTTTGCACACTACGATGCTATCAGTAGAGAACACTAAGTTTTCCCTTAGGCCTTCGCAGACCACGATAGTGACTTGCTCGTGATGTTAGCTCTACGTTCCCGAGAGTACACCACGATCGTTGACTTATATGCTTCTTGTTTCCTTCATCATACTACGGTCGTGAAGTTTGCTTGGCAAACGTTGGGACCATTCTACGATATCCGAAGAGTCCCCTTCAAGGCAAACATACTACGATCTTTCGATTCTGCGTCTTCTGCCCTGACTTCTGCAAGTTGATCAGATTGATGCACTACAATTTCTTCAAGACTAATCTATTACATCTTAAGATCAACCTAACAGTTTTGATCTTTCTATTGATTCATTCCAAACAGAATGGTACACGTTGAAAGCTTAGATCAACCTAACAATTTTGATCTATCACTAAGTCCTTGTACATGTATTCATTAAAGGACCTTACAAATAATCATGAGCATATTCATTAAAACATCAAATCATGCTATGCATTCTCCCAACAGAACTTATTTCAAGCGTTGGCAACAAAAGATGCTCTTCTATCTCACAACATTGAATTTGGCAATGTTTCTACAAGAGGACTGTCCTACTCTTGTTGAAGGGAAAACTGACAAGAAAAAAGTGGCTGCAGTTGATGCATGGAAACATGCAGATTTCCTTTGCATAGAAATTATGTGATGAATGGATTAGACAATACACTGTATAATGTGTATTGTACAATTCAAACGGCAAAGGAACTTCGGGAATCTTTAGGTAAGTAATATAAAACTGAAGATGCTGGCATGAAAAAAATTCATTATCGGTAGATTTCTTGACTATAAAATGGTAGATTCTAAACAGTCATAACTCAGGTTCAAGAATTATAAGTAATTTTACATGACATTCATTTTGAAGGAATGTCATTAAGTGACTCATTCCAAGTTGCTGCATTGATTGAGAAACTTCCACCATCATGGAAAGACTTCAAGAATTATCTTAAGCATAAACGCAAAGAGATGAATCTTGAAGAATTGATTGTGCGACTTAGGATTGAAGAAGATAATCGAGGATCTAAGAATAAGATTGAGAAAATTTTTATTGAAGCAAAGGCTAATGTGATAGAACAAAGGCTAAACAATAACAACAAAAGGAAGCGTGAAGGCAAAGATACGTTCAAGGCCAAGAAAAAAATTCAAAGGCAAATGCTTCAACTGTGGCATTCAAGGACATAAATCAATTGCAAGCCAAAGAAATTTAAAAAAGAACAAAAGCCTCAAGCAAATGTGACAGAACTAGAAAAGCTTTCTGAAAATGTTTCAGACATTAATCTCTCTGCAATTGTATCTGAGTGTAACTTGGTAGGAAACCCCAAAGAATTGTGGGTGGACACTGGGGCTACTCCCCACATTTGTTCCAACAAATAGATGTTTTCTACCTATAAACCAGTAGAAAATGATGATCAACTCTTTATGGGAAACTCCTCAAGTTCAAAGGTTCAAGGACGTGGAAAGATTATACTAAAAATGACATCTGACAAAGAACTGACTTTGAACGAAGTGCTTCATGTGCCAGATATCCGCAAAAATCTAGTTTCTGGGTCACTACTTAGCAAGAATGGCTTCAAGTTGGTGTTTATGTCTGATAAATTTGTACTTACTAAAAATGATATGTTTGTGGGAAAGGGCTGTATGACTGATGGGCTCTTTAAGATGAATGTTATGACTGTTGTACCGAAGTCTATTGATAATAATAAAATTAATTCTTCTGCTTACTTGTTATAATCTTCAAATATATGGCATGCTAGATTAGGACATGTTAATTATAATACTCTGCGTAGATTAATTAATTTAGAATTCTTGCCTAAATTTGATATTAATCAAAAACATAAATGTGAAATTTGTGTGGAATCAAAAATGACAAGATTACCTTTTCATTCTGTTAAAAGGAAAACTGAACCTCTAGATTTAATTCACACTGATAAATGTGACTTAAAGTTTGTACAAACAAGAGGTGGGAAAAAATATTTCATTACCTTTATTGATGATTGCACAAGATATTGTTATGTATATTTCTAAGAAGCAAAGATGATGCTATAGAAATGTTTCAACTTTATAAAAATGAAGTTGAAAATCAACTTAGCAAAAAGATTAAAGCAATAAGAAGCGATAGAGGTGGTGAATATGAATCACCATTTGAAGAGATATGCTCTACTCACAGTATTATTCGCCAAACTACCGCTCCTTATTCACCTCAATCTAATGGTATTACTGAACGCATGAACCGAACATTGAATGAAATGTTGAATGCTATATTAAACAGTTTTGGAGCACCCCAGAATTTGTAGGGGAAGCTTTGCTTTCTGCCAATTATATTCTTAACAAAGTGCCTCATAAGAAAACTAACAAAACACCTTATGAATTATGGAAAGGTCATAGACCTTGCTATAAATACTTAAGAGTGTGGGGGTGTCTAGAAAAGGTAATGGTTCCTAAACCTAAAAAGGTTAAGATAGGACCAAAAACAATTGACTGTGTATTCATTGGTTATGCAAATAACAGCAGTGCTTATCACTTTCTTGTTCATAAATCTGAAATTCCTGATATTCATGTTAATACTCTTATTGAATCAAGAGATGCATCATTCTTTGAAAATATGTTTCCATATAATTTAAATAATGATTCAAATTCAAACAAAAGACCTTTGGATGCTACTAGTAATAATCCTGAAAATATTGACAAAGAGTCTGTATTAGATGAACCTAGACGTAGTAAAAGGGCAAGGACTTCAAAGTCTTTTGGTCCGGATTTTCTAACATTTTTGTTAGAAAACGATCCTCAAATGTACAAGGAAGCAATATCTTCTCCAGATGCTTCTCATTGGAAAGAAGCAATTAATAGTGAAATCGAGTCTATCATGCAAAATCATACGTGGGAATTGGTGGACCTTCCACCTGGTTCCAAACCCTTAGGGTATAAATGGATCTTCAAAAAGAAGATGAAAGCTGATGGTTCAATTGATAAATATAAAGCAAGGCTTGTTGTTAAAGGATTGGATTATTTCGACACTTATTCACCAGTTACAAGAATTACATCTATTCGTATGCTAATAGCAATAACATCATTAAATAGACTTGAAATACGTCAAACTGATGTAAAAACTGCATTTTTAAATGGTGAATTAGATGAAGAAATATATATGGAACAACCTAAAGGTTTCATTGCTCCTGGAAAAGAGAGGAAAGTATGCAAACTTGTTAAATCCTTGTATGGATTGAAACAAGCACTAAAACAATGGCATGATAAATTTGATAATTTTATGTTATCAAATGGATTTCAAAATCAATGAATGTGACAAATGTGATTATGTTAAAAGCACACAAAAGGAATATGTCATTGTTTGTCTTTATGTGGATGATATGTTAATCATGGGTAGCAACAACGAAGTTATTAACTCTACCAAACGTATGTTGGCAAATAGATTTGTTATGAAAGATTTGGGGGTTGCTGATATAATATTAGGAACCAAGATTTCTAGAACATCTGATGGAATTATATTATCTCAAACTCATTATATTGAAAAAATACTTGACAAATTTAATAAGTATAATATAATTCTAAATAAGACCCTAGTTGATATAAATCTTCATCTAGCCAAAAATGAAGGTGATAGAATATCTCAACTAGAATATTCTCGTATAATAGGCAGTTTAATGTATGTCATGAACTGTACTAGACCAGATATAGCTTATTCGGTAAGTAAGCTAAGTCAATATACGAGTAATCCAGGTAAAGATCACTTGAAAGCTATTTTGAGAGTTTTGGGATATTTAAAACATACTCAAAAATATGGACTGCACTATACAAGATATCCAGCAGTATCGGAAAGATATAGTGATGCTAATTAGATATCTGACAGTAAAGACTCGAAATCCACAAGTGGATTTGTCTTTACCCTTGGAGGTGTTGCGGTATCTTGGAAATCCTCAAAACAAACATGTATTGCAAGGTCTACAATGGAATCAGAATTCGTTGCATTAGACAAAGCTGGAGAAGAAGTAGAGTGGCTTCATAATTTCTTAAAGAATATTCCAAATTGGTCAAGACCTGTGTCGGCTATATGTATACACTATAATAGCCAATCAGCAATTGGAAGAGCACAGAGTCATCTATATAATGGTAAGTCACGACATATACGACGAAGACATAATACCGTTAGACAATTGCTCTCAAATGGGATTATCTCAATTGACTATGTAAAGTTAAAAGATAATATTACGGATTCGCTTACGAAAGGTTTAACAAGAGAGCAAGTGGAAAGATCATCGAAGGGAATGGGTTTAAAGCCTATTATTTAAATAAGACTCGTCATAGTGGCAACCCAACCTAGCTGACTGGAGATCCCAAGATCTAGGTTCAATGGGCAAACCGAACTATGTAGTACTCAGTAAAGCACTGAGAAGATATATACTCCTAACCATTCCTGTGATGAGACAGTGCACATCTGCCGCGAGAATTAGGATAAGTTACGCTTTGAAAGACTTTTATATCTTGAAATACGTTTAAGTGGAGTATTACTGGATACTCTTGATAGAAGTCACCTACATGAGTAAGAAGGGGGCCACTTTTGCGAGAATTTGAAGGCTGAATTGTCTAATATACTCACGGAACCAAGAGGTGTTCATGGCCAAAATGAACACAAACGTGAGAACTAAATGTGTCTGAAGAGATATTTTGTGAATTCTATTGTCTTCGTTTACACAAAAAGCTGATAGTTCAAAGACATCAAATCTACTGATTAGCCAAGTAAATCCGATAGATTTTACTAGGGCAAGTTCAAAGCCACTAGGCTACTTAACCTGATGAAATATCTTTTCTCATGTACTCGAACTAGTGTCTGCATATTCATAACATATTTTTTTTCTTTCTCATAATATAAAGCCAATTTTACATTCATGTGGGGGATTGTTGGAAACGGGTTTGAAACATTAAATATTAGAGCATTTTGAGGCTCAATTTAATGAGGGACCCACATTCCGAAAGTGTCGGGTTTTTTCACCAATGTGTTCTCCTCTGCGAGGAGTATAACGTGGTATATTTATGTGTTCAAATCCATTAAGAATTGAATGAGAAGATTGACTCCAAAGTCACCCACTTGAAATGTTAAAAATTGTAAAAGTCCCACATAGGGCATTTGACGGAAAAATGAAGAATTTATATACGGGATGTTTGCTCAATGGGAAGGGCCCCAAGGAGCACCCCACTTTTGTGGAAGAGAGAGGACCTAGCCAAGGCTTGGTTTGAACCCACATGCGCTGTGACGCCTCCAAAATAGGTATACATCACCTATTATGTGTCCCCAAATACATGGTACAGAATACAAATACAATCTTTAATATAAAACAAGAAAGCTGTGAGTTTAAATACAAATATTGTCTTCTAGACAATATCCACTCTCAGAATAAGTCCTCATTACATTTATTGTCACACTATTTAACAGAATAGTGAGGACTACTAATACTATCATCTGGATCGTCACTCCGTTCCCCGACTAGTCCCGACTACGTTCTCATTTCCTGAAGAGAACAGTGAAGAAATATTATGACTAAGATAATGTAGAATAAATTATCATTAGTCTTCGACAATGTTAAACTGATAAAATACAATAGACATCAAGTTTAACTGCAGCGGAACAAGCAATCCATTAAAAGAGTCAAGTAGAGAATAAAATATACTATCTTTTATGATTTAAAAAGGTTTTTCATCACTTTTATCGCTGAGACAGCTTAATAAATAATCCATATCATCCCTGCACTACGGCCAAGGATATTCATTAGTATCACGACCATAAATTATCCATGCACTACGGGCCAAGGATATTCGTGTATTCATCAACGGTCCTTATCATACCATAAAACAATTCATCTTTTCTCCCTTGGCCAAAGAGAATCTATAGCCATAATCATACCAAAAACTGTCCATCAATGCACTACGGGCCAATGAGGACTTTTTTCACATCATTTGAAACATTACGGTCATGATTATACCGAATAATCCCTGGTCATAATCATACCAAGTCCAACTATGCACTTTTGAATACGTATGACTTTCAACAAAATATAAACATGTGGATGATGACAATGATATAAGAATTCAATAAAACAAGTTCAAGAATTAAATTATCCAGGAATAATAACGGCCCAAATTGTCAACATGATACTTCTTTGTAGAGTAAAATTCAAGAATGCTCAGAAGAATATTTCCATGAGAAGATACTGGATGAAGCGCAAATATCAAGGATATTCCACTAATTTCATGGAGTATATAAGTCAAAACTTTAATCAACTGAGTATAATATAGAATGTAATAACAAAAGAAATCACCATGCATGCGGTACTTCAGATGAGACAGTTATTCCAATGTAATAATAAATAACGGAACCAATCAAAGGTAATACGCCCGAATGGGATATTCCAATGAATAATAAAGAATGGAATAACAACGAAATCACCATGCATGCGGTTGCCAGATAGACAAAGTTATTCCAATGAATAATAAATAACGGAATCAGTCCGCGTAAAATGCCAAAATGAATATTCCAATGAATAATAAAGAGACGGAACCAAGTCCCATATAAAACGTCTGAGATAGGATATTCCAATGTAATAATAAAGATGTAACCAGTCCCGTAAAATGCATGCAGATGTGATGTTCCAAATGTAATAATAATAACGAATAGAATAACAAATGTAAATCACCAAGTATAGGGTAGATCACAGATATCTGAGTTATTCCAATGTAATAATAAAGAATGGAATAATGTAAGTTCTCTTCATGAATATGAAAGAAATAATACCCCTTACCTTATAAAGAAGAGTACTCCGAGGGTAGGGCGGGGATATACTTGAAGAAACTTGCACTACGCTCAAAGCTTTCTTAAACGCTAAAGAAATACGCTCAAGATTATATAAGAATAATTCTCTCTAGAGTTTCAGTGAATTCGTAAGAAATAATGA
The DNA here is from genome assembly GCA_020205605.1 of Panax ginseng. Lineage (NCBI taxonomy): Eukaryota > Viridiplantae > Streptophyta > Magnoliopsida > Apiales > Araliaceae > Panax > Panax ginseng. Next base: position 136,857,975 of record CM035132.1, read on the forward strand.
AGGAATGAGCTTTTATTTATAGAAGAATGGACTGAATAGTAACCAATCCATGAACGATCCAGATCGATTTACTTTAAACGGACGATCTAGAATGGTTTACAATAAAATATAATATATTCTATTTATAATCTAATAAAACGAATAACTTTTAAAATGATTTTACAATGCAAACACTATGCATAATAAAATATAATATAATCTAATCATTGTCTAATAAAATAGATAACTTTATAAAAGTATTCTATTTTATATAAAAAGATTTTACTATTATCCTAATAAAACGAATAACTTTATAAAAGTATTCTGTTGTATATAAATTTTTTTCTGTTTTATTACATTAATAATACTAATAAAACAAAACTTATATATATATATATATATATATATATATATATATATATATATACAATCAATCAAAATAATTGAATCAAATAATGTGAGATACTATGCATCAACTATCATGAGCAATAATTGAACAAAACCGAGTGACTTCTCACATAAACATCAATAATCAATATCGTAGTGCTACTATGAAACCACGCCAGACATCTTGTATTTTTACTACCGAGTAGTTCAACAAAGATAATAAAGAAAACTTCATTTATTATTTTCATAAAAATATTTTTGTCGTTTTCTCAATCCGACAATAATTCTGTTATGAGGTCCACCAATGATTGCGTTGTCGTATGAATATTCCCCGAGACAAAGAATATTCCCTGACCAATCGAATATAATATAACAACTTTCATACTTTGCAAAATTTATAAATATTATGCACAACTATAACATTATATTAAATCCACATCAAAATATTCAAAAAAAAATTCGAGAAATTTAAATCTTTATTCATAAAATTTGGGATTTTACAATCTCCCCTCCTTATAAAATTTTGCCCTCGAAATTTACTTATGTACCTAGTATGCCGAACAGATTAGGACACTTCGTCTGATTCTATCTCTTGAGGTATAACCTTTGAGTGTTGAATACATTCCAAGATTTTAATAGGTACATCTTCATACGTTAAATTATCCGTTATCTCGTCCGGTTCTAAATCAATAATGTGGTTCGGGTCGTCCACATATTTACGTAACATCGATATGTGAAAAACGTTCTAAACACATGACATACTTGGCGGTAAAACGAGTCTATAGGCCACAGTTCCTACTCGATCAAGGATTTCAAATGAGTCAATAAAATCGAGGGTTGAGATTTCCTCTCTTCATCGATTCATGCTTATAGAATAACGCCCTCTTGTACCTTCTTTTTCACATTCATTAGCTCTGAGTATTTAGCTTGAGCGGCTTTAACTTTATCGATTAAAGTTGATTCTACTCGTATATTCGTTATCTTCACGTAGGTTCGTATATTCGCACTCATAAACGCATACGATCTTCTACTCAACGCGTTAGCTACCACGTTCGCTTTTCCACGATGATATTGAATGGTATGATCGTAATCTTCAACAGCTCGAGCCAACTTCTTTGGCGCATGATACGTTTGTTTTAAGTAAAGAAATATTTAAGGGTTTAAGGAATGGGTTTTTGTACTGGGGTCAATACAAAATTTGATTTCACGCTCTAGGGGTAGGCTAGGAAGTGTTCAAGAATACGTCAGGAAATTTATTAACGATAGAAATATCATTCAAAACTATGACCCTCATCCAAGACTTGGATAGTACGTCACATTGATACCTATCAACTTGCCATTTTCATTCACGATGTCGCCTACAGAAAGTCTGGCTTCGGTGCATTCCACACAAGGAAGTCAACAACGAAAGGACCGGGGCTCTTTACTTACGGCTTGTTATGATAATGATTGACTTTAGTGGTTTGGTTGCTTGAATTCGCATATCAGGTTGGTTAGAAATATGAAAGCTAACAACCTTACTAAAAGCATGATGAGTAGTTAACCAATCAATTCCTAAAAACACATCAAAAGCAAGTATTTTCAAAGAGATAAGATCGACAGGTAACATGAAAGTGTTGATTTGAATCAAACAAGATTTATAAATAGTGGAGGTAACGAAGGTTTCTCCCAACTGAGTTTCAACAGATAAATCAAAGTCTAACTTCTCCGGAGTTAAATTCAAACATTGAACACAACTAAGTGAAATGAAAGAGTAAGTAGAACTCGTATCTAACACGGTGTAGACTTCGCAAGAGTTTATGATTAACTTACCCATGATAATTTTATTCAGGTTCCTCGTCACAAAAAAAAACGCTTTCTCTTAAACTACCGGCTTTGGCTTGTCTGGGACATCCTTTGGCATCACAATCCCAGCTGGACTTGACTTTATCATACGACAAAATCGAGCTAGGTGACTATCTCTTTCTCAATTAAAACACGCTTGGGATTGTTGCGTACAGTTTAGACAGATGTGTCCCTCCTGACTGAATTTGAAACATATGATCGGTGGTCGTTCTTCTTCCTTTGAAACGGGTGTTGATGCTGTTGTCTTTCCATCATTATTGAACATTCTCTTCTTGAAAATTCCACTTCTATTATCTTGGCCATGATTACCACCGAAGTGGTTACCATTCATGGCAAGATAATTTCCCCCACGATGGTTATCATTATTATGATGACCGTTGCTACCGGTACGATTATTATCGTGTTGTTGGTCATTGCCTTCTGGTTGTGCTGACTCATTATTGCGCTCTAATAACTGAGCCCTATTCACAACATCTGAATATAAACAAAGTTTGTGAGAAATGAGGTATTGACGTATATTGGTTTTTAAACCTCTTAGAAACATTCGCGTCATTCGCTCCTCATTATTGACTAAATGGGATGCAACCGATAATTCATAAACTTAGCCTCGTCTTATACACGGTCATATTGTTTTGCTCCACTTGATAAATTCCACCTCCTTCATGTGACGAATACTTTCAGGAAAGTACTTGTCGTTGAACAATTCTTGAAATTTCTCCCAAGACATCTTGAGTCGGCCAGTTTGGGTATGTTTTATAGATTCCCACCAATGATCTGCTTCTTCACGCAACATAAAGGTGGCGAATGGAACTTTTTGCTCCTCTTAGCATTCCAAGACATCAAATATCTTGGTGATCTGCTTAATCCACATCTCTGCCTTAAGTGGGTCTGGCTTTCCCAAAAACTCTGGTGGTCCCAGCTCCTTGAAGTGCTTAGCGGTGACCAACCGTGGGTTGACATTGTTTCCACCTGCATTATGAATAGGAGTCTCTATCGTTTGGTGTTGCATGAATTCTAAAAAGCTCATAAACGTACTGTCGTTCGTCATTTGATCAGTGTTGTTATTTACAGGAGGATTATCGCCTTCCTGATGCACATTATCCTGATTATTGATCTGTGGAGACTCAACGATCTCCTATGCTCCATTGATGTTCTCAACATTCTCGGATGCCATTTTCAAACACTGCCACAAAATAAGGGTTAATTAACATATCACATATTATCCCTATACTCTGACCGACCAATTAAATATCAAATATACTTAGGTAGGTCATACTAGCGAAGGAATTCCCCGTCTCTCCCCTCCTAGTTCTTGTCTCACATCTCAGCCACGGATCATATCCCTAAGCTTTGATACCAACTGTGACACCCCAAAAATAAGTATACATCACCTATTCTGAGTCGCCAAATACATGGTATAGAATAAAAATACAATCTTTAATATACAACAAGAAAGTTGTGAGTTTTAATACAAATATTGTCTTCTAGACAATATTCACTCTCAGAATAAGTCCTCATTACATTTATTGTCACACTATTTAACAGAATAGTGAGGACTACTAATACTATCATCTTGACCGTCACTCCATTCCCCGACTAGTCCTAGCTACGTTCTCATTTCCTGAAGAGAACAGTGAAGAAATATTATGACTAAGATAATGTAGAATAAATTATCATTAGTCTTCAACAATGTTAAACTGATAAAATACAATAGACATCAAGTTTAACTACAGTGGAACAAGCAATCCATTAAAAGAGTCAAGTAGAGAATAAAATCTACTATCTTTTATGATTTGAAAAGGTTTTTCATCACTTTTATCGCTGAGACTCAGCTTAATAAATAATCCACATCATCCCTGCACTACGGCCAAGGATATTCATTAGTATCATGACCACAAATTATCCATGCACTACGGGCCAAGGATATTCGTGTATTCATCAACGGTCCTGATCATGCCATAAAACAATTCATCTTTGCTCCCTTGTCTAAAGAGAATCCATAGCCATAATCATACCAAAACTGTCCATCAATGCACTACGGGCCAATGAGGACTTTTACCACATCATTTGTAACATTACGGTCATGATTATACCGAATAATCCCTGGTCATAATCATACCAAGTCCATCGATGCACTACAGGCCACAGATGACTTTTAGCAAAATATAAACATGAGGATGATGACAATGATATAAGAACTCAATAAAACAAGTTTAAAAATTAAATTATCCAGGAACTAATAACGTCCAAATTGTCAACATGATACTTTGTAGAATAAAATTTAAGAATGCTCAGAAGAATATTTCCATGAGAAGATACTGGATGAAGCGCAAATATCAAGGATATTCCACTAATTTCATGGAGTATAGAAGTCAAAACTTTAACCAACTGAGTATAATAAAGAATGGAATAACAAAAGAAATCACCATGCATCCGGTACTTATTAGATGATGTGTTATTCCAATAGAATAATAAATAACGGAACCGGTCAAAGCGTATGTCGACTTGACGGGATATTCCAAATGTAATAATTAAGAATAGAATAACAACAAAATCACCATACATGCAAGATTGCCGATAGACAGGTTATTCCAATGTAATAATAAATAATCGGAATCAGTCCAACAGAAACGCATGCATAAAAATATTCCAATGTAATAATAAAGATTTAACCGAGTCCCACAAAACGCATGCATGTGATATTCCAATGGAATAATAATAAAGAAAAACCAGGTCTTGCGTAAAACGCACAAACATGATGTTCCAACAGAATAATAACAAATGGAATAACAACAGAAATCACCAAGTATAGGGTAGACCGTGTATACAGGTTATTCCAACAGAATAATAAAGAATGGAATAACAGAAGTTCTCTTCATGGATATGAAAAAAAATAATACCCCTTACCTTATAAAGAAGAGTACTCCAACGGTAGGGCAAGGATATACTTGAAGAAACTTGCACTACGCTTAAAGCTTTCTTAAACGCTAAAGAAATACGCTCAAGATTATAGAAGAATAAATCTCTCTACAGTTTCCCTCTCTAGAGTTTCAGTGAATTCGTAAGAAATAATGAAGGAATGAGCTTCTATTTATAGAAGAATGGATCGAATAGTAACCAATCAATGAACTATCCCGGATCGATTTACTTTTTAAACGGACGGTCCAGATTGGTTTACAATAAAATATAATATATTCTATTTATAATCTAATAAAACGAATAATTTTTAAAAAGATTTTACAATGCAAACACTATGAGGCACTATGCAAACACTATACATAATAAAATATAATATAATCTAATTATTGTCTAATAAAACAGATAACTTTATAAAAGTATTCTGTTTTATATAAAAAGATTTTACTATTAGCCTAATAAAGCGAATAACTTTATAAAAGTATTTTATTTTATATTAAAAGTTTTTCTGTTTTATTACATTAATAATACTAAGAAAACAAAACTTATATATATAACAATCAACAATAATTGAATCAAATAACGTGAGATACTATGCAGCAACTACTGTAGAAATAATTGAACAAAATTGAGTGACTTCTCACATAAGCATCAATAATCAATACCGTGTGCTACTATGCAACCACGCGTATTAATGTACTTTTACTACCGAGTAGTTCAACAGTATTAACGGTAAAAATTCCGCCGTTAATTTTATAAAAATATTTTTGTCGGTTTCTCAATCCGACAATAATTATGTTGTGGGGTCCACCAATGATTGTGCCGTCATACAAATATTCCCCGACACAAAGAATATTCTCCGACCAATCGAATATAATATAACAACTTGCATACTTTGCAAAATTTATAAATATTACCCACAACTATAACATTATATTAAATCCACACCATAATATTCAAAAAAAAAATCGAGAAATTTAAATCTTTATTCGTAAAATTTGGGATTTTACAAAGCATGTATTACGCCGTCCGTATGGTTCAATTTGGTCATTGTTTATAAGAAAAGTGGTCGGTCATGATATATATTTTTTAGACAAAATTTATTTAATAATTTTGATCATGATACTACGTCGTTTTGACAAACCAACGGTCATATCTTGTTTTAACGGTCACAAACTATTCTATAAATAAACTATGTGGGATCTCATTTCTATATATGTTTATTTCACCATTTCTGCAAATAGTTTTTGCGTCACGTTCTGTTTCTGCAATATTTTCCCGTTCTGAGTCTGCAGTATTTTCCCGTCCTGTTCTGCAATATTATTTTTCTCGTTTCTGTGTAAGTTTATCTGTGCAGTTTGTTTTTCCCAATATTTTTCATGCATCATTACTGTAAGTTCAGTACATAACATATAATTTGGTTCGAAGTGTTCTTAATTGTGAAGTGCTTTTAATTAAGAACTGGAAATCCATTTTATCTTGCGAAGCAATTATTCAATTAATCCTTAGCACAAGTGAGGGAATAAATTTGCTTTAAGGAGACTTTGTGAATTCAAAGGACTCAGATTTATATGTTTTTCATTTTATAATTTGTTTATGTTTTGTTTAACTTTTTATATCTATATATATTAAATAATAATATATTTCCAACTTCAAAATCCTCAACAACAACCTCATTTGACATAACATCACTAAACCAAATCAGTAGGGTATTTCTTTTATGTATATGTGAGAGACAAGTGTAATTCAAGAATAAAGGATTGTGAACTACTAAAATAATTCCATGAACAAAATAGTGACATACAAATAACCAATCAGACTTTGCACAAGAACAGGCTTGAAATTAAACACACAAAACTTAAAATCAGTAAAAGGAAAGAGAAAACAGAATTTTAATCAGCAAATATGATCATTATAAATTACATCTAATTTACTACAAACTCTAATTTTTATAAAGTATAAAATATATCTATATGTGCTCAATTTTAATTTCAAAAATTATAACTTTGACAAAATATTAAAATTGGGCTTTTATTTTGAGACGGAAGGAGTGAAACATTTGACTGTATGAAATTGTGTCCAAATAAATAAAAATTTTAAATATAAAATGATGCGTTTTGGGGGAAAAAAGGCCAAAATGTGTTTATTGGGTTTATCTTAATTTTGGATAACAATTTATTAGTCGTTGCAAAAAAAATGTATAAAATACACAATAAAATATTGTTGACAATGAATGTGGCCCATATTAGGCAACGAAAAATAGAAACAAAAAGGTTTCTTCTAGACTAGACAACGAGCACCCTCATGGTTTTTTCAACTATATTGTACTAAACATTCATACATTCATCCAATTGAAAAGCCTCAAAAGAATGAATATCTCTTCTATATAATCAAAATAATATTTACATTTCCCCAAGTTCTAAACCCATTACAAAAGTTCTTTGTCATAATATCAACTACATTACAACATTAAACCTATACTATTACATAGACAGCTTAACGATCTGCCTTAGCTTTTCCTTTATCCTTATTCGATCCTTCGGGACGTTCAGTCTTAGCTGCATTCATATGGTTCAAGCAAGAGTGAGCATAACTAGCTCAACAAGTATGACAATTTCAATAAACAACATGCTTGACACATAAGAATCGTATATCTTCAATAACTGAACAATAGTTATGAAGTACTATTGATGATTCAAAATAGCACTTCATCTTTCTTTCAAAATGTTTTACAATAATAACAATATTCAGCAAAACATTAACTCCGGTCCAAGACCTTGAGTATTTCATTCTTTCTTTGAAAAGGACAACTTTGACACTAAGTCCGTAAATCCCCATATTACTTATTAGCACTTCTAGGTGATCGACTTATATTGTACTCTCTATGTTGATCAACACTACATTCATTAAACGTATTTACGTTTAATTTGTGGCAACCTCACGTGCCTGTCGTATGACGACAAAACTTTTGTTTATCATACTCAGTCTTCTTTTGAAAACCATATCAAGTAGTTGACAAAAGATAACAACATTTAATAATAGTTGGATAGATTATCAATAATCCACTAAATGCATTTAAGTCTAGCCGAAGAATTGGCTTTAACTTCATCATACCTTAATTCATGCGTAAGGATACATGAATTACAAAACTTGTTCAGATTGAACTAAGACAAGGGTTAGAATACTTGCCTTTAGCGTCTTCTACAGTATAATTACTTTATGTTCGAGTCTTTCAAGTCTCTACAATACATGATTACATAACATCATACATTAGGTAATATATAATCAAGTATGTATATGACTATATCTTACCCTTCATCTCAATCTAATCATATATTAGATTTGTTTACCATCAATTCTGGCTTGTCATCCTACTTGCATTCATATTTGAATAGGTTATCAACAACCTTTATGTACTATCCTTACGGTTTAACAAAGTTTTAACAATGTTACTTCAAGTTTCTTTAAGGTAAGTTCGATTCAAATTAATCCCATTCCTTTCTTTGTACTCATTTTTATTCTTTACTATCTTTGATCAAGATCCAGGCATTTATGGCTTTCGATCATAAGCTTACATCTCGTCAATTTTGCGGTGCGAGAGTTTAGCGATAACAACGTCCGGACTTGGCCCCATTGCATGAAGTCCTTACTTACGATGGGTCGTATTTGTGGCCACTTTCTATATGCTTTCGGTTTTAGTCTCATCACTGTACGGCATGGCGTAACAAATTGGTCTAGGGTGGGCGCAGCGACACACTCTGTGCACCAGATAGTTTGGACAGTTTTTCAACTTTGCGAATTTCTCGGGCTCATAACTTCTTCGTTATAAGTCCGAATTGGCTCGTTCAAAAAGCCTACGGTTCACAAATTACATATTCTACTATCGTTCATGCAAAAATTTTATCTATTTGACTTTGTTTGCTAAAAATTCACCTATTGGTTCATTTTTAATGAAAAGCGATAAACGTTAAGTGAAACGTTCAACGCTTTCGTTTCTTCGCTCTAAGTTGGAATTCGATCATTTTTGAGTCCACAACTCTAGAATGCCAAATATGACTTGTCTCCATCGAAAACTAACATTTTCGAGTTCAAACACAAAATTTGACTTCTATTCCGAGAATTTCACGAATTCGACGATTATCGTCTAATCGTGCAATTTCCGGCAAATCCTCATTACTTATGATTTGTTCATTACTTCAAATGAATTCAATTCATCATATGAACATCTCAACATACTTACTACAACAATTTATTTTCATGTTGGATTTTGACTTATTCTTTCATGAGCTTATAACTTATTAAAGTATAAACTACTTATAGCTTCATTGTTCATAACTTATGAAAGTTAAGGTCTTTTTAATCACCATACTTACATGTTCTCAACATATAATATCATTCATGTATACATGATACATATTCATATAAGTTCTTCACTTTCATACTACTTCTTAAGATAAACTCATATTAAGTTCATATAACTTCTTCATAAGTTCATAACTTATACAAGTGTAAATGACTTATTTCCTACTTATACGGCTTAAGTTCATTGATTACTCATTCTTCTTGCTTCTTAACATCCATGTTCCTTAATCCATACTTTTCTTATCAACCTATCATGGTAGAGATAGAAGATAAATGGAGAAGAAGTCTTACCCTTTGAAGTTCTTGAAAAGTAGTCTTCTTCTTCTTCTTCTTCTTCTTCTTCTTCTTATAAATGGAAGTAACTTATTGTTGCTTATTCTCTTTAACACTTAAGCACTTTATAAGTTTGTTGGATTATTTGAACAAGTAAGAAATGGCTTGCATTCTTCTTCTATTTATAGAATTTCCAAAGCTAGGGTAGTTTAGTCAAAACACAATCCCACCTCCTTAAGCCACCTCCTTACTATTCATTACTTGTTAATCATAACTCTTATCTTTTTTTGCTTGGCCATTACTCTTAAGTCTTGGTCATCAAACATTATGCTTGATCACCAAGATTAACCACATTAACATGGTTTGCTCCATGGGTTAATCAACTTATTGGATCCTAGCTTGGGCTTAGATTTACTTAACCTTTGGGCTTTGTATTAACAAACACTAACTTGTGTATTAATCAATAGTTGGGCCTCACCATTAATTCACTTGGGCTTGTACAAATTCCTAACCAATCTTACAAGTCCAATATCATTAACTCAATACATATACATATTGTTGACTTATCATTCTCGTATTCTAATTCATATACAACTTCATTTATATACGATATACCATCCTTCATACAAACTCAGTATAATACTTCATATTATACTCAGTATTCATTACTTAAATACAATACTCATGTATCATACGATTATTACCTAACTCATTAATTCTTCTCTTTCCTTAACGTTCTCAATTTAAGTCCATGAGCGAAATATTGCGTTTTCATAACTAGTAGATTATTACATAATCAAATCTTACTTTAATATTCCATACTTAGATTATTATTACATAATCCATCTTACTTTGACATTCTATCATTACGTATTTCTCAGAAATTCAAAAATAAATCCCGAGCAAATATCGATGAATAGTGTTTTTTGGAAAATTTCTAAAAAAACTTTTATTTCTGTCTTGGAAATTCAAACACTTTAATTCCTTCACGTAGCTAAAATACTACGACATTCCAACATTATTAGGTTATAGAATAACAACCATCTTGATATCACATAGATTATAATTTTATTTATTATTTAATTCAATACAATTATTTTACAATAAGATCCAAATTTCTCGGTCGTTACATCCTTCCCCCCTTATAAGGATTCTGTCCCCAGAATCTCGTCTTACTTTAATCAAATAATTGAGGAAAATTTTTCTTCATCTTTTCTTCTAATTCCCACGTTGCTTCTTCGGCATCGTGGTTCTTCCATAATACCTTTACCGAAGGTATTACTTTGTTCCGCAGAACTTGCTCCTTCCTATCGATAATTTGAATCGGCAATTCTTCATACGTTAAGTCCTTCTCGATATGAATCAGCTCATACTCGATTACATGCTTATAGTCCGGCTTATAAGGACGTAACACAGATACATGAAACACGTTATGTATTCGTTCTAGGTCTGGAGGTAATGCTATCACATAGGCTACCTCTCCCACCCGTTTTAATACTTCAAAAGGTCCTATAAACCTTGGACTTAACTTTCCTTTCTTTCCAAAGCGTATCTTTCCTTTCCAGGGAGATACCTTTAAAAACACATATGAGCCTACTTCAAACTCTCGATTTAATCTATGCGAGTCCGCATATTTCTTCTGTCTGTCCTGAGCTGTCACAAGACGCATCCATATTAACTTTATTACATCCGCTGTCTGCTGCACCAATTCTGGTCCTAGCATCCAGCGTTCTCCCACTTCATCCCAATACAATGGTGTTCTGCACCTTCTTCCGTACAAAGCTTCATAAGGCGGCATGCCTATGCTTGCATGATAACTGTTGTTATACGCAATCTCTATAAGTGGTAGGTGATCATCCCAACTACCCTTGAAATCCATGACGCAAGACCTCAACATGTCTTCTAACGTCTGAATTGTCCTCTCGCTCTGCCCATCAGTTTGTGGATGATACGATGTACTTAACTTCAACTGTGTTCCCAACTGTTCTTGCAAACTTCTCCAAAAGTTCGATGTGAATCGTGGATCACGATCTGACACAATCGATACTGGTACTCCATGTCTGGAAATAATTTCCTTAACATAAAGTTTAGCTAACTGGTCTAAGTTATACTTGACCCTAATTGGTAAGAAGTGAGCCGATTTCATCAACCGGTCTACTATTACCCAAATCGAATCGTACCCTTTTGCCATTGTCGGAAGTCCCACCACGAAGTCCATCGTGATATGCTCCCACTTCCATTATGGAATCTCCAATTACTGTAACAAGCAACTGGATCATTGATGTTCGGCCTTAACTTTTTGACAAGTCAAGCACCTACTCACATACTCCTCTATTTCTCTTTTCATGTTCGCCACCAAAAACTCTCATCGAAGGTCTTGATACATCTTTGTACTACCAGGATGTATCGAGTACCTTGAACTATGAGCTTCCTGTAACACTTGATCTTTTAATTTCATCTCATTCGGAACCCAAATTCTTCCTTCAAATCTTAATAATCCCTCATTATCAAGACTATACTTAATATCCTTTTCATCCGCTAACATCTTCTTCACTTGGTCACACTCATCAGTTTTGAGTTGTACCTCTTTAACTCTCTCTCTACGATGGTAGATTGCATCTCTATCGTAAAAAAAATATCTATACCGATTCACTTGGCATCTTCAATTCTATCTCCAGCCTAGCCATCTCTGTTATTAACTCATTTTGAGTCGTTAACATAGACAACTTTTCCTGACCCTTCCTACTTAAGGCGTCGGCAACTACATTGGCTTTTCCAGGGTGATACAAGATTTCACAATCGTAATCCTTTATCAACTCCAGCCATCTTCTCTATCTCATATTCAACTCCTTCTGTGTGAAGATATATTTAAGACTCTTATGGTCTATATATATCTCACATTTCTCCCCATAAAGATAATGTCTCCATATCTTTAATGCAAATACTACCACGGCCAGTTCCAGATCATAGGTAGGGTAAACTTTCTCATAATCCTTCAACTATCGTGATGCATACGCAATGACCTTGCCATGCTGCATGAGCACGCAACCATGTCCTCTATGCGAAGCATCGCTATAAATTACAAAATTTCCTGTGTCATCGGGTAATGACAAAAAAACAGTAGCTTCACTTAATCTTTTCTTGATTCTTGAAAACTGTCTTCACATTTATCCATCCACACGTATTTCACCGTCTTCCTTGTCGGGTTTAGTCAACGGAGTAGCTATCTTGAAAATCTTGGATAAATCTTGATAGTATCCCACTAACCCTAGGAAACTCCGCTTTCCTCGATCGGCGTTTTTGTTGTTCCCGACTCATCACTACTTCTTCCTTCTTATTTGGATCCACTGAAATCCTTCTTGGTCAATGACATGACCTAAAAATTGTACCTTCTCCAACCAAAATTCATACTTAGTGAATTTCGCATATAACTTCTCCTTTCTTGGTGTCTCCAACACTAATCTTAAGTGTTAAGCATGATCTTTTGGAGTCTTAGAATAGACTAGAATATCATTGATAAACACAACAACGAACTTGTCCAAATATTGTTTGAACACTCTGTTCATCATATCCATAAATGCAGCTGGTGCATTCGTCAACCCAAATGACATTACCAGAAACTCGTAATGACCATAACGAGTCATGAATGTTGTCTTTGGTATGTCCTCCTTCCTAACCTTCAATTGGTGATACCCCGTCCACAAATCTATCTTAGAAAAATACTTTGCCCCTTTCAATTGATCAAAGAGATCATCAATCCTGGGCAATGGGTATTTATTCTTTATCGTTAACTTGTTCAACTCTCGGTAGTCGATACAAAGCCTTAACGATCCGTCTTTCTTTTTGACAAACAATACCGATGCCCCCCACGGGGAAACACTTGGTTGAATGTACTTCCTATCCAATAGTTCCTGTAACTGAACCATTAACTCTTTCATTTCCACATGCGCCATATGATACGGTGTTGCCCTTGAGACTGGTGCCGCTCCTGGCACAATGTCTATTACAAATTCGATCTCCCTATCCGGTGGTAAACCCGATAATTCACTTGGAAATACATCCATGAATTCGTTTACTATAGGTATTTGTTCCATGGTTGCTCCCACTTGCTGGGTGTCAACAACGTGACATAGATAACCTACACACCCTTTCCTTAAAAGTCTTCTAGTTTGTGTCATCGTAAGGCAACACGACGAGCGTCCGAAATGATTTATTACCGTAAAATATTACAGGAGGTTGTCTCAACGTCCTAATGCTCACACATTTCTTTTGGCAATCTATAATTGCTCCATGGTTAATCAACCAATCCATTCCAAGAATTACATCAAATTCTCCCAACTTTATCGGTATTAAATCTCTGATAATTTACAACCCGTATATCTATGCAACAATTCCTATGAATATCTTGACGAGAATTATCTCTTCATTTGCTACCTTAATAATCAAAGGTATAAGCAACTTTTTGGAAAGTAATTCTAATCGTCTAGCAAAATCACATGCTATAAATGAACAAGTAGCACCCGAATCAAATAGCACGTAAGCATTTATGTTATTGATTGGGATAATACCTACAACTACATCCCCTGATGCCACCGCATCTTGGACCGTCATATTAAAAGTGCGGGCCATTGGTCTACCCGGCTGAGCTGGACCACTAATAGCCAACTTACTGCTATTAGTGCCCTTATTTCCATCTGTCCCCTTCTTTGGGCAGTTCTTTGCTATGTGGTCAGTTGATCCACATATAAAACATCCGTGATTTTTCTTTGGATTTGGACAGTTAAGCAAAATATGCCCTTCCTGTCCACAATTATAACATATTGCCTTTCCCTTGAGATAGACTCCTAAATGAGTCTTCCCATAGGTTTTATAGGCCTCCATCCTCCTCTTAGAATCCCCTTGTTTTACTCCGGTATTCCCAGAGTTAAATCCCTTCCTCTTTTGACCGTCGCCACTACTGCCATTGGCTCCCTCGGTCTTCATTCCTCCCTCAACTTTACCCTTGTTTTTCTTATCTTTGTGGTACTGGCTGAGAGCCTCATTCCCACCCTCGGCAATTATTGCCTTTTCTAATATGGTTCCAAAGGAAGTACTTTGGAACACAAAAATTCGGCTATAGAGCCAGGGTTTCAAGCCCTGCTCGAATCGTCTAGCCTTTCTTACTTCAGTGTCCACTTGATGTGGAGCAAATCTTGCCAGTTCATTAAACTTGGCGACATCTTTGAGGAACCAAATCATATCCCTTGTTTCAAATCAAGAAACCTCATTTCCATCCTTCCCTGCATACTCGTGGGAAAGTAGTTCTCGAAGAAAATCTCCTTGAACCTCACCCACGTTAGATTTTCTATACCGGCCCTAGCCTGGTTTGCCTCCCACCAGAAATTGGCCTCACCCTTCATCATATAGGTTGCAAAGGCAACCTTCTGACCTTCATCAACATTTGCTATTACAAATGCTTTCTCAATCTCTTTCACCCAAGTCTGGGCTTCTATAGGGTCCGTAGTTCCTTTGAACTCCGGCGGATGACACTTTTGAAATCCTTAAAAGTAGTAGCTTCATCTTACCCCGAGATTTATGGGTACATTAGCCCCAGTCCTATTAAACGCAGCCGTTAAAAGATTAACAAACTCTTGCATTGGATTAACCGGACCTCCCTCCGGTTGATTAACATTAGAATCTTGATTTCGTTGTCTCCTTCTTGGCGGCATTTTGCTGTTAAGAAAACAACACATCATTATTACTTTCTTCTTGTTGTTTGGTTATTATTCGTAATGAAACAATAACTCATACTCATTACTCAATATGTTCCATAAAAAGACTTATATTGATTCATAACTTGTAGTATAACACTACATTGTTTACATTACACAGCCTAAG
This sequence comes from Panax ginseng, assembly GCA_020205605.1. NCBI lineage: Eukaryota > Viridiplantae > Streptophyta > Magnoliopsida > Apiales > Araliaceae > Panax > Panax ginseng. The sequence continues at coordinate 136,873,614 of CM035132.1, forward strand.
CTGATTACATTACCATCCCACAATTGCTTTCCAAAAATTGGGATTTACAAAAGACTACCCTTGATATACAAAAGAGGGTTTTACGTCACTACTAGATACATAATATTTACATATCTAAACTATTCCAACTATTACTAGATTACATCTGCCGAATGGCATTCTCAAAGTCTTTCTTGGCAATGAATGACATGACATCCGTGATAGTATGTCGAGTCTGCCCTTCTTCTATCGGATACCCAGCTACTTGCTGTTGGAAATCCACATGAGAACTCCTATATATATAGGACATCCTCTCTACCTTCTGTTTCTTAGTCTTTAGCTCCTGCTTGAGCTCAAAGACTTCGTGTTTCAGCTCATGGACCTTGTCCTTGGCCAAAACTCGATCATCATGCTCCTCTTCCCACATCCCTTCCATACTAGTCTTGTCCTCCCGGACAGCTTGGAGTTCCTCTTTTAACTCCTTAACCTCTTTACAATACTGGATGTTTCTATCCAATACTGACATAAATAGTGCCTTCATTGACTCCCCCGTAGTCAACTCTTCTGTAGGTGCAACCTGGTCAAAGGACATCACGTCCACCTCTTCCTCTAGCATGCCATCAAACACAGACATGTAGTCTAAGTTGTTCGAGTCTCCAGACTCGATTGCCACCACTACGGTTCTCTTTGCTATGGGATTTGGTAGTATCTCTACTCGATTTACCGAATCCTCGCTTACTACATGTATGTCTCTATACATATCATTTTCTCTTAACATCTACAATAAAACAATATAGTTTGATTAGTACACATCAGTAGAGTAATAAAAAAACATAAACATAATATAATGCATTTTTATAGGGTTATTTTCCATCTTTTACTTCTTTATTCTTTCTTAAGGTTATGACTTAAGGTTCTAGTTTCCCCTTAAGTTTTATAACCTGCTTTGATACCAACTTTGAAGGCCCCCCAAATCAGGGTTTCTTCCAACTTGACATGATGGTGTATATCTTGTCTTAACATTCATACATTCATCCAATTGAAAAGCCTCAAAAGAATGAATATCTCTTCTATATAATCAAAATAATATTTACATTTCCCCAAGTTCTAAAAACCCATTACAAAAAAGTTCTTTGTCATAATATCAACTACATTACAACATTAAACCTATACTATTACATAGACAGCTTAACGATCTGCCTTAGCTTTTCCTTTATCCTTATTCGATCCTTCGGGACGTTCAGTCTTAGCTGCATTCATATGGTTCAAGCAAGAGTGAGCATAACTAGCTCAGTAAGTATGACAATTTCAATAAACAACATGCTTGACACATAAGAATCGTATATCTTCAATAACTGAACAATAGTTATGAAGTACTATTGATGATTCAAAATAGCACTTCATCTTTCTTTCAAAATGTTTTACAATAATAACAATATTCAGTAAAACATTAACTCCGGTCCAAGACCTTGAGTATTTCATTCTTTCTTTGAAAAGGACAACCCGGCACTAAGTCCGTAAGTCCGATATTTCTTACAAGCACTTCTAGGTGATCAACCTATTGTACTCTATGTTGATCAACACTACATTCATTAAATGTATGTACATTTAATTTGTGGCAACCTCATGTGCCTGTCATATGATGACAAAACTTTTGCTCACCATACTCAGTCTTCTTTTGAAAACCATATCAAGTATTTGACAAAAGATAACAACATTTAATAACAGTTGGATAGATTATCAATAATCCACCAAATGCATTTAAGTCTAGCCGAAGAATTGGCTTTAACTTCATCATACCTTAATTCATGCGTAAGGATACATGAATTACAAAGCTTGTTCAGATTGAACTAAGACAAGGGTTAGAATACTTGCCTTTAGCATCTTCTACAGTATAATTACTTTATGTTCGAGTCTTTTAAGTCTCTACAATACATGATTACATAACATCAAACATTAGGTAATCTATAATCAAGTATGTATATGACTATATCTTACCCTTCATCTCAATCTAATCATATATTAGATTTGTTTACCATCAATTCCGGCTTGTCATCCTACTTGCATTCATATTTGAATAGGTTATCATCAACCTTTATGTACTATCCTTACGGTTTAACAAAGTTTTAACAATGTTACTTCAAGTTTCTTTAAGGTAAGTTCGATTCGAATTAATCCCATTCCTTTCTTTGTACTCATTTTTATTCTTTACTATCTTTGATCAAGGATTGGCGTTGTGGCGCCAGTCATAAGCTTACATCTCGCGTTGCGGCCGAGTTTAGCGATAGCAACGTCCGGACTTGGCGGCTTGCGGCGAGTCCTTACTCGATGGGCGTATCTTGCTGTGCCCTTTTCGATATGCTTTCGGTTTTAGTCTCATGCTGCGGCGTGACAAATTGGTCTAGGGCTTGCCTGCGCCGGCTTACTCTCATCACCACCGAATAGTTTTGGACGATTTTTCAACTTTGCGAATTTCCCGGGCTCATAACTTCTTCGTTATAAGTCCAAATTGGCTCGTTCAAAAGCCTACGGTTCACAAATTACATACTCTACGCGTTCATGCAAGAATTTTATCTATTTGACTTCGTTTGCTAAAAATTCACCTATTGGTTCATTTTTAACGAAAACCGATAAACGTTCGTGAACGTTCAACGCTGTCGTTCTTCGTTCTAAGTCGATTTGAATCATTTTGAGTCCACAACTCTAGAATGCCAAATATGACTTGTCTCCATCGAAAACCAATGTTTCCGAGTTCAAACACAAAATTTGACTTCTATTCCGAGAATTTCACGAATTTGACAATTATCGTCTAATCGTGCAATTTTTGCAAATCCTCATTACTTATGATTTGTTCATTACTTCAAATGAATTCAATTCATCATATGAACATCTCAACATACTTACTACAACAATTTATTTTCATGTTGGATTTTGACTTATTCTTTCATTAGCTTATAACTTATTAAAGTATAAACTACTTATAGCTTCATTGTTCATAACTTATGAAAGTTAAGGTCTTTTTAATCACCATACTTACATGTTCTCAACATATAATATCATTCATGTATACATGATACATATTCATACAAGTTCTTCACTTTCATACTACTTCTTAAGATAAACTCATATTAAGTTCATATAACTTCTTCATAAGTTCATAACTTATACAAGTGTAAATGACTTATTTCCTACTTATACGGCTTAAGTTCATTGATTACTCATTCTTCTTGCCTCTTAACATCCATGTTCCTTAATCCATACTTTTCTTATCAAACTATCATGGTAGAGATAGAAGATAAATGGAGAAGAAGTCTTACCTTTTAAAGTTCTTGTAAAGTAGTCTTCTTCTTCTTCTTACAAATGGAAGTAACTTATTGTTGCTTATTCTCTCTAACACTTAAGCACTTTGTAAGTTTGTTGGATTATTTGAACAAGTAAGAAATGGCTAGCATTCTTCTTCTATTTATAGAATTTCCAAAGCTAGGGTAGTTTAGTCAAAACACAATCCCACCTCCTTAAGCCACCTCCTTACTATTCATTACTTGTTAATCACAACTCTTATCTTTTGCTTGGCCATTACTCTTAAGTCTTGGTCATCACACATTATGCTTGATCACCAAGATTAACCACATTAACATGGTTTGCTCCATGGGTCAATCAACTTATTGGATCCTAGCTTGGGCTTAGATTTACTTAACCTTTGGGCTTTGCATTAACAAACACTAACTTGTTTATTAATCAATAGTTGGGCCTCACCATTAATTCACTTGGGCTTGTACAAATTCCTAACCAATCTTACAAGTCCAATATCATTGCTCAATACATATACGTATTGTTGACTTATCATTCTCGTATTCTAATTCATATACAACTTTGTTATATATGATATACCATCCTTCATACAAACTCATATAATACTTCATATTATACTCAGTATTCATTACTTATGCAATACTCACGTATCATACGATTATTACCTACGATTATTACCCTAACTCTCAATTAATTCTTCTCTTTCCTTAACGTTCTCAATTTAAGTCCATGAATATCGAAATATTTTTTCGTTTTCCATACTTAGATTATTATTACATAATCCATCTTACTTTGACATTCTATCATTACGTATTTCTCGAAATTATTCAAAAATAAATCGAGCAAATAAATCGATGAATAGTGTTTTTCCCAAATTTTCTCGAAAAAAGAAGGGTATTTTCAAATCATCTTGGAAATTCAAACACTTTAATTCCTTCATCGTAGCTAAAATACTATAACATTCCAAACATTATTAGGTTATAGAATAACAACCATCTTGATATCACATAGAATATAATTTTATTTATTATTTAATTCAATAAAATTATTTTACAATAAGATCCGAATTTCTATCATTCGTAACATTACAGTCATGATTATACCAATTAATCCCTGGTCATAATCATACCAAGTCCATCTATGCATTAAAGGCCACAGATGACTTTGAACATAATATAAACATGAGGATGATGACAATGATATAAGAATTTAATAAAATAAGTTCAAGAATTAATTTATCCAGGAACTAATAACGTCCAAATTGTCAACACGATACTTCTTTGTAGAGTAAAATTCAAGAATGCTCAGAAGAATATTTTCATGAAAAGATACTGGATGAAGCGCAAATATACAGGATATTCTACTAATTTCATGGAGTATAGAATCCAAAACTTTAACCAACTAAGTATAATAGAATATATGAAACTGCAAATTGATTTTCACCCGCCATGCGGTAATCCAAGTATATAGATCATTTCCACAATTTAATAAGGAATGAATACAAAGGATCATTCACCATGCGTGTGGTAATCCACATAGATAGGTTATTATAACAGAATAATAAAGAATGGAATAACAGAAGAATTCACCATGCATGCAATAGATCGCACAGACAGGTTATTCCCAACAAAATAATAAATAATAGAACCAGGTCATGCGTAAACGCACAAACAGGATATTCTGACAGAATAATAAAAAATGGAATAACAACAGAATTCACCATGCATGCGATAGACCGCACAGACAGGTTATTCCAACAAAATAATAAATAATGGAACTAGGTCATCCGTAAATGCACAGACAGGATATTTCGACAGAATAATAAAGAATGGAATAATAGAAGAATTTCACCATGTATGCGGTACTTCGCATAAACAGGTTATTCCAACATAATAATAAAGAATGGAATAATAGAAGAATTTCACCATGTATGCGGTACTTGGATGTATGAGTTATTCCAACATAATGATAAAGAATGGAATAAAGAAGAATTTCACCAAGTATAGGGTATCTCACATTATCAAAGTTATTCCAACAGAATAATAAAGAATGTAATAACAGAAGTTCTCTTTATGAATACGAAAGAAATAATACCCCTTACCTTAAAAGAAACTGGATATAGGAGTAGTGAAGTAGCAGAATACCTTTTTTTCTTTCTCTCTATAGTTTCTCTCTCTAGTTTCAAAGAATTAAAAGAAATAATGAAGGAATGAGCTTCTATTTATAGGAGAATGGACCTAATAGTAACTAATTCATGAACGGTCCGATTGATTTACTTTTAAACGGACATTCCATATTGATTTACTATGCAAGATTAATAAAATATTCTAATAAAACAAAATTTTTAAATAAAATATAATATATTCTATTTATAATCTAATAAAACGAATAACTTTATAAAAGTATTCTGCTTTATATAAAACGATTTTACTATGCAAAAACTATGTAGGCATTATGCAAACACTATGCATAATAAAATATAATATATTCTATTTATAGTCTAATAAAATAAATAACTTTATAAAAGTATTACATTTTATATAAAAGATTTTAATATGCATAATAGAATATAATATATTCTATTTATAGTCTAATAAAACAAATAACTTTATAAAAGTATTATGTTTTATATAAAAAAATTACATTTTATTACATTAATAATACTAATAAAACAAAATTTATATATATATAATATATGTGACAACCTTAAATTTTTATAAGTTATTAAAATAAGATTTTAATAATTAAAATTCTTATTATGAGGTGTATATATTTTGAATTATGTGATTTGGTGTAAAGAGAATTATATATTCATATGTTGGAGAATGTGAGATTTAATAGTTAATTAAACCATTAAAGAAATTAAATAATATTAGTTTATTTAATTAAGTTGAAATTATTTTATGAGATAATATAATTTTAATTATTATGCCTTGTGGGCAATGGAAATTATTATGAGTTAAGTTTCATAAATAGTGTGAATAATTCACTTAATTAAAATAGTGAATTAATAAAAGTATAGTTGATTTAATAAAGTGAGAAGATAATATATTGCATGAAAATGTAAATGTTAGTATAATGCGAGTAAAATATTTATTAAATACATTAAATATTTTAGTTGCAAATTTTATGAAATCAAATGAATATTTATGGTATTAAATAAATATTTAATGAAAATTGTTAAGGAATAGTTTATTTAAGTGTGATAAAATAGATGGGATTTATACGTATTTTATTATGCGAGTATAATTGTGATATTCTAATTTAATTAAATAATTAAATTAGAGGAGTGAGAATTTGTTAAATAATGTTATGATTATAATGGTTGAATAGAAATTATAATTTTACTAATAAGGTTAATTTTATTTCTTAAGGAATTAAAGGTACATAATCTAGTTTATATTTCTAGTTTATGTGTTCTTGAGTTTCTTTTAAAATTAGAGTTTTGGTTAATGAATTTGTGGGTTACGATGTTTTATATGTTATTAGATATTTATAATTTGATAATGGTCATCTAAAAACAAATTTTCAAAAATCAAATTCATGTATTCATACTAAAGAAGAGGAGTTTGGATTTTGATTGTAATGTGTGTTTTTGTGTACTTTGGGACTAAAGTTGATGATGAATTAAGTGATGGAAACTTTAAATTGATGGATGATTGTTGTTCTCCTCTATAAAACAAAAACACCGCAACTTGAATCGGATCGAATTGGTTAAGAAATGAATTAAGTGATGAATGAATACACTTAGCATGTTGAAAATAGGAAAAATTAATATAAACAAATTAGAATTAGTATAAACCAAGTCCCACATCAACTAAATTGAGAACTTTACCCTTTGCTAAACCTATAAATAGAAGGGCTTGATCCTTTATTTCATTCACCAACAATAAGGCCTCCAATTTTTGAAAAAGGCTTTGTTGTGGGAGAACTTTTTATAAAGATCTCCTTAGTTAAATTTTGGCGTGGAAGTGCGTATTCAGTTTGTGAAACTCGTATTTTCGGGTATGTTTCTTATTTAATTTTTGGTAATGTTATTATTTTAAATATTGTATTTAGTTTGTTAGTTAAAGGTTATATTTTGGAAGTTTAGTTAGTTTTGTTAGTAAACTAGTTAGTTTACTATATTTATTTTGGCTTATAATTGATTATGTAAATGAGTTCTAATGATTTTAGTTAGAGATATGAAGCCTTAACATCATCCAAGTGTAACCAAAACTCACAAAATAAAATATTTACAAAGAACCATGTTGGACAGTTTTTGGGACTGAGCTTGAGGACCATTTTTGCTTTTGATTTATGTCTAAAAGCTTAATTTGATCATTGTATGTTATATCCCTCTAAGTTCTGAAGATTAACTAACATGAATGAACCAAAACGGAGTTAAAATGAATCCGTGGTGAAGATTTTAGTAAACCATGTCTAGAAATGAAAACTTAATGAACAGTGACTATAGTGTCAAATTCTGGAATAACTATGTTGCCTAAAAAATTCTGAGTTTCTGGATAGTTGTAGTGCTCTGAGTTAGGAAGCCATAGGCTTTGGAATGACCTCATTCCAACCTCGGATGAGTGATTTACGGTGATTAGAAGGAAATGTGTCAAATTTGTCAAACTAAAAGTCAGCAGCGGGAGGTACTATTTGGGACACTGTTTCAATTAGTTAATGTTTCCAAAAACTTCTGGGCTTTTGGTATGTTATAGTACACTGAATTAGCTTTCCATAAACTCCAGAACAGACTAATTCCGACTTTGGAGCAAAGAGTTATGACCATTCAAAGTAGTCGCGTCAAAACTGTCTAACCAACTCGGGACAGTCACCTTGAACGAATTTTTCGGAATTTTGTGTTTTGAATTTGGAAATAGTCAAAGAATGAAAGTTGTAGCCTTGGAAGTTAGCTTCGCGTGGGCTCAAGAATCGTTCAAAATTTTTTTGAAACGAATTAGTTATGACTGTTTTAGCGAGAGAGGGTAAAGTTGGGAAAGAATGAAAAACAGATTTGAACGCCCTTTTTGAACACTGTTTTGGACTGTCTATCTTATCCAAAATGGATGTCCAATAACTTTAAAAAATAATTTAATATGATGTTTATAGCATATCCAAAGTTGGATGTCATCGGACTTATGAGATATAGCGTAAAGTTTACATTACAACTACTATGCGTTAATATATGACTAATGGATGTGAATCCATGATTATATAATTGTGTAGGAATACATGAAGTGCAGATAAGCGTTAAGCAGTTAAGTCGTAGTTCATAAACTACGGATCAGGCATGTCTTTCAGTTCCTATTTGCTAAGTGAACTTGATGATTAACTGTTTTAAATCTTTATTGCAAAAAACATGATGTGTTATATATATGTTGAAAGTATGAAATGTTAAAGTCGATTTATGACTATGTTGATTGATTAAAGCATGCTGATTGAGTAAGGACTCAATCTTTATACTTGTTATATGAACTGTAGCATGTATGTTATATCTTGAGCATGTTATTATGTGTTATGTGATGCATGAAAACTGTTAGATTTTGCTGAGCTGTAGAGCTCAACCTTGCAAATAACCACTTTTGCAGGTTCAAGATTTAAGGTAAACTTATGTGTAACTTGAAAGACATGAATCAGATGTGATACTTGAAGATTTATACACTTTGGTTGTGTTATTATTATTTAAACCATGTTTAAGGTTCCGAATAATGTATTAATGTTGAATTGTAATATCGTTTTGCGATGTAAACTATTGTAGTATTAAAATGATTCTGAAATATTTAGATGTATAGGTTGAATGTTTTGGGAACGAGGATAGTTTGTAATAAAAAAATTTAATTATTCCGCAAATTTCAATGGTTGTATTATCGTTTAAGGATGTAAAATTAGAGGTTGAATGTATTATTAACGACCGAAGTCGAGAATTAAATTGTATGAATTTTGGGGTCGTTACAGTTGGTATCAAAGCTGATAGATTTGAAACCTTAGGTAATAGTACCTTAGGCTATAACCTTAGAGAAGAGAGGTGAAGATAATGAACGAATAAGCTCAAATAGAGTTTGAACAATAAGAAGTAATTTAAGAAATTTATAAAGAAGGGATTAAAACATGTGTAAGAGGATTCAAAAAAGAATCTCACAGAGTTATAAGGAATATGAATGTGAGATTACTTAACTCCAATAATAAGGATGTAAGGTGATAATAAATAGACAATGTCTATACAAAGAGAATGATAAAGAAGTTAAGAATAAAAAGTTATATCTAAGTATGGTAAAATTGTACTCATTAATAGTTGATGTATGGTATCTGGGCTAAACGATTCCTTCATAGAGCGGAGGTATATACGAACTAGCAACTCGGAACCTAGTTTGTTGGTTGTTTGTGGGAAACCACTCAGCGTACCATATTAAAACTATTAGACACTCGATGTGTACCATGTATAGAAAATGGATACGTATGATGAAAATGTGGAACTCGAATGAATTCATGAGCAATGTAAATGAAGTTAGAAATTCTTAAAGGAAGAATTATTATATAAACAAGAAATTCAAAGAAGAACCTTGAAGAGATATAAAGATAAGAAATAGGAGTTACCCTAACTCCAATAGCCAAGATAACGAATAATGATGAATAGGCAAAGCCTGTAAGATTAAAAGAATAAATGAAATCGTAAATGATGAAAAAGGAAAGAAAGATGATCGTAAAACAAAACAATCACGAGTTAAGAAAAGAATTTTAAGGGAGATAATTATAGAATAATATCACAACGTGATCTGTTTAAGTTATAAAAGAAAGATGGTTTGTAATGTTTGAATAATTATAGCTTGATGCTATGAAGATAATGTACTATGAAATAGTACGAGGTAAACTCGCGAAGAGTTATAAATGATGTGGTATGAAAAATTTGTATTGAGTAAGTTAAGGGCAATTTAAGAATAAGTTAAGAGTAAGGTAATGTTAGGTGGGATTTCAATTGAGGACTCATGTGATGGCTAATTTGTACAAACCTTTTCTCATGTGTATATTGATAGTTAGAAACTATTAAGATTAGTTAGATATTACTAGGATTAGGTGCAGTTCTTAAAACTAATGCATATGGTAAATTCGTGACTCATAATAATATGGTATGTTTTGAACCCCTCAGCGAATGGACGCCTATGGTCTGACTAGGATAAGTTCTTAAACTCATATTATTGCGGCAAGTTCCTGAACTTCTAATATATTGCATGAAAATGTAAATGTTAGTATAATGCGAGTAAAATATTTAATAAGTACATTAAATATTTTAGTTGCAAACTTTATGAAATAAAATGAATATTTATGGTATTAAATAAATATTTAATGAAAATTGTTAAGGGATAGTTTATTTAAGTGTGATAAAATAGATGGAATTTATACGTATTTTATTATGCGAGTATAATTAGGATATTCTAATTTAATTAAATAATTAAATTAGAGGAGTGAGAATTTGTTAAATAATGTTATGATTATAATGGTTGAATAGAAATTATAATTTTACTAATAAGGTTAATTTTATTTCTTAAGGAATTAAAGGTACATAATCTAGTTTATATTTCTAGTTTATGTGTTCTTGAGTTTCTTTTAAAATTAGAGTTTTGGTTAATGAATTTGTGGGTTACGATGTTTTATATGTTATTAGATATTTATAATTTGATAATGGTCATCTAAAAACAAATTTTCAAAAATCAAATTCATGTATTTATACTAAAGAAGAGGAGTTTGGATTTTGATTGTAATGTGTGTTTTTGTGTACTTTGGGACTAAAGTTGATGATGAATTCGTGATGGAAACTTTAAATTGATGGATGATTGTTGTTCTCCTCTATAAAACAAAAACACCGCAACTTGAACGGATCGAATTGGTTAAGAAATGAATTCGTGATGAATGAATACACTTAGCATGTTGAAAATAGGAAAAATTAATATAAACAAATTAGAATTAGTATAAACCAAGTCCCACATCAACTAAATTGAGAACTTTATCCTTTGCTAAACCTATAAATAGAAGGGCTTGATCCTTTGTTTCATTCACCAACAATAAGGCCTCCAATTTTTGAGAAAGGCTTTGTTGTGGGAGGACTTTTTATAAAGATCTCCTTAATTAAATTTTGGCGTGAAAGTGCGTATTCAGTTTGTGAAACTCGTATTTTCGGGTATGTTTCTTATTTAATTTTTGGTAATGTTATTTATTTTAAATATTGTATTTAGTTTGTTAGTTAAAATTTAAATTTTGGAAGTTTAGTTAGTTTTGTTAGTAACTAGTTAGTTTACTATGTTTATTTTGACTTGTAATTGATTATGTAAATGAGTTCTAATGATTGTAATTAGAGATATGAAGCCTTAACATCATCCAAGTGTAACCAAAACTCACAAAATAAAATATTTACAAAGAACCATGTTGGACAGTTTTTGGGACTGAGCTTGAGGACCATTTGTGCTTTTGATTTATGTCTAAAAGCTTAATTTGATCATTGTATGTTATATCCCTCTAAGTTCTGAAGATTAACTAACTTGAATGAACCAAAACGGAGTTAAAATGAATCCGTGGTGAAGATTTTAGTAAACCGTGTCTAGAAATGAAAACTTAATGAACAGTGACTATAGTGTCAAATTCTGGAATACCTATGTTACTTGAAAAATTTTGAGTTTCTGGGTAGTTGTAGTGCACTGAGTTAGGAAGCCATAGGCTTTGGAATGACCTCATTCCAACCTCGGATGAGTGAGTTACGGTGATTGGAAGGAAATGTGTCAAATTTGTCAAACTAAAAGTCAGCAGCGGGTGGTACTATTCAGGACACTGTTTCAATCAGTTAATGTTTCCAAAAACTTCTGGGCTTTTGGTATGTTATAGTATACTGAATTATCTTTCCATAAACTCCAGAACGGACTAATTCCGACTTCGGAGCAAAGAGTTATGACCATTCAAAGTAGTCGCGTCAAAACTGTCTAACCAACTCGGGACAGTCACCTTGAATAAATTTTCCGAAATTCTGTGTTTTGAATTTGGTAATGGTCAAAGAATGAAAGTTGTAGCCTCAGAAGTTAGCTTCGCATGGGCTCAAGAATCGTTCAAAAATCTTTTGAAACGAATTAGTTATTACTGTTTTAGCGAGAGAGGGTAAAGTTGGGAAAGAATGAAAAACATATTTGAACGCCCTTTTTGAACACTGTTTTGGACTGTCTATCTTATCCAAAATGGGTGTCCAATAACTTTTAAAAATAATTTAATATGATGTTTATAGCATATCCAAAGTTTGATGTCATCGGACTTATGAGATATAGCGTAAAGTTTACATTACAACTACTATGCGTTAATATATGACTAATGGATGTGCATCCATGATTATATAACGTGTAGGAATACACGAAGTGCGAGATAAGCGTTAAGCGCTTAAGTCGTAGTTCATAAACTACGGATCGTGCAAGTCTTTCGCCTCCTATTTGCTATGTGAACTTGATGATTAATCTGCTTTTAAATCTTTATTGCAAAAAGCATGATGTGTTATATATATGTTGAAAGTATGAAATTTTAAAGTCGATTTATGACTATGTTAATTGATTAAAGCATGCTGATTGAGTAAGGACTCAATCTTTATACTTGTTATATGAACTGTAGCATGTATGTTATATCTTGAGCATGTTATTATGTGCTATGTGATGCATGAAAACTATTAGATTTTGCTGAGCTGTCAAGCTCAACCTTGCAAATAACCACTTTTGTAGGTTCAAGATTTAAGGTAAAGTTATATGCTACTTGATAGACATGAATCAGATGTAATACTTGAAGATTTATACATTTTGGCTGTGTTATTATTATTTAAACCATGTTTAAGGTTCTGAATAATGTATTAATGTTGAATTGTAATATCGTTTTGCGATGTAAACTATTGTAGTATTAAAATGATTCTGAAATATTTAGATGTAAATGTTGAAGGTTTTAGGAACGAGGATAGTTTGTAATAGAAAATTTTAATTATTCTGCAAATTTCAATGGTTGTATTATCGTTTAAGGTTGTAAAATTAGAGGTTGAATGTATTATTAACGACCTAAGTCGAGAATTAAATTGTATGAATTTTGGGGTCGTTATAATATATATATATATATATATATATATATATATATATATATATATATATAAAAACATTCGTGAATTCATAAAAAGACACCTCAATATATTTAACAACATTTATCATCATTATTATAATTCGTAATATTAATCCAATCAAATCGTTCCCAGAAAAGAGGTGGCTTTCCAATAAGGATTCCTCCCTATTGGCGCACAATTAGGTGACCAAACCTCTCCTTGGCAAAACTTCTAGACATCGTTAATATTACAAATAATAATATTAATAACTCTGTCATCTCAATTATTGATTTAATAATATATAAAATATCGATAATAATTGAATCAAATAACGTGAGATACTATGCAATAATTGAACAAAATTGAGTGACTTCTCACGTAAACATCAATAATTAATACCGTGTGCTACTATGCAACCACACGTATTATTATACTTTTACTACCGAGTAGTTCAACAGTTTTAACGGTAAAACTTCCGCCGTTATTTTTATAAAAATATTTTTGTCATTTTCTCAATCCGAAAATAATTCTATTGTGGGGTCCACCAATAATTGTGCTGTCGTACGAATATTCCCTGTTAAAACGAATATTCCCCGACCAATCGAATATTATATAACAACTTGCGTACTTTGTAAAATTTCTAAATATTACCCACAAGTATAACATTATCTCAAATCCACACCATAATTTTGAAAAAATATTTCAAGAAATTTAAATCTTTATTCATAAAATTTGGGGTCTCACAATCTCCCCTCCTTATGAAATTTTGCCCTCAAAATTTACGTACGTACCTGGTATGCCGAAGAGATGAGGATACCTTGACTTCATTTCAGATTCCAACTCTTGAGGTATAACCTTTGAGTGTTGAATACGATCCTTCTTATCCAAGATTTTAACACGTATCTCCTCATACGTTAAATCTTCTGTTATCTCGTCTAGTTTTAATTCAATATTATGGTTTGGGTCATCCACATATTTACGTAACATCGATACGAAAAAAGAAACGTTATGAACACACGACATACTTAGCAGTAAGGCGAGTTTATAGGCCATAGTTCCTACTCGAACGAGAATTTCAATTGGACCAATTAAATCAAGGGTTGAGATTTACTCTCTTCGTCGTCTCTTGCTTCTAGAATAAAGCCCTCTTGAACCTTCTTCTCTGTATTCATCAGTTCGGAGTATGTAGCTTGCACGACTTTAACTTTATCGATTAAAGTCGATTCTACTCGTATATTTGATATCACCATGTGGGTCCTTAGAGTCCTTTACTCTATCTTCATCATTTGTAAGTTATACGAAATGGGTTTTTATGTTAACAACATCGCACTCGTAAACACATACGATCTTCTACTCAACGCGTCAGCTACCACGTTCTCTCTTCCACAATGATATTGAATGGTATTATCGTAATCTTCAACAGCTCGAGCCAGCGTCTTTGGCGCATGATACATTCATTTTGGTTGAAGAAATATTTAAGGGTTTTAGAAATGGGTTTTGTACTGGGGTCAATACAAAATTTGATTTCACGCTCTAGGGGTAGGCTAAGAATTCTTCAAGAATACGTCAGGAAATTTATTAACAATAGAAATGTCATTCAAAACTGTGACTCTCATCCAAGACTTGGATATCACGTCACATTGATACCTATCAACTTGTCATCGTCATTCACGACGTCGCCTACAGATAGTCTGGCTTCACTGCATTCCACACAAGGAAGTCACCAGATAATGGCTTGGGGCTCTTTACTTATGGCTTGATATGACAGTGATTGACTTTATTGGTTTGGTTGCTTGGATTCGCATAACAGGTTGGTTAGGAATATGAAAGCTAACAACCTTACGAAAAGCATGATTAGTAGTTAATCAATCGATTCCTAAAATCACATCAAGGACAAGTATTTTCAAAGAGATAAGATCGACATGTAACGACGTGAAGGTGTCGATTTGAATCAACAAGATTTATAAACAGTGGAGGTAACGAAGGTTTCTACTAACGAAGTTTCAACCAATAATTCAGAGTTTAACTTCTCTGGGGTCAAATTTAAACGTTGAGTGCAAGCAAGAGAGATCAAATAATAGGTAGCACCGGTATTGAATAAGGTATAGACTTCGTAAGCGTTTATGATTAACTTACCCGTGATAACTTCGTTCGGGTTCCTCGACAGACGCTCTTACTTAAACTACCGGCTTTGACTTGTCTGAGACATCTTTTGGCATCACTATCCCAGCTAGACTTGACTTCACTACACGACAAAATTGAGCTAGGTGACCTTCTCTTCTGCAATTGAAACACGCTTTGGATTGTTGCGTACAGTTTGGACGGATGTGTCCCTCCTGTCTGCATTTGAAACATACGACCGGTGGTCGTTCTTCTTCCTTTGAAACAGGTGCTGATGCTGCTGTCTTTCCATCATTATTGAACCTTCTCTTCTTGAAATTTCCACTTCTATTATCTTGGCCATTATTACCACCGAAGTGGTTACCATTCTTGGCATGATAATTTCCCCCACGATGGCTATCATTGTTCCGATGGCCGTTGCCACCGGTACAATTATTATCGCGTTGTTGGTTGTTGCCTTTTGGTTGTGCTGACTCATTATTGCACTACAATAACTAAGCCCTATTCACTACATCTGAATATAAACAAAGTTTGTGAGAAATGGGGTATTGATGTATATCGGATTTCAAACCTCTTAGAAACATTCTTGTTATTCGCTCCTCATTATCGACCAAATGGGATGCAAACTGGGATAACTCGATAAACTTAGCCTCGTACTGCGACACGATCATATTGTTTTGTTCCATTGCTTATCTCAACATTTTCAGATGCCATTCTCAAACACTGTCACAAAATAAGGGTTAATTAACATATCACATATTATGCCTATACTCTGGCCGACCAATTAAATACCAAATAAACATAGGTAGGTCATACTTGCGAAGGAATTTCCCGTCTCTCCCCTCCTAGTTCTTGTCTCACATCTCAGCCAGGGATCATATCCCTAAGCTTTGATACCAACAGTGACGCCCCCAAAACAGGTATACATCACTTATTCTGAGTCGCCAAATACATGGTACAGAATACCAATACAAACTTAATTATACAACCGTCGTGTAATATATGACAAACTTAATTATACAACCGTCGTGTAATATATGACAATACATAAATTGAGAGTTTTAATAGGAATATTGTCATCTAGACAATATACACACTCAATGGAGTCCTCATTACATTTATTGTCACACTATTTAACAGAATAGTGAGGACTACTAATGCTATCATCTGGACCGTCACTCCGCTCCCCCAGACTCGTCCCCAAATATATTCTCATTTCCTGAAGATAACAGTGAAAGAAAGGGTGAGCTCAACTAGCCTAGTAAGAAATATTATGACTAAGATAATGCAGAATAAATTATCGTTAGCCTTCAACAGTGTTAAACTGATAAAATATAACAAACATCAAGTTTAACTTCAGCGGAACAAGCAATCCATTAAAAGAGTCAAGTAGAGAATAAAATCTACTATCTTGTGTGATTTAAAAAGGTTTTTCATCACTTTTATCGCTGAGACTCAGCTTAATAAATAATCCACATCATCCCTGCAGTACGGCCAAGATTATTCATTAGTATCACGACCACAAATTATCCATGCACTACGGGCCAAGGATATTCGTGTATTAATGAATGGTCATGATCATGCCAACAATTGTCCATCAATGCACTACGGGCCAATGAGGACTTTTACCAACTCATTCGTAACATTACGATCATGATTATACCGATTAATCGCTGGTCATAATCATACCAAGTCCATCTATGCACTACAGGCCACAGATGACTTTCAACATAATATAAACATGAGGATGATGACAATGCTATAAGAATTCAATAAAACAAGTTCAAGAATTAATTTATCCAGGAACTAATAACGTCCAAATTGTCAACACGATACTTCTTTGTAGAGTAAAATTCAAAAATGCTCAGAAGAATATTTCCATGAAAAGATACTGGTTGAAGCGCAAATATCCAGGATATTCTACTAATTTCATGGAGTATATAATTCAAAACTTTAACCAACTGAGTATAGTAGAATATATGAAACTGCAAATGGATTTTCACCCGCCATGCGAAAATCCACGTATACAGATCATTTCCACAATTTAATAAGGAATGAATACAAAGGATCATTCACCATGCATGTGGTAATCCACATAGACAGGTTATTCCAACTGAATAATAAAGAATGGAATAACAGAAGAATTCACCGTGCATGCGATAGATCGCATGCAAAGTTATTCCCAATGTAATAATAAATAATGGAACCAGTCACGTGCGTAAGCACGCATGCATGTGATATTCCGAAGCGAAATAATAAAGAATGGAATAACAATGAAATTCACCATGCATGCTATAAATCACATGCATAAAAGTTATTCCAATGTAATAATAAATAATGGAACCAGGTCATGCGTAAACGCACAGACAAGATATTCCGACAAAATAATAAAGAATGTAATAATAGAAGAATTTCACCATGTATGCGGTACTTCGCAGAAACAGGTTATTCCAACATAATAATAAAGAATGGAAGAATAGAAATTTTTCACCATGTATGCGGTACTTCGCATAGATAGGTTATTAAAACATAATAATAAAGAATGGAATAACAGAAGAATTTCACCATGTATGCGGTACTTCATATAGACAGGTTATTCCAACATAAATGATAAAGAATGGAATAAAAGAAGAATTTCACCAAGTATAGGGTAGCCCGCGTATACGGGTTATTCTAACAGAATAATAAAGAATGGAATAACAGAAGTTCTCTTCATGAATACGAAAGAAATAATACCCTTTACCTTAGAAGAAACTGGATATAGGAATAGTGAAGTAGCAGAATACTTTTCTTCTTTCTCTCTATAGTTTCTTTCTCTAGTGTTTCAGTGAATTCATAAGAAATAATGAAGGAATAAGCTTCTATTTATAGGAGAATGGACTGAATAGTAACTATTTCATGAACGGTCCAGATTGATTTACTTTTAAACGGACGATCCATATTGATTTACTATGCAGTATTAATAAAATATTCTAATAAAACAAAATCTTTTAAATAAAATATAATATATTCTATTTATAATCTAATAAAAATGAATAACTTTATAAAAGTATTCTGTTTTATATAAAAAGATTTTACTATGCAAACACTATGTAGATACTATGCAAATACTATGCATAATAAAATATAATATATTGTATTTATTGTCTAATAAAACAAATAACTTAATAAAAGTATTCTATTTTATATAAAAAGATTTTACTATGCATAATAGAATATAATATATTCTATTTATACTCTAATAAAATAAATAACTTTATAAAAGTATTCATTTTTATATAAAAAGCTTTTCTGTTTTATTACATTAATAATACTAATGAAATAAAATTTATATATATATATATATATAAACATCCGTGACTTCATAAAAAGACACCTCAATATATTTAACAACATTTATAATCATTATTATAATTCACAATATTAATCGATCAGGTGATTCCCAGAAAAGAGGGGGATTTCCAATAAGGATTTCTCCCTATTGGCGCGCAATTAGGGGACCAAACCTCTCCTTGGCAGAACTTTTAGACATCGTTAATATTGCAAATAATAATATTAATAACTCTGTCTTCTCAATTATTGATTTAATAATATATAAAATATCGACAATAATTGAATCAAATAACGTGAGATACTATGCAACTATTACTGAAGCAATAATTGAACAAAACTGAGTGACTTCTCACGTAAACATCAAAAATCAATACCGTGTGCTACTATGCAACCACGCGTATTACTGTACTTTTACTACCGAGTAGTTCAACAGTTTTAACGGTAAATCTTCCGCCGTTATTTTTATAAAAATATTTTTGTGGTTTTCTCAATCCGACAATAATTCCGTTGTGGGGTCCACCAATGAT
The DNA here is from genome assembly GCA_020205605.1 of Panax ginseng. Taxonomy (NCBI): domain Eukaryota; kingdom Viridiplantae; phylum Streptophyta; class Magnoliopsida; order Apiales; family Araliaceae; genus Panax; species Panax ginseng. The sequence goes on from CM035132.1 coordinate 136,892,976, forward strand.
TGTGCCGTCGTATGAATATTCCCTGTTAAAACGAATATTCCCCGACTAATCGAATATTATATAACAACTTGCGTACATTGAAAAATTTCTAAATATTATCCACAACTATAACATTATCTCAAATCCACACCATAATTTTGAAAAAATATTTCGAGAAATTGAAATCTTTATTCATAAAATTTGGGGTCTCACACCCAAAATAGGTATACACAACCTATTCTGAGTTGCCAAATACATAGTATAAAATTTAAATACAAACTTTGTTTATACTATACGACAAAATGTAGTTTATAGTTTTAACACAAATATTGTCTCGTAGATAATATCCAAACTCAAATGAAGTCCTCATTATATTTATTATCAAACTATTTCATAGAATAGTGAGGACTACTATAGCCACCATCTTGGACAATCACTCCATTCCCCGACTAGTCCCAGCTATATTCTCATTTTCTGAAGAGAACAATGAAAGAAAAGGGTGAGCTTAACTAGCCCAGTAAAGAATATTATTACTAGGTTAATGCAGAATAAATTATCATTAGCATTCAACAGTGTTAAACTGATAGAATACAATAGACAACAAGGTTAACTGCAGCTGAACAATAATCCATTAGAAGAGTCAAGAAGAGCATGATATCTACTATCTTCTATGATTTAAAAGTTTATCATCAATATTTTATCACTATAATACAACTCAATAAATAATCCAGATCATTGAATTATCCGTGCGCTACGGGCCAAAGATATTCATTAGTTTCACATCCACGAATTATCCATGCTCTACGGGCCAAGGATATTCGTTATTATCACCAATGTTCATGATCATGCCAATAATTGTCCATCAATGCACTATGGGCCAATGAGGACTTTTACAACATCATTTGTAACATTACAGGTCATGATTATACCAATATATAATTCTTGGTCATAATCATACCAATCAACAGTCCATCTATGCACTACGGGCCAAAGATGACTTTCATCACAATATAAGCATGATGATGATGACAATGATATAAGAATTCAATCAAACGAGATCAAGGATAAATATTAAAGATTTATAATTCAATTTATCCAGAGTTTAAGAATGTCCAAATTGTGAACATGATAACTGCTTTATGGAGTAAAATTCAAGAATAATATTCATGTAAAAATAATATGGACAGAAAAGAAATTAATTTGTGTCATGAATAATACCCCGGGTGAATAGTACCCGAGTAAATAGTACGCCATAAATAGTACCCCGTGAATAGTACCCCGACATAAAAAGATTAAAATTTAACAAGAATGTTCAGAAAAATATCCTTATGAAACTATACTAGATGAAGCGCAAGGATATTCTACTAATTTCAAGGAGTATAGAAGCAATACTTATCAACATAAGTGTAGAATTAGGAATACGAAACGAAATAATATTACTTACATACTATAGTGTACGGAAGAAAATATTATTTCTTATGAATATTGAACATAAATAATATTCCTTACGAATGTCGACGTAAGGATTTTTAGTTGTCCCTTTTCCTTACTTGTTCTTTGGTGTTCTCACTGTTATGTGAGATTTGTTTGAAAAAACAAGTGAAAAAGGTCTGACATGTGTAATGTCGATGATGGACTATTAAGAGTCTCCAGTTGGTGCTTTTAACTGGTTGTACCAACACAACTGAAAAAGGTTTGCACATTGACCCAGTGATTTAACACTGCTAAACAAGTATGTGAAATCGAGATTCATTTTGGGTCCGAGGGCTTGATTATGGGGAGGGAAGGTGTTAGGCACCCCCCGACATCCGTGTTGCCACGGTGACCGCCACTTTTAAAAGAAACTATTATATGAATGTGTGTGTGTGTGTGGATCAATGTGCAATTATTTGAAAGTAGTGCGAGGCCTTGTTCGCACCTATATACACAGGGTTTGAATTTATAGAAAAATTTAGTTTTAAACATAATATAGGAATGAAGTTTTGTAAAAGAGGTTTTTCAAACCCTGTGCTCAATAGGAATTGAGACCTTTTCATACTTCCATTTTATTGTTAAATGTTCGGCTTGTTTGCTTTTATTTTCGAGATACGAGGCATCTTCGAGAAAATAATATACAACGATCTTCGAACTCCTCATGGGCATGATAGCCATCTAAGGAAATTCAGTACATCAGAATAATGTACAAACTTCTTACAGCTTGAAAATGTCCATCACCGAATCAAATCTAGATTCAATGAGATCAATCAGTGATCACATGATTCCTAGGCTCACATAATACCGCATGATTTGTATGAAAAAGCGATAAGTAGTTATATATATATAAAAGTCAGAATATATATATATATATATATATATATGTGTGTGTGTGTGTGTGTGTGTGTGTGTGTGTGTGTGTGTGTGATGATCGACCACCACAAATCAACTCCATGGGGATCGGAATGTAAATATATAAAAGCGGTAACTATATATATATATATATGTGTGTGTGTGTGTGTGTGTGTGTGTGTGTAGACATGATCAACCACCACGAAGCAACTCCATGGGGATCAAAATGTAAATAAAGCAAAGAAATGCGATCAATGTACCACAAGTAAACTCCAGGAGGGACTAAATATAAATAAAGTAGTAAAAGGCCTCGAAGTAAACTCCAGGCCTGACAAAAATGTAAATATATATAAGCATTAAATGCTCCAGATGTAAAATCCAGGCTCATCAGATATGTTTGACAACAATTATATATATATATATATATATATATAAGCAAATAAACACTCCAGCCATAAGTCTAGGCTCAATCGAGGTATAACTCGATAATGTTAGTCTATATATAAATATATACAATATATAAAGTATATATATAGACATAAATGAAATCCACGGACCGAAGTTCGGGCATACGCACACAACACGACTCTCAATGTGTAGAATAGTGTGTGCAAAGATGAAGAGAAAGGCTTTATAGAGTGTGAGAAGGCTTATAGTAGGCTGCCAATGTAGGCTTCTATAACTCTAGATGGATAAACACTCAGCTCCCGCCGGTAAAAATGTATAGCTATATGTGAGCTAACAGGTATTTAAAAAGAGCAAGCACTCAATATAGAGTGTGTACAAAACAAATTTGACAAGGCTTCCTCGCCTTTTTCTTTTTTTTATAATGGATACCCCAAGCCCTCTAATTATAAAGGGGGGAGCCGCAAGTGTACATGAAGTAGCCGCAGATGCACCTGCGACTGCCCAGGCTGCCCGGGGTTCTGCGAGTCCCGTCGTCTCGAAGTAAGTACACTCGTGCACTTTAATGTCAACTCAAACTTGTAGAACTTCAATCCGAGCATCCGAACAAGGTATATAAGATCTTCTTCGGACCGCTTGTGTTGAGAGTTACGCAATGACATGTGATTAGAGGTTGTAAGAAGTCAGAAAGAGGGTACCATGCCCATAGTCTTTAAGCTTCAAATTCTATCCGGTGTGCTACCATGCATAATAGTCACTCGGGATTGGAACTCCTTGGTTCTTGTAGGACACTGTTGTATTTATGTATGTATGAGGTGTTGAGACCACGCGCAGGTGTTGAGGTAGCAAGATGACATTTGACTCCTCATCGGGGTTATCGCCGATTTGAGTTGAAAGTAGACGTTGCTCAAGGTTATATCTGAGATTGGACTGCTGCAAGTGTTTGAATGCCGCAATGTCATCTGTGAGTGTGCCTGTCTGCCCTGTGTTAGCTTCAGGTTTGAGGTATGAGTGCCTTGGCAGGAGGTCTGAGATTGAAGCTGATCGCACTTGAAACAAGCATTTTCGGGGTTATCGCCGGAACTGCAACAACATTCCTTGGGGTTATTGCTAAGGACAAAACTTGGGGTTATCTCTGAGGTTGGAAAAGATGTTTCCGGTGTGTATTCCGGTGTTGAGACTGAACTTCCGGTAGTATCCGGAATGGAAGTGAGCTGTCTTCCAGGGTTATCTCCGAAAGACGAATCTGCCCTCCAACAATGTTAGTAACAGGTGTGCAGAAAATTTCGAGTGTCTATGCCCTTCTTTATCATATTCATACAATGCAAGGCATGAATAGGATAAAGAATCCTAGACACTTGAAATGCAACAGATAAACATGATGTTATGTGCAGCAACATGATGCAAATGTATGAATGAGATGATTGCCGGTTCCCTGTTAATCATGTTGGGATGAAAATAAGTGATGCCTTGGACGTGTGATCCAAGTCATCAAGGATTTTGACATTGGGGCTATCATCAATGTCTTGAATCCTAAACACAGACTTCTATTCCATAGAGGTGCCTCTTGTGTACAAGAGATCTGTGGGGAGAAAGCTTTGGCTGTTTGAAGATGTGTATAACATATCCCACCATCCTTTCGGAGTTACTGCCAACAGTATGTATTTATCAGGGTTGCCTGACCTTCGCTGATGTATGTATCACCGGATAGATACCTGCTGGGTGCATTATCAAGGCTGATTGACCTTCACTGACGTGTGTATCAATGGTTGTATTGCGTTATAACCCTTGCTGGGGAGTGTGTCAACGATTCTTAACTTTCATTGATACATACATTAATGGTTGAATTGCGTTGTAACCCCCGTCGGGGAGTGTGTCAAGGTTGTTTTACCTTCATTGATACGTACATCAATGGTTGAATTGCGTTGTGACCCCCGCCAGGGATACATAGACATGGATACGTTGCTTTAATGGGTTTACTTGCCACCGGTTGAGATAACATCAAGGTTGTTTAACCTTCATTGATGTGTGTATCAATGGTTAAGAAATGCGATGTAACCCCCGCCGGGGATACGTAGATGTTTGAAATTTCTGCATTGTAACCCCCACCGGGGATATGTAGATGTTCATACCTTTAGCGTTGTAACCCCCGCTGGGGATACTTCATCAGTTCTTGACTTTGGCGTTGTGACCCCCGCCGGGGAAACATCATAAATTCGTGACTTCAGCATTGTAACCCCCGCCGGGGATACATTTAGGGTTGTGACCCTACACTGATGGCATCGGACCTTTGTGAGGTATTGCCGAGCATGATTTGTGAAAGCTGAGGCCACTGGTATATTTTATCCTGTATACAAGCGAATACCAATGAGAGACATATGGAGCAAGAGTTTGGCTCATGAAAACCAGGATTCTAGGATATTCCGCTCAATCACGTAGCATTTTTATTCCTGATTTGGCCTTTTTAGCTTGTGAGACCTCCTTTGCAACTCTAACTGGAGTGAGTCGGAGGTGTGGAACCCACATAGGGGTAGACTCCTACTTTGGAGGAGTATGCACATTTGATGATGCTGCCACTGGACAGACCTTACATGCATATGGCTATTGGAGACATGAGTAGGCAGTTCATGACCCTCACCAGATTGAGGCGTAGAGTGGTACAAGATGAGATCACATCTGGCCACATGATATCCCAGCATATTCGGTTTGATATATTTGGCTCTGGGACCACACCAGAGGATCATTGGCGTTCAGCTAGAGTGGATGTACTGCTACTGTACGTATTACCATACGTCTACATGCCACGGTACATGGATGAGTTGGACATAGGCGTCATTATGGCAGTGAGAGCTCTTCGAAAGGGTCATACCATTATACCGACGATTATCGCAGAGACTGTGAGGTCAGCTACATATTCTTTGCACTTATCCGGCGTGGAGTGTTCATAAAGGCACTCGGTCTTCTTGTCAGACGCGTGTGGTTTATGTCACACTTGAGACCTATTAGCACATTTAGACGGCATGGGTATTATTTCACCCATGATATAGCCACATCATACTCCTTCCAGCCTGCGGAGTGTATAAATGATGCAACTTGGTCAGCTTTCCTTACAGCGATTGGAGATCCATTCGCTATATTGCCGTGCACAGGGCTTAGCTCACCCTACAACTTCATTACTCATGCTTCGGGCATTGATTATCTTCATCTAGCTAGTTTGAGAGGGATGATCACCTACCACCCATAGGTCATGATGTGTCAGTTTGACCAGTTTCAGGATTTCCATCCATTTGAGGGAGCAGTGAGTCAGCGCTTCGCTTCTTGGCACCTATCATCAGCAGACAGATCCAGGTTGTATGCCTATCAGGATCAGTGAGAGCTAGCTAAGTTTTCTGTCAGTCATCCGCGTTATTCTGCAGAATATTCAGCATGGATGGAGACAGAGACTACATCACTTATGATAGTATCCACAGTGCAGGAGATTTATTCCGACGATGAGGAGCCTATGGAGGAGGATGACATTCCCATCGATGGAGACTTGGCTGGTGGGTTGCCAGCATATGTGATGGATTCTCCCACCCAAAGTCCTACTGTTACTCAGTATTCAACACAACATTTGGAGCAAAGCCTACATCTGATGACCTATGAGAGAGATAAAGCTAGGGCCACGATGTTGACAGCTCTTGATGGGAGAGACGCTGCTCTTTTAGAGAGGGATGAGGCTAGATCAGCCAGAGATGCATTGATTGCAGATGGGGATGCTGCCCTATCTGTTAGGGATGTGGCCATTGCAGACAATACTTTCGTGAGATTCCGTACGACTGGCATTTTTTTCGATATGAGTACATACATCGATGAGCATCATGCCATCATGCAGTTAGCCTCGGATCTGCTAGCTCGTGTAGATACCCTTGGGCAGGAGCTTACAACTTTACCTCCTTATTCGGAGAGGGATGTCATGCTAGATCTGATAGTCCGCATACACATAGATCCGTAGATAGCTTTGTATTTTCCTGCACAGACTAGCTTAGCCATTTTGTCATCTACAACATATATCTATATATCAAACAGTATTATATATGGCAGAGAAATATATTTTGATTTACTTCCCTTTTAGTTATGCCTTGATACTTGCTTGATATTTGCATGTTTCTTTAGGTCTTGTGATCTTGATGCATTTTGAACTTATCCTTGATATGTGGACATTAAGCCATCGCAGGATCTCTCAGAATGGATCATTGATCTGTATGTATCCCTACCATCTTTGGTGTCTTGGAACTGGTTTTTGTATTAAAATGTGGAGATGAGTGTGGCTCTTCCTCTCTGAGATTGATCGCACCATAAATGGTCGCCAGTACTTCTATTTGTGAGAAGCCTAGTTAATTCCATCTCTTATGGATTGGTGTTTCTCTTTGAGACACAACCACAGCTTAGATGGTCACCGAATCTCCTATTGGTGAGGAGAGGTTGGGTAATTCCATCCCCTTGGTCTGAAGCCGATGAAATGTGGTGGATTGAAGGTTGATCCCAGTACCGTGTGACAAGTATTTTTGTTCTAGTAGGGGTTAGACTGAACCATAAATGGCTGCCTACGTACTCCTATTGAAGACGAGATCAAGTCTGCTTAGTTTGAACCTGGTGTAAGAGGTTCAACGCTGAATGTGAAAGGCAAATAGGTGTAGAAGCTTTATTGATGAAGAAGTGTATAGAAGTATTTTTGTGGTTTTTGTTATTGTAGAGAAAGGGCAGAAATATTTTTGTTGTTTTTTGTTTATTGCGACCAGGCCATATAGAATATGGTTGCCTACGTACTCCCGGGTATCAGGGAGATCAGGTCGACGTAGTTCACCCCTCAAGACGAATTGCAGCCAAAGAGAAGTGTGAATCCCGTGCGTAGGCTATACAGTGCGGGGAGAAGAAAGTTTAATCCCATAATGGGGACAAACTACAGGTGTAGAAAAAGTTTGATCATGTTTTTAGGACAAACTGCAAGCGTAGAAAAGTTTAATCCCATATTCAGGATAAACTGCAGGTGTGAAAGGTTCAATCCCGTGTTCAGGCTAGCCGAAATTGAATGAAAAGTTTGAAATGAGGTGAAACATGGCTGCTGGTTTGAAATGTATAATTCCCTGAGGGGAAAAAGAGTTTGTAGAGGAGAGGGTTAAAAAACCGGAATGACTGGTGATTGGATTATCCATACCAGGATGTTTGCTTGATGGTAACTTCAGACATAGTACCGTTTCACGGCATCTAAGTTAATAAGCTGTTGAAATTCATCGCCATCCATTTCTTGTAGTCTGAGAGTGCCTCCCGTCAAAACTTCATTGACAATAAACGGGCCTTCCCAATTAGGAGTGAATTTTACCTTAGATTGATATTTGTTGTCAATGATCTTCTTCAAAACCAAGTCATGTGGTTTGAACTGCTGTAGACGGACTTTCCTGTTGTAGGATCGTGCAATCTTTTGCTGATATAACTGACCATGGAAGATTACCGCGGTTCGGCTTTCGTCTATTAGAGATAATTGGTGATACCTATTTTGTACCCATTGGTCTTCATTTAGCTAAGCATCCATCAACACTCTGAGGGATTCCATTTCCACCTCTATGGGGAGCACTGCTTCCATCCCATAGGCTAATGAGTAGGGGGTTGCCCCAGTGGAAGTACGCATGGAAGTTCTGTAGGCTAATAAAGTCAGTGGCAAGAGGTTAGGCCATCCTTTGTGATTGACGGACATTTTTTGTATGATCTTCTTGATATTTTTATTAGTCGCTTCAACAGCACCATTCATCTTTGGACGGTAGATGACAAAGTTAAAGTGTTTGATGTGGAATTTACTATATAACTCCTCCATCATTTTGTTGTTGAGGTTTTAAGCATTGTCTAACACAATAACCTCTGGTTGTCCATATCAACATATGATATTGTTTTTGATGAAAGCAGTAATGACTTATTTGGTAACCCTAGGGAAGGAGGTTGCTTCTACCATTTGGTGAAGTAGTCGATCTGGTGAATATGAATCGATTTCTATTAATGGCTTTGGGCTCGATGGGCCAAATCACGTCCATTCCCCACATTGAGAAAGGCCACGGCCAAGTCATATTGTGGAGTTCCCTTGGAGGGGCGTGGATAGCATTCCCATGAATTTAGCATTGATAGCATCTCTTAACGTGATCATCACAGTCAGCTTTGAGTGTAAGCCAATAATGCCCTATTATAAGGATTTTCTTGACAAGTAGGGGGCCGCTCATGTGTGGGCCACATACTCCACCATGGATCTCATCTATGTGCCTCTGAGCTTGGTCTTTGTCCAGACATCTGAGGAGACCTAATCCTGTATCTCTTTTGTAGAGTGCATCTCCGCTCAGGTAGAATTTTATAGCAAGTCGATGGATCCGCCTCTTTTTAGTCAGGCTCGCCTCAGCGGGTATAGATCCATCTCGCAGATACTCCTTGATATGCTGATACCAAGGGTGGTGAATGGGAGGTAGCTCATTTGATACTTCTCCAACATAGTTCCCATGAAGCTGGGGCCTTTTGCAGGGTAAATGTGATTCTTGGCATGTCTTCCTTATTAGGTATGTGAACCAAGGAGGCTAATGCATCCGCAAAATCAGTCCTACTATGAGGAATGTGTAGAAAGGACATTTCTTCGAACTCCAAAGCCATCTGTAAAACTTGCCGATGGTAAGGCGGCAAATGTAATTCTTCGGTTTGATAGATTCCCGTGGATTGTTTGATTACCAATTCACAATCCCTAAAGACAATTAACCATCTGATGTCCATTGAACGGGCAAGTTTTAGCCCCAAGATATAGCCTTCATACTCAGTTGTGTTGTTGGTGCTGACAAACTACAATTTGACGGCGACGGGATATTAGAACTGCTCCAGCTCCAAAGCTTTCAGTGTTAACAGCTCCATCAAAATACATTTTCCATGTGTGGCATGCATCTTACTAATGGTATTACTGAACTGCCATTACCCCTTCATCGGGGAAGTATGTTTCCAAGGGTTTGTAATCCCCTGCAGGTGCGGCGGCCAGTTGATTCACAATTCCTTGACCTGTGATAGACTTTTGCATCACGTATACGATGTCAAATTGTTGTAGGATCAACTGCCATCTGGACAGTCGACAATTCAGTATGGGCTTACTAAACACATACTTGAGAGGATCCACGCGGGATATGAGATGGGTTGTGTGACCATGGAGGTAATGTTGTAACCTCATGGAAGCCCATGCTAAAGCACAACAAGTCTTCTCAATTAGAGTGTACTTGTGTTCACTGATGCTGAATCTTTTGCTCAGGTAATAGATAGCTCGTTCTTGGCCTCTATCGTCTTTCGGCCCTAGCATATAGCCCATGACATTGTCATTAATGGACATGTACATGAATAGGGGAACATCATCCCTGGGAGGTACCAAAACAAGAGCGTTAACCAGCTGCTCTTTAATAGTAAGGAAGGCTTTTTGACACTCATTGTTCCATTTCACGGAGGAGTTCTTCCTTAACAATTTGAAGATGGGCTCACAGGTTGCTATGATTTGAGAGATAAACCTGCTAATGAAGTTGATTCTTCCCAAAAATCCCCATATTTCCTTCTCTGCATGAGGAATGAGCATTTCTTTGATAGCCTGGATTTTGGTAGGATCCAGTTCAATCCCTTTGTGGCTGACTAGAAAACCTAGCAACTTGCCTGATTTGATACCAAATGCACACTTGGCTGGATTCAACTTCAAGTTGTACTTACGAAACCTGTTGAAAAGTATTTTGAGATGGTCTAAGTGGTCTTCATCCCTTTGGGATTTGATGATGATGTCATCCACGTAGATCTCTGTCTCTTTATGCATTAAATTGTAGAATGTTCCCCAAGGCGTGATGAAAGAAAATTTCTCACGGTCTTCCTCAGCAACCATAATTTGATGGTACTCCACGAAGCAATCTGCAAAGGAGTACATACCATATTGAGCAGTATTGTCAATGAGAATGTGGATAAAGGGTACGAGAAAGCTATCTTTAAGATAAGCTTTGTTCAGATCCCAATAATCCACGCAAACTCGCACCTTTCCTCTTGGTTTAGGCACGGGAACAATGTTGGATATCCACTCTGGATATGTAGACACCATGATAATGCCAGCTTGAAATTGTTTCACAATTTCTTCTTTGACTTTTAAACTCCACTCAGGTTTCAATCGCTTGAGCTTCTGCCTATCTGGCTTGAATCCCTCTTTAATGGGAAGGCGATGAAGAACAATATCAGTGGAGAAACCCACCATGTCTTCATGGGACCATACAAACACATCCTGGAATTGGGTTAATAGCACAACCATGTCATTCCGTTGGTTTGGAGTAAGGTCTGAACCAATCTGCATTAGCTTAGGGTTTTCTAAGGTTCCAAGATTGAAAGAAGTGGTTTGGTCAAGGTTGGGTTTAGGTTTATATGCGACTCATTCCTTAATCTCCTGAGGTGTCTCAATGTCCTCTTGTATTTCCATCATGTCTGAGTCCAACTTTGCATCAAAGTTATAATCCTTGTGGAGAGAAGGCACCTCATCAGCAAGTACAGGCACATCTAAATTCAGAGTCCTGAAACAAAATATGCTTTCACTTAATATACGAAAATGTTTAATCATACACAAGCGTTAACATGTACTGATAAAATAACTGCTAATACTGTATAAAAAAGTAAGCAATTAAAGTTATCTATAGGGCAGAGGGATTTTCTGCCCGTTTTACCCTCATCGACCAATGCATGGAGTGCTGCTCTAATTGTTGAGGGCAAAGTCCTGATGGACTGCAGTGATAGAGGGATTGTCATTGTCCTCTTTCTCCCAAATGATAACCATGACATCTGGGCAATCATCGTCTGGGGTATATCTGTTTGTATGTTCATCATGGACAATGATGCGTATGCCTGACATCATCAAGGTGATGTCATGTTTACGTTTCCGCTCCATTTCTTCAACTTCGGGATCGAGAATTAGCACCTCTTTTGCTTTGAATGGTACTGGTTCGAGAAACAGCATAGCCATAACATGGGCTGACACCTTTCTCGGAGATCAGATTACCACGCGCGTGCGAGATGGAAAAAATTTACGTAATGGCGTAAACTTGAGGAACCTGCTTGTGCTTATGAGGATTCCTATTACTGGAACTGGTAGGATAGCCTAGTCCGGCTGTCCCAATTTGACTGGACATTTGAATAGGGTGCTTAATACCCTGCTAATTTTTACCAAGCCCTTGTCCAAGCTGATGACCCAATGACATCATTTCTTGGGTGGCCGACATAACCTCAGTAGAAATCTTGGGTATGGGAAGTGGTACTCCAATAGGATGGTATTGTGTGTTACTCACTTCCAAAGTATGAAAATTGGCTGGCTTAACTTCTGAATTGAAGCAAATGATTGGTAGATCTCTTTGTTCAGGACACTCCGACTCAGCGTTAACAGTGACTAGACTGTTGTTGACAATGTATTTGAGTTGTTGATGTAGTATTGAGGGAACAACTGCAGCCATGTGTATCCATGGTCTCCCCAATAGCAAGTTTTATCCTGAGTCTATCCTGAGGACGTGAAAGGATACATTGAATGTATTTGGACCAATCTCAATTGGCAGCTCAATCTTTCCAATGAAATTTCTTTGGGATCCATCGAAAGCTTTGATCATCGTATGGCTGCTTTGGATCCGTTTGAAATTGACATTCATCTTCACCAAGGTGGCATAAGGACAGATATTCAGAGATGAACCTCCATCTATCAAAACTCCAGATATCATATACTCGGAAGACAAAACTATAATGTACAATGGCTTGTAATGACCGGTCCCTTCGGGAGGTATGTCATCATCAGTGAAGGATATCACATTATTGTTGAAAATGTGATCAACCATATGATGAAATTTTCTGACATCCACTAATTTTGGTAAGTAGGCTTCTTCCAAAACCTTCAATAAGATCTTCCTGTGATCCTTGGAAGAGAAAACCAAGTCCAGTATTGATATCTGATGTGGAGCTTCTTTTAAGCTTAAAACCACCTTGGCTTCATTATGGCCTATAGTGCGGAGGAATTTTTCAATCTTCTCCATGGGAATCTTCCCCTTTGCTTTAATGACGTGCTTCATCACCCTCTGAGGAAGATACAGTGGATTTTCCTTCGACACTGTAGCAGTAGTATGAGACGTGAATCCTTCAGCTTCTCCATAATTCCATGAAACTTTGTGTAAGTTAACAACAGGATATTGTGGTCTGAAAGGAAAAGAAATTGGCTCTGGTGTGGCCTCTTTCAAAGGATTGTCAGCTCCTTTGAGTTGAATTGCTTGTATGGGAAATGCTTTGACAGTCTCATCAACCTCGTCGGATATAACTGCTACTGATCCCTTCCATTTAGTAGGACATGTATTCTCACTCTCAAGTTGCACAGTGTCATCGTCTGCCATCTGCAGGACACCGCTATCAATGAGATTTTGAATGAGATGGCGGAGTGCCCAACATTCCTCAGTGCTGTAACTGCGAGAATGTGAATGATATTGACAAGCTGCATCGGAGTTGAACCATCTTGAATGGGGATTGATTGGAGGCAGAAGGGAAGTAATTCTTCTTTCATTAATCAACATTTGAAATATCTCCTCCATAGATTGGCCCAGATAGGTAACTTCCCTCTAATTGGAAAAATCCCGACGGGCTTTAGTATTTTCTCTCTTTGCAACCTTATCCTCCATAGCTTCACTTTTTGCATGTGAGGCTAGAGCATTCATAATGAAAGGCAGGAGATAAGCATGCTCCTGGCTGATTAATTGGCATGTGACTTGATGCTGGTGGGTCACCAGTTCTGCCAATTGCTCAATTTGCTTGCAAAGAGCTTTTATCTTTTGATCCATAGTAAATTTGAAATTTGCATAATCCCATATGTTAACACCATCTTTAAGGGTCTGGGATAATTTTCCATTAAAATTGGAACTCTGTCCAGCGCTCCAACTGATCATGTTGACCTCTTCTTCTTTGTGTTGAGGAAGAGGGTTGTCTTGCACATGAGGTTGATCTGGTTTGGTGACCACGATCTCACCGTTGTCTATTAAATCTTGGATCTTGTGTTTCAAGGCCCAACAATCTTGAGTATCATGTCTAGGTGCCTCGGCATGATAAGCACACTTCCGAGTAGCATCAAAACCCTTCCCATTAGGGTTGGCTGGTGGAAGAAGATGTGTGATTTTCTTTTGAATAGTTAGAAGAACAAGAATATTATTGAGCGAGTCCCCTAAGGGTGTGAACATTTGAGGGCTCTTTACATCTCCATTTTTAGGTAATGGAGGGTTTGAAGATTGTGCTTGGAAAGGGGAGTAGTTTCTCCTTTGTATAGGCATGCTTTGACTGCCATTTTGACCTTTTAGTATCAAGGAAACATCCTCCTCTTTCTTTTTATGGACCCTTCGGGGGTTGTTTCCATAAGATCCGAACTGGATGTGCTCAACAACTGCTTTAAGAGCGGCTAGGTCTTGAATCTTACCGGACTTCAAACCCATTTCAGCCATCTCTCCGTATTTGATCATTTCAAAGAATGGTTTGCCAATACCAGCTAGAACTCTCTCATAGAAAGGAGCTTCCTATATATCTATGAAAGTCATGACCATTTCTGATTTTGTCATGGAAGGAATAACTTGAGCAGCCAGGTGCTTCCACCTCTGAGTATACTCTCTGAAAGACTCATTAGACTGTTTCTTGACCTTGGTAATCTGATACCGGTCAGGAGCTACCTGAGATTAAAAACTGTATTGAGTGAGGAAGGCGTGAGCTAGCTCTTCTGAGCTATGGATCTTTGAGTTGTCTAATTTGGTATACCATGAATGGGCTTCTCCAATCAGACTCTTTTGGAACAGCTTCATTCTGAGCTTCTCATTTTCCGCATAAGATCCAAGTTCTCCAATGAACACTTTCAAATGTGTATAAGGATCCCCTAATTCTTCATACTTTTCAAAGTCAGGGGTTTTGAATTTCTCTGGATAATGAACACCAGGAAATATGCAAAGGTCAGTATATGAAACACTTCCATGTGTTCTAATCCCTTTGAGAACACGGATGGTTTCCTCCATTTAGAGGACCTTCTTCCTGATATCACCGATGTTTGGATCTCCTTTGAGATGGGTGTTTTCAGGGACTTTGTTGGTCGTATCCAACTGAGGTTCTGGAATTGTTTTTTCCAAACCTTTAGATCCTCCTTGCGTACAGGATTCTGTATGTGTAGGCATCTTTGTACCTTGAGTAGGCTGATGCAATTCTTTTAGCAGAACAACCAAGTCTGTAATTTGTTTACTTAATCCGTCAAATTCTTCTCAAGAAACATGAATAGGTTGGTCAGAAGAAGACATGATTGGCTAAAGGCTCGTGGTCTTTTTAGATTTTGAGCGGGTAACAGGTCCAATTTCTTCCCTACAAAAGACTTATGTAGTTTAGTCTTAGGGATTAAATGTAAATTTTACCGTTTTAGGAATATTATCCTGTAAAAATGGGTGTTAATTGATAACATGTCATGCATAAATATTCTTTATATTTTCCATTACATAAAGATGAGCATGGAATAAAATTACAAGTAAATGCTTTTACAAGTAATTGAAAATGGAAAGCATGAAGAGACTTTCCTCCGTGTCTGGATTATCAGAAGCTGACCTATCTTAGGGTTACTCAAGTGGCTTTTTAGCATGAAGGTCCCCAGATCATCGCACTCTACTTGACGGGAAGTTAATCTGGTCTTTCAACTGGAGCGAATCTGGGTGGTGCCTTTCCTGAGCCTCATTGGAATTAGTCTCCCTACGTGTCCAGTAATCAAACACCGACAGGATAGCCTCTTGGTGGAGGAACCACACAACATACATTCATATACAACTTGTCTCACCATTTATGAAAATGATGACATGTGCAAAGCACTAATATCACAGATAGATATTTAGCAGTGCAGTAAGTAAAATGCATTCATACACATTATCATAAATATAAATGCAACATTCATACACAAGTATATAACAGTTTTGAAAAGCTTGTAATAGCGGCTTAAGCCCTCTTACTAAAGTCCCCAGCAGAATCTCCACCTGTAGACGTCAGGATTTTTAGTTGTCCCTTTTCGTTACTTGTTCTTTGGTGTTCTCGTTGTTATGTGAGATTTGTTTGAAAAAACAAGTGAAAAAGGTTCGACATGTGTAATGTCGATGATGGACAGTTAAGAGTCGCCAGTTGGTGTTTTTAACTAGTTGCACTAACGTAATCGAAAAAGGTTTGCACATTGACCCAGTGATTTGACACTGCTAAACGGGTCTGTGAAACCTAGATTCATTTTGGGTCTAGGGGCTTGATTATGCGGAGGGAAGGTGTTAGGCACCCCCCGACATCCGTGTTGCCACGGTGACCGCCACTTTTCAAAGAAACTGTTATATGAATGTGTGTGTGTGTGTGTGTGTGTGTGTGGATCAATGTGAAATTATTTCAAAGTAGTGTGAGGCCTCGTTCGCACCTATATACACAGAGTTTGAATTTATAGAAAAATTTAGTTTTAAAAGAGGTTTTTCAAACCCTGTGCTCAATAGGAATTGAGACCTTTTCATACTTCCATTTTATTGTTAAATGTTCGGCTTGTTTGATTTTATTTTCGAGATGCAAGGCATTTTCGAGAAAATAATATACAGCAGTGCCGAACTCCTTATGGGTATGATAGCCATCTAAGGAAATTCGTACACTGTAAATAATGTACAAGGTGCTTACAACTGAAAATGTCCATCACGGGAAGCGAATCTAGATTCAGTAGACTAAATCTGTGATCGCATGATTCCTAGGCTCACATGATACCGCTGTTTGTATGAAAAGCAGTAAGCAGTTATATATATATAAAAGTTGTAAATATATATATATAGACATGATCAACCACCACGAAGCGACTCCACGGGGGATCAAAAATATAAATAAAGCAGTAAATGCAATCAACCGCCACGAAGTAAACTCCAGGCGGGACTAAATATAAATAAAGAAGTAAAAGGCCTCGAAGTAAACTCCAGGCCTGATAGAAATGTAAATATATATATATAAAAGCAGTAAACGCACTGGATGTAAAATCCAGGCTCATCGGATATGTCCGACAACAATTATATATATATATATATATATATATAAGCAATAAACGCTCCGGATGTAAAATCCAGGATCATCAGATTTGTCAGACAACAATTATATATATAAGTGTGTATATATATATATATATATATATATATATATATATAAAAGCAAGTAAACTCTCCGGATGTAAAGTCCAGGCTCATCAGACAGAGTCTGACTATAGTTTATATATATATATATATATATATATATATATATATAAGCAAGTAAAAGTTCTAGACATAAGTTTAGGCTCAATCGAGGCATAACTCGATAATGTTAGTCCATATATAAATATATACAATATATAAAGTATATATATACAGAAAGAAATGAAAACCACGGACCGAAGTCCGGGCATACGCACACAACACGACTCTTAATGTGTAGAACAGTGTGTGTAAATGTGAAGAAAAAGGCTTTATAGAGTGTGAGAAGGCTTACAGTGGGCTGCAATTGCAGGCTTCTATAACTCTAGATGGATAAACACTCAGCTCCCGCTGGTAAAAATGTATAGCTATATGTGTGCTAACAGTTGTTTAAAAAGAGCAAGTAATCAATATAGGGTGTGTATAAAACAAATTTGACAGGGCTTCCTCGCCTTTTTCTTTTTTTTAAAATGGCTGCCCCAAGCCCTCTATTTATAGATGGGGGAGCCGTCGTCTCGAAGTACGTGCACTCGTGCACTGTAATATCTGCTCGAACTTATAGAACTTCGGTTCGAGCATCCGAACGTGGTATATAGGACCTTCTTTGGACCGCTTGTGTTAAGAGTTATTCAATGACATTGGATTAGAGCTTGTGAGAAGGCAGGAAGAGGGGACCATGCCCATGGTCTTCAAGCTTCAAATTCTATCCGGTGTGCTGCCACGCGTAATAGTCACTCGGGATTGGAACTCCTTGGTTCTTGTAGGACATTGTTGTATGTATGTATGTATGTATGTATGTATGTATGTATGAAGTGTTAAGATGACGCACAGGTGTTGAGGTAGCAAGATGACGTTTGACTCCTCATCGGGGTTATCGCCGATTTGAGTTGAAAGCAAACGTTGCTCAGGGTTATATCTGAGATTGGACTGCTGCAAGTGTTTGAATGCTGCAATGTCATCTGTGAGTGTGCCTGTCTGCCCGGTGTTAGCTCCAGGTCTGAGGTATGAGTGCCTCAGCAGGAGGTCTGAGATTGAAGCTTATCGCATTTGAAACAAGCATTCCCGCGGTTATCGCCGGAACTGCAACAACATTCCTTGGGGTTATTGCCAAGGACGAAATTGGGGGTATCTCCGAGGTTGGAAAAGTTATTTTCGGTGTGTGTTCTGGTGTTGAGACTGAACTTTTGATAGTATCCGGAATGGATGTGAGCCGCCTTCCGTGGTTATCTCTCGATGAGATTAACGCCCCTCCTATGAATGTTAAGTAATAAAAGAGTAAAATTTCGAGTGTCTACAACGAATACGAAAAATAATATCTCTTATGAATATGAAATACATAATACCCCTTACCTTAGTAGGAGATTGGATATTGCAATAGTGTAGTAATAAACTACTCTTCTTCTTTCTCTCTGATTCTCTCTCTATAGTTTTCTCTTGTGAGTCTTAGTGAATTGGTGAGATTGAAAGAAGAAATAAGCTTCTATTTATAAAAGATTTCTAGCTTAGCCCTTGCAATGTGAAGAGGCAAGTGGCTTAATGACTGGTAATGTGAAGAGAAAATTGGTTTGCAGCCTGTAATGTGTAAGGAAAGTGGTTTGCGCTTGTAATGTGAGACAACAAGTGGTTTGACGCCTGTAATGTGAAACAACAAGTGGTTTGACGCCTATAATGTGAAACAACAAGTGGTTTGACGACTGTAATGTGAAACAAAAAGTGGCTTGACGTCTGGTAAAGGCAAGTAGTATTGAAGAAAGTGACTCTTAGATGATGACATATGGGTCCCATAGAATAAACAAAACTTACAACAAATGTCTTATAACATATTACTTATTTATATCAAAGATTGAATAAATATTTACCACAAACCATTTTACCTTCAATTAACACATTTTTAATCTTCCAACAATTATTCATCATTAATATTATAATTCACAATATTAACAACCATATCATTCCCAGGAAAGAAGGGGCTTTCCGATAAGGACTTCTCCTTATTGGCGCGCAATTAGGTGACCAAACCCCTTTCCTCAATAGAACTTTCTAGACATCGTCAATAATGCAAATAATAATATGAATAACTTTGTCGTCTCAATTATTGATTTAATAATATAAAATATAGTGACAATAATTGAATCAATAATGTGAGATATTATGCAACAATTACTATGACAATAATTGAATAAAACTGAGTGACTTCTCACGTAAGCATCAATAATCAAAGATATTACAATATCGTGTGTTACTATGCAACCACGCATATTACTGTACTTTTACCACCGAGTATTTCAAAAGTTTAACGGTAAAAGTTTTGTCGTTATTCTATGAAAATGTTTTTTTGTCGCTTTCTATATCTGATAACTATTCCATTGTGGGGTCCACTAATGATTGCACCGTCATACAAATATTCCCTGATGAAACGAATATTCCCCGACCAAACAAATATTTTATGACAACTTGCTTACTTTATAAAATTTGTAAATATTACCCACGACTATAACATTATATCAAATCCACACCTTATTATTCAAAATAACATTTAGAGAAAATTTAATCTTTATTCATAAAAGTCGGGGTCTTACAACGGCGCCACAAACCTATTGGATAAATTCTAAAATATGCTCATACGCAAGTATACGTGGTCAACAAGTAATATAGTAGTAAGAAAAAGTATTGTTCCCACAGAGAATAGTAAGAAATTAATCTTGACTATTACCAGTTTTATATTACCCCAATTTTATTAAACTATCCAAATTAATGATTGTAATTAAGAAAACTAAAAATTAAAAATCCCAATCAACCAACACAATTTAATAACCGCAATTTCAGACAAAAATGGAGAATTAGGATTCCAAGTTCACTTTACATTTCACTCAGATTATCACACCTTATTCCAATTTAATTCACTATCCTAGTTTATTAATCAAGAACACTCATGTAGAATTAGTCATATCTCGATGTACTAACACCATATTAACTTAAATCCACAAATTAGATAGAATTAAGACAAACACCCTAATCAACTAACTGACTATATCTCTATGTGATTTAAAATCAAATAAGGTTTAAATTAAAGTTCTCTACCCGATTATATGCGATGTTAGGTATATCTCTATCCTAACATAAATCAAGAATCCATTAAATCATAGAATTCAAGAACCCGTGCTAAAGTGACTAAGTCTAGATTTATACATCATCTCTTGAATCCATACAAATCCACCCAGAATTGGTGATCAAACTATTCATAAATTAAAGTGCAAATCATAATAGATAAACTGATTGGATAGATTATTAAACTGAATTCAAGGTATGATAATCATCGTTCAATAATAAAGATCCATCATAAGCCTAAAAACTAATTTAGTTCATCGTGAATGAAATAAAAATTGAAATCATAAAAGAATCCATCGTCCCAATAACAATAATTGAATTAAAGAAGTAGAATAGATACAAAATCACCCTTCTTCTTGCTCTAATTCATAACCTTCATGATTCTGACCTTCAATTCTTTCCTCCAATGTTCTTCACTCAAATTAGGGCTCAAGCTTGATTATTGATTGATTATTGTGATGTCCTTGTTGTGTTGTTGTTGTCATCTGATCATAAGTCAGGTATTTAGTCATAAAACCAACGCCAATTGAAGTCCCAAACCGTGCCAACTTGCTACCCTTCATGCTGCTACAGAACTCTAAATAAACTAAAATTCTTTCTCTCTCCCGTACCCCCGCCCCGGCTGGGGTTTTTGTTCTATAAAGGCCCGATCGGTGGGGGGGTCTTCTTCACCTAGTCATGTACCCCCACCTCGGTGGGGGTTTTCCTTTATAAATTTCCTTCCCCGATCGGGGGGGGGGGGTATTCTATAGCTGCACTTTTTACTCATTTTGATGCCACTTCCTGTCACAAAGCCATCTTTATGGCACCAATGCCACGCACGCCACCTAAACATAAAACAAACATAAACAAGTAAATATGAACATAAATACACAGGATTAACACAGTTTAAGTCTGAATTAGAGGCCGATTCATAGGTATAAAACCCAATCATCAGGCAGTCACCAACGGGTTGCAATATCAGATCCTCTGATCTTCACTGAAGTAGTTTTCAATGGCTTATATCACCAGACCCTTCCCGATGCTACGCTGGGGCTGTCACAAACTGTTTGCAATATCAGATCATTATCTAATCTTTGCTGAAGTATTTTTCAATAACTTATATCACCAGACCCTTCCCGATGCTACGCTGGGGTTGTCACCAATAGTTTGAAATGTCAAATACTCTGATCTTTGTTGAAGTAGTTTTCAACAGCTTATATCATCGGACCCTTCCCGATACTAGCTGGGGCTGTCACCAATGATTTGTAATATCAGATCCTTTGATCTTCGCCGTAGTAGTTTGCAATATCAGATCCTTTGATCTTCGGACCCTTCTCGATGAAATATTGGGGATGTCACCAACGGTTGAAATATCAGATCATCTGTTCTTCGCTGAAGTAGTTTTCAACGGCTTATATCACCGGACCATTCACGATGCTACGCTGGGGATGTCACCAATGGTTTGCAATATCAGATATCTCCGATATCTCTGCTGGGAATATCTTTTGACAAGTTATGTCTTCAAACATTCTCGACACCTTAATGAAGCCAACATCAACTAATTGAATCACTGATGCTTTGTTGAAGGCAGCTTTCAATGGTTTCCATTATCGGTAGTCCCGAGGCTTTGTTGGGGTCGACCCCAAAGGTTTTCATGAAGATTTTCATTTATAAGGGTTTTGACACCATATTTCAGTGTTTCATGTCCCTTCTACTTAATCGCGTAGAACCTTTCTCCCTGATTTGACTGTTTGGCCTTAGGTAACCCTACGTTGACTAAAATTTGATTAAGTCGAAGCAAGTGGGACCCACCTGCGGCTAACGTAGGTACACTCACGGCAGACTGTGGGTGGTTTTAAACCCCATGTCCCCTTCAAAAGTCAATTTTAACTTGATATATACTAGAAAATCCAAAATTTCTAACTTAAATCTATTTAGTTTGGGTTATTTTTTCTGATTTTCATCACCGTACAAACGATATGCACACTTGTGGTAACGTTTACATCCTTTCTTTTCAAGTTTTGACCGTTAGAAAGGTAGATTTTATGCTTAATAGGTTTAAATGCAATGTATTAATTATGTATACATAGATGACTTAATAAAATTTATCGGCCCTAGTAAATGTTTATATTTTACTATACTGAACGTTCTGATGCGAAAATTTTTCATTTTCTCAGATGTCAATATACACCTATTTTTGACTAGTTTAACCATCCTTTTTAAGAGAGATGAGCATGACAAAAGGTTTTTTCAATGCCTATGGCAATTTGGCTACCATTAGGCTTTAGTTTAATATTTACATATGACATGTTCATGATTTGTGTTGGTGTGCTACTGAATGGCGACCTAGTTATGCATATGTGCATGCGGATAGTCCCTTTTTCAAAGGAGACGGTCAAAAAAATTTCTCAAGTCTAGACATTTAATGTGCATGCATGTCTAACTCTACTAGGGATGGATGTTAAAATAACATGAATTTAAATATGTAGAACATGCATGATGAGATGATATTAGTATATCATTAAGATTTTATTGTCCTATGTGAATGTATATTCTCTTTTAAATTATAAGAGATAAGAATTTACCTCACCCTTTATGAGGTGATTTGGATATTTTATTCAGGTTATGGATTTAGATCAACCCAGCAGCTATAGCTTTCGCAAGGTTTCATCTGGTGTAAGGAGGGCAGCTTCTGATGTCCCTTTACCTCATTCGATTTGATAGCCTCATCAGTTGACCGAGTCAGTGATCCGCCCTATTAGAGTTAATAGGACAAATGTTATAGATGAAGATGAGGATGTTCCAGTTTTGGATCTCACCTCTTCTACTTCTACTTCTACCTCACGCCGAGATCTTCCTGGTATTAATGTGACGATTTTTTAATTTTTGGACGATTTGAGACGTCATCCCTCAGTCCATCTACATGCAAATGAGGAAATGGGGATTTTCATCTTTGACTTTTTCTTTTTCCATTTTTGGCAACGGATGAACCTTGATTTGAAAATGATGCAGGTCCCCGAGTTTACTCAACCGAGAGAGAATTGGTTCAGCATCCATTCCTTATACATGAATCTTCATCCCGACTACCAGGCCTTTGTCCATTCCTAGGGTTTTGAGGTTTTATTTTCTATTACTCCTCGTCGATGCCCCTAAGGTTAAATGAGGGCTTTATCTGAGCGCTAGTTTTATCAGACTCAGTCTTTCCACTTATTAGACTATGAGGTGATGATGACACCAATGGATTGGCGGTTCATCACATATTTGAAGTTTACAGAAGAGCCAATTCCCTTAATGGCCGACATTTCCCCAGTTGCAGTTCAATCCTTGTTAGGAGTTCCTGCTTCAGCTCTTAGGGGACGGGCCATCCGTTCTGGTCCCTTGAGCGTGGATGCTTTTAATGGAGCCTTGTTTGAGCCTCTGCCTGCTAACCAGAGGGTTAGAGATCGCATTCTTCAACAATTATTCTTGACTATCATTAGAGTTTATTTCATGTCGGACAACTCCTCAATTGTATCTTTTTCCTTAGTCGATGCTACTCGGGATGTGGATCGCATCAGAGATTTTGACTGGGTATCCTTCACCTTCGCCTACTTCCTTCGTGGGATGCATTTACTCTCTGAAGGTGTGAAAGAGGCTTGGCTAGGTTTTTATCCATTTTTGCTGGTGAGTAATTTTCATTGTCTTTTAATTTCCCTTATTTGGGTTGTCAACTTTCATACAAGATGACATTTGGCTTTTAACTTTCCATTTTTGAGCATATGAGAGGCTCCCTTGCCTACGCCTTATCACCACATTAGGTTTGGACACATACCCTCGGAGCTGACGATGGCATCATTCTACCTTGGTCAAAGTCCCAGTAACAGAGGGTTTTACTGACAGTCGCCTTCAGTTGGAGTTGTTGACTATCAATTTTATGACATGGGTTCCTTACACCCCAGATCATCTTACAGTTGGCTTTGAGGACAACTTTCTGACTAGATTGGAGTATACTCTATCAACCCATTAGATTTTCTTTCTGACTGATGGAGGTCAGGAGCTCTATTTGGGAGAGCGCATTATCAGGAGTATTACAGGGGATATTCGCATTCTATATCTACCCCCTGCAAGACGCCTTTGGACTTTATCTCAGCCAGTCACATAGATTCCTCAAATGGGCTTGGATGGCTTTACTTTATCAGAGGGTCCCTATATGCAGGATGTATTTTTATCGCTGGTGGACTCCCCATACCATTGGGGCCCAGACCCATGCCACTCAGTTCCTACCGGACATATAACTGGATTTCATGTGATAGAGAGCCTACCCACTTGGAGCAGATTGAGAGCTTGACCCAACGGCTAGACCAGGCACATCTTTTCATTAGGCATTTAGGTAGAGATGCATCAAAGGTAGATTCTTTTGATCCTTCAAGTTGTGGTGCTGGTCCCTCAGGTGGTCCATACTTTGATGGTTTTGATGGAGCAGATCCTCTTTTATATCAACACGATATTCCCTTTGGTGGAGATACAATGACTTAGGAGAAGTTACAACATGTTGACAAGCTCGAAGATGTCAACACCGTATATTTCTTTTGATAGGCTTTCATTATCTCTTTTGATAGGCTTTTGTTAGCTATTGGGCGGATGTGCCCAATTTCCCTGTACTTTGTGTTTTCAGTTATAGACAGAGATGATGTATTTTAATCTTTATTAGATGATGTATTTAGAGATGTATGTATAATGTTTTCTATTTATTACACCATATTGTCATTTATCATGATGCATGCATTATATGTTATGGATATGCATTGATATTACTGAGTTAGAATTGACCCATGGATGGTCTTGTGATATGGTTCTACATATTTCTTCCTCGTCAGTGGCTCGTATAGAGCATAGTCCACCGACATTGATAGCTTCGTCCTTGAGGTCTTAGCATGATAGTTTTCCTTAATCAGGTCTGATGGTCGCTGATCATATGTTGAGACACTCCATGTCCCTCCTGACCTTCAAACCCCTATGGGTTTTATCGAGGGCATGTTATCTTGCTAGATCCCTGATAGATAGGTTTTTCGATTTGGTACCCATGAGCTGACCCATTAACTCGAGGAGTATGAGCATACCATAAATTTTCCCCTGGATAGACCATGGGCTAGAGTGGCTATTGATGAGTTACAACTACAGTTCCTGACACTGACAGGTTTACGACGTACATTCATCTTGGATAAGATCACCTCAGGACATGTTGTGTCCATTGATTTCTTGATTATCCATTTTGGGTCGACAGACAGCTACTCAGTGTACTCAAGAGATTTCACCATTTCTAATGATGATTAGCGGGTTGCCGGAGTAGACAATTTCTTGATGTGTGTTATAGCATATATGTACATGTTGTTATATATGGATCACCTGGAAATTTGTTTGACCACTATAGTGAGTGCTTTGAGGGATGGTCGTACCATCCTTCCTATGATTCTAGAAGAGACCTTGATGTCGGCCACATTTTGTCATACCCATCCCACTTAGTTTTTTGGAGGCAGTGTCGTATTACTATACGTTTGGTTCATGATTCATCTGAGATCGATTGACACTTTTAGACGCCACATATATTGCTTTACACATGAGATATCCATGTCTTACTCTTTTCGACCTGCTAACTATATAGATGCAGCATCTTGGTTTATTTTTTCTGGCTGTGATTGAGGATCTGTGATAACCCGAGAATTTGGACAATTTATAAAAATCTTAAATGATTGATTTAAGGTCAAATATTAGACCTAGACAGAAAATAAGTGTATGCGTTTGATGTTATTGGGATTGAAATTTGAGAATTTCAAAATTCGATGAAGGATATAGGTGAATTATTCAGGATTAAGTGTTTATGTGATTAAGTTCCGTGAATATGGTTATGTTCTGTGTACAGAATATGGTTAATGGTCAAGGGTTGACCAGATAAATTATATCTGTAACAAACCCTAAGAATATATTAAGAACGCTGACGTTCAGTTAGAAAACCCTAGCGTTTAACGAAAAACCCTAGAAATCGGTTCTGAAAACCCTAGTTTCAGTTCCGGGAATCCGAAACCTTAATTCGGTGCATGAAACCCTAAATCGGGAACTTAATGGCATAAGTGTAAATAACTATAAGATTAATTAGGGTTAATCTTAACAAATTGATTACAAAACCCTAATTCCAAATCTGAAACCCTAATACTTGATCTGAAAACCCTAATTTCAGATACTGATAAAATGAAGCCCTAATCTGGTATTATAACGGAGAATTATAATGCTCAAGTGATATTAAGTATAAGGTTAATTAGGGTAAAGCTTAATCAATTCGAAAACCCTAATCTCAAATTTTAAACCTTAATTTGTGGGTTGAAAACCCTAATGACCATTTTGAACCCTAATTGTACAGTGGTGGATTTAATTGCTATAATTGCTATGTTAATTAGGAAATATAAATCCTAATTGTCAAGTTATTAGAAACCCTAATCTAATTGGGATATCTAATTTCTAAAAAAATTGAAATATTATTTTTATATTTAAAACCCTAATTTTTGGGTTATAAATTATAATGTACAAATTTGACCCTAAGTGCTTAATTAGCAATTTTAATTAGGATAAAATTGTCCTAATTAGCAAATAATGATTCATGATTAGGAAATTATGATATAATTAGGAAGCCCTAATTATAATTAGAAATCAAAAATTTTCTATTTTAAAATTTAATTAGAAAATTTTTGAAATCCAAGTTGCTAAATATTTGAGAGTTAAAACCTAAACCCTAAAGGGTTAAACCCTAAACTCTAAATGCTCCAAACCCTAAACCCTAACCAAACCCTAAACCACGAGGGTTTGGGACAATGTCAATAATGCCATAAAAATTAAATACAAAAAAGACTAGAATGCCCTTTTTATTTATTTTAATGAGTTGGTGTTATAGGTTTTGACTTTTAGGGAGTTGCTCACCAAAAACATAGCCCTAGCATGTGCATATATCTCAAAGAATCACCATCTAGCCAACCAAATACAATGAATCCAAATATTATAAAGATTAGAAAGAGAAATAATACTCACTTTAGTTTACAAACCCATACAAGACCTTCTCTCTCTAGAAATTCGGAATATAGAGTGAGAAAGTGAGATAAATTAAGCTAAGATCAAACTTTAGCTTGCATATAACAGATCATCAAAGTCAGATTCATGGATCAAAGCATAAAAGGTATAAAACCCTAAATCTTAGAAATCCTATGATTTTATGTTATTTGTTGTTGTTTGTTGGTTAAACATGTGTAATAGGGTGTCAAATGATGATCTGGTTGTCAAAACACAAACCCATAACATCAAAGTGCCTTGATTTGGCATTTTAAGAAGTCCGGAAAATGGGAAAAATATGGTCCGACGACCCAATGTCGTGGCCTGTAGATCTTTTCTTGTTAATTATTTTTGTGTTTTGAATGTTGTAACATGTAGTCCATTATGTGGTCTTTTAGATGCAAAAGAATCAAAGTTAGATCATGTGTAGATCGAACGGAAAAAAGCGGTCAAAGGTCGTTGACCACCACGAAAATGTGAATCTGGGTAACCTAGATTTCTCAACAAAGTCGACAAGCATGTTCATAGAGTCCGATCTCGTTTATGTTTGATAGTTAGGCCAAGTTATTGTGTTTATGTTGTAGCCCCGATATGAGTACTACATGTTAAAGGCTTTAGATCACCCGATCATCATGAACAGAACGAATTATTTAAGGTCAAACTACGTTGACCGATCGACCTTAAAATTTTCTCTCAGAAAACCGGAAAATTCAAGACCCGCTTCCCGACCTCTAGTTTGACCGGGACTTGATAAGCGAGATCTGTTGTTGTTAAGATGATCTTAAATTATGTACTTATGCGAGGGACATGAGTACTACATAATGAAACATTAATATTACATTAATCGTATATGGAAAGCCTAGATCTGGAGGCTCAAAGTAGGATTTAGCGATCGTTTCTTCATTTCGGAAAACCGAAAATGAAGAACGACTCTGACATGATATTTGGTTGCTTAGATCTCTTCTTCGGTGAAATGTTTTAGCCATGAACTTAGTTGTTAGTTGTTGTATTACATTAGTACTACGATCTATAAACATTATTAAGCCCGAAAACGTTAAGAACAATGAATTAGATCCCGGCCAAACATGCTCACACTCGAATTCGACATGAAGATCTGGAAATTGGCCAAGAACACCAAGAACACCTATAGCGGATGATTACCTGCTATAGGCCCCTTTTAGCTGACAGCTTATTATTATTATTTCCAAAAATAATTAAAATTAGAAAAAATGGTTTTAATTATTAAAAATACTAAATAAATTATGAAAAATTATTTTAAAGCTTGAAAAATAGTTTTTAATTATTTTGGATATATTTCAAAAATATTTAATATTTTTGGGAATATAAAAAGGTATTTATTTATTTAATTATAATATTAAATAAATTATTTAAAAATAGTTTTAATTCATGAAAAATCATGAAAAATAATATTATGGTAAAAGAAAATATTTTAAGTTATTTTTGATGACTTTTAATATTTTGTGATGAATTTCATTAATAATTTATTATTAATGGTAATTAATTTATTTAATAAATATATTAAATAAATTAAGGAAAAATAGTATTAATGAATTAAAAATCATATAAAAATGATTTAAGTGTTATAAAAATATTTGAAGTTATAAAATATAACTTTTGATATTTTGGCATGGAAATATTAATATTTTAATATTAATATCAATTATCGGATAATGGATTTAAATGTTTAAAAATCATATAATTATGATTTTAAGGTATTAAAATACTTTGATATATTATAATTATATTATAATATTATGCAAGGATTTTCATTAATATTTTATATTAAGTGAATATTAATGATTAAGGAATTATGTGGTATTTAATTCATTTAAATACTGGTATTAATGATTGGAAAATCATGATAAGTTGTAATAATTATTTGAAAATTATTACGAGCCTAGGAAAAATGTTTTGATCGCTAAGAAATTATCTCGTGATAATTGTTAAGTGTTAAGCGAGTTTAATTGAACTTAAACTCGAGTATCGCTCGACTGTAATCGTCGGGATAATAGGATGGTGTCGGTTTTAAGTCAAACCGAAAATAGTTTGACTTGAAGCTAAGTCTTATGTGTTGTATGATCGATAGGCTTATGTGTTATGTGTTTAGGTTATTCTGTATTTAGATATAATGTAATTATCTTTGATTCTAATATTGAGATCTATATTATTAATATTAGGTCTTCTGATAAAGCGTTATAAATTGCGTTACGGTAATCAAATTCGTTCGAGCAAGTTTGTATTTACTTAACTCTACTAAGAGTATTTTATTCAAGCTTATGGTTAATCATTCTTTGATTTCCATGAAAATTGTACTCTTTACATCTTGCATGTATAAGTCGTATGAAAAGGTCGATCACCTTCATTACCAGTTGGTTCGAAATGTTTGTTCATGTTTAAAACTTGTTCATCAAAAGTTTGTTCCTGCTTAGTTCTCAATTATATTGATGAATTATAGTCGACTTATTATTCATACTCTTCAATCATGATATATCCTTATATTGTCGTATTTAAACTTCTTCAAGCAACTTTCATGCTCACCTTTGCTATATCATGATAAAACATTGCGAGATAAGGCAAATGCGTTCGGATATGTGAGAAAAGGTTAATGCCAAGTACAAACTTGGGATAAAATGTCTTGACTAGTTTGTAATAGTATAGTTGAATAATATGTTATGTGTTAGATAACTTATGAATTGTGTAATAAGTAAAGGTTACTCGACCTTGGGGAATAGTGTGTAATGTATGTATAAACAATTTATGTTTATATCTTCCGCAAAACAGATTATAGAAAGATTAGCGAACCCAATCCGCCATGGCGATTTGGGGCTTGATTTGGGGACGCCATAGCTTGGTATCGTAGTCATTGGTTATGAAGCTTAGGTAGGAATACACGAGACCAATAACCATGGATTAAGATAAGATCTAACTCACATAGAGTTAGTTGGTCCTGTAAGATTCAAAGACGAATCTCAGTAAGTTGTAAAGATACGAGTTCCCTAACTCGTAATAAGGTTGAAATGTAGTGGTGAATAGATAAAGTCTAAAAGACTAAAAGTTCGGTGATAGGAGATCGTAAAACAAAACGATCATAGTCATAGAATTGAATCGTAATATATACGATGAGATCACCCCATGATCTGTTAAGGTTATAATGACGGAAAGAATCAATCGATGATTGAAAAGTTTAAAGCATGATTGTTTGTGAATGGTACAGATTCGAGAAAAGGATTATGAATACTGGATTAAATGAAATTCGTATTGTGAATGGTGGTTAAGATTAGGTGGGGATTTCAATGAGGACTCATGTCGGCGGCTGAGTTGTGTGATTCCTTGTATGGGCGGGGAATTTGTACTTGGTTTTAGAATCACTTAGCTTCCTGGTCGATGTAGTGGTTAGGTTGATCAATTCTTTGTATGGGCGGGGAATTGGCCGCTTAGCTTCCTATATTTATTAGTGGCCGAGTTTGTTTTGACACCCACTTAGTTTCTGGCATTGATAATCATTGAAATGTTTATGTCGCGCTATTTGCTATATGCAGGTTAAGAGGGTTATTCCTTTCGCATGTATAACAAAATAGATAGGTTATAGGTAGAGAATATATAGTTAAGTCATGCGAGTTCTTAGAACTCATACTTATGTGACATTCTTGACTTATAGTTATATGAAATGTTTGTGAACCCCTCAGCGAATGGACGCCAAAGGTCTGACTAGGGTAAGTTCGTAAACTCATATAATTGTGGCATGGTTATGAACTCATAAGTGTGGTTTTATGAACTGGGTATAGTTGTGTGAATGGAGTGTTAAGGATAATAGGAATATATAGAATGTTTAAGCAAATGATCATTAGTGGAGACTTAGGTTTTCCTAAACTCCTCGTTATGCTAAACTTCGATATTTTGACATCAAGATAAATACGCACTATGTGCCTTTTAAAAAAAAATAAAATAAAATAAAAATTTGTTTTTATTTATCACTTATGTACCATGTGACCTGGTGCAGAGATGATAAAAAAAATGATGGAGTTATCAATGCAGAATTACTTGGTGTTGGATGTGATCTAAGGATCGTCGACCCACTACAATGATGATGTAGTATAACAAAGTCACAAAATGATTTAAATCCTCAACAATTTATTAAATACAGTGCGGCATCATGACGTCATTCTTAAAAATGCTTTTATTAAAAGAAATTTCCCAAACCAAATTGTTTTGTTGAGGAATCAAATAAGACTGAGGTAAAATTTTGTGCGCCTAAGGCGGATAAGAGGAACAAAATTGTTCAGACCAAAGAATATTTAGCAAGATGAGGCATATCGGGCTAATCACCCTTTGTGTCCGTAAGTAAGTAATGACGGTTTCATGGATGAATTTCCATAAAACCTTTGCGAAAATGAAAAAAAAACTAACAGTCTATACGATTCATCAGCACAGTTTTAAAATTTTCACCCTTTTGAGTGGTGTATTGGGTAGCATGTGTAATATGTGTGAATGGTGTAAGGTGCACGGTGTAAGGTGTAAGGTGAATTTCGGGGACAAAATTCTTAGAAGGAGGGGTGAATGTGATAACCCAAGAATTTGGACAATTTATAAAAATCTTAAATGATTGATTTAAGGTCAAATATTAGACCTAGACAGAAAATAAGTGTATGCGTTTGATGTTATTGGGATTGAATTTTGAGAATTTCAAAATTCGGTGAAGGATATAGGTGAATTATTCAGGATTAAGTGTTTATGTGATTAAGTTCTGTGAATATGGTTATGTTTTGTATACAGAATGTGGTTAATGGTCAAGGGTTGACTAGATAAATTATATCTGTAACAAACCCTAAGAATATATTAAGAACGCTAACGTTCAGTTAGAAAACCCTAGCGTTTAACGAAAAACCCTAGAAATGGGTTACGAAACCCTAGTTTCGATTAAGAATCCGAAACCTTAATTCGGTGCATGAAACCCTAAATCGGGAACTTAATGGCATAAGTGTAAATAACTATAAGATTAATTAGGGTTAATCTTAACAAATTGATTACAAAACCCTAATTCCAAATCTGAAACCCTAATACTTGATCTCGAAAACCTAATTTGGACCTTTGAAAAAATGAAGCCCTAATGCGGGATTATAACGGAGAATTATAATGCTCAATTGATATTAAGTATAAGGTTAATTAGGGTAAAGCTTAATCAATTCAAAACCCTAATCTCAAATTTTAAACCTTAATTTGTGGGTTGAAAACCCAATGACCATTTTGAACCCTAATTATGCAAAGGTGGATTTAATTGCTATAATTGCTATGTTAATTAGGAAATATAAATCCTAATTGTCAAGTTATTAGAAACCTAATCTAATTGGGATATCTAATTTCTAAAAAATTGAAATATTATTTTTATATTTAAAACCCTAATTTTTGGGTTATAAATTATAATGTACAAATTTGACCCTAAGTGCTTAATTAGCAATTTTAATTAGGATAAAATTGTCCTAATTAGCAAATAATGATTCATGATTAGAAATTATGATATAATTAGGAAGCCCTAATTATAATTAGAAATCAAAATTTTCTATTTTAAAATTTAATTAGAAAATTTTTGAAATCCAAGTTGCTAAATATTTGAGAGTTAAAACCTAAACCCTAAAGGGTTAAACCCTAAACTCTAAATGCTCCAAACCCTAAACCCTAACCAAACCCTAAACCCTAAGGGTTTGGGACAATGTCCATAATGCCATAAAAATTAAATACAAAAACTAGAATGCCCTTTTTATTTATTTTAATGAGTTGGTGTTATAGGTTTTGACTTTTAGGGGAGTTGCTCACCAAAACATAGCCCTAGCATGTGCATATATCTCAGCAATTAGCCATCTAGCCAACCAAATACAATGAATCCAAATATTATAAAGATTAGAAAGAGAAATAATACTCACTTTAGTTTACAAACCCATACAAGACCTTCTCTCTCTAGAAATTCGGGAATATAGAGTGAGAAAGTGAGATAAATTAAGCTAAGATCAAACTTTAGCTTGCATATAACAGATCATCAAAGTCAGATTCATGGATCAAAGCATAAAAGGTATAAAACCCTAAATCTTAGAAATCCTATGATTTTATGTTATTTGTTGTTGTTTGTTGGTTAAACATGTGTAATAGGGTGTCAAATGATGATCTGGGTTGTCAAAACACAAACCCATAACATCAAAGTGCTCGGATTTGGCATTTTAAGAAGTCTGGAAAATGGGAAAAATATGGTCTGACAGCCTAATGTCAGGGCCTGTAGATCTTTTCTTGTTAATTATTTTTGTGTTTTGAATGTTGTAACATGTAGTCTGTTATGTGGTCTTTTAGATGCAAAAAGAATCAAAGTTAGATCATGTGTAGATCGAACGGAAAAAGCGGTCAAAGGTCGTTGACCAGTCACGAAAATGTGAATCTGGGTAACCTAGATTTCTCAACAGTGTCTGACAAGCATGTTCATAGAGTCTGATCTCGTTTATGTTTGATAGTTAGGCCAAGTTATTGTGTTTATGTTGTAGCCTGACATGAGTACTACATGTTAAAGGCTTTAGATCACCCAGATCATGAACAGGAACGAAATTATTTAAGGTCAAACTCGTTGTTGACCGATCGTCTTAAAAATTTTCGTAAACCCAGAAAATTCAAGACCCGTTTCCTGACCTCTAGTTTGACCGGACTTGATAGCGTAGATCTGTTGTTGTTAAGATGATCTTAAATTATGTACTTGTACAGGGACATGAGTACTACATAATGAAACATTAATATTACATTAATCGTACATGGAAAGCCTAGATCTGGAGGCTCAAAGTAGGACCTAGCGACTGTTCTTCATTTCTGGAAAACCCAGAAATGAAGAACAACTCTGACATGATATTTGGTTGCTTAGATCTCTTACTGGTGAAATGTTTTAGCCATGAACTTAGTTGTTAGTTGTTATATTACATTAGTACTACGATCTATAAACATTATTAAGCCCAGAAACGTTAAGAACAATGAATTAGATCCGGTCAAACATGCTCACTCGAATTCTGACATGAAGATCTCGAAATTGGCCAAGAACACCTATAATGACGGTTCTGTCGCTATAGGGCCCTTTAGCGACGCTTTATTATTATTTCCAAAAATAATTAAAATTAGAAAAAATGGTTTTAATTATTAAAAATACTAAATAAATTATGAAAAATTATTTTAAAGCTTGAAAAATAGTTTTAATTATTTTGGATATATTTCAAAAATATTTAATATTTTGGGAATATAAAAGGTATTTATTTATTTAATTATAATATTAAATAAATTATTTAAAAATAGTTTTAATTCATGAAAAATCATGAAAAATAATATTATGATAAAAGAAAATATTTTAAGTTATTTTTGATGACTTTTAATATTTTGTGATGAATTTCATTAATAATTTATTATTAATGGTAATTAATTTATTTAATAAATATACTAAATAAATTAAGGAAAAATAGTATTAATGAATTAAAAATCGTATAAAAATGATTTAAGTGTTATAAAAATATTTGAAGTTATAAAATATAACTTTTGATATTTTGGCATGGAAATATTAATATTTTAATATTAATATCAATTATCGGATAATGGATTTAAATGTTTAAAAATCATATAATTATGATTTTAAGGTATTAAAAATACTTTGATATATTATAATTATATTATAATATTATGCAAGGATTTTCATTAATATTTTATATTAAGTGAATATTAATGATTAAGGAATTATGTGGTATTTAATTCATTTAAATACGGTATTAATGATTGGAAAATCATGATAAGTTGTAATAATTATTTGAAAATTATTACGAGCCTAGGAAAAATGTTTTGACTGCTAAGAAATTATCTGTGATAATTGTTAAGTGTTAGGCAGAGTTTAATTGAACTTAAACTCGAGTATCGTTCGACTAGACCGTCGGGATAATAGGATGGTGTCAGTTTTAAGTCAAACTGAAATAGTTTGACTTGAAGCTAAGTCTTATGTGTTGTATAGACTGATAGGCTTATGTGTTATGTGTTTAGGTTATTCTGTGTATTTAGATATAACAGAATTATACTGTGATTCTAATATTGGAGATCTATATTATTAATATTAGGTCTTCGGATAAAGCGTTATAAATTGCGTTGCGGTAATCAACGGTTCAGGCAAGTTTGTATTTACTTAACTCTACTAAGAGTATTTTATTCAAGCTTATGGTTAATCATTGCTGATTGCCATGAAAATTGTACTCTTTACATCTTGCATGTATAAGTCAGGTATGAAAGGCTGATCACCTTCATTACCAGTTGGTTCAGAAATGTTTGTTCATGTTTAAAACTTGTTCAGTCAAAAGTTTGTTCCTGCTAGTTCTCAATTATATTGATGAATTATAGTCAGCTTATTATTCATACTCTTCAATCATGATATATCCTTATATTGTCGTATTTAAACTTCTTCAAGCAACTTTCATGCTCACCCTTGCTATATCATGATAAAACATTGCAGATAAAAGGCAAATGCGTTCGGATCTGAGGAAAAGGTTAATGCCAAGTACGACTTGGGATAAAATGTCTTGACTAGTTTGTAATAGTATAGTTGAATAATATGTTATGTGTTAGATAACTTATGAATTGTGTAATAAGTAAAGGTTACTCGACCTTGGGGAATAGTGCGTAATGTATGTATAAACAATTTATGTTTATATCTTCCGCAAATGATTATAAAAGATTATTAGCGAACCAATCATGCGGCGATTTGGGGCTTGATTTGGGGACGCTTCTGATTGGTATCGTAGTGTTGGTTATGAAGCTTAGGTAGGAATACACGAGACCAATAACAACCGCTGTGATTAAGATAAGATCTAACTCACATAGAGTTAGTTGGTCAGTAAGATTCAAAGACGAATCTCTCGGTAAGTTGTAAAGATACTGAGTTCCCTAACTCGTAATAAGGTTGAAATGTAGTGGTGAATAGATAAAGTCTAAAAGACTAAAAGTTCGGTGATAGGAGATCGTGAAACAAAACGATCATAGTCATAGAATTGAATCGTAATATATACGATGAGATCACCCTGTGATCTGTTAAGGTTATACATGACCCGAAAAGAATCAATCGATGATTGAAAAGTTTAAAGCATGATTCTTTGTGTGAATGGTACAGATTCGGAAAAGGATTATGAATACTGGATTAAATGAAATTCAGATTGTGAATGGTGGTTAAGATTAGGTGGGGATTTCAATGAGGACTCATGCTCACCAATTTGAGTTGTGTGATTCCTTGTATGGGCGGGGAATTTGTACTTGGTTTTAGAATCACTTAGCTTCCTGGTCGATGTAGTGGTTAGGTTGATCAATTCTTTGTATGGGCGGGGAATTGGCCGCTTAGCTTCCTATATTTATTAGTGGCCGAGTTTGTTTTGACACCCACTTAGTTTCTGGCATTGATAATCATTGAAATGTTTATGTCGCGCTATTTGCTATATGCAGGTTAAGAGGGTTATTCCTTTCGCATGTGTATAACAAATAGATAGGTTATAGGTAGAGAATATAGGTTAAGTACGAGTTCTTAGAACTCATACTTATGTGACATTCTTGACTTATAGTTATATGAAATGTTTGTGAACCCCTCAGCGAATGGACGCCAAAGGTCTGACTAGGGTAAGTTCGTAAACTCATATAATTGTGGCATGGTTATGAACTCATAAGTGTGGTTTTATGAACTGGGTATAGTTGTGTGAATGGAGTGTTAAGGATAATAGGAATATATAGAATGTTTAAGCAAATGATCATTAGTGGAGACTTAGGTTTTCCTAAACTCCTCGTTATGCTAAACTTCGATATTTTGACATCAAGATAAATACGCACTATGTGCCTTTTAAAAAAAAAAAAAAATAAAATAAAAATTTGTTTTTATTTATCACTTATGTACCATGTGACCTGGTGCAGAGATGATAAAAAAAAATGATGGAGTTATCAATGCAGAATTACTTGGTGTTGGATGTGATCTAAGGATCGTCAGCCCACTACAGTATGATGTAGTATAACAAAGTCACAAAATGACGAAATCCTCAACGGACTGTTAAATACAGTGCGGCATCATGACGTCATTCTTAAAAATGCTTTTATTAAAAGAAATTTCCCAAACCAAATTGTTTTGTTGAGGAATCAAATAAGACTGAGGTAAAATTTTGTGCGCTTAAAAATGATAAGAGAACAAAATTGTTCCGACCAAAGATACTTGCGAAGACAGGGCATATCGGGCTAATCACCCTTTGTGTCCGTAAGTAATGACGGTTTGCGGATGAATTTCCATAAAACCTTTGCGAAAATGAAAAAAAAAACTAACAGTCTATACGATTCATCAGCACAGTTTTAAAATTTTCACCCTTTTGAGTGGTGTATTGGGTAGCATGTGTAATATGTGTGAATGGTGTAAGGTGCACGGTGTAAGGTGTAAGGTGAATTTCGGGGACAAAATTCTTAGAAGGAGGGGTGAATGTGATAACCCAAGAATTTGGACAATTTATAAAAATCTTAAATGATTGATTTAAGGTCAAAATATGAGACCTGAGCGTAAAATAAGTGTATGCGTTTGATGTTATTGGGATTGAATTTTGAGAATTTCAAAATTCTGTGAAGGATATAGGTGAATTATTCAGGATTAAGTGTTTATGTGATTAAGTTCTGTGAATATGGTTATGTTTTGTATACAGAATGTGGTTAATGGTCAAGGGTTGACTAGATAAATTATATCTGTAACAAACCCTAAGAATATATTAAGAACGCTAACGTTCAGTTAGAAAACCCTAGCGTTTAACGAAAAACCCTAGAAATCGGATTACGAAACCCTAGTTTCGAGTTAAGAATCAAAACCTTAATTCGGTGCATGAAACCCTAAATCGGGAACTTAATGGCATAAGTGTAAATAACTATAAGATTAATTAGGGTTAATCTTAACAAATTGATTACAAAACCCTAATTCCAAATCAAACCCTAATACTTGATCTCGAAAACCCAATTTGGATAATCGAAAAATGAAGCCCTAATGCAGGATTATAACGGAGAATTATAATGCTCAATTGATATTAAGTATAAGGTTAATTAGGGTAAAGCTTAATCAATTCGAAACCCTAATCTCAAATTTTAAACCTTAATTTGTGGGTTGAAAACCCTAATGACCATTTTGAACCCTAATTGTATGCGATGGTGGATTTAATTGCTATAATTGCTATGTTAATTAGGAAATATAAATCCTAATTGTCAAGTTATTAGAAACCCTAATCTAATTGGGATATCTAATTTCTAAAAAATTGAAATATTATTTTATATTTAAAACCCTAATTTTTGGGTTATAAATTATAATGTACAAATTTGACCCTAAGTGCTTAATTAGCAATTTTAATTAGGATAAAATTGTCCTAATTAGCAAATAATGATTCATGATTAGGAAATTATGATATAATTAGGAAGCCCTAATTATAATTAGAAATCAAAAATTTTCTATTTTAAAATTTAATTAGAAAATTTTTGAAATCCAAGTTGCTAAATATTTGAGAGTTAAAACCTAAACCCTAAAGGGTTAAACCCTAAACTCTAAATGCTCCAAACCCTAAACCCTAACCAAACCCTAAACCCTAAGGGTTTGGGACAATGTCCATAATGCCATAAAAATTAAATACAAAAAGACTAGAATGCCCTTTTTATTTATTTTAATGAGTTGGTGTTATAGGTTTTGACTTTTAGGGGAGTTGCTCACCAAAAACATAGCCCTAGCATGTGCATATATCTCAGCAATTAGCCATCTAGCCAACCAAATACAATGAATCCAAATATTATAAAGATTAGAAAGAGAAATAATACTCACTTTAGTTTACAAACCCATACAAGACCTTCTCTCTCTAGAAATTCGGGAATATAGAGTGAGAAAGTGAGATAAATTAAGCTAAGATCAAACTTTAGCTTGCATATAACAGATCATCAAAGTCAGATTCATGGATCAAAGCATAAAAGGTATAAAACCCTAAATCTTAGAAATCCTATGATTTTATGTTATTTGTTGTTGTTTGTTGGTTAAACATGTGTAATAGGGTGTCAAATGATGATCTGGGTTGTCAAAACACAAACCCATAACATCAAAGTGCTCGGATTTGGCATTTTAAGAAGTCTGGAAAATGGGAAAAATATGGTCTGACAGCCTAATGTCAGGGCCTGTAGATCTTTTCTTGTTAATTATTTTTGTGTTTTGAATGTTGTAACATGTAGTCTGTTATGTGGTCTTTTAGATGCAAAAAGAATCAAAGTTAGATCATGTGTAGATCGAACGGAACAAGCGGTCAAAGGTCGCTTGACCACTCACAAAAATGTGAATCTGGGTAACCTAGATTTCTCAACAGTGTCTGACAAGCATGTTCATAGAGTCTGATCTCGTTTATGTTTGATAGTTAGGCCAAGTTATTGTGTTTATGTTGTAGCCTGACATGAGTACTACATGTTAAAGGCTTTAGATCACCCAGATCATGAACAGGAACGAAATTATTTAAGGTCAAACTACGTTGACCGATCGTCGATTTAAGAATTTTCTCAGAAAACCTGTAAAATTCAAGACCCGCTTCTGACGACCTCTAGTTTGGCCCCACTTTGATAAGCGTAGATCTGTTGTTGTTAAGATGATCTTAAATTATGTACTTGTATGGGGACATGAGTACTACATAATAATGAAACATTAATATTACATTAATCGTATATGGAAAGCCTAGATCCGGAGGCTCAGTAGATTTAATGATCGTTTCATCATTTCGAAAACCGAAATGAAGAAATGCTCTGACATGATATTTGGTTGCTTAGATCTCTTACTGGTGAAATGTTTTAGCCATGAACTTAGTTGTTAGTTGTTATATTACATTAGTACTACGATCTATAAACATTATTAAGCCCAGAAACGTTAAGAACAATGAATTAGATCCGGTCAAACATGCTCACTCGAATTCTGACATGAAGATCTGGAAATTGGCCAAGAACACCAAGAACACCTATAGCGACGGTTCTGTCGCTATAGGGCCCCTTTAGCGACAGTTTATTATTATTATTTCCAAAAAATAATTAAAATTAGAAAAAAATGGTTTTTAATTATTAAAAATACTAAATAAATTATGAAAAATTATTTTAAAGCTTGAAAAATAGTTTTTAATTATTTTGGATATATTTCAAAAATATTTAATATTTTTGGGAATATAAAAGGTATTTATTTATTTAATTATAATATTAAATAAATTATTTAAAAATAGTTTTAATTCATGAAAAATCATGAAAAATAATATTATGATAAAAGAAAATATTTTAAGTTATTTTGATGACTTTTAATATTTTGTGATGAATTTCATTAATAATTTATTATTAATGGTAATTAATTTATTTAATAAATATACTAAATAAATTAAGGAAAAATAGTATTAATGAATTAAAAATCATATAAAAATGATTTAAGTGTTATAAAAATATTTGAAGTTATAAAATATAACTTTTGATATTTTGGCATGGAAATATTAATATTTTAATATTAATATCAATTATCGGATAATGGATTTAAATGTTTAAAAATCATATAATTATGATTTTAAGGTATTAAAATACTTTGATATATTATAATTATATTATAATATTATGCAAGGATTTTCATTAATATTTTATATTAAGTGAATATTAATGATTAAGGAATTATGTGGTATTTAATTCATTTAAATACGGTATTAATGATTGGAAAATCATGATAAGTTGTAATAATTATTTGAAAATTATTACGAGCCTAGGAGAAAAATGTTTTGATCGCTAAGAAATTATCTCGTGATAATTGTTAAGTGTTAAGCGAGTTTAATTGAACTTAAACTCGAGTATCGCTCGACTAGGCACCGCTTCGGGATAATAGGATGGTGTCGCTTTTAAGTCAAACCTAAATAGTTTGACTTGAAGCTAAGTCTTATGTGTTGTATGGTCGATAGTTTATGTGTTATGTGTTTAGGTTATTCTCGTGTATTTAGATATAATGTAATTATACCGTGATTCTAATATTGGAGATCTATATTATTAATATTAGGTCTTCTGATAAAGCGTTATAAATTGCGTTAAGTGGTAATCAACAGTTCCTGAGCAAGTTTGTATTTACTTAACTCTACTAAGAGTATTTTATTCAAGCTTATGGTTAATCATTGCTGATTGCCATGAAAATTGTACTCTTTACATCTTGCATGTATAAGTCAGGTATGAAAGGCTGATCACCTTCATTACCAGTTGGTTCAGAAATGTTTGTTCATGTTTAAAACTTGTTCAGTCAAAAGTTTGTTCCTGCTAGTTCTCAATTATATTGATGAATTATAGTCAGCTTATTATTCATACTCTTCAATCATGATATATCCTTATATTGTCGTATTTAAACTTACTGGGCAACTTTCATGCTCACCCTTGCTATATCATGATAAAACATTGCAGATAAGGCAAATGCGTTCGGATACAGGAAAAGGTTAATGCCAAGTACAGCTTGGGATAAAATGTGCGGCTAGTTTGTAATAGTATAGTTGAATAATATGTTATGTGTTAGATAACTTATGAATTGTGTAATAAGTAAAGGTTACTCGACCTTGGGGAATAGTGCGTAATGTATGTATAAACAATTTATGTTTATATCTTCCGCAAACAGTTATAAAAAGATTAGCGAACCGAATCCGCGGCGATTTGGGGCCCGGATTTGGGGACGCTACAGTTGGTATCAGAGCTGTTGGTTATGAAGCTTAGGTAGGAATACCTGAGACCAATAACCGCGGTGATTAAGATAAGATCTAACTCACATAGAGTTAGTTGGTCGGTAAGATTCAAAGACGAATCTCTAGAAGTTGTAAAGATACTGAGTTCCCTAACTCGTAATAAGGTTGAAATGTATGGTGAATAGATAAAGTCTAAAAGACTAAAAGTTCGGATGATAGGAGATCGTAAAACAAAACGATCATAGTCATAGAATTGAATCGTAATATATACGATAAGATCACCCCGTGATCTGTTAAGGTTATGATGACGGAAAAGAATCAATCTGATGATTGAAAAGTTTAAAGCATGATTGCTGTGTGAATGGTACAGATTCAGAAAAGGATTATGAATACGGATTAAATGAAATTCGTATTGTGAATGGTGGTTAAGATTAGGTGGGGATTTCAATGAGGACTCATGTCGGCGGCTGAGTTGTGTGATTCCTTGTATGGGCGGGGAATTTGTACTTGGTTTTAGAATCACTTAGCTTCCTGGTCGATGTAGTGGTTAGGTTGATCAATTCTTTGTATGGGCGGGGAATTGGCCGCTTAGCTTCCTATATTTATTAGTGGCCGAGTTTGTTTTGACACCCACTTAGTTTCTGGCATTGATAATCATTGAAATGTTTATGTCGCGCTATTTGCTATATGCAGGTTAAGAGGGTTATTCCTTTCGCATGTGTATAACAAATAGATAGGTTATAGGTAGAGAATATAGGTTAAGTACGAGTTCTTAGAACTCATACTTATGTGACATTCTTGACTTATAGTTATATGAAATGTTTGTGAACCCCTCAAATGGGCCGCCAAAGGTCCGACTAGGTAAGTTCAGAAACTCATATAATTGTGGCATGGTTATGAACTCATAAGTGTGGTTTTATGAACTGGGTATAGTTGTGTGAATGGAGTGTTAAGGATAATAGGAATATATAGAATGTTTAAGCAAATGATCATTAGTGGAGACTTAGGTTTTCCTAAACTCCTCGTTACGCTAAACTTCGATATTTTTGACATCAAGATAAATACGCACTATGTGCCTTTTAAAAAAAAAAAAAAATTGTTTTTATTTATCACTTATGTACCATGTGACCTGGTGCAGAGATGATAAAAAAAATGATGGAGTTATCAATGCAGAATTACTTGGTGTTGGATGTGATCTAAGGATCGTCAGCCCACTACAATATGATGTAGTATAACAAAGTCACAAAATGACGAAATCCTCAACGGACTGTTAAATACAGTGCGGCATCATGACGTCATTCTTAAAAATGCTTTTATTAAAAGAAATTTCCCAAACCAAATTGTTTTGTTGAGGAATCAAATAAGACTGAGGTAAAATTTTGTGCGCCTAAGGCGGATAAGAGGAACAAAATTGTTCCGACCAGCAGTACTTGGCCAGTACAGGGCATATCGGGCTAATCACCCTTTGTGTCCGTAAGTAATGACGGTTTGCGGATGAATTTCCATAAAACCTTTGCGAAAATGAAAAAAAAACTAATACTATACGATTCATCAAAGACAGCTTTAAAATTTTCACCCTTTTGAGTGGTGTATTGGGTAGCATGTAAATATGTGTGAATGGTGTAAGGTGCACGGTGTAAGGTGTAAGGTGAATTTAGGGACAAAATTCTTAGAAGGAGGGTGAATGTGATAACCCAAGAATTTGGACAATTTATAAAAATCTTAAATGATTGATTTAAGGTCAAATATTAGACTGAAACATGAAAATAAGTGTATCGTTTGATGTTATTGGGATTGAATTTTGAGAATTTCAAAATTCGGTGAAGGATATAGGTGAATTATTCAGGATTAAGTGTTTATGTGATTAAGTTCTGTGAATATGGTTATGTTTTGTATACGTAATGTGGTTAATGGTCAAGGGTGACTAGATAAATTATATCTCAGAACAAACCCTAAGAATATATTAAGAACGCTAACGTTCAGTTAGAAAACCCTAGCGTTTAACGAAAAACCCTAGAAATCGGTTCTGGAAACCCTAGTTTCAGTTCCGGGAATCCGAAACCTTAATTCGGTGCATGAAACCCTAAATCGGGAACTTAATGGCATAAGTGTAAATAACTATAAGATTAATTAGGGTTAATCTTAACAAATTGATTACAAAACCCTAATTCCAAATCTGAAACCCTAATACTTGATCTGAAAACCCTAATTTCAGACACTGAAAAAATGAAGCCCTAATCTGGGATTATAACGGAGAATTATAATGCTCAATTGATATTAAGTATAAGGTTAATTAGGGTAAAGCTTAATCAATTCGAAAACCCTAATCTCAAATTTTAAACCTTAATTTGTGGGTTGAAAACCCTAATGACCATTTTGAACCCTAATTGTACAATGGTGGATTTAATTGCTATAATTGCTATGTTAATTAGGAAATATAAATCCTAATTGTCAAGTTATTAGAAACCCTAATCTAATTGGGATATCTAATTTCTAAAAAAATTGAAATATTATTTTTATATTTAAAACCCTAATTTTTGGGTTATAAATTATAATGTACAAATTTGACCCTAAGTGCTTAATTAGCAATTTTAATTAGGATAAAATTGTCCTAATTAAATAAATAATGATTCATGATTAGAAATTATGATATAATTAGGAAGCCCTAATTATAATTAGAAATCAAAAATTTTCTATTTTAAAATTTAATTAGAAAATTTTTGAAATCCAAGTTGCTAAATATTTGAGAGTTAAAACCTAAACCCTAAAGGGTTAAACCCTAAACTC
The DNA here is from genome assembly GCA_020205605.1 of Panax ginseng. Taxonomy (NCBI): domain Eukaryota; kingdom Viridiplantae; phylum Streptophyta; class Magnoliopsida; order Apiales; family Araliaceae; genus Panax; species Panax ginseng. The sequence goes on from CM035132.1 coordinate 136,937,686, forward strand.
TAAATGCTCCAAACCCTAAACCCTAACCAAACCCTAAACCCTAAGGGTTTGGGACAATGTCCATAATGCCATAAAAATTAAATACAAAAAGACTAGAATGCCCTTTTTATTTATTTTAATGAGTTGGTGTTATAGGTTTTGACTTTTAGGGGAGTTACTCACCAAAAACATAGCCCTAAAGATGTGCATATATCTCAAAGAATTAGCCATCTAGCCAACCAAATACAATGAATCCAAATATTATAAAGATTAGAAAGAGAAATAATACTCACTTTAGTTTACAAACCCATACAAGACCTTCTCTCTCTAGAAATTCGGGAATATAGAGTGAGAAAGTGAGATAAATTAAGCTAAGATCAAACTTTAGCTTGCATATAACGATCATCAAAGTCGATTCATGGATCAAAGCATAAAAGGTATAAAACCCTAAATCTTAGAAATCCTATGATTTTATGTTATTTGTTGTTGTTTGTTGGTTAAACATGTGTAATAGGGTGTCAAATGATGATCCAGGTTGTCAAAACACAAACCCATAACATCAAAGTGCTTTGATTGGCATTTTAAGAAGTCCGGAAAATGGGAAAATATGGTCCGATGACTGATAATGTCGTGGCCTCGTAGATCTTTTCTTGTTAATTATTTTTGTGTTTTGAATGTTGTAACATGTAGTCTCATTATGTGGTCTTTTAGATGCAAAAATAATCAAAGTTAGATCATGTGTAGATCGAACGGAAAAAAAGCGGTCAAAGGTCGCTGACGATCACGAAAATGTGAATCTGGGTAACCTAGATTTCTCAACAAATGTCCATACAAGCATGTTCATAGAGTCCGATCTCGCTTATGTTTGATAGTTAGGCCAAGTTATTGTGTTTATGTTGTAGCCCCATATGAGTACTACATGTTAAAGGCTTTAGATCACCCGTATCATGAACAGAACGAAATTATTTAAGGTCAAACTACGTTGACCGATCGACCTTTAAGAATTTTCTCAAAACCCGTAAAATTCAAGACCCGCTTCTCGACCTCTAGTTTGGCCGGACTTGATAAATAGATCCGTTGTTGTTAAGATGATCTTAAATTATGTACTTGTATGAGGACATGAGTACTACATAATGAAACATTAATATTACATTAATCGTATATGGAAAGCCTAGATCTGGAGGCTCAAAGTAGGATTTAGCATGACGTTTTCATTTCGGAAAACCGTGAAATGAAGAATACTCTGACTATGATATTTGGTTGCTTAGATCTCTTCTTCGGTGAAATGTTTTAGCCATGAACTTAGTTGTTAGTTGTTGTATTACATTAGTACTACGATCTATAAACATTATTAAGCCCAGAAACGTTAAGAACAATGAATTAGATCCGGCCAAACATGCTCACTCGAATTACGACACGAAGATCCGGAAATTGGCCAAGAACACCAAGAACACCTATAATGACAGTTACATAAGCTATAGGGCCCCTTTAGCTGACGCTTTATTATTATTATTTCAAAAAATAATTAAAATTAGAAAAAATGGTTTTTAATTATTAAAAATACTAAATAAATTATGAAAAATTATTTTAAAGCTTGAAAAATAGTTTTTAATTATTTTGATATATTTCAAAAATATTTAATATTTTTGGGAATATAAAAAAAGGTATTTATTTATTTAATTATAATATTAAATAAATTATTTAAAAATAGTTTTAATTCATGAAAAATCATGAAAAATAATATTATGGTAAAAGAAAATATTTTAAGTTATTTTTGATGACTTTTAATATTTTGTGATGAATTTCATTAATAATTTATTATTAATGGTAATTAATTTATTTAATAAATATATTAAATAAATTAAGGAAAAATAGTATTAATGAATTAAAAATCATATAAAAATGATTTAAGTGTTATAAAAATATTTGAAGTTATAAAATATAACTTTTGATATTTTGGCATGGAAATATTAATATTTTAATATTAATATCAATTATCGGATAATGGATTTAAATGTTTAAAAATCATATAATTATGATTTTAAGGTATTAAAATACTTTGATATATTATAATTATATTATAATATTATGCAAGGATTTTCATTAATATTTTATATTAAGTGAATATTAATGATTAAGTAATTATGTGGTATTTAATTCATTTAAATACTAGATTAATGATTGGAAAATCATGATAAGTTGTAATAATTATTTGAAAATTATTACGAGCTCAGGAAAAATGTTTTGATCGCTAAGAAATTATCTCGTGATAATTGTTAAGTGTTAAGCGAGTTTAATTGAACTTAAACTCGAGTATCGCTCGACTGTAATCGGCCTGGATAATAGGATGGTGTCAGCTTTTAAGTCAAACCAAAATAGTTTGACTTGAAGCTAAAGTCTTATGTGTCAGATATAGGATCGATAGGCTTATGTGTTATGTGTTTAGGTTATTCTCATGTATTTAGATATAATGTAATTATACTTGTGATTCTAATATTGAGATCTATATTATTAATATTAGGTCTTGGATAAAGCGTTATAAATTGCGCTACAGAATCAACTGCTTCGCAAGTTTGTATTTACTTAACTCTACTAAGAGTATTTTATTCAAGCTTATGGTTAATCATTGGTTTGATTGCCATGAAAATTGTACTCTTTACATCTTGCATGTATAAGTCGTATGAAAGGTCGATCACCTTCATTACCAGCTTGGTTCGTAAATGTTTGTTCATGTTTAAAACTTGTTCACCAAAAGTTTGTTCCTGCTAGTTCTCAATTATATTGATGAATTATAGTCGACTTATTATTCATACTCTTCAATCATGATATATCCTTATATTGTCGTATTTAAACTTCTTCAAACAACTTTCATGCTCACCCTTGCTATATCATGATAAAACATTGCGAGATAAAGGCAAATGCGTTGGACATGTGAAAAGGTTAATGCCAAGTACAAATTTGGGATAAAATGTCTTGCTAGTTTGTAATAGTATAGTTGAATAATATGTTATGTGTTAGATAACTTATGAATTGTGTAATAAGTAAAGGTTACTCGACCTTGGGGAATAGTGTGTAATGTATGTATAAACAATTTATGTTTATATCTTCCGCAAAATGATTATAGAAAGATTAGCGAACCGAATCCATGCATGATTTGGGGCCCGGATTTGGGGACGCCACTACGATTGGTATCGTAGTTGTTGGTTATGAAGCTTAGGTAGAATACCGAGACCAATAACCGCTGGTGATTAAGATAAGATCTAACTCACATAGAGTTAGTTGGTCTGTAAGATTCAAAGACTAATCTCGGTAAGTTGTAAAGATACGAGTTCCCTAACTCGTAATAAGGTTGAATGTAAGTGGTGAATAGATAAAGTCTAAAAGACTAAAAGTTCAAATGATAGGAGATCGTAAAACAAAACGATCATAGTCATAGAATTGAATCGTAATATATACGATGAGATCACCCCGTGATCTGTTAAGGTTATGATGACGGTAAAGAATCAATCTGATGATTGAAAAGTTTAAAGCATGATTCTTTGTGTGAATGGTACGATTCGTAAAAGGATTATGAATACGGATTAAATGAAATTCGTATTGTGAATGGTGGTTAAGATTAGGTGGGGATTTCAATGAGGACTCATGTCGGCGGCTGAGTTGTGTGATTCCTTGTATGGGCGGGGAATTTGTACTTGGTTTTAGAATCACTTAGCTTCCTGGTCGATGTAGTGGTTAGGTTGATCAATTCTTTGTATGGGCGGGGAATTGGCCGCTTAGCTTCCTATATTTATTAGTGGCCGAGTTTGTTTTGACAACCACTTAGTTTCTGGCATTGATAATCATTGAAATGTTTATGTCGCGCTATTTGCTATATGCAGGTTAAGAGGGTGATTCCTTTCGCATGTGTATAACAAATAGATAGGTTATAGGTAGAGAATATAGGTTAAGTACGAGTTCTTAGAACTCATACTTATGTGACATTCTTGACTTATAGTTATATGAAATGTTTGTGAACCCCTCAGCGAATGGACGCCAAAGGTCTGACTAGGGTAAGTTCGTAAACTCATATAATTGTGGCCAGGTTATGAACTCATAAGTGTGGTTTTATGAACTGGGTATAGTTGTGTGAATGCAGTGTTAAGGATAATAGGAATAGATAGAATGTTTAAGCAAATGATCATTAGTGGAGACTTAGGTTTTCCTAAACTCCTCGTTATGCTAAACTTCGATATTTTGACATCAAGATAAATACGCACTATGTGCCTTTTAAAAAAAAATAAAATAAAATAAAAATTTGTTTTTATTTATCACTTATGTACCATGTGACCTGGTGCAGAGATGATAAAAAAAAATGATGGAGTTATCAATGCAGAATTACTTGGTGTTGGATGTGATCTAAGGATCGTCAGCCCACTACAGTATGATGTAGTATAACAAAGTCACAAAATGACGAAATCCTCAACGGACTGTTAAATACAGTGCGGCATCATGACGTCATTCTTAAAAATGCTTTTATTAAAAGAAATTTCCCAAACCAAATTGTTTTGTTGAGGAATCAAATAAGACTGAGGTAAAATTTTGTGCGCCTAAGGCGGATAAGAGGAACAAAATTGTTCCGACCAAAGAAGATTGCCAAGATCTGAGGCATATCGGGCTAATCACCCTTTGTGTCCGTAAGTAATGACGGTTTGCGGATGAATTTCCATAAAACCTTTGCGAAAATGAAAAAAAAACTAACAGTCTATACGATTCATCAGCACAGTTTTAAAATTTTCACCCTTTTGAGTGGTGTATTGGGTAGCATGTGTAATATGTGTGAATGGTGTAAGGTGCACGGTGTAAGGTGTAAGGTGAATTTCGGGGACAAAATTCTTAGAAGGAGGGGTGAATGTGATAACCCAAGAATTTGGACAATTTATAAAAATCTTAAATGATTGATTTAAGGTCAAATATTAGACCTGAAGCAGTAAAATAAGTGTATGCGTTTGATGTTATTGGGATTGAATTTTGAGAATTTCAAAATTCGGTGAAGGATATAGGTGAATTATTCAGGATTAAGTGTTTATGTGATTAAGTTCTGTGAATATGGTTATGTTTTGTATACAGAATGTGGTTAATGGTCAAGGGTTGACTAGATAAATTATATCTGTAACAAACCCTAAGAATATATTAAGAACGCTAACGTTCAGTTAGAAAACCCTAGCGTTTAACGAAAAACCCTAGAAATCGGTTCTGGAAACCCTAGTTTCAGTTCCGGGAATCCGAAACCTTAATTCGGTGCATGAAACCCTAAATCGGGAACTTAATGGCATAAGTGTAAATAACTATAAGATTAATTAGGGTTAATCTTAACAAATTGATTACAAAACCCTAATTCCAAATCAAAACCCTAATACTTGATCTCGAAAACCCTAATTTGGAACCTTTGAAAAAATGAAGCCCTAATGCGGGATTATAACGGAGAATTATAATGCTCAATTGATATTAAGTATAAGGTTAATTAGGGTAAAGCTTAATCAATTCGAAAACCCTAATCTCAAATTTTAAACCTTAATTTGTGGGTTGAAAACCCTAATGACCATTTTGAACCCTAATTGTACAAAGGGTGGATTTAATTGCTATAATTGCTATGTTAATTAGGAAATATAAATCCTAATTGTCAAGTTATTAGAAACCCTAATCTAATTGGGATATCTAATTTCTAAAAAATTGAAATATTATTTTTATATTTAAAACCCTAATTTTTGGGTTATAAATTATAATGTACAAATTGACCCTAAGTGCTTAATTAGCAATTTTAATTAGGATAAAATTGTCCTAATTAGCAAATAATGATTCATGATTAGGAAATTATGATATAATTAGGAAGCCCTAATTATAATTAGAAATCAAAAATTTTCTATTTTAAAATTTAATTAGAAAATTTTTGAAATCCAAGTTGCTAAATATTTGAGAGTTAAAACCTAAACCCTAAAGGGTTAAACCCTAAACTCTAAATGCTCCAAACCCTAAACCCTAACCAAACCCTAAACCACGAGGGTTTGGGACAATGTCCATAATGCCATAAAAATTAAATACAAAAAGACTAGAATGCCCTTTTTATTTATTTTAATGAGTTGGTGTTATAGGTTTTGACTTTTAGGGGAGTTGCTCACCAAAAACATAGCCCTAAAGATGTGCATATATCTCAAAGAATCACCATCTAGCCAACCAAATACAATGAATCCAAATATTATAAAGATTAGAAAGAGAAATAATACTCACTTTAGTTTACAAACCCATACAAGACCTTCTCTCTCTAGAAATTCGGGAATATAGAGTGAGAAAGTGAGATAAATTAAGCTAAGATCAAACTTTAGCTTGCATATAACAGATCATCAAAGTCAGATTCATGGATCAAAGCATAAAAGGTATAAAACCCTAAATCTTAGAAATCCTATGATTTTATGTTATTTGTTGTTGTTTGTTGGTTAAACATGTGTAATAGGGTGTCAAATGATGATCCTGGTTGTCAAAACACAAACCCATAACATCAAAGTGCTCGGTTGGCATTTTAAGAAGTCCGGAAAATGGGAAAAATATGGTCCGATGACCCCAATGTCGTGGCCTGTAGATCTTTTCTTGTTAATTATTTTGTGTTTTGAATGTTGTAACATGTAGTCCATTATGTGGTCTTTTAGATGCAAAAAGAATCAAAGTTAGATCATGTAGTAGATCGAACGGAAAAAGCGGTCAAAGGTCGTTGACCGATCCACGAAAATGTGAATCTGGGTAACCTAGATTTCTCAACAAAGGTCTCGACAAGCATGTTCATAGAGTCCGATCTCGTTTATGTTTGATAGTTAGGCCAAGTTATTGTGTTTATGTTGTAGCCCCGACATGAGTACTACATGTTAAAGGCTTTAGATCACCCAGATCATGAACAGGAACGAAATTATTTAAGGTCAAACTACGTTGACCGATTAATCGACCTTAAAATTTTCTCAAAAACCGTAAAAATTCAAGACCCGCTTCGACCCTCTAGTTTGAATTTGGACTTGATAAGCGTAGATCCATTGTTGTTAAGATGATCTTAAATTATGTACTTGTACAGGGACATGAGTACTACATAATGAAACATTAATATTACATTAATCGTACATGGAAAGCCTAGATCTGGAGGCTCAAAGTAGGACCTAGCGACTGTTCTTCATTTCTGGAAAACCAGGAAATGAAGAACAGCTCTGACATGATATTTGGTTGCTTAGATCTCTTACTGGTGAAATGTTTTAGCCATGAACTTAGTTGTTAGTTGTTGTATTACATTAGTACTACGATCTATAAACATTATTAAGCCCAGAAACGTTAAGAACAATGAATTAGATCCGGTCAAACATGCTCACTCGAATTCTGACATGAAGATCTGGAAATTGGCCAAGAACACCTATAGCGATTTTGCTACGTATTATAGGAATACTTTAGCGACAGCTTTATTATTATTATTTCCTAAAATTAATTAAAATTAGAAAAAAATGGTTTTTAATTATTAAAAATACTAAATAAATTATGAAAAATTATTTTAAAGCTTGAAAAATAGTTTTTAATTATTTTGGATATATTTCAAAAATATTTAATATTTTTGGGAATATAAAAGGTATTTATTTATTTAATTATAATATTAAATAAATTATTTAAAAATAGTTTTAATTCATGAAAATCATGAAAAATAATATTATGGTAAAAGAAAATATTTTAAGTTGTTTTTTGATGACTTTTAATATTTTGTGATGAATTTCATTAATAATTTATTATTAATGGTAATTAATTTATTTAATAAATATATTAAATAAATTAAGGAAATATAGTATTAATGAATTAAAAATCATATAAAAATGATTTAAGTGTTGTAAAAATATTTGAAGTTATAAAATATAACTTTTGATATTTTAGCATGGAAATATTAATATTTTAATATTAATATCAACTATCGGATAATGGATTTAAATGTTTAAAAATCATATAATTATGATTTTAAGGTATTAAAAATACTTTGATATATTATAATTATATTATAATATTATGCAAGGATTTTCATTAATATTTTATATTAAGTAAATATTAATGATTAAGGAATTATGTGGTATTTAATTCATTTAAATACGGTATTAATGATTGGAAAATCATGATAAATTGTAATAATTATTTGAAAATTATTACGAGCCTAGGAAAAATGTTTTGACTGCTAAGAAATTATCTGTGATAATTGTTAAGTGTTAGGCAGAGTTTAATTGAACTTAAACTCGAGTATCGTTCACTGGCATCAAATCGGGATAATAGGATGGTGTCGGTTTTAAGTCAAACTGAAATAGTTTGACTTGAAGCTAAGTCTTATGTGTTGTATAGACTGATAGGCTTATGTGTTATGTGTTTAGGTTATTCTGTGTATTTAGATATAACAGAATTATACTGTGATTCTAATATTGGAGATCTATATTATTAATATTAGGTCTTCGGATAAAGAGTTATAAATTGCGTTGCGGTAATCAACGGTTCAGGCAAGTTTGTATTTACTTAACTCTACTAAGAGTATTTTATTCAAGCTTATGGTTAATCATTCTTTGATTGCCATGAAAATTGTACTCTTTACATCTTGCATGTATAAGTCGTATGATGAAAGGTGATCACCTTCATTACCGGTTGGTTCGAAAATGTTTGTTCATGTTTAAAACTTGTTCACCAAAAGTTTGTTCTGCTAGTTCTCAATTATATTGATGAATTATAGCCACTTATTATTCATACTCTTCAATCATGATATATCCTTATATTGTCGTATTTAAACTTCTTTGGGCAACTTTCATGCTCACCCTTGCTATATCATGATAAAACATTGCGAGATAAGGCAAATGCGTTAGGATCTGAGAAAAGGTTAATGCCAAGTACAGCTTGGGATAAAATGTGCGGCTAGTTTGTAATAGTATAGTTGAATAATATGTTATGTGTTAGATAACTTATGAATTGTGTAATAACTAAAGGTTACTCGACCTTGGGGAATAGTGTGTAATGTATGTATAAACAATTTATGTTTATATTTTCCGCAAACAGTTATAGAAAGATTAGCGAACAAAATCCGCGGTGATTTGGGGCCCGGATTTGGGGACGCTACAGGATCCCTTTTCCATCCTGCTTTACTTAGGGTTCAGTTCTCCTTTTAACTTTGTTACTCATGCAGTAGGTATGGACTTTTTACCCTTGGCTGGTCTGAGAGGGGTGACTACATATGATCCACTAGCTGTCATAGGATAGTTTGATCAGTTTTAAGATGTTCATCCTTTTGATGGAGCTTTAGGTCAGCAATCATCATCTTTGTTTTTGTTAGAGGATGATCTAGCCAGAGTTTATAATTATTGGACTCATCAAAAGAGAGCTGAATTTTTAGAGAGTCTTTCGGACTGTTCTTTAGAGTATTCTACGTGGCTGGAGGCAGACATTGCATCGACTATGGTTGTTTATTCAGAGCATAACACTGAATAGAGGAAGAGCCTATGAAGGATCCCGTTTCTCCTAAAGAGGATGAGCTTTTTGCATATTTGAGAGCAACTTTGGTTAGCTCTACCCCGAGTTCTTCGACTACTGCTCCCCCACTTCCTAGAGAGACTTTAGAGCGTAGGATAAAACTCCTAACTTTTGAGAGAAATTAGACTTGAGTACTGATGTTGACGACCGTATCTACCAGGGATGCTGCTTTTCTTGAGAGGGATGAGGCTCGAGCTGGCAGGGATGCTTCCATTGCTGAGAGTGTTGCTATCAAATCCTACACAGATGACATTATTGCATATATGATTTCATTTCTGGATGATCATGTTAACACTCTGCAGACTATCGTAGATCTTATTACTCGCATCGAAATTATAGAGTAGGAGATCAGAGATGCACCTCCGTCTCCAAAGAGGGATGTGATGTTAGTTTTGTTGGCCCATTTGACTACTGGATTGTATATTATCTTTCATTTCCAATACAGACTTAATTAGTTACTTTTTTCATGTACTATATACATTATATATATCAAACAATAACATATGGAAAGTAAATATATTTCATTTCACTTCCCTTTTGGATATGTTTTGACTTTGTTTGATGGATGCCATTGTATCTTCATGACTTGTTGTCTTGATGTATCAGGGTTTTCTCTCTGATTGGTTGACATTAAGATGCCATAGGGTCTCTTTGTATGAGTCTCAGATTTCCAGGTTTTTTCTAGCATTCAGGCTGTAAGACCCCAACTTTTATTAATAAAGATGAATTTCTATAATTATCATTTTTTAATATTATGGCATGAATTTGATATAATGTTATAGTTGTGGGTAATAATTATAAATTTTGCAAAGTACACAAGTTGTTATATAATATTCGATTGGTCGGGAATATTTGTTTTAACGGGGAATATTAGTATGCGACAAGACAATCATTAGTGGACCTCTATTAACGAAATTATTATTTGATTGAGAAAACGACAAAAATATTTTATGAAAATGACGGCGGAAGTTTTATCGTTAACTATTGAAACACCCATTTATTAAAAAATGCGAGAATACGGCGTGGTTGCATAGTAGCACACGGTATTGATTATTGATGCTTACGCGAGAAGTCACTCAGTTTTGTTCAATTATTGTTTCAGTAATTGTTGCATAGTATCTCACATTAATTGATTCAATTATTATCGATATTTTATATATTATTAAATCAATAATTGAGATGACGAAGTTATTAATATTATTATTTGCAATATTAACGATGTCTAGAAGTTCTGCCAAGGAGAGATTTGATCACCTAATTGCTCGCCAATAGGGAGAAAATCCTTATTGGAAAGCCCCCTCTTTCCTAGGAACGACCTGGTCGATTAATAGTGTGAATTATAATAGTGATGATGAAGTTTTGTTTTATTAGTATTATTAACGTAATAAATCAGAAAAGCTTTTTATATAAATCAAAATACTTTTATAAAGTTATTCTTTTTATTAGACTATAAATAGAATATATTATATGTTATTATGCATAGTGTTTGCATAGTGCCTGCATAGTATTTTGCATAGTAAAATCTTTTTATATAAAACGGAATACTTTTATAAGGTTATTCATTTTGTTAGACTATAAGTAGAATATATTATATTTTATTTAAAAGATTTTGTTTTATTAGAATATTTTATAGTAAACCAATCTGGACCATCCGTTTAAAAGTAAATCAATCTGGACCGTTCAGGAATTAGTTACTATTCAGTCCATTCTCCTATAAATAGAAGCTCATTCCTTCATTATTTCTTACGAATTCACTGAAACTCTAGAGAGAGAAACTATAGAGAGAAAGAAGAAAAGTATTTTGCTACTTCACTACTTCTATATCTAGTTTGTTCTAAGATAAGGGGTATTATTTCTTTCGTATTCATAAAGAGAACTTTTGTTATTCCATTTTTTTTATTCTGTTGGAATAACATGTATACGCGGTCGACCCTATACTTGGTGAAATTCTTCTGTTATTCCATTCTTTATCATTATGTTGGAATAACCTGTCTATGAGAAGTACCGCATACATGGTGAAATTCTTCTGTTATTCTATTCTTTATCATTTTGTTGGAATAACCTGTCTATGCGAAGTACCGCATATATGATGAAATTCTTCTGTTATTCCACTTTTTATCATTATGTTGGAATAACTTGTCTGTGTGAAGTACCGCATACATGGTGAAATTCTTCTATTATTCCATTCTTTATTATTCTGTTGGAACATCCTGTATATGCGTTTACGTATGACCTGGTTCTGTTATTTATTATTCTGTTGGAACATTCTGTCGGTGCGAATTTTGCCTGACCTGGTTCTGTTATTTATTATTATATTGGAATATCCTGTCTGTGCGTTTACTCATGATCTGGTTCCGTTATTTATTATTATGTTGGAATAACCTGTCTGCGCAGTCTATCGCATGCCTGGTGATTTCTTTTGTTATTCCATTCTTTATTATACTCAGTTGGTTAAAGTTTTGACTTCTATACTCCATAAAATTAGTGGAATATCCTTGATATTTGTGCATCATCCAGTATCTTTTCATGGAAATATTCATCTGAGCATTCTTGAATTTGACTCTACAAAGAAGTATCATGTTGACAATTTGGACGTTATTAGTTCCTAGATAAATTAATTCTTGAACTTGTTTTATTGAATTCTTATATCATTGTCATCATCCTCATGTTTATATTATGTTGAAAGTCATCTGTGGCCTGTAGTGCATTGATGGACTTGGTATGATTATGACCAGGGATTAATCGGTATAATCATGACCGTAATGTTACAAATGATGTGGTAAAAGTCCTCATTGGCCTGTAGTGCATTGATGGACAGTTGTTGGCATGATCATGACCATTGATGAATACATGAATATCCTTAGCCCGTAGTGCATGGATAATTTGTGGTTGTGATACTAATGAATATCCTTGGTCGTAGTGCAGGGATGATGTGGATTATTTATTAAGCTGAGTCCCAGTGATAAAAGTGATGAAAAAAATTTTAAATCATAAAAGATAGTAGATTTTATTCTCTACTTGACTCTTTTAATGGATTACTTGTTCCGCTGCAGTTAAACTTGATGTTTGTTATATTGTATCAGTTTAACACTGTTGAAGGCTAACGATAATTTATTCTATATTATCTTAGTCATAATATTTCTTCTTTGGGCTAGTTGAGCTCACCTTTTACTTTCATTGTTACATTAGGAAATGAGAACGTAGCAGGGACTAGTCGGGGAACGGAGTGATGGTCCAGATAATAGCATTAGTAGTCCTCACTATTCTGTTAAATAGTGTGATAATAAATGTAATTGAGTGTGGATATTGTCTAGATGACAATATTTGTATTAAAACTCACAACATATGTTTTGTCGTATTTTACACGACTGTTGTATAATTAAGTTGTATTTGAATTTTGTACCATGTATTTGGCAACTCAAGATGGGTGATGTATACCTATTTTGGGGGCGTCACAGTTGGTATCAAAGCTTAGGGATGTAATGTAATTACTTAATAAACATGATAAGACCTTTCCGAAATCACTATTATAGTGATGACTTTAGGAATTTAATGTTGTAGTTAAACGACGAACGGAAAGTATAATGAACGTGAACCGTATTCAATAATGATAAGGCCTATAACGTTAAGAGTTACAACTAAAAGTTGTAAACATAAACGGTATGCAATAAAGTGTACTTAACAAATGACGATCGAGTTTTCGATTAATAATGTAAGGATGTTAGTAAGCCGTGCGGAAGGATGATTATCTCGAAACGAGTTCTATTAATGAAGTAAATCTACATAAGACATAGAAGAGAAAGAAGTTGATAAGAATGATGCAAAGATAATGGCAAGCCGGAACCAATAGTAACAAATCTAATATATGATTAGATTGAGAAGAAGGGTAAGATTCATTAGGAACCATGTATGTTCATTCATGACCTAATGTGGTATGTTATGTGGTTATGTGTTGTAGAGACCGTAAAGACTGAAAGGAAAAGTTATTATACTATAGCAGACGCTGAAGGCAAGTTTTTCTTAAACGCTTGTCTAACCTTCGTGTTAGCCAAGTTTTATGTGATTCATGTTATGAGATGCATGAATTGTTTTACGAAAATGTCGATGCCAGTTTTAACTTGGCTAGACTAATCTTGAAGATTGATTGATTTATTTACAAGTCTTTCAATATAGAATTGTTAACGCTATCCTACGCTAATTGTTTGGTACGGATTCAAGGTAAGCCTGTGTATGAATAAACAAATGTATTTTTCATTGATTATTCGATGGGGTTGCCAAAACTTAAATGTACATATGTTTAATGGATGTAGTGTTGATCAACATAGAGTACTATGGGCTGATCACCCAGAAGTGCTCGTAAGCTATGTCGGACTTACAGACTTAGTGTCGGGTTGTCCTTTTCAAAAGAAATTATGAACTGCTCACAATCTTGAGCCTTAGTTGATATTCTACTAAATATTGTTGTTGAAAACGGTTTGAATGAAAAGAAGTGCTATTTTAAATTAGCGGTAGTACTTCGTAACTATTGTTCAGTACTGAAGATATACGATTCCTATGTTTCAAGCATGTTATTTAAAAGAAATTGTTGTACTTGTTGAGCTTGTTATGCTCACTCCAGCTTGAACCATATGAATGCAGCTAGGATCGAACGAATCGAGGAATACGACAAGTTTAAAGGCAAGACGAAGATGAACGATTAGTTTACCTTGTAATAAACTAGTAAATTATATATATTACAATATGATGAACAAAGAATGTATTAGTTTTAGAACCTGGGGATGAGATGTAATATTATTAATGTAATAAGAATGTCGTTGATTCACACATTTTGATGTCGTTTCAATAGAATGGATGTACAGTTATGAGTACCGTGTAGCACCATCTGTCGGGTTGGAAGAGACCCGGATTTGGGGGCGTCACAGGTTGGTATGAAAGGATTAGGTTATAAAACTTAAGGGGGGGGGGAGAACCTTAGGCTAACAACCTCGTTGAGGAAGAAAAGTCCAAAGGAAGTAAACTCAAGCTTTACTTCAGTTGAATGAGTTAATAAGGTATTGAGGAAACTCAGTACCAAAAGATTTAAAAGATGGAAAGTAACCCTAAATAAATTAAATGTGATTTGTGCTTATACTATTGTGTGTTATGTACTAATCAACATATGTGTTATTGTAGGATGTCAATCGATATCTTGATGTATAAAGATATACACGCGGTGAGCGAAGAAGTTGTGAACAGAGTAGAGCTTGTACCTATGCCGGTGGTGGAGGTACCATTAGTGATTCTAGAGGAGTCGGAAATAGTGGAGTACTTTTCTGAGGAGAACTACTCTGAGGGAGATATGGATATAACATCATATCTTAATATGATGAGCAATGAGGAAGAAGTAATGGAGATAACGTCGGTTGATACGATGGTACCTACACTAGAGTCATCACCTCCAGATGCAATGAGATCATTATATCTGGCAGTGTTTGACAGGAATGTGCAACTGAGTACAGTTGTGCAGAATCACAATGAAGAGATTAGTGCTCTTTATGTAGCGAAGAAGTTTGCAGAAGCAGATTTTGAGTCTAAGCATGATGAGAAGGTGCTCATGATAAATAAGGCTAGGGATTTTTAGAAGGTGGCCGATGAGCTTCGTAAAGAATTTGGGGAGAAGGACCGGAAGATAGCGCAGATGTCTTACATCCATGAGAGTGCTCATAATGATTTCAAACTGAAAGTTGCTTGTTATTCCACTGAGTCGGGGTAGATTCGACATACTATTAGTCGGGATACTGTAGCGAAGATTGCGAACAAGAAACACGAGGACGTTGTTATGCATTATTAGAAATCTAGAGTTATAAATATGTGTGTGTGACGTAAAACCTCTTTTGTATAAAAGGGTAGTCTTTTTGTAAATCCCAACTTTTGAGAAGTTCAATTGCGGGATAGAAATGTAATAGCTTCTGGCTATGGGAGCAGAGTGTAAACAGTTTCAAACTATGAGAAAGCATATGAATATAATGAAGTTTTCATCTAATAAGTTTTGTTATGGTATGAGTTGTTATATGGTGAATAATAACGAAATAAGTAAATAGATAATAATGAAATTCTATTTAATCAGAAAATGTCGTCAATGAGAAGACAACGTAATTTAGAAGCGGAATCAAGTAATGATAATCAAGGGGAGGTTAAATAAACCCTATGCAAGAGTTTGTTAATTTATTAATGACTTCATTTAACTAGACCGGGGTTAGAGTACCTGCGGAACCTAGGTTAGCTAGAATGACTACCTTTAAAGAATTTAAAAGTGTAGGTCCGCCGAAGTTCAAAGGAACGACGGACCCATTAGCAGCCCAGTCAAGGGTAAAGGAAATAAAGAAGGCGTTTGTTATTACAAACATAGGTGAGGCGCAAAAGACTTCTTTTGCGACTTACATGACGCAAGTGGAAGCCAACTTTTTATGGGAGGTTCACCAGGGTGGGGCTAGAATAGATGCGATAACGTGGGAAAAGTTTAAGAAGGTTTTTCTTCGAGAATTATTTCCCCACAAGCATGTAAGGGAGGATGGAGATTTAGTTCTTAGAACTTAAACTAGGGGACATGACGGTTCCCCAGTACGCGGCCAGATTCAATGAATTGGCAAGGTTTACTCCATACCAAGTGGACACTGAGGAGAGGAAGGCTCATAGGTTTGAGCAGGGCCTAAAACCCTGGCTCTATAGTAGGATTTCTGTGTTTCAGATTGTTTCCTATGGTACCATTCTGGAAAAGGTGATTATAACAGAGGGCGGTAGTGAGGCGTTGACTCACTGTCACAAAGAGAGGGAGAATAAGAGCAAGGGAAAGGGAGGAACTAAGGCAGAGAATGCCAGTGGCAGTATGACAAAAAGAAAGAATTTTAACTCCGGGAATACTGGAGTGGGACAAGGGGATCCTAAGTGTAAGATCGAAGTGTGTAAGACATGTGGAAAGACTCATCTAGGAGTCTGTCTGAAAGGGATTATAAGTACCTTTATACGTTAATATAGAGAATCGGAAAATAACTTTTGTTAATTATATTCGTTGAAAAAGTTTCATAAATAAGGAATGTAAGCAAGTATCGGTAGATAAGTACCGATAAAGTTGTAAGAATTTGAAGTAATTCTCGGTATGAATGGGTTGATTAATCATAGAACTTTAATAAATTGTTAGAATAAAAGTATGGATCTTCGGTTTTCTAAGTAAACCAAGGTAGTATTTTATGGTAATAAAATACCGCGACGCTCGTGTTGTCTAACGATGAAGCAAGTTAGGAGGATGTTAAGGAAGAGGATGAGTCGTTACGGTTGCGTATCGACTATCGTAATAGGAGTAAGTTAGCGATTAAGAATAAATACCCATGGCCCAGGATCGATGATCTATTTGATCAATTGAAGAGGGCAAAGAATTTTTCTAAGATAGATTAGCTTACGGAGTATAGTCGGTTGGATGTAAGGAAGAAGGAGGAGGTACCTAAGATGACATTCAGAACTCGTTATGGTTATGACAAGTTTCTGGTTATGTCAATTGGGTGGACTAATGTACGGAAGTTAGATTTTTCGTAAGAGGCGTTGAGCAAATCGGGGGTAAATTGATAGGTACCCGTAAGAGGTGCTATGATTAAAAGTACCATTAGCGTCAGAGGTTGCTATTGTCTAAATGGGAAGTGAAAAAAAAATACTTTTCAGGAACTAAAAAGGGAACTTAAGTGAGGTACCTGTATTGTCTCTATCAGATGATATGGGGAATTTTGTAGTGTATATCGATGTTTCGCATAGATGACGAGATTCCGTGCTTATGTAGCATGGCAAAGTCATTAGGTATGTATCACGCCAGTTAATGGATTATGAGAAGGTCTATCCTAATTATGATCTATAATTAGCAGCTGTAGTTTTTGAATTAAAAATTTGAAGATAGTATTTATATGGTGAGAAGTGTGAGATATACCCGGACTCTAGGAGTCTGAAATATATCTTCACACAAAAGGAGTTGAATATGAGGTAGAGAAGGTAATTAGAATGGATAAGAGATTTTGACGTTGATATGTTATATAAATCCGGGAAAGTTAACGTAGAAGCCGACGCGTTAAGTAGGAAGGGTAGGGAAAAGCTATCGATGTTAACAACTCAAAATGTGTTAATAACGGAAAATGACAAAAACGAAGTTAGAAGTTAAATTACAGAATGAATTGGTAGAAATGTTATCCACAACGTAGACTCAATCCACGATAATGGAACGCATTAATTAAGTATAACTAGGTAATGAGGAATGTACGCGAATGAAGAAGAGGATGCATGATGAAGATAAGATCAAGTATAATCTTGTTTTGAAGGAGGAATTTGAGTTTCAAATTATTCTAAGTTAAAAGCTAATGAAAGGGTAATAATGTAATGTGTTAATATGTGTTTAACTTCCAACTCGTATTATTGATAGGAAGTGGCCAGTTATGGGAACTAAGATAATACCTTCGTTGAAGGTGAAATGAAAGAACTACAATGTCGAAGAAGAATTGTGGGAACTTGAGATTAAAATAAAGGAAAATGTTTCCTCAAATGGAGGATGTAGTGTTAGCGTGATTTTGGGGACAGAATCCTTATAAGGGCGGAAGAATGTAACGCCCCAAAAAATTTGGATTTTTGAGAATTAAATTTTTATTTTTATTATGTGGATTAAATGAATTTAATTAATTATTTATGGGAGTAAGCTATTTGAGGGTTGTTCTATGACCTAGACATATCGAAACGTCGTAGTATTTTGACTACGTGATAGAATTAAAGTGTTTGAATTTCCAAGACAAAAATAAAAACTTTCTGAGAAATTTTCTGAAAAACACTATTCACGCATTTCTGCTCGGGAATTATTTTTGAACTTCAGAGAAATACATAATGATAGAATATCGAGGCGAGATAGAATATCCAATAATATTTCAGTTATGGCAAACGCAGTTTTTCGCCTGCGGACTTAAAACCTAACGGTTAGGGAAAGTTAGTTCCGAGAAGGAATTTAAATGTGTATAATGAATTAAGCTATGATTGTATAATACGTAAGTATTGTACGAGGTAATGAATACAAGTATAATACGAGGTATTATATGAGTATATATGAATGATGGAATGTCATATATTAAATAAGTATACAAGTTGGAATACATGATTAATACGAAAATTATACGTTATAAGGCTTTAAGTTAAATGAATTTAATTTATAGGATTGTGTAGAACATTGTAAAGTCCAATGAGAATTGGTAAGGCCCAAATGTAAGAATGGATAAGTCCAATAAGAATTATGGTGAAAGCCCAAGTGGTTAATTAATGAGAAGCCCAAAGTAACTTAATGCAAGCCCAAAATGAATAAGCTAAGTTAATTAGACTTAAGCCCAATGTAATAATCCAATGGATTAGGAGGATCCATGGGGAGACCTATGATCACATGTATAACCCAAAGTAGTGGCCAAGTAAAGTACTTGGTGGCTAAGTAAAAGTAATGAGCAAGTAAACTTAATGATTAAGTAATGGATAAGTCAAATGGTGGCCAAGTAAAGTGCTTATGCTTGGTGGCTAAGCAAGAGATAAGTTATGTGATGACCAAGTAACTTAAAAGCTAAGTAAAGGATAAGTTTTGTGGTGAGCAAGCAAGAGATAAAAGTTGTGGAGGCCAAGTAAACTTGGTGAGCAAATAAGGAATAGTAAGGAGGTGGAGTTAAGGAGGTGGAATGGCTTATTGACCATTAAGCCCTCATTTAGGATTTCCTATAAATAGCAAGCTTAGGATTTCATTTGTTGCTTGTTAAAATTTCTCCCAACTCCTCTCAAGTTAAGCAACTTATTGGTTAGAGAGAATAAGCACTTATAAGTCAAACTTCCATTATGAGATTTTCAAGAAACAAGAAGGAGATTAAAGCTTAGTAAAGTGATATTCAAGGGTAAGAACTTAAACCATGAATCTCTTTTTCATCCATTGGTAGGGAGATGGGTAGTGGTAGAACATGTATGCTAAGGAATGATAAGAATGAGTAATCAAAGAGCTTAAGTTTTAACAAGCCATTTAAGTCATGAATAAGTAATTCAAACTTAATTAAGTTGTGAACTCATGAGGAACTTAGATGAACTTCTCATATGTTTACTTTAATAAGATTGTATGATAATAAGAAGTAAGGATGATGGTTAAAAGATTTAAGCTATGATAAGTCATGCAATGTGAATTCATAATTAGTTCATACTTTTATAAGTTATAGACTAATGAATAACAAGTAATAACTTATTATGTCAATAAGTTAATGAAGTATGTATGTCAAGATGTTAGTATGTTGGATATGATATGAGAACATTGAGTAAAGGACTTAAATCAATAATAAGTCATAAGTAAATGAAATCATGAAAGTTATAAGTTGATAAGCCATGAACTTATGAAGAATAAGTTAAAACCTAATTTGAAAATAAGTTAATGTAATAAGTAGTTTGAAATGTTTATATGATGGTTAGAATCCATTTAGAACAATGATCAAATCGTTAGTAAAGAAGTTATGCCGGAATTCACACAATTGGATGTTAAGCGTCGAATTCGTGAAATTCTCGGAATGGAAATCGTATTTTATTTTTGAGCTTGGAAACATTGGTTTTCAATGGAGACAAGTCATATTTGGCATTATAGAGTTGCGGACTCGAAAATGACTGGATTCTGACTTAGAACGAAGAAACGAGCGTTGAACATTCACGAACGTTTATCGTTTTTGTTAAAATGAACTAATAGGTGAAATTTTAGTAAACGGAGTCAAATAGATAAAATTCTTGCATGAACGCATAGAGTATGTAATTTGTGAACCGTAGGCCTTTGAACAAACCAATTCAGACTAATAACAAAGAAGTTATGCGTCCGGGAAGTTCACAAAATTTAAAATCTGCAAAAATTATCTGAGGCACAGAGTCCACGCCGTGGCGCGACTCACAGCCTTAAAGCCCGCGCCATAGCGCAAGGTCGAACAAAGACATCTCGCTAACTTCATGCGACGCGAGATGCGAGAGATTAAGTGTAATGCCATGCCTTTCCTCCTAGGGTTTCGACAGACAAGAATGTTTACAAGTATAGAATGAAAGATAACTCTTTAGTAATGAACTAAGGTGTTAATATAACATTGTTAAGGCATTGTTAGACACTTAGTGTATGATGATTAAAGGTTAATAATCAATTGAAGATGAACGTAATGAGAACAACGTAATGTGCTAAGCTGACTATAGAAATTTGTTGACCAAGTTGATTCTAAATCCAATGGTTTGCAATACCAGTATGGGTTATGTAATTACTTAATGAACATGATAAGACCTTTCTGAAATCACTGTTATAGTGATGACTTTAGGAATTTAATGTTGTAGTTAAACGACTAACAGAAAGTATAATGAACGTGAACCGTATTCAATAATGATAAGGCCTATAACGTTAAGAGTTACAACTAAAAGTTGTAAACATAAACGGTATGCAATAAAGTGTACTTAACAAATGACGATCAAGTTTTCAATTAATAATGTAAGGATGTTAGTAAGCCGTGCGGAAGGATGATTAAATCGAAACGAGTTCTATTAATGAAGTAAATCTACATAAGACACAGAAGAGAAAGAAGTTGGTAAGAATGATGCAAAGATAATGGCAAGCCAGAACCAATAGTAACAAATCTAATATATGATTATATTAAGAAGAAGGGTAAGATTCATTAGGAACCATGTATGTTCATTCATGACCTAATGTGGTATGTTATGTGGTTATGTGTTGTAGAGACCATAAAGACTGAAAGGAAAAGTTATTATACTGTAGCAAACGCTGAAGGCAAGTTTTTCTTAAACGCTTGTCTAACCTTCGTGTTAGCCAAGTTTTCTGTGATTCATGTTATGAGATGCATGAATTGTTTTACGAAAATGTCGATGCCAGTTTTAACAAAGAATGTATTGGTTTTAGAACCTGGGGATGAGATGTAATATTATTAATGTAATAAGAATGTCGTTGATTCACACATTTTGATGTCGTTTCAATAGAATGGATATACATTTTGATGTCGCTTCAATAGAATGCATGAAAATTAGTTTCTAATACACTATGACATTTAAAGAGCATAGTTTACCATCACATTTTGACTTAAGGATGTAAACACTTATCCAACGTAGGGTTGTTCCATTAACATGCTTATTGACACATGAATACTGCACTGGACATATAGTATAGGGTAATGTAACAATATGGCAGGCATCAGCTCTCAAATTATTAGCAGAAAATAGAACTCACTGCAAGGTGGCACTATCACGCTTGGTTTGTACTAAGGTATGGCGCGGCCGCGCTGCTCCTGGTGCAAACCAAGACTACTAAACTGAAGCTTGGCCAGACTTGCACACCCAAACACATTTATAATGACACTTGCAGAATCATACATGTTATAATGTTCATAACTAGGTCTAGTCCTTTCTATACCTTGTTCTTTACATGATTTATTATCAACTTCCAAAAAATCAAGACTTTACGTGTTAATTTAACAAAGTCTTTCATGTTTAGTCATTATACACATGCTACATTGTCATTTGGTCTGAACTATACATGCTTATGTTAGTTAATTCATGTATTTCAAATTTTGAAGTTTTACATCACTTAGACTTGTCATATTCCATTTACCATGCATATATCTAGATAGACATTCATGTTAATAACTTCCATAGACATAACACACCTACTCATGATAGTCAATTTCTAGAATACTTTTAATGTAGTTATTGACAACACTAGTCTTCAAGGTTTCCTTTGAGAATCTCATATTAAGCTACCAAGCATGCAAAGCCACTTTACTTACCATACATCATACTCTCATATATATACATGTTAGACCACATAAGCATGCTCATAAGTTCTTAACTCAAAGTGTATATAGTTTATTAAGTTCGTTTTCAAAACTTTGAGTTTCCATTAGTAAAACTTATTTAAGCATGCAAGATAAGTCCACATAGTCTAAATCATGCTTTCATAATCACATAATAGATCACATAAGCATATTTTGAAGTTCAAAACTTAGTGTATACATAGTTCTTTTACACATAGTTAGTATAGTCTTTTACTTGTAATTTCCCTTTTTATCATGCTTGAATAGTTTATGCCATCTCCAACAATATAAACTAACATATTGATCACATGTCAATGCATATCAGAACTTAATATATTGATGCTTAAGGTCAGATTATAAATTACTTCCATGTTCACAAATTTTTAGTTTCCAAATTGTTAAGTTTTCTTTGAATACATATTAAACCAAGCTTAGGTAACTTACTATGTTCAAAACAACATCTAACCACATGCTAGGGTCATTTACATGCATAACCTAACTACCATAACATGCTCAGAATAATACAAAACCAACAAAATAGTATCCATGACTGGCAGCCAGCGTAGCCACGCGGCCATGTACTATAGAAGTTGCACGGTCGTGCCACTTCGAGCAGAACAAAAAAATGATAGCTCTACTTCTGCAGAGCCTCAACACAAACAATGTTAAACCTATAATCAGAACAACTACAATGTTCCTAAACATGTATATAAGCTCAGATAACACAATGACATGCTACTCCATACCAATTAACAGAGAATTCAATAATTACTAGAATTTGACAAAACTCAAAATGAAGAACACAAAACTCAAAATGATAAATCTCATCGTATATATTACAATTCATTTATATATTATGATCGTTTTGTTTTATAATCTCTTATCCCTGTACTTTTAGTCTTTTAAACTCGATCTACTCATCACTATTGTGCACCTTTATTATCAGAGTTAGGGAACTCCGTATCTTCATAACCCGCCGAGATTCGTCTTTGAATCTTACCAACACACTAACTCTATTTGAGTTAGTTCTTATCCTAATCACTGTGGTTATTAGACTAAGGTAATCCTACCCTAGGTTCATAACCAACAACTTTGATACCAACTGTAACGTCCCCAAATCTGGGTCCCAAATCACCACGGATCTAGTACAATCATTCTATAACTAATGTGGAAGATATAAACATAAATTGTTTATACATTAAACTTTATACACTATTTCCCCAAGGTCGAGTAACCTTAACTTATACACAATTCATTATCCTATCTAACATACAAAGATATTATCATACATTACTGTTACCAATCTGTAAACACTCAAAATTTTCTGCACACCTGTTACTAACATTGCAGGAGGGTAGATTCTTCTTTCGGAGATAACCCTAGAAGAAAGCTCACATCCATTCTGGATAGTACCGGAAGTTCAATGTCAAACACCAGAACACACACCAGGAGTATCATTTACAACCTCGGAGATAACCCCGAGTTTCGTCCTTGGAAATAACCCCAAGGAATGATGTTGCAGTTCCGGCGATAACCCCGAAAATGCTTGTTTCAAATGCGATCATCTTCAATCTCAGACCTCCTGTCGAGGCATTCATTCCTCAGACCCGGAGCTAACACCGGGAAGACAAGCACACTTAGAGATGACCTTGCGGCATTCAAACACTTGCCGCAGTCTAATCTCAGATATAACCCTGAGCAACGTCTGCTTTCAACTCAAACCGGAGAAAACCCCAGTGAGGAGTCAAACTGTCATCTTGCCACCTCAACACCTATGTGTCGTCTCAACACTTCATACATACATACATACAACAATGTCCTAGAAGAACCAAGGAGTTCCAATCCCGAGTAACTATTACGCATGGCAGCACACCGGATAGAATTTGAAGCTTGAAGATCATGGGCATGGTCCCCTCTTCCTAACTTCTTACAACCTCTAATCCCATGTCATTGTGTAAGTCTCAACACAAGTGGTCCGAAGAAGGTCTTATATACCTCGTTCAGATGCTCGGATTGAAGTTCTGTAAGTTCGAGCGGACATCACAGTACATGAGTGCATGTACTTCGAGACGAAGGACCCATGAACTGAGGCGGCTGGGCGTGGCGGTGCATCTGCAGTGCCAGCAGTACACTAACGGTTCCCAACTCTATAAATATAGAGTTGTTTCCTCATTTTAAACAACTGTTAGCTCACATATAGCTATCTTTTTACCGGTGGAAGCTGAGTGTTTATCCATCTAGAGTTATAGAAGCCTGCATTGGCAACCCACTATAAGCCTTCTCACACTCTATAAAGCCTTTCGCTTCATCTTTGCACACATTATTCTACACATTAAGAATCGTGTTGTGTGCGTATGCTCGAACTTCGGTCCGTGGTTTTCATTTTTGTCTGTATATATACTTATATATGTATATATTTTATATATGGACTAACATTATCGAGTTATGCCTCGATTGAGCTGAACTTATGTGCGGAGCGTTTATCTGTTATTATATATATATATATATATATATATATATATATATATATATATATATATATATATATATATACTTAAATATATAATCATAACGTTTGAGAAATTTGGATCTTATTGTAAAATAATTTTATTAAATTAAATAATAATAAAATTATATTCTATGTGTTATCAAGATGGTTGTCATTCTATAACCTATTGATATTGGAATGTCGTAGTATTTGAGCTACGTGAAGGAATTAAAGTGTTTGAATTTCTAAGGCGAAAATGAAAGTTTTCCGAGAAATTTTCTCGAAAAACACTATTCATCTCCAGATTTGCTCTGGAGTTATTTTTAATTTCAGAAATACGTAATAATAGAATATTAAGGTAAGATGGATTATGTAATAATAATTTAGTTATGGAAAACGTAATATTTAAACTTTGCGGACTTAAGTTATAAACGCGTTAAGAAAAGCGAAGTAGGAATGAGTAAAGTAATAATTGTACAATACTTTGGTATTGTGCAAAGGAATGAAAACAAGTGTAATACGAAGTATTATACGAGTTTGTATGAAGGATGAATTATTGTATATAAATTCTATATGAATTAGAATACGAGAATGATGCATAAACTATATGTATATGTATTATGTAATATTAATGGACTTGTAAAGATTGGTTAGGATTTTGTACAAGCCCAAGTCAATTAAGGTTAAGGCCCAATTATTGAATTAATAAGCAAGTGAGTGTTTGTTAAAGCAAAGCCCAAGGATTTATGTAATCCAAGCCCAAGCTAGAATCCATGAGTTGGCAAACCCATGGGGTAAACCATATTAATGTGGTAAATGTGTGGTTACCAAGTATTAAAAGTGGTGACCAAGTTAAGTGGTAACCAAGTTATATGAGTAATAACCAAGTTAAATGAGTAATGACCAAGCAAGGGATAGGTTTTGTTCCTTGCAAGTAATGAATAGTAAGGAGGTGCAAAAGGAGGTGGGATGATGGAATTGACTAAATTGCCCTAACCTTATGAATTCTATAAATAGTGAAGGTTGGCAAGTTATTTAATAGTTGTTCAAATAATCCAAACACTCTCTCTCAAAGTGCTTAAATGTTAGGAAGATTAAGTTGCAAATAAGCTACTTATATAAGAAGAAGAAGACTATTTACCAAAGACTTCAAATGTAAGACTCCTTCTCCAATTATCTTCTATCTCTATCATTATAGGTTGATAAGAAAAGTTTGGATTAATAATGATAAAAAGTAAGAAGTATGTGTAAGTAATGAACTTAAGCCATATAAGTTGGTAATAAGTCATTTAAGCTAGCATAAGTTATAAACTTATGTGAAAGTATTATGAACTTGTAATAAATTTATTAGTGAAGTAATATGGAAGAAAAAGAACTTGTATGATATTATGTATCCAGTATACATAAGTAAAGCTATATGTTGAGAACATATAGGTATGATGCTTGAGAAACTTTAATTATCATAGGTCATGAATGATAAGTTCATAAGTAGTTTATAATTTATCAAGTTATGAGCTTATGAAGAAATAAAGTCAAAATCCAACCATGAGTATAAGTTGTTGGTATAGGTATATTAAGATGTTTACATGATGAATGGAATTCATTTATAATGTTGAACAAATCATAAGAATGAAGATTTGCCAGAAATCGCACGATTAGATGATAATCGTTGAATTCGTGAAATTCCCAGATTAGAAGTCAAATTTTGAGTTTGAACTTGGAAAGGTTATTTTCCAATGGAGACAGGTCATGTTCGTCATTTAAGAGTTACGGACTCAAAAATGAGCGAATTCCGACTTAGAACGAAGAAACGATCGTTGGACGTTCACGAACGTTTATCGTTTATGTTAAAAATGAACCAATAGGAGAATTTTTAGCAAACGAAGTCGAATAGATAAAATTCTTGTATGAACGCATAGATTACATAATTTGTGAACCATGGGCTTTTGAATGAGCCAATTCGAACTTATAACGAAGGAGTTATGCATCCGGGAAGTTCACAAAATTTCCTGGCCCGAATTTTTTTCGGTGCACGGGGTTGGCGCCATGGCTATAACCCTAGACCAAATAGTCCTGTACATGGCTAAAGCGGCGATCCAAAGCACTTCGAAACTCGCGCCACAGCACAAACCTTAGTACTGTTTGTGGCGTCGCAGTGCCATGTACAAGACCATGACATACTAGAAACTCGCATTGGCACAATACGACCCATTAAGTAAGGACTCATGACTGCGGCTGAGTTCGGGACTCCATCATATTCTTAACTTAACTTTCATGTACATGAGCTATAATTATAAAGTATGTCTTGCAGCGCAGATCTTTGATGGAAGATAGTAAAGAATAGACATGAATGCAAAGCAAGAAAATGTAATTAGTTTGAAGTAAACCTACCTTAAGGAACTTGAAGTAATATTATTAAAACATTGTTAGACCTTAAGAGTAATGTGTAAAGGTTGATAATAACTTATCCATTTATGAATGCAAATAGAATGATAAAGCCGAAACAGGTAATAACGAAATCTAATACACAATTAGATTGAGATGAAGGGTAAGATATAGTCAGATACATACTTGATTATATGTGACCTAATGTAAGGCATTATGTGATCATGTATTGTAGAGACTTGAAAGACTTGAACGTAAAGTAATTACACAGTAGCAGACGCTAAAGGAAAGTATTCTAACTCTTATCTCAGTTCAATCTAAACAAGTTTTTGAAGTTCATGTATACTTACGCATGAATTGAAGTACAATGAAGTTAAAGCCAGTTCTTTTGGCTAGACTTGACATATTGAGTGGATTGTTGATAATCTATTCATCTATTATCAAATGTGATTATCTTTTGTCAACTACTTGATATGGTTTTCAAAAGAAGACTGAAATGTTAAACAAATGTTTTGTCGGTAAAACGACAGGCAGGTGAGGTTGCCAAATGATTAAACGTACATACGTTTAATGGATGTAGTGTTGATCAACATAGAGTACAATAGGCTAATCACCTAGAAGTGATCGTAAGTAATATCGGGCTTACGGACTTAGTTCCGGGTTGTCAATGTTTTACTGAATATTATTCATTGTGAAACATTTTGGAAGAAAGATGAAGTGCTATTTTGAATTATCAATAGTACTTCATAACTATTGTTCAGTTATCGGAGATATACGATTCATATGTATCAAACATATTGTTATTGAAATTGTTATACTTGCTGAGCTAGTTATGCTCACTCTTGCTTAAACCATATGAATGCAATTAAGATTTGAGCGTCCGAGAAGGATCGAAAAGGATAAAAGAAAAGCTAAAATGATTATTAAGATGTCTTGTAATAGTATAGGTCTATTGTTGTAATGTAATGAATATTATGACAAAGAACCTTTGTAACAGGTATAGAACACAGGAAATGTAAATATTACTTTTAATATATAGGCGTTATGTTAGTTCTTTGAGACTTTTAAATGGAATGAATGTATGAAAGTTTGTATAGTATAGCACCATCCATCGGGTTGGAAGATACCCGAATTTGGGGGCGCTACAATATAGCTGTTATCGAGACATATCTAATGAGCACAGGATTTTATATTAGAGCATTTATTGCTTATATATATATATATATATATATATATATATATATATATATATATATATATATATATATACATTTCTGTCATTACAGGTTTACTTGAGGCCTTTTTACTACTTTATTTATATTTAGTCCCTTTGGAGTTTTCTTCGTGGTGGTTGATCGTCTTCTTGCTTTTATTTACATTTAGTCCCTTTGGAGTTTACTTAAATGCGGTTGATCACATTACGCTTTATTTACATTTCTGATCCCCCATGGAGTTGCTTCGTGGTGGTTGATCATGTATATATATATATATAGATATATATATTTACTACTTTTATATATTTACATTTCTGATCCCCCATTGAGTTGCTTCGTGGTGGTTGATCATGTCTGTATATATATATTTACAGCTTTTATATATATAACTGCTTATTGCTTTTCATACAAATTGCGGCATCATGTGAGCCTAGGAATCATGTGATCACAGAGTCAGTCTACTGAATCTAGATTCGGTTCCCGTGATGGACATTTTCAGCTATAAGCAGCTTGTACATTATTTACAGTGTACAAATTTCCTTAGATGGCTATTATGCCCATGAGGAGTTCAGCACTGCTGTATATTATTTTCTCGAAGATGCCTCGCATCTAGAAAAGAAAAGCAAACAAGCCGAACATTTAACAATAAAATGGAAGTATGAAAAGGTCTCAATCCCAATTGAGAAAAGGGTTTGAAAAACCTTTTTTATAAAACATCATTGCTATATTCTGTTTAAATTTAAATTTTTCTATAAATTCAAACCCTTTGTATATAGGTGCGAATGAGGCCTCGCACTACTTTCAAATAATTGCACATTGATCCATACACACACACATTAATATAACAGTTTCTTGAAAAGTGGCTGTCACCGTGGCAACACGGATGTCGGGGGGTGCCTAACACCTTCCCTCCGCATAATCAAGCCCCTAGACCCAAAATGAATCTCGGTTTCACAGACCCGTTTAGCAGTGTCAAATCACTGGGTCAATGTGCAAACCTTTTTCGATTACGTTGGTGCAACTAGTTAAAAACACCAACTGGCGACTCTTAACTGTCCATCGTCGACATTACACATGTCGAACCTTTTTCACTTGTTTTTCAAACAAATCTCACATAACATGAGAACACCAAAGAACAAGTAACGAAAAGGGACAACTAAAAATCCTGACGTCGACAGGTGGCGACTCTGCTGGGGACTTCAGCAAGAGGGCTTAAGCCGCTATTACAAGCTTTTCAAAATTGTTATATGCTTGTGTGCTAATGTTGCATTTATATTTATGATGAATGTGTACAAATGCATTTTACTTACTGCAGTGCTAAATATTTATCTGTGATATTAGTGCTTCGCACATGTCATCATTTTCATAAACGGTGAGACACGTTGTATGTGAATGTATGTTGTGTGGTTCCTCCACCAGGAGGCTATCATGTCGGTGTTTGATTACTGGACTCGTAGGGAGACTAATTCCAACGAGGCTCAGGAGAGGCGCCACCCAGATTCGCTCTAGTTGAAAGACCGGATTAACTTCCCGTCAAGTAAATTGCGATGATCTAGGGACCTTCATGACAAAAAGCCGCGAGAGTAACCCTAAGATAGGTCAACCTCTGATAAACCAAATGCGGAGGAAAGTCTCTTCATGATTTCCATTTTCAATTACTTGTAAAAACATTTACTTGTAATTTTATTCCATGTTCATCCATATGTAATGGAAAATATGAAGAATATATGTCCATACATAACATGTTATCAATTAACACCCATTTTTGCAGGACAATATTCCTAAAATGGGCACATTATGATAGCATTTACATTATCCCTAAAACTAAACTATATAAGTCTTTTGTAGGGAAATCATTGGGCCTGTTACCCGCTCAAAATCCAAAAAGGCCACAAGCCTACAACCAATCATGTCTTCTTCTAACTAATATAATCATGTTTCTCGAGAAGAATTTGATAGATTAAGTAAACAAATTACAGACTTAGTTGTTCTACTGAAAGAATTGCATTAGTCTACACAAGGTACAAAGATGCCTACACATACAGAATCCTCTGCACAAGGAGGATCTCAAGGTTTGGAAAAAAAAATTCAGAACCTCAGTTGGATACGGCCAACAAAGATCCTGAAAACACCCATCTCAAAGGAGATCCAGACACTGGTGATATCAGGAAGAAGGTCCTCCAAATGGAGGAAACTATTCGTGTTCTCAAAGGGATTGGAACACATGGAAGTGTTTCATATGCTAACCTTTGCATATTCCTTGGTGTTCATTATCCAGAGAAATTCAAAACCCCTAACTTTGAAAAGTATAACAGGTTAGGGGATCCTTATACACATTTAAAGGTGTTCATTGGAGAACTTGGATCTTATGCGAAAAATGAGAAGCTCAGAAGAGCTAGCTCACGCCTTCCTCACTGAATACAGTTTTCAATCTCAGATGACTCCTGACCGGTACCAGATTACCAAGGTCAAGAAATAGTCTAATGAGTCTTTTAGAGAGTATGCTCAGAGGTGGAGGCGCCTAGCTGCTCAAGTTATTCCTTCCATGACAGAATTAGAAATGGTCATGACTTTCATAGACATATAGGAAACTCCTTTCTATGAGAGAGTTTTAACTGGTATTAACAAACCATTCTCTGAAATGATCAAACTTTGAGAGATGGCTGAAATAGGATTGAAGTCTAGTAATATTCAAGACGTAGCCGCTCTTAAAGTAGTTGTTAAGCACATCCAGTCCGGATCTTATGGAAACAACCCCCGGAGGGTCCATAAAAAGAAAGAGGAGGATGTTTCCCTTATACTACAAGGTCAAAAAGGCAGTCAAAACTGTGGCAACCCCAAATCCGGATACTTGAAACCCGAACTCGGTTCTCCACGATACCATTTCTTTAAGCTGAATAATACTAAATAATAATAATAATATAATTCGAACTTAATTTACATACATCAAAGTTTACTTTCCAAGGTACGTGACCTTCAAAATACATTCCTTACAATACCTGACAATAGATTCCATTGTCTTACTAACTATAACCATTAACTCATACTAATTCTCATTCGAACAGCTTTTCTTTTCCCTTGTTCGTGCCTGAGCCTTCAGGTCGATCGTAGGTAACTGAAAACATTTAGTTTAAGCAAGGATGAGCATTTGAGTGCCCAGCAAGTAATAACAATTATATATATAAGCTGAAAGAATATAAGTATTCTCTTTACATAACACTTCTACAACGAATCAAAAGTTGTGAAGTAATCTGTACTGATAAAAGATTCACATAACAACTCTCTTCTAAATTATTTAAATTTGGCTTTGGCTCTACCCATGAATAGGGTTTAAGAAACATACTATGAACATTGTTTTTTTTTTAATTTTCGAAAAGGTTTAGCAGAAATCCATCCGCAAACCGCTCTAAACTTCTAGAATGCGGAGGGTGATCGACCAGATTGTACCTGTGTTGATCAATACTACATAACTCTCGAGCGAAATTCATCGTTTTATTACATGCGCCTCGAGCAAAAATCTTCCCATATAGGGATGTTCATACATGCCTGGTTCCAAACCCGAAGGTTTTTAATCTTGCTCAACAATAATATGTAATTCAACATATATATATACGGGTAATTGACAAAGGTGTATCAACATGTGAATAAATGCCATGATTATCCAAGTGGGGACACTTGTATAACCATTTAGAAATCAACTTAACAGAATATATATCTGAGCTAACATGTTGATAATCAAAGCGTACATAATGCATGACGAAATAGAATAATTCTGAAACTTCTTACTCATGTCCATTGCATAAAGAAAATGCAAAGGTAGGATACTTGCCTGATTCGCTGATTACAAATCTCAACTTAGGTTTTATCTCTTTATCACAACCTATCAATAATCAGATCATTCGTTCGATTAGAACAATATATCATAACACATAGTCTTTATCTATTACAATTGAAGACATAGTCTAATCACGTCATCACATAATCGCGATGATCATACTTTTAGTTCATATTCTATACTTGAAATATTTTTATATATTTTCAAATATCTCATCCATGCTCTTACAAAGAGCTTTTCTTTTGCTATTATAGAATTACGATAGGTTGTGCTGCATCTGGAAAGCGACTTTATCGGAGTAAATACTTGAGTCTAAGACTCTTATCCTATGCCTCAACATCATAAAATATCAAACATTTTATTTTTAATCATTTTCAAATTTCCGAAATTGAAAAATTTAAAATAATTCATATCTCAGTAACTAAAGGGCTTATAGTGATATAAGCTTTATTACTATAGGTGTTCTTCTTCAAATTCGAACTTCATAATCGGTTCTCAAATCGACTAGTTTGGTAAATTTATAACTTTCAAACATCGGAATCATAATTAAATGATTTAAACATCAAATACAATTCTATTATCATTAATAATTAATTAATATTAAATTATTAATGAAACCATTACTAAAATATAAAAGTTATTTATAATAACTCAAACTATTTTAAAACATTTATATTACCCTTAAATGATTTTTAAAACAATTAAAATCATTTTAAATAATCACCATTAATATATAAATATTAATGTACTATTCATCAAATATTAAAAGTCATTAATTATAACTTCAAATATTTTTAAATCCTTAATATCCTCTTTAAATGATTTTTAAATAAATAAAACCATTTTTAAACTATTTATTTAATATAAATATTAAATAAACTTAATATCACAAATCATTAACTAAATATCATTAATATATAATTATTAATGAAATTATCTTCTAAATATTAAAAGTTATATTTTATAACTCAAAATATCTATAAATACTTTATTTTCATTTAAAATGATTTTTAAAATATTAAAATCATTTTTAAACTAATTATTTAATATAATCAATAAATAACTTTAATATCATTAATATATAATTAATTAATGAAATTCATCACAAAATATTAAAAGTCATCACAAATAACTTAAAATATTTTCTACCATAATATAATTTTTCATGATTTTTCATGAATTAAAAATATTTTTAAATCATTTATTTAATATTATAATTAAATAAATAAATACCTTTTATATTCCAAAAATATTAAATATTTATGAAATATACTCAAAATAATTAAATAATATTTTGAATTTAAAATAATTTTTTAGAATTTAAATAAGTACTTTTAATAATTAAAATCTAATTTTTCTAATTTTTTTAAATCATTTTCTAAAATTACGTAAAATAAAATAAATAAAATCCGTCATTAAAGACTATAGCGACGCACAATAAATCCGTCATATAGGTGTTCTTCATCTCAAGAACACTTTGTCGCCGAGAGACGATTCGAGAGGGGCTACTTTGACCATGAATAACTTTTTGGTCTTAATGAATGGGCAATCTATGAATTGGGTCTTGTAGAGGCAATACCGGACTACAATTACCAACAATCATAACCTCTAAAAAACATCGGATCTGGGAGAATCGTACCTCAAAGTAGTTGTCGAGGCATTTTCTTCGAAGAAAAACAGTTAAATGATGCCTACTTTGGACCTCTATAACTTGATGATCGTAAAATGTTTACGTGATCTATCAATTCCGATTAATGTAGAAAACATGTAGGACTACAACTCCAACACTTAACATCATCATAACAACAATAAATCAAGCATCTAAAGTATGGTCAAACCTTGTAAGAAAAATCAACACTTAGAAAATTAAGGGTGCCTGAAATTTTCCTCGTCAATCTTAAATCAACCCAGTTTGACCTTAAATAACTCTTAATCCATAATATATATGGACCTGATTAGTTTTGGAGGTTAAATACCACATAACAAGCTACACATAACAACCTTTAGAACACAAAACACATTAAATATAACCGAAATATAAGGCCTGACATTTTCCAAAATAATATTTTCTGGACACTTAGAATATTTTACGGTTTGAAGAACAAATGGTCAATTAAATTGACCCACTTTGACCGCTTATAAATCCCGATCTACAATAGCTATGAACTTTATTCCTTTTAGAGATTAAAGACCACATATCAGGCTACCTATAACAACTTTTAAACAACAAAACTCGAGATCGACCAAAGAGTTATAGCCTTTGACATTTGGTGAAAAATAACAGAATTCGGTTTTTCCAACTTGCTCAAATCTTCAAATTCGTGCACTTTGATGTTATGGGTTCATGATTTTACAACCCAGAACATTAATAGACTCTCTATTACACTACTTTAAACAATCAATTGCATCAATTAACATCGAATCGAAGGATTTCAAAATTAGGGAATTTCATACCTTTTCTAGCTTCGATTTTTGATTTTTTTTGGCTTTGATGCTTCTGATTTGTTGTTTGTGATGGTTGGGCTTTGTTTAGGGACTGATATGCTAGATAATTTCGTTGGCTAGAGGTTGAGAGAGTTTGTCTAGAGAGTTTGTGAAATTTTAGTGTGTATTTTCATTAACTCTCCTTGATCTCTATTATAGATCATGTCAAGAGCCTTGAATCTTGATTTGGTTGCCATTATTGAGCTCACATGATAAATATGAAGTGGTTGGCCGGATTTGGTGGAATTGGTAGCACAATAATGCACAAATAATGCACTAAGATGGACAAAAAGGGTAAAATGGTCATTTCCCTTCTCTTTAAAAAATATATTAGATACATTGGATGCTAAAATTGGATGATTCCATTGTTTGATAGCTAATAACATGGTAGGGTAAGCATGTTGGGCATTTTTTTTACAAGATTCCATCAACAATGTAAGTAATAATACACTAATAAACAAAAAAGGGCATTTTGGTCATTTCACATATAATTTCAAGGGCATTTTTGTACATAGCAATTAAATGTAGTATTTAATCACTAGATGGTAATTCTTATCATTTACCAATTAATTCTATCCTTTGGTAAATTAAAACTTTTATACATTAACATCGTAATTAAACCCGATAATTTTAAATTAGGGTTTTCTAATTAGGGTTTCTTAACGCCATCAATTAGGGTTTCTAATTGACCATTAGGGTTCTCTAATTATCTGTGTATGTTCTAACACAGTCGTTACGGTCTCTAACTTCAATCAATTAGGGTTTTAATAATTAGGGTTTGTCCTAATTATCGACATACAACAGTAATTAGGGTTTTCTTCTAATTACCGACATCTTATACACAGTAACCTCATATACACAGTAAACTTCATATACACAGTCGCTACTCAGTCATATCTCGTAACTGAGTTTAATAATTAGGGTTTCACAGCACGGTAATATGCTATGACCTAATTGACTGTCATTGCTCAATATTATCTGTCCGCACATACACAGTACATAATTATTGTACTGTAAAATCATTATAACAATAATATAATATTATTATTCTCATCTCTTGATCACAATCCCAATTCAGGGTTTGGATCTCATATCTGACTTCTCTTTCTTACAGAGCATCAATAATCAAGTTAAAACAATTAACTTAAATATTCTGAACAATTCATATAATAAAATATTTATTATATAAATCTAATTATCACTTCATATATTATTTCCAATCATGATTTCGTGAAATAATTAATAAAACATTTCGCTTACGAAAAATTAAATACCATAACAATATAATTTGTGTAATTGATTATTCCAAAATTATTTCTAATTTTTAAATAAATAAATATATTCGTATTTATCGTTCACTTATTCTCGTCATTAAATAAAAAAAATTATACGCAAATTTTCTTATTTATTTTATTTAGGAAATCTCGGGTTATTACAAAAACAAGCTTATACAGAGGAGAAACTACTCCCCTTTCCAAGTACAGTCTTCAAACCCTCAATTGCCTAAAAGTTGAGAAGTAAAGCGCCCTCGAACATTCACACCCTTAGGGGACTCGCTCGAGAATATTCTTGTTCTTCTGACTACTCAGAAGAAAGTCACACGTATTCTTCCACCAGCTAACCCCAATGGGAAGGGTTTTAATGCTACTCGGAAGTGTTCTTACAAAGCCGGAGCCCTTGGTCATGATACTCAAGATTGTTGGGCCTTGAAACACAAGATCTAAGATTTAATAGACAACAGGTAAATCGTGGTCACCAAACCAGATCAACCTCATGTACAAGACAACCCTATTCCTCAACACAAAGAAGAAGAGGTCAACATGAATAGTTGGAGCACTGAACAGAGTTCCAGTTTTAATGGTGAATCATCCCAGACCATCAAAGACGGTGTTGACAGATGGGATTATACAAAGTTCCAATTTGTTATGGAACGAAAAGTGAAAGCTCTTTGCAAGCAAATTGAGCAATTGGCAGAACTGGTGACCCATCAGTATCAAGTCACACGCCAATTAGTCAGCTAGGAGCATGCTTATCTCTTGCCTTTTGTTATGAATGCTCCACCATCACCCTCAGAAAGCGAAGCTATGGAGGACAAGGTTTCAAAACGAGCAAATGCTAAAGCCCATCGGGATTTTGCCAATCAAAGGGAATTCACATTCCTTGGCCAACCTATGGAGGAGATATTTCAAATGCTGATCAATGAAGGAAGAAATACCTCCCTTCTGCCTCCAATCAATCCCCGTTCAAGACGCTTCAACTCCGATGGAGTTTGTTAATATCATTTATATTCTCGCGGTCACAACACAGAAGAATTCTGGGCACGCCGCAGTCTTATTCAGAATCTTATTGATAGCGGTGTCCTACAACTGGCATACGATGACACTGTACAACTCGAGAGTGGGAATACATGTCCTACCAATTGGAAGGGATCAGTAGTAGTTATATCCGCTGGGGATGATGAGATTGTCAAAGCATTTCATATACAAGCAATTAAACTCAAAGGAGTTGACAATCTTTTGAAAGTGGACGCATCAGAGCCAATTTCTTTACCTTTCAGACCATAATATCCTGTTGTCAGCTTACACAAAGTTCCATGGAATTATAGAGAAGCTGAAGGATCCATGTCTCATACTACTACTATAGTGTCGAAGGAAAATCCACTATATCTTTCTCAAAGGGTGATGAAACCCGCCATCAAAGCGAAGGGGAAGATTCCCATGGAGAAGATTGAAAAATTCCCCTGCACTATGGGCCATAATGAAGCCAAGGTGGTTTTAAGCTTAAAAGAAGCTCCACACCAGATATCAATACTGGACTTGGTTTTCTCTTCCGAAGATCACATGAAGATCTTACTCAAGGTTTTGGAAGAAGCCTATTTACCAAAATTAGTGGATGTGGAAAATTTTCAACATATGGTTCATCACATTTTCAACAACAATGTGATATCCTTCACTGATGACGACATACCGCCTGAAGGGACCAGTCATTGCAAGCCATTGCACATTGCAGTTTTGTCCTCTAAGTATATGTTAGCTGGAGTTTTGATAGATGGAGGTTCATCTCTGAATATTTGTCCTTATGCCACCTTGGTGAAGATGAATGTCAATCTCAAACGGATCCAAAGCAGCCATACAGTTATCAAAGCTTTTGATGGATCCCGATGAAATTCCGTTGGAAAGATTGAGCTGCCAATTGAGATTGGTCCAAATACATTCAATGTAGCCTTTCACGTCCTCAAGATAGATTCAGAATACAACTTGCTATTGGGGATACCATGGATCCACATGGCTGGAGTCATTCCTTCTACATTACATTAACAACTCAAATACATTGTCAACAACAGTCTAGTCACTGTCGACGCTGAGCCGGAATGTCCTAAACAAGGAGATCTGCCAATCATCAGCTTCAACTCAGAAATTGAGCCGTCCAGTTTTCATATCTTGGAAGTGAGTAACATACAATACCATCCTATTGGAGCACCACTTCCCGTACCCAAGATTTCTGTCGAGGTTATGTTGGCCACTCAAGAAATGATGTCATTGGGTCATCAGCTTGGACAAGGGCTTGGTAAAAATCAATAGGGTATTAAGCACCCTATTCAAGTGTCCAGTCAAATCGGGACAGCCGGACTAGGCTATTCTACTAGTTCCAGTCATGGGAATCCTCATAAGCACAAGCAGGTTCCTCAAGCTTCCGCCACATGGTGATTTTTTCCATCTGCACCGCATGAGCTGATACAGTCTCCAGTAAAGGTGTCAGCCCATGTTATGGCTATGTTATTTCCTGAACCAGTACCATTCAAAGCAAAAGAGGTGTTGATTCCCGATCCTAAAGTGGAAGAAAGGGAGCGGAAACTTAAACACGACATCGCCTTGATGATATCAGGCATACGCATCATTGTCCATGATGAACATACAAACAGATATACCCCAGACAATGATTTCCCAGATGTCATGGTTATAATTCGGGAGAAGGAGGACAATGACAACCCCTCCTTCACTGCAGTCCATCAGGACATTTCCCTCGACAATTGGAGTAGCACTCCATGTATTGGTCGACGAGGGTTAAACAGGCAGAAAATCCCTTTGCCCTATAGATAACTTTAATTGCTTACTTTTCTATATTGTATTAGCATTTATTTTATCAGTACATGCTAACGCTTATGTATGATTAAACAGTTTCATATATTAAGTGAAAGCATATTTTGTTTCAGGACTCTGAATTTGGATGTGCATGTACTTGCTGATGAGGTGCCTTCTCTCCACAAGGATTGTAACTTTGATGCAAAGTTGGACTCAGACTTGATAGAAATACAAGAGGACATTAAGACACCTCAGGAGATTAAGGAATGGGTCATAGATAAACCTAAACCCAACCCAAACCACTTCTTTCAATCTTGAAACCTTAGAGAGCCCTAAGATAATCTAGATTGGTTCAGACCTTACCCCAAACCAACGGAATGACATGGTTATGCTATTAACTCAATTCTAGGATGTGTTTGCATGGTCTCCTGAAGACATGGTGGGTTTGTCCACTGACATTGTTCTTCATCACCTTCCCATTAAAGAGGGATTTAAGCCAGTCAAGCATAAGCTCAGGTGATTGAAACCTAAGTGGAGTTTAAAGGTTAAAGAAGAAATTGTGAAACAATTTCAAGCTGGCATTCTCATGGTGTCTACAATGCCATGGGCTGCATGCTGGGGCAAAAAGACGATAGAGGCCAAGAACGAGCTATCTATTACCTCAGCAAAAGATTTAGCATCAGTGAACACAAGCACACTCTAATTGAGAAGACTTGTTGTGTTATAGCATGGGCTTCCATGAGGTTACAGCATTCCCTCCATGGTCACACAACCTATCTCATATCTCGCGTGGATCCTCTCAAGTATGTGGTCAGTAAGCCCATACTGAATTGTCGACTGTCTAGATGGAAGTTGATCCTACAACAATTTGACATCGTCTACATAACGCAAAAGTTTGTCAAAGGTCAAGGAATTTTGGATCAACTGGCCGCCGCATCTGCAGGGGATTACAAACCCTTAGAAACCTACTTCCCCGATGAAGGGGTAATAGCAGTTCAGCAATACCATCAGTACGGTGCATGCCACACATGGAAAATGTATTTTGATGGAGCTGTGAACACAGAAGGCTCTGGAGCTGGAGTAGTTCTAGTATCCGATACAGGGGAGGAGTATCCCGTCGCCGTCAAATTACAGTTTGTCAGCACCAACAACATAGCTGAGTATGAAGGTTATATTATGGGGCTAAAACTTGCCCGTTCAATGGGCATCAGGCAGTTAACTATCTTTGGGGATTCCAAATTGGTAATTAAACAATCCACGGGAATTTATCAAACCAAAGAAATACATTTGTTGCCTTACCATCGGTAAGTTTTATAGATGGCTTTGGAGTTCAAAGAAATCTCCTTTCTACACATTCCTCGTAATAGGAATGATTTTATGGATGCATTAGCAACATTGGCCTCCTTGGTTCATATACCTGACAAGGAAGACATGTCAAGCATCACATTTGCCCTGCAAAAGGCCCCAGCTTTATGGGAAATATGTTGGAAAAGTATCGGATGAGCTACCTCCCATCCACCACCCTTGCTATCAGCATATCCAGGAGTATCTGCGAGATGGATCTATACCCGCTGAGGCGAGCCTGACTAAAAAGAGGCGGATCCATCGACTTGCTATAAAATTCTACCTGAGCGGAGATGCACTCTACAAAAGAGATGCATGATTAGGTCTCCTCAGATGTCTGGATAAAGACCAAGCTCATAGGCTCATGAATGAAATCCATGGTGGAGTATGTGGCCTACACTTGAGCATCCCCTTACTTGCTAAGAAGATCCTCAGAACAGGGCATTATTGGCTTACACTCAAACCTGACTGTGATAAGCATGTCAAGAGGTGTTGTCAATGCCAAATTCATGGGAGTGCTATCCATGCCCCTCCAAGGGAACTCCATAATATGAGTTCGCCATGGCCCTTCTCAATGTGGGGAATGGACGTGATTGGGCCCATTGAGCCCAAAGCCAGTACTGGACATCGATTCATATTCACTATGATCGACTACTTCACCAAATGGGTAAAAGCAGCCTCCTTCCCCAGGGTTACCAAAGAAGTCATCATTGCTTTCTTTAGAAACAATATTGTCTGTCGATATGGACAACCAAAGGTCATTGTGTCAGACAATGCTAAGAACCTCAACAACAAAATGATGGAGGAGTTATGCAATAAATTCCACATCAAACACCTTAACTCCGTCATCTACCGTCCAAAGATGAATGGTGTTGTTGAAGCGGCTAGTAAAAATATCAAGAAGATCATGCAAAAAATAACCGCTAATCACAAAGGATGGCCTGACCTCTTGCCTCTGACTTTATTAGCCTACATAACTTCCATGCGCACTTCCACTAGGGAAACCCCCTACTCATTAGCCTATGGGATGGAAGCACTGCTCCCCATAGAGGTGGAAATGGAATCTCTCAGAGTGTTGATGGATGCTCAGTTGGATGAAGACCAATGGGTACAAGACATGTATCACCAAATATCTCTAATAGACGAAATGCGAACCGCATAAATCTTCCATGGTAAGTTATATCAGCAGAGGATCGCACGATCCTATAACAAAAAAGTCCGGCTACGACAGTTCAAACAACATGACTTGGTTTTAAAGAAGATCATTGACAACCAAGCTCAATTTAAGGGAAAATTCTCTCCTAACTGGGAAGGCCCGTTTGTTGTCAAGGAGGTATTGACAGGAGGCGCTCTTAGACTACAGGAAATGAATGGAGATGAATTTTCATAGCTTATCAACTCGGACACCATAAAACGGTACTATGTCTGAGGATATCATCAAGCAAACATCCTAGTATGGATCATCCAATCACCAGTTATTCCAGTTTTTAACCGTCTCTTTTACAAACTCTTTTCCCCCTAAGGGAAACATACATTTCAAACCAGCAGCCTAGTTTTACCTCATTTCAAACTTTTCATACAATTTCAGTTATCCTGAAGATGGGATTGAACCTTTCACGCCTGCAGTTTATCCTGAATACAGGATTAAACTTTTCTACGCTTGCAGTTTGTCCTGAAGACGGGATCAAACTTTTTCCACACCTGTAGTTTGTCCCCATTATGGGATCAAACTTTCTTCTCTCTGCAGTATAGCCTGCACATGGGATTCACATTTCTCTTTGGCTGCAATTCATCCTGAGGGGTGAACTACGTCGACCTGATCTCCTTGATACCCGGGAGTACATAGGCAACCATATTCTATATGGCCCGGTCGCAATAAACAAAAAACAACAAAAACATTTCTGCCCTTTCTCTACAAAAACAAAAACCACAAAAATACTTCTACACCGTTCTTCATCAATAAAGCTTCTACACCCATCTGCCTTTCACATTCAGCGTTGAACCTCTTACACCAGGTTTGAACTACGCAGACTTGATCTCCTCTTCAATAGGAGTACGTAGACAGCCATTTATTGTTCAGTCTAACCCCTACCAGAACAAAAATACTTATCACACGATACTGGGATCAAACATCAATCCACTGCAGTTCATCGGCTTTAGACCAAAGGGATGGAATTATCCAACCTCTCTTCACAAATAAGAGATTCGGGGACCATCTAAGTTGCGGTTGTGCCTCAAAGAGCAATACCAATCCATAAATGATGGAATTAACTAGGCTTCTCACAAATAGAAGTACTGGCAACAATCTGTGGTGCAGTCAATCTCAGAGAGGAAAAGCCACACTCCTCTCCATATTTCCATACAGAAACCAGTCCCAAGACACCAAAGATGGTAGGGATAAACATAGATCAATGATCTGTTCTGAGAAATCCTGCGATGGCTCAATGTCCACATATCAAGGATAAGTTCAGAATGCATCAAGATCACAAGCCCTGAAGAAACAGGCAAATATCAAGCAAGTATCAAGGCATAACTAAAAGGGAAGTAAATCAAAATATATTTCTCTGCCATATATAATACTGTTTGATATATACAATATATGTTGTGCATGACAAAATGGCTAAGTTGGTCTGTGCAGGAAAAATAAAAGTTATCTATGGATTCGTGTGTATGCGGACTATCAGATCTAACATAGCATCCCTCTCCGAAGAAGGAGGTAAAGCTGCAAGCTCCTGCCCAATGGTATCTACACGAGCTAGCAGATCTGAGGCTAACTTCATGGTGACATGATGCACATCAATATATTCACTCATATCGGTAAGAATGCCAGTCGTATGGGATCTCACAGAGGTATTGTCTGTAATGGCCACATGCCTAGTAGATAGGGCAGCATCCCTCTCCACAATCAATGCTTCTCTGCCTGATCTAGCCTCATCCCTCTCGAATAGAGCGGCGTCTCTCCCATCAAGAGCTGTCAACATCGAGGCCCTAGCCTGATCTCTCTCATAGGTCATCAAATGTAGGCTCTGCTCCAAATACTGTGCTAAATACAGAGTAACATTGGCACTCAGGGTGGGAGAATCCATCACATATGCTGGCAGCCTAGCAGTCAAGTCCCCAACGATGGGAATGTCAGCCTACTCCATAGGCTCCTAATCGTTGGAATCAATATCCTGCACTGTGGATACTACCATAGTTGATGCAGTCTCTGTCTCCATCCATGCTGAATACTCTGCAGAATAACCCAGATGACTGACAGAAAACTCGGCTAGCTCTTGCTGATCCCAACAGGCATATAACCTGGATCTGTCCTCTACTAATAAATAGCGTGAACCAAAGCGCTGACTCACTGCCCCCTCAAATGGATGGAAATCCTGAAATTAGTCAAACTGACATATCACGACCAGTGGGTGGTAAGTGATCATCCCTCTCAAACCAGCTAGAAGAAGATAATCCATGCCTAGAGCATGAGTAATGAAGCTGTAGGGTTAGTTAAGCCCTGTACACGGTAATATAGCGAATGGATCTCCAATCCCTGCAAGGAAAACTGACCAAGATGCAACATCTGTACACTCCACGAGCTGGAAGGAGTATGACATGGCTATATCATGGGTGAAACAATACCCATGCCATCTAAATGTGCCAATCTGTCCCAAATGGGATATAAACCACACATATAGCATAACCGAGCTACCTATGAACACTCCTGCCAGATAAGTACAGCAATAAGTAGCTGACCTCAGAGTCTCTGCGATAATCATCGATATGATCGTATGACCCTCCATGAGAGCTCTCACTGCCATAATGACACCGATGTCCAGCTCATCCATGTATCATAGCATGTAGACGTACGACAGTACGCACAGTAACAGTACATCCACTATGGCCAAATGCCAATGATCCTCCGACGTGGTAAAATCCCAGAAATGTCATGCATAACTATCCTCAGAGCCAAATCTGTTAATCAGAAAATGCTGGGATATCACGTGGCCAGATGTCATGAACTGCCTACTCATGTCCCAGATTGTCATGTGCACGCAAGGTCTGTCTAACAACAGCATCATTACCGTGCATACTCCTCCAGAGTAGGATTCAACTCCTGGGTCCCGAATCGAATAAACCTGCCTCTCTGGTACCCAATGCTCTAGCATACCCTCTATGAATCCTGTAGGAACCTAAAACATCAACAGGGTTATAGTATGCTACAACAAATGATCTACATTCACCCTGTCTGGTGGTGACATACTATCATACCACGAACGCATACCAGATGCCACAAAAAATGGTGAGGTATGATCAATATGGCTAACTATCTAGGAAGACATCTGTATGGGCCATGTCATAAGACCATCCAGGGGTCAATAGTGAATATCTCTGGACATACATGCATATGCATAACATAATAACATGCATGATACAATA
The DNA here is from genome assembly GCA_020205605.1 of Panax ginseng. NCBI lineage: Eukaryota > Viridiplantae > Streptophyta > Magnoliopsida > Apiales > Araliaceae > Panax > Panax ginseng. The sequence continues at coordinate 136,982,328 of CM035132.1, forward strand.
AATGGAAATATGATATAGGGAATGGAAAACTGTATATACATTCCTAAGTATATCATCATCTAATACATCTCTGTACAGCTAAAATACAAGGAAATAGGGCGTAGCTACCCAACATCTAACAGAGGCCTATCAAAAGATATAGCGATAATGGGGCGTAGCTACCCAACATCTAACAGAGGCCTATCAAAAGAGATAACGAGAATATATATCAGAAGAAGTCAATGGTATCGATGTCTACATCGTCAATCTTGTCCACCTGATGTAACTCCTCTTGAGTCACTTGATCTCTATCTACAGGGATGTCAATCTTATACAAGGGAGGATCTGCACCAGTAAAGCAATATGGGTCACCTGAGAGGCCAGCGCCAGAGCTGGAAGGATCAAAAGTATCTGCCTTTGAAGGATCTCTACCCAAATGCCTGATAAAGAAATGTGCCCGGTCCAACTGCCGAGTCAAACTATCAATTTGTGTCACATGAGTCGGATCTCTGACACAGGCTAGCCAATCCATCATCATCACGGATCCTAGAACCATATCCCCCATAAACTCTGTGGCGCGGGTCTGAGCTCCAATGGTACGAGGGAACCACCAATGCTAGAACATCTCCTAAGTGTAGGGACCCTCTGACAGTGAGAAATCGTCAATCCCCAATAATGGGATATTAATGACGGTTGACTACAAAACAAGCCAATAACGCCTAGCAGTGCTCCTGATAGCACGCTCTCCTAATTAGAGCTCCCATCCTCCATCTGTGAAGAGAGGAATCCTATGGGTGGAAATAACGTACTCAACTCCAGTCGGGTACCCATCCTTAAATCCAATGCTTAAATGCTCCCTAGAGTAGGGAACCCATGTGATGACATCTGCTGTCAATAACTCCAACTATAGGCGGCAATGAGTGAAACCCTCAGCAACAGGGACCTCCGCCAGTATGGAATGATGCCATCTCCGTCCTCGTGGATAGGTATCTAAACCTTGCACGCTCACAGGACGAAAACATGGAAGCCTCTCATAGGCCCAAAACTGCCAACACAAAGGCAACATCTACTGTCAGTAATGCTCTTAACCTGTATATGGGAAAAGACAAGAGAAATACTCACCAACATCGCATGTGCATTCCCCTAAGGAAGTAGGTGAAGATATAAGAACCCCAATCATAATTTTCTATATGGTCCACGTGTCGAGTGGCGCTGATCAAAGCGAAGGACACCATAGAAGAGTTATCTGTTATGAAGCAGCCCCTAATGATCATCAGGAACAATCCCCAAAGAATGCGATCCCTGACTCTCACATCATCGGGTATAGGCTCACTCAACAACCCACCCATAGCATCTACGCTCAAAGGACCTATACGTACAGTCCTACCCTTGAGTGCCTCCGCCGGAACTCCCAATAAGGATCTGACGGCAGTAGGGGTGATATCTGCCGTATAAGGCACTGGATCCCATACATGTGATAACCTACAAGTCCATCGGCGTCATCATCACCTCACAGTCCAGCAAGTGGAGTGACTGAGTCTGGTGAAACCACCACTCACATAATGCACTGAGGTAACCCTAGGGACAGCGACGGGGAAGAATGGAAAAGAACGTCCCGAATCCCCAGCCATATACAATCGCTCTATAGTCATCATGTAAATCCTGATACATAGAGTGGATGTTGAACCAGTTCCCTCGAGGCTGTGTAAATCTGGGAATCTACATCAAATACAGATCAACATCAGAACCCTTTGCTCCTCATCAATAGGAAATAAAGAAGATTAACATCTAACTTCATACCTCATTTGCGTGCAGGTAGACTTAAGGATGTCGACTCAAGTCACCCAGACGATCTGGGTTTGCCACTTGAATACCTGGTAAATCCCTACGGGGAACACGTACAGCAGGAGCAGGAACCTCAACCGGAACATCCTTCTCTTCGTCCTCGACATCCGACACTTCAACCCGGACAAGACGTATCCCCGCCTCCACCAAATGACGAGGCTGTCTAACAGAACGGGGTCGAGGTATATCAGAAGCCCTCCTCCGTACGCCAGAAGTGGTCTTGCGGGAACTACTCGGCTGATCCAGATCCATAATATCTGGACAACAAGTCTCCAAATCACCTCAGAAAGGGTGTGGTAAATTCTTACCTAGAGCTTTTCAAAATGCATCTTATGACTACATGCATGCATGCATTATTTTAACATACAGTATAGTTAAAAATGCATGACTACCCAATACCTACATTTTGGAAAAATTTTGCCATAGTCCCCTTTGTAAATGGGACTATCCACATGCACATAAGCATGACTAAGTGGCCATTCAATAGCACACCTACCAATAGTCATATACATCCTACATGCATTTAATATATCACAGTAAAAAAACCGTAAGTGTAGTCTAATTACCAGGATTATTTTACTTTTCCACCTTTACTCACTTGTCTTCAAATAGGATAAGAAATTATAGTAAAAGGTGTCAATTTGACTGTTTCAAAAGTCAAATTTTTTTTACATCATTATGTTTAACATGGTTTAATACTAACATTTACTATGTTGAATATTTTTTTATCAAGTCATATCAGCATGCATATTCCCTACTATGTGTCTAAATGCATTTAATGTGATAAGTCATTTTCCAACCGATAGAAATTGGAAAAAAATACATGCATATGTTACCAGGACAGTGAAGAACTCTTGTACGGTAGAAGAATGTGCAGAAAGTCGCCCGAACTCAGCAAGTCTAAAGAAGAGCTCTCAGATTTCTTTCGCGGCGTAGCTTGAAAATGACATATGAAAGCAACCTGCAGGCTTTATATAGACACGGTTGGCCGCAGGTCCACCTACGGCTACTGTAGGTGTTCCTGAAGCACCCTTACATGGGTCCCACACCTCCAGCTCGATCCAATTAAAGTTACAAAGGAGGTCTCATAAGCTGAAAAGGCCAAATCAGAATAAAACGCTTTCTGTGATTAGGAGCTAATAACACAAAATCCTAGTTTTCATGGGTCAAACCCTGGCTCCACATGTCACACATTGGTATTCACCTGCATACAAGGTATATTATACCAGTGCCCTCAGCTTTTACAAATCATGCTCGGCAATACCTCACAAAGGTCTGATGCCGTCAGTGTAGGGTCATAGCCCTAACACGTATCCCCGACGGGGGTTACAACACTGAAGTTATGAATTAAAGACGTATCCCTGGCGAGGGTTACAACGCCAAAGTCATGAATTGATGACGTATCCTCGACGGGGGTTACAACACCAAAGTCACGAATTGAAGACGTATCCCTAGCGGGGGTTACAACGCAGAAATTCAAGCATCCACGTATCCCCGGCGGGGGTTACAGTGCATTCTCAACCATTGATACACGCATCAATGAAGGTCAAGCAACCTTGACGTTATCTCAGCTGGTGGCAAGTAATCCCATTGAAGCAATATATTCATGTCTACGTATCCCCGGAGGGGGGTCAAAACGCGATACAACCGTTGATATACGTGTCAACGAAAGTCAAGCAGCCTTGACAAACGCCCTAACAAGGGTCACAACGCGATGCAACCATTGATACAAACATCAATGAAAGTCAAGCAGCCTTGACAATGCACCCAACAGGGATCTATCTGGTGATACATACATCAGCGAAGGTTAGGCAACCCTGACAATGCATACTATTGGCAGTAACTCCAACAAAACCGTGGTATATACTGGTGATACAAGCCAGAGAAGACCATCCTCATCGGAGAGGATCGATGATGGAATATGTTATACACATCCTCAAACAGACAAAGCTTTCTCCCCACAGATCTCTTGCACACAAGAGGCACCTCTATGGAGTAGAAGTCTGTGTCTAGGATTCACGACTTTGGTGATAGCCCCAACGTTAACATCCTTGAAGACTTGGATCGCATGTCCAAGGCATCATTGATTGTCATCCCAACAGGATTAACAGGGAACCGACAATCAATTATTCAAGCATCATACATTTGTATCATGTTGCTACACATATCATCATGTTTATCTGTTGCATTTCAAGTGTCTAGGATTCTTTATCCTATTCATGCCTTGCATTGCATGAATATGATAAAGAGGGGCATCTGTAGACACTCGAAATTTTTTGCACACATGTTACTAACATTGCAGGAGGGTAGATTTGTCTTTCAGAGATAACCCTGGAAGACAGCTCACATCCATTTTGGATACTATCGGAAGTTCAGTCTCAAACACCGGAACACACACCGGGAGTATCATTTCCAACCTCGGAGATAACCCCGAGTTTCGTCTGTGACGCTCCCAAATTTGGGTATCTTCCAACCCAACATATGGTGCTACACGGTACTCATAGCTATACAATCATTCCATTGAAAACACAACATAATGAATATAATTACTATCTTCTTATTATAATCAAAGTGAAATCCTTTCCCAGATTCATAAACCGATTACATTGTTCGTTGTTGTAAAGTATAATACGTACAAACATATTAATCTATGACACGATGGTTAATTATCCATCTTAGCTTTGCCCTTATCTCTCTTAGCATTCTCAGTACGTTCATCCTTAACTGCAATCATATAATTCACGCAAGAAGTGAGCATAACAAGCTCGACAAGTTTATAAAGGATAATATCCATACCACATTCATGAATTATATGACAAATTATACATAACTGAACAAATAGTTATGAAGTATTATGAAACAGTAATACTTTAACAATTCATAATATCAATTCCCAAAGTATAGAATAGATTAGGAATTACGAACCTATTAGATAGACCATGAGCGATAGCTTTCTTTTTATACTTGAAAAGGACATCACAAAGACTAAGGTCAGACATCTGCATTACTTACGAGCACTTCTAGGTGATTAGCCTATAGTACTCTATGTTGATCAACATTCATCCATTAAACGTATTTACGTTTAAGTTTTGGCAAACTCGCGTGCCCATCGAATAATCGATGAAAAATACTTTTATTTGTTCATAGATAAACCTTACCTTCAAATCCATACCAATTACTTGGCATAGGATAGCGTAAACATCTCTATATAGAAAGATATGTATACAAATAAATCTATATCTTACGAGTAGTCTAGCCGAGTTAAAACTGGCATTGACCCTTTCTTTAAAATAAATCATGTAATTCAGTACAATGAATCACATAAAACTTGACTAACTTGAAAATTAGACAAGCGTTAAGAAAACTTGCCTTTCAGCGTCTTCAAATAACTTAATCGACTGATCACAGCCTTTATAGAATCTACATGATATATTCACATAGCACACTGTAATTAGCTATCAAACAATTACTCACATTATTTCTACCAACTTCTTTCTCTTCTATGTCTTAGTTAACTTCATTTCATTAATAAAGTCAATTCGACTTATTACCCTTCATCCCGGCTTATTAACAAACTTACGTTATTAACCGAATTTTATCATCATTGATGAAGTACCAATGTTGTTTATCGATTATGGTTCATTAATAACACTTTGTGTTATTCGTTCATAAGTTAATAACATGCGTTCAATTCCTAAGTTCATTACCATATACATTAGTATATGTAACATATGAATAGTCTAAGTACATTTATTGAGTATATAAACTCAACTCATGTAGGTCTTGTAACGATCGACAAATTTATAATTTAATTTAAATATTTATGAAATTAAATAAATATTTAAAATAATTCATTTATTGAGGAAAAAAAATATTTGATGAATTGTCATGAATTAATTTAGTAGCTAAATTGATTAATGTTAATTAAATTGAGTATTGATAATTTTATCTCAAGGATTTAATTTAAGGAAATAATTAAATTAAATCAATTGCTTAATATGTAAGAAAATAATTAAATTAAATCAATTGTTTAATTTAATGGAAATAAATAAATTAAATAAAGTGATGTTTCTAATTAAATTAGATATATAATTATTTATTAATTTTAAGTATAATGATAATGAGATTTTTATTATTATTATATAAGTAATTTAAATTAACTAAACCAAGTTATTTAAATTAATTAATCAACTAAAAGTGTGACAAGTAAAAACTATATAATATAAGTATTATGAAAATAAATTGAGAGATGAGAGTTTGTGTTCAGCCAAACATAGCCTTATGGCCTTTGGCTTGTTTCTAACTGACGCTACCTGTTGGGTTTGTACCTGACGAATGTGGGAGTTATAATACGCGTATTATTTTTCCTAAGCATAACTAAGAGCAGAAGGTTTGAAGAAAATAAGATAGAAAATCACAGAGAAATTAGGGAGAGCTTGGTTGGAAGAGAATCACAGAGAGAAAGAGAAGGGATTGTTAGTTGTTTTGCTAATCAAGGTATAAACTAGCCCTATTCTAACTTTTAGTCTTGGTAGATATATATATATATATATATATATATATATATATATATATATATATTCTATGTGATTGTAATCACGTGAATTGTGGTATATAAATATGTTCATATTGTTTTGCAAATCTGTTAATCCCCATATATGGTTGATGCTTGTTGTTAAATACATGAAATTTGGGTTTGTAGTGATAAAAATATATCACAGTGTTTATGTTTATATAATATGGCCATAGAAAGTACCAAATTTCTTGTTCAATATATGATGTAATCTGTAATTTGTTGATGGATTATGAAAATATATTGAGAAACAAAAACAACGAAGTTTAAATTATATCAATTGATTGAGAAACGAATTCGTGGTGATCAAATTCGCTAAAGGTGTCAAAAATGGAGTTTTCATGAGAAAACATGAAATTTAAGGAATTAAAATAGTTTAAATTGATGTTTAGTTGTTCTAAGTCGATGAATATGTGAAGAAACATGTATGTGTTAATTTTATATCAATTGGTTGTGTTAATTTCACTATTTTGATTGTGAAATTTGTGTTAGTTGGGCTAAAAATGGAACTCTGTTGTTGCTTTTACATCACCGCTACTTGTTGTCACCACAATCGAAAGCAATGGCAGCAATTCTTGGCTTAGTGCAAGGCCAAAATGGCGTAGGCTGCGTCGGTAGCAATTGCGCCCATACTCGTCTCGAGACAGTTGAAGTCTGCTTATTTGCAGATCATGTGTAATGGACTTATATTAGTTTAACATACATGTTAATGATGTTGAGGTATAATATAAACTACAATAACAGATTGTCATGCGTTGTTATATAAAGTGTAAAAGAATTTAAATGATTATTTAAATAAGTTATGTAATGAACCAAATGGGATGTTTTCAAAAGTCAAATGTAAATGATAAGGTTCATAGTGTGATTTCAGAATTGTAAAGGTGTTAACCAACGTGGTTAGCTGCTAGGTTAGGGTTATGACCTAAATGATGTCTTAAATCCTAAAAGCTAATATTCATACAATTAATTGTTGATGTGATTTCAATGATGTATGTAGGGTAATTGGAGATTATTTTTCATTTGTGTAGCTTACAATCAAGGCAAGTTTCTAAACCTTATCTCCTTACGATTGAGCAAGTTCTTAAATCTTAACTCTATACATTGAGCAAAGCTTTCTAACTTCATTCATTTCGTATTGAATGCAAGTCTCCATTTCTATAATATTATTGTGCATGTTCTTAAAATTGAGCAAGCCTAATCTATCTTGAATATGTTTGTATAAGCTCTTGTGACCTGTTTCGTTACCTCGAATGAGTTTCACATTTCTGTTTCTCATTATTCAGAATTTGTAATGCTTTAATTCATTGCTTCAAATGAGATTGTCCTAACTCATTTGAATGTAGCACTTTGCATGAATTCCATGTTTACCTAAATATTTACTGTTGTTATTAATCTTTGATCTAAATAGTCTTGTTCAGTTATAAAATCTTGTATCAAACCTTTACTGATGTAAATTGAATAGTGTTCTAAAATTCTAGAAACACTAATAAGCTAGTTCCAAACTAAACTTAGATGTTTGTGCACAATACATGGTACAAAGGGTTGATCCCCCTAAGTACGTTAAGAAGGGTCCGTATAGTCTAAATGACTGTTAAAGTTGGGTAATAATACCTAAGTACCGGGGACATAGTTCGTGGTCTTAAGACCCTCAGATAATTAAAGTTCAAACTTATTTTCTATTTTGATTTTTAAAACAAGTTCCTTATTGTTCAGCTTTGGTTGTTCACTCTCATGTTATTGTCATTGTTACGTTCTATATTAGTGAGCATTTGTTTGCTCACTCTTGCAATTAACACTCGCAAACTAAAGTGGAGAAAGTTGATGAGTTTAATCACTAGCAAAGGCAAGGGCAAGATGTCCAAATGATGAAGACTTTTGAGAATTTTATTTTAATAAATTATGTTAAAGACTTGTTTTAATATGTGATGTATTCCGCAAACTTATGTAATAATTTTAAGGCTAGATTACCTGGGATTTAATTTGAGATGATGATGTAACCCTTTAATGGGAAGGATTATTGTTTAAGTTATTTAAATTATGTCTTTATCCTTTATTGATGGGTAGTTAGATATAATAGTTTTGATAAGTGAGCACAAAATCCTGTGGGAATGAAGTACCTGGATTTGGGGGTGTCACAGGTTGGCATCAGAGCTTTAGGTTATGAACCTTAGGTGGGGAAACCTTAGGAATAACCTTTAAGAAAACAGAAAATATAGAGGTGTTTAACTCTTACCGAGTTTTAAGGAATGAATTAAGGTATCCATTAAAGTTAATAACTTATGTGCTCGCGAGTATCGAAAAATATTAAGTAAAACTTAAAATATTTTGTTGTCAAGATGTCTACCGAAGGAGGATCCAGTCCAGCTAGAGAGGTGATACCACAGATACATATAGATGATGAGCCCCAGGATATTCATGTTGTGCGGGAACAGTTGATCCAGGAGGATGTGCATGTGACCGATCCCGAGGAGGTTAGTTCTGAGGATGTAGAGGAGGAGGATGAGGAAGAGGATCCTGAGGAGTTTCCACCAAACTCCATATCAGCTGAGATGTATGATGCTCTGTATGACCGTAATGTAGAATTACAGGATGAGGTCGAGGAGTCAAGGAAATGGTTGAGATGCATCACGCCTGATGGAGCAGAAGGATGCAGAGATTCAGGAACTTGATTCGAAACTTGGAAACACGGAGTGGGATCTGACATACAAAGGGTTAGCATGAAGATCTGTTGGCAGTGCACGAGAAGATGAAGACTGACATGGAGAAATTGAAAGATGATTTTAAGGAGGAATCAGCTAAGCGTGCAAGATCAGAGGATGCGTGGATGAAGGAGACTCAACGTGCAGATCGTGCTGAGACTAAGGTTCAAGTGAAGAAAGCCAAAATGAAAGAGATGGATTATGCTTTTAATTCGGTGATTGATAGGGCCCAGGATTGAGTCTACTATTATCCACCTTAGTTTGAGAATTCGTCGTGGTTCGTGATGGATCGCAGAACGGCGTATCGTATCATGGAGGAGGAACGTCGGGAAGCCTTACAACGTCTTAATATGCCTAGATAGAATAAGATAGATAATAATATACGGTTAAATTATGTGAATAAATAAATATAGTATGAGTATGTAATCATGGAACGTGTTTAGTTTAGGAAAGTGGATGTTATAGCGATTATGCTATCTTTATCATGTTTTAAAACGATATGAATGAATAAAATATTAAAGTTTATTTGAAATGTTATGTGCTAAAGCTTTAATCATGGAATGTTTAAGTTAGACTTTAAATACCCAAGAAGTTGAGTAATGAGCTAATAAGCGTATATCTTAACAGAAAATGCCTCATAGAAGAAGACAACCACGTCAGCAAGCACCTCCTGAGGGGTCTACGAATAATAACAACGAGTCCAACGCTAATCCGGTTCAGCAGTTGGTAGCTTTGTTGACGGGTGCACTTGCGAATCAACTGCAAGGTTAAGTCACGACTTTCAAGGAATTCAAAGCGGTTGGACCGCCAGAATTTCAAGGGTCTATGAATTCAGTGGAAGCCCAAACCTGGATCATAGAAATGGAGAAGGTGTTCGATGTTGCTAGAGTTAATGAAGATCAGAAGACTGCATTCGCAACGTTTATGCTGAAGTCTGAAGCTAGCTACTGGTGGCAAGCATGTGACAACCCGAGAATTTAGAAAAAAAATAAAAAATTTAAATCTTAAATGATTGATTTAGGTTCAAATAATAGACCTAGACAGAAAATAAGTGTATGCGTTTGATATTTTTGGGATTGAATTTTGAGGATTTCAAAAATTTGTGTAGGATTTTGGAGAATTATTCAGGATTACGTATATATGTGTATATGTTCTGTGGATATGGTATTATATGTGTTCAGAATATGTGGTTAAGGGTCAAGGGTTGACCAGATAAATTTTATCAGTATCAAACCCTAATATTATTAAGAACGTCAACGTTCAGTTAGAAAACCCTAACGTCTGATAAGAAACCCTAGAAATCGGTTCTGAAACCCTAATTTCAATTCCGGGAATCCGAAAGCCTAATTCTGGAATTTAAATGCTATGTATAAGGTTTAACGTCATTAATTATAATTTATTAGGGAAAACTCTAAACAATTACTTGAAACCCTAATTGATTATTAGAAAACCCTAATATCTAATCTGGGAACTCTAATTTCAGATTTCGGGTATTTGATAACCCTAATCTGGGAACTTAAAGGATGATTATATTGCTTAAGTGTTATTAATTATAATAGTAATTAGGGTAAAGCTTAATTAATTAGCAAATCTTAATTTCAAATTTTTAAACCCTAATTATTTTGTCAGGAACCCTAATGTACAATTATGGATTTAATTGCTAAATTAGCAATCTTAATTAGGAAATATTAATCCTAATTGGTGTTAGCCCTTATGTGATTAGGAAAGTATACTGTAATTAGGAAACTCTAATTATAATTTAGAAATGATAATTTTCATTTTTGAAAAACCCTAATTTTGAAATCCTAAAATGAGAATTATGGAAAGCTTAGGTTTTAACCCTATGGGTTAAACCATAAGGGTCAAACCCTAAGGGTTAAAGCCTAAGGGTTTGTGTTAAATGACAATTATAGAATAAAAATTATGTGAAAAAAGACCAAAATACCCTCACTTAACTTTTATCTTAAAAAAAGAGTTATGGTCACAAATGAAACCACATCTCTTGAGTCACAACCACACACCTTGAATCAGCCAATGTTGAACACCTAACAACTTCTTGGTTCATTGGATCATGCCATTTATTGGAATTAAAGAGAGAGAAAAGGGCCACTTTACTCTCATTTTCTCCCAAGCCATCCTCTCTCTCTAAAATTCGGGTATGAGAGTGAAAAGGAGTGAGAAGCTAAGATAATATCATCTCTTAGCTTAACAAGAATAGATTCATGGATCAGAATTCAAAAATCCAAGTTTTAAAGGTATAAAAACCCTAACTTAGAAATCTGATGATTTGATGTTAAATGTTGTTATTGATTTGTTAAAGTTGTGTATTAAGGTGTCTTTAAGTGATCTGGGTTGTTAAATCCCAGATCCATAACATCAAAGTGCTCGAAATGAGCATTTCTTGAAATCTAGAAATCTAGAAATTTAAGGCCTGACAGCCTAATGTCAAGGCCTCTAGATCCTTTCTTGTTCATTTTTTATGTGTTTTAAGAGTTTATACTGGTAGTATGTTGTAAGGACTTCAATCTAGAACTTGAATCAAGTCTATATCAGGTGTAGATCGAATGGTATAAGCAGTCAAAGGTCGTTGACCGAAATGAATAACTGGAATCTGGGCAACCCAGATTTTCCAGAAAGTTTCTGACAAGTTTTTCTAAGCTCTAGATCTTACTGGTATTTGATGTTTTGGTTATGTTGTTGTTTGATTCTTGTAGTCTGACATGAAGTGTGCATACTAAAACCTTTAGATCACCCAGATCTGTAACAGGATCGTAGAAATTCATGGTCAAACTATCGTTGACCAACTGACCAGATGAAGATTTCTGGGGAAACCCAGATCTTCAAGAACCGTGTTCGGACCCCTAGTTTGACTACCATGGATCTTATGATTTGAATATTGTTATGTTAACCTGTTTATATATTATTGTAGCCTGACATCATGACTACAAGTAGGAACCATTAGATATCACAAAGCAGGCACAGATTCCAAGTTATGAGGCTTCAAAGTAAGGCCTAGAAACTGTTCTTCATTGCTGGAAAACCCAGAAATGAAGAACAGGTCTGACAAGAGTTTCTGTAGTTTAGATCTTGCAGGTTGTTCAAGTTTTGACCATGGAATTTATTGAGAAGGGAGTTAAGATTAGGAAGGGATTATAAAATGTTTGTGTCACGCTATTTGTTATATGCATGTTAAGAGGGTGATTCCTTTCTCATGTGTATAACAGGTAGATAGGTCATAGGTAGAGGATATAAGGTTAAGTACGAGTTCTTAAAACTCATACTTATGTGACATTCTTGACTCATAGTTATATGAAATGTTTATGAACCCCTCAACGAATGGACGCCAAAGGTCTGACTAGGACAAATTCTTAAACTCACATGATTGTGGCAAGTTTATGAACTCATAAGTGCGGTTTGACGAACTGGGTATAGTTGTGTGTGAATAAAGTATTGAGGATAATAGGAACAGATAGATTGTTAAGCAAATAATTTTTAGTGGAGACATAAGTTTTCCAAAATTCCTAGCTATGCTAGACTTTGAAATTTTGGCATCAAGCTAAATACGCACTATGTGCTTTTAAAAAAATATGTAGACTCGTAATCATTTTTGAAACGGTTTAAAGTATATTCTATGCTACTTATTTCGGCTAGACGCAAATCATTTGAAATATCAAAAGTTATTTTATTTATCACTCATGTACCATGTAACCTGGTGCAGAGATGATAAAAAGGAGATGGAGTTGTAAATACAGGAATACTTAGTGTGAATTTGATCTAAAAATCGTTATTCCACTATTATATGATGTGTTATGACGAAGTCATACAATGACGGAATCCTCAAACGGACTGTTAATACAGTACGGCATCATGACGTCATTCTCGAAAATGTTTTCAAAATTTTAATTTGCCAACGAGGTTTGGCTACACTTAAATAATTCTATTGAACTGAATTATTGATATGAGTCTACGCTATTCGATTCAGCTAAACTAATGTTTATGAAAACTCTAAGTGTTCATTGAAAGAAATTTCCTGAACCAAATTGTTTTGGTGCGGAATCAAATAAGACTGAGGTGAAAATTTTGGTGCCTATGGCGATGATTTAGAAATGTATAATACCAAATTATTCTCGGGCATACCGCTAATCACCCTCTCGTGTCTTCGTAAGTAAGGCGGTTTCTGGATGAATTTCCATAAAACCTTTGCGAAAATGAAAATTCATAGTCTATATGACTCCTCATGTGATAACCCGAGATTTCGAATAATTAAAATTTTACGAATAAATTTTTTTTTGACATTGACTGTTAATATTGTAGTGAGAATTAGTGAGACGAGTCTCGAGAATTAGTCAATATATGTTTTGACTGAGAAATTAAAGTAGAGTTGTGCTTAACAACTTTAGAAAACCCTAACCCTAATTTTCGGATAGGGATTCGGTAGAAAATACAATTAAAATAATTGTATTGTTGATTATGTGTTTGGACTGTATAGAAATGTTGATCAATGGTTGATCGGATAAGGTTTAATATTATTAAAACCTAATATGGTGTAGAAAACCCTAATGTGTTGTAGAAAACCCTAAGCATTACCTTAGAAAAAACCCTAATTGTACACTTTGGGAACCCTAATTATTAAAAAAGCGAGAATTATAAACCCTAATTAGGCAACCCTAATTTTATTAGCATGCCTAAAGTATTCATTAAACTTAAATATGGTTAGAAATCTCTAATTATATTTTTGTATGGTAACTTTCTATTTTAGAAACCCTAATTTTATTTTAGAAAATTTATTTTTCTAATTAAACCCTAAATTTGCAAATTATGGAATTAGAATTTTTAGACCTAAAGGGTTCAAACCCTAACCTTATTGTCCAAAACCCTAAACCCTAAGGGTTTGTGTATTGGACAAGAATGCCATTAAATATATTTATCAAATGTCAAAAATACCCTTTTTACATTTTAAATGAGCTAACTTGCAAAATTGGTAAAATCTTTAGTTGTTCACCTAACCATTTGACTTGGTGACTCTAGAAATTCAAAGAAATCGTGACCAAAAATCGTCCAAATGATCGAGATCTAGCAACTTAGCATTATATATAAGATTTAGAGAGAAAAGTGGCCAAAAGTTGCTAATTTTAACTCTAGCTCTCACCAACTCTCTCTATCCTAAACCCACGAAAATCTGTAGTAGATCAGTCCTAGAAACAGCCTCAATATCAATCATAAACAGATTGGAGAGCCAAGATCAAAAATTATTCAAGAGAAGGTATAATCCTATTTTTATTTTTGATCTTTGTTGCTTGAGAAATTTTTATGTTTATGTGTTTAGATTAATGCTAGAGGATGTTTTATGTTGATCTATGATGATCAAACATATATCCATAGCATCAAAGTGCTTTAAATTGGTGTTTTTCAAAAACTGTTCTTGAGAAAAAATTCGTGTCTGACAAGGAATGTCAGTCGCTTTAAATCCTTGTGTGTTTGTTGTTTTAGTTGTTTTAAAGCTTCAATCGATAGCCTGGTATGTAGGCTTTAATCTAAAAGTTGTAGTGCAGCCATTAGATAGCTGGATTTCAAGTTATTTAGGGTCAAACAGCGTTGACCGAGGTTGACTGGATGAAAATCTGGGCAGCCCAGAATGATCGAAACAACGTCTGACAATTTTTTTAAGCCTCTTGATATGTTAGACGTTTTGGTTTATGATGTTATTTTTGTAATACATGTGTAGCCTGGTATCTTGTCTATAGATTTATGGCTTTATATCATATATTTGATCAATAGATCGAGTGTAACAAGCAGTCAAAGTAGGCCAAACAACCATAATTTGAATTTCTGGAAATTCCAGAAAAATACTTGCACGAATTTTCTGACATAAGTTGACCGCTTGATAAGTTGTGATTTGTTTATTTTTGGACTGATTTGTTGGTATGGTATTGTTCCTTGACACATCGACTATATGTTTGAACTTTAATATCACATAAACAATGAATGTAAAGCGTAAATAATTAAGCTTGAAAGTGGCAACTCAATCTGCTTTTGCCCCGTAAACCGCCTCGATGTAAACTTTGGAGGTCTAGATCTCCTTGTTGTGATGTTGGTTGACCAAATTGTTGATTAGATATTGTAGTGTTACATTTATACTACAATAACAAACTTTTAGTTAGCCCGTAACTCGATCATGTCAGTGAATTAAATCCGGCCAAACGATGACCCTTAAACACGAAAGTCGCCGTTGTTCTTGAGCTCAAGAACACCAACAATGGATTTTGCTTTGTGTCGCTAAAGGCTTTAGCTGACAGTTAATTAAATTATTTTCTCGAAAATTTCTAAATTGATAAAAATTAGAAATAAATTCTAAAATTACTAAAAATGATTTTAAAAATTATTTTAAATTATGAAAAATAATTTCGACCAATTGAATATTTTTCTTTAATATTTATAATTATTTAAATATTAAAGGTATTTAATTTATTTAATTAGTGTATTAAATAAATTAGAGAAAAGTGATTTAATATTATGAAAAATCATTTTAAATAAGAAAATGTATTTAAAATATTTTTGAGTTATAAAATGTAACTTTTAATATTTTTGGTGAATTTTCATTAATAATTTAATATTAATGATATTAGATTTATTTGATTATTAATTAAATAAATAAGATAAAATAATTTAAATGATTTAAAAATCATTTTAATTGAGAATAAAGTGTTAGAAAATATTTTAAATTATAAAATATAATTTTCAATATTTTTGGAGAATTTTCATTAATAAATTAATATTAATGATATTTGATTTATTTAATTATGATATTAAATAAATGAATTAAAAATGATTTTATTGATTTAAAAATCATTTAACAATGAGAAAAATAGTTTAAAAATATTTTAAGTTATAAATTATGACTTTTAATATTTAGATAATAATTTCATTAATATTTATATATTAATGGTGGTGATTTAAAATGATTTTAATTACTTTAAAAATCATTTAAGTGGAATATTGTTGATTTAAAATATTTTAAGTTATTGATAATAACTTTAATATTTTGACAAGTATGTTATTGATATTTAAATATTTTTAGATATTAATAATGATAAGATTAATTGAGAATTAAATCATTTAAAAATGATTCGATGTTTAAAAAATTATTATAAATTATAATAATTGCTTGATAAATATTAAAAGCTTCCTAAAAATATTATAATTGATAATTGAGTTATCTAAATTAATATTGAAGCTTAGAGACCAAGTTTAATGGACAATCAATGTGTTAATTGTCGGATAAGGTGATCGTAACAATTTAGAATGGACCAAGTCCAACCTGCACTAATATAGTTAGACTTGTTATGTGTTTATATAGGTTATAAACACTGATGTGACTATGTGGTAATGTGCCTAGGAGAAGTTTGACTGTGAACTACAGTGTTACGTGTTATGAATAATTGTGCTAATTGTAAGACCGATATTATTGATTATAGGTCTTTCAAAGCAGATAAGTATATTGTGTAGGCTGTAATCAGCGGAAGAGGCAAGTTCCCTAACTCAACCTTGAGTTATTTCATTCAAATTACTATTGGTGGATAATTATTGCTAATTATGCCACGTCCAGGGATTTATTGTTGAAATTAAATTATTGAATTAGAATATATATATATTCGTTGAATTACTGTTGTTGGATATTCATATATGTAGAAGTTAGAATTGACAGTACAGATAATTCTTGTTTATTGTCAAATTATACTGAGAAATGTCTTAGCTAATTATTCTGGCTAGACGAATATTAGTTAGAACTTGATAAGTTCGAGAAGAGAATTCAATTATTATTGAGAGATCGATGCCAATTATTTCGGCTAAGATCGAGAAGTAAATAGAATTTGAAATCACAGTATTTCGTTGTTAAATCAAAATCTTGATTCTGAGACTGAGAAGAACAACCTTTTATAAAAAGGGAATATCATTAAATCGTATATTCGATCATTGCGCGCGACTTAAGTATTATGCATAATATAGGGTATAATAAGCTGATCACTTGTTATACTTGCAGAGGGGTATGATTTAATCTTTACTATTATCCGATACACTCGGGTATATCAAAGTATAACTTTGATAGTTACTCGAGAAGAGAAGTTCAAGATCCAATGGATCGCTTCAAGATAAATCGAAAACAATCCACTTTGCAAATTCAGAGAATTAATTCTTGATTATTCAATTGAATATATCGTAGAACCTTGAAAGCGCTTGTACCTTTTCATCATTACATTATTATGCAAAGATAAAATACGAAAAACTTGTTATTGAATAACGATTTGTTCAATTTTTTCAAAGTTCCCCGAACTTTGGTTTCATTCTATCAAAATAGATAGTGCGTGATTTGAATACTTATACATTTATTGTATGTATTAACTTATGGGCAAATTTGTTGCTCACCCTTGCTAAATAAAACATTTCAACTTAGGGACGAAAGTGGCGAGGAGGTGTCATGAAGAATAAAGGCAAAGGCGCTTGTAATAAACTAGTTATGATTAACATATTTATTATGTTGTATTTGTAAACCCTTTTTTGTATATCTAAAGGGTATGTTTGTAATGTTAAGGTTAGTGAACCTGGGTGATGTATTATTAGTAAACTCTGATAAAAACTTATGTAAGATACTATCTATATATATTATGGGTAGTTAAATGTTATTTATATTGTGGATCGTGAACACCAAACTCGGGAGTCAGGTAACCCGGATTTGGGGGCGTCACACCTCAGCACAATTTGAGAATTTTTACTCTCGTGAGTGGTGTATTGGGTAGCATGTGATAATGTGTATGAATGGTGAATGGTGTATGATGCATGGTATAAGGAGTAAGGTGTAAGGTAAATTTTGGGGACAAAATTCTTAGAAGAAGGGGTGAATGTGACAACCCGAGAATTTAGAAGAAAAAAATTAAATCTTAAATGATTGATTTAGGGTCAAATAATAGACCTAGATAGAAAATAAGTGTATGCATTTGATATTTTTGGGATAGAATTTTAAGGATTTCAAATTTTTGTGTAGGATTTTGGAGAATTATTAAGGATTACGTATATATGTGTATATGTTCTGTGGATATGGTATTATATGTGTTCAGAATATGTGGTTAAGGTTCAAGGGTTGACCAGATAAATTTTATCAGTATCAAACCCTAATATTATTAAGAACGTCAACGTTCAGTTAGAAAACCCTAACGTCTGACAAGAAACCCTAGAAATCAGTTTTGAAACCCTAATTTCAGTTCTGAGAATCTGAAACCCTAATTCAGAATTTAAAACCCTAATTCTAGAATTTAAATGTTGTGTATAAGGTTTAACGTCATTAATTATAATTTATTAGAGAAAACCCTAACGCATTACTTGAAACCCTAATTGATTATTAGAAAACCCTAATATCTAATCTGGGAACTCTAATTTCAGATTTCGGGTATTTGAGAACCCTAATCTGGGAACTTGATGATTATATTGCTTAAGTGTTATTAATTATAATAGTAATTAGGGTAAAGCTTAATTAATTAGCAAGCCCTATTTTCAAATTTTTAAACCCTAATTATTCTGTCAGGAACCCTAATGTACAATTATGGATTTAATTGCTAAATTAGCAATCTTAATTAGGAAATATTAATCCTAATTGGTGTTAGCCCTTATGTGATTAGGAAAGTATACTGTAATTACGAAACTCTAATTATAATTTAGAAATGTTAATTTTCATTTTTGAAAAACCCTAATTTTGAAATCCTAAAATGAGAATTATGGAAAGCTTAGGTTTTAACCCTAAGAGTTAAACCCTAAGTGTCAAACCCTAAGGTTTGTGTCAAATGACAATTTTAGAATAAAAATTGTGTGCAAAAAGACCAAAATACCCTCCCTTAACTTTTATGTTAAAAAAAGAGTTATGGTCACAAATGAAGCCACATCTCTTGAGTTACAACCACACGCCTTGAATCAGCAAATGTTGAACACCTAGCAACTTCTTGGTTCATTGGATCATGCCATTTATTGGAATTAAAGAGAGAAAAAAGGGCCACTTTACTCTCATTTTCTACCAAGCCATCCTCTCTCTCTAAAATTCGGGTATGAGAGTGAAAAGGAGTGAGAAGCTAAGATAATATCATCTCTTAGCTTAACAAGAACAGATTCATGGATCAGAATTCAAAAATCCAAGTTTTAAAGGTATAAAAACCCAAACTTAGATATCTGATGATTTGATGTTAAATGTTGTTGTTGATTTGTTAAAGTTGTGTATTAAGGTGTCTTTAAGTGATCTGGGTTGTTAAATCCCAGATCCATAACATCAAAGTGCTCGAAATGAGCATTTCTTGAAATCTAGAAATCTAGAAATTTAAGGCCTGACAGCCTAATGTCAGGGCCTCTAGATACTTTCTTGTTCATTGTTTATATGTTTTAAGAGTTTATACTGGTAGTATGTTGTAAGGACTTTAATCTAGAACTTGAATCAAGTCTATATCAGGTGTAGATCGAATGGTATAAGTAGTCAAAGGTCGTTGACCGAAATGACTAACTTGAATCTGGGCAACCCAGATTTTCCAGATAGTTTCTGACAAGTTTTTCTAAGCTCTAGATCTTGCTGGTATTTGATGTTTTGGTTATGTTGTTGTTTGATTCTTGTAGTCTGACATGGGGTGTGCATACAAAAACCTTTAGATCACCCAGATCTGTAACAGGATCGTAGAAATTCATGGTCAAACTACCGTTGACCAACTGACAGGATGAAGATTTCTGGGGAAACCCAAATCTTCAAGAACCGTGTTCGGACCCCTAGTTTAACAGCCATGGATCTTATGATTTGAATGTTGTTATGTTAACACTTTGATGTATTATTGTAGCCTGACATCATGACTACAAGTTGGAACCATTAGATATCACAAAGCAGACACAGATTCCAAGTTATGAGGCTTCAAAGTAAGGCCTAGAAACTGTTCTTCATTTCTGGAAAACCCAGAAATGAAGAACAGGTCTGACAAGAGTTTATGTAGTTTAGATCTTGTAGGTTGTTCAAGTTTTGACCATGGAATTTGTTTAGAGTTGTAGTACTACATTAGTACTACAACATTATAACATTATACAACCCAGAACACATCAAGAACACTGTTTTAATCATGGTCAAACCAAGCCCCTCATTAACGACATGTTTCTCAAGTGTGCTCATGAACATGCTTCAAGAACACCTATAGCGACTTTGCCTGCCTCTATAGGGCCCTTTAGTGACACTTAATTTCTAAAATAGATTAATTAATTAAATAAATAGAAAAAATGGTTTTAATTATTAAAAATACATAATAAATTATGAAAAATTATTTTAAAGCCTAAAAAATAGTTTTTAATTATTTTGAGTAAATTTCAAAAATATTTAATATTTTTGGAATATAAAAGGTATTTATTTATTTATTTATTATATTAAATAAATTATTTAAAATGGTTCTAATTCATGAAAAATTATATTATGGTGTTACAAAATATTTTAAGTTATTTTTGATGACCTTTAATATTTTGTGATGAATTTCATTAATAAGTTATTATTAATGGTAATTAATTTATTTAATAAATATATTAAATAAATTATGGAAAAATAAATTAATGTTTTAAAAATCATATAAAAATGATTTAAGTGTTATAAAAATATTTTAAGTTATAAAATATAACTTTTGATATTTTGACATAAAAATATTAATATTTTAATATTTATAGCAATTATCTGGATAATGAATTTAGTCGTGTAAAAATCATATAAATATGATTTTAAGGTATTAAAATACTTTGATATATTATAATTAAATTATAATATTATGAAATGATTTTCATTAATATTTAATAATAAATGAATATTAATGATTAAGGAATTTTGTGGTATTTAATTCATTTAAATACAATATTAACGATTGAAAAATAATGATAAATGGTATTAATTATCTGAAAATTATTACAAGTCTATGAAAATTATTTTGACTGATAATATGATTATCTAATATATTGTTTAGTGTTTAGGCAGAGTTTAATTGAACTTAAACTCGATGATTGTCCAACTTGACCGTCGAGATGCTAGAATTTTATCGGGTTCAACTCAGACTTAAATAGTTTGACTTGATGCTAAGTCTTATGTGTATTGTAGAGTGATAGGATTATGTGTTATGTGTTTAGATTATTCTATGTGTATATATATAATAGTATTATATTATGATGATATTATTCTAATATTGGAGATCTATATTATTAATAATAAGTCTTCAGACAAAGCTTATTAAATTGCATAGCGGTAATCAACGATTCAGGCAAGTTTTACTTAACTCTACTACGAGTTGTTTCATTTAGATATGCTTATGATTAATCATTGCTGATTGCCATGGATAATTGTACTCTATACATATTGCATATATAAGTCAGGTATGAAAGGCTGATCACCTTCATTACCGGTTGGTCCAAATATATTTGTTCATGTTCAATACTTGTTCAGTCAAAAGTTTGTTCGTGCTAGTTCTCAATTATACTGATGAATTATAGATAGCTTATTATTCAGACTCTTTCAATCATGATATATCCTTAAATTATATTTAAACTTGTTGGGTAACTTTCATGCTCACCTTTGCTATATCATGATAAAACATTGCAGATAAAGACGAATGTTTCGGATACAAGGAAAGGTTAAAGACATTTCCAGCTTAAAGTTAATGTGCGCGATTAGATTTGTAATAGTGTTGTATGATAATAATGTTATGTGTTAGATAAGTTATGAATTGTGTATAAGTTAAGGTTACTCGACCTTGGGGAATAGTGTGTAATATATTGTATAAATAATTTATGTTTATATCTTCCACAAATAGTTGTAGAATGATTGAACCAAATCCGCGGTGATTTCGGACCCTGATTTGGGGCTCTCACAAAGCAAATAAGGTTCATGGAGGACAAGGAGTGATAGCGTGGGATAGATTCAAGGAAATGTTCTTTGAAATGTACTTTCCAGCGAGTTCTCAGAATCAGCTAGAAGTGCAATTTTTGGAGTTGAAGCAAGGAACTATGACGGTGCCGGAATATGCTGTGAAGTTTATCGAGTTGGCAAGGTTTGCCACTTATCAAGTCAATACCGACGAACGTAAAGCGAGAAGGTTTGAAAAAGGATTGAAGCCCTAGTTTTACCGCAAGGTTTCAATGTTCCAGCTGAACACATTTGCGGCTGTGCTGGAAAAGGCAATTATCGCGGAAGGTGGAAGCGATGCCTTGACCAAGTACAATCAAGAACAGAAGAAGAAGAAGAAGAAGAAGAAGAAGAAGAAGAAGACGAATGAAAATGAGAATAAGGCTGGTGGTAGTAATGTTGGAAGTAACAATCAGAAGAGGAAATGGAGCGAGAATTCGACTACGGGAGGACAACAGGGGAACCAGCAGAAGAAAAAGTTTGAGGCTTGTGAGACTTGTGGGAAGAACCATAATGGGGTATGTTTGAAGGGAATGCAAGTGTGTTTCAACTGTGGTCAGGAGGGACACATTGCACCGAACTTTTTTAGTCTGAAAAAAGGAGCATGTTTTACCTGTGGTTCAAAGGATCACATGGCTTGTGATTGCCCTAAGAAGCCAGCGGGAAGCACAAGTGGCAGAAAAGGAAACAACAACAGTGGTGGTGCATTGACTATCACTGGACCAACTCAATCAAGCCGACCCACTGCGAGGACTTTCAATATGATCGTGTAGGATGCTGTATAGTCTAAAGATGTGGTGTCAGGTATCATTCCGATTAATGGTATTAATGCTTATGTACTATTTGATTCGGGTGCTACTTGTTCATTTATATCCGATGAATTTGCTCAGAACTTAGATTTGCCTCAGGAAGAATTAGAATTTCCCTTAAGTATAGAGATTGCGAATAGAGAAGTGATTCCTGTTAGATTTGTGTATAGGAAGTGTAGAGTGGTTATAAAAGGTCATGAGATGATGGTAGATTTGATACCAATTAGACTTGGTGAATTTGATGTCATACTAGGAATGGATCAGTTATTCAATTATGGAGCAGTAATTGATTGCCAAAGGAAGTGTGTTAACCGTATGACTCTGTCAAAGGTTGTGTTCTTTGGCAGCAAGTCACCTCGACAAGCAAGTTTTCTGACGGTGATCCAAGCCAAGAAGTTGTTGAGACAAGGATGTGTAGGATACTTAGCCTACATCGTCGATACATAGAAGAAGAGTGCGAAGTTAGAAGAAATACCGATCATAAGAGATTTTGCAGACGTATTTCCAGACGATTTGTCGGGTCTTCCGCCGGATCGACAAATCGAGTTCGTGATTGACTTACTACCAGGAACGGCTCCGATATCTAAGGCACCATACAGAATGGCCCCGATAGAAATGAAAGAGTTGATGGTGCAATTGCAAGAATTACTTGACAAAAAGTATATTCAGCCGATTGTTTCGCCATGGGGAGCACCGGTGTTATTTGTTAAGAAGAAAGACGGAACGATGCGGCTTTGCATTGATTA
This sequence comes from Panax ginseng, assembly GCA_020205605.1. Classification (NCBI taxonomy): domain Eukaryota; kingdom Viridiplantae; phylum Streptophyta; class Magnoliopsida; order Apiales; family Araliaceae; genus Panax; species Panax ginseng. The sequence goes on from CM035132.1 coordinate 137,005,925, forward strand.
CAGAGAATTGAATAAGGTCACAATTAAAAAAAAGTATCCATTACCTAGAATAGATGACCTGTTCGATCAGTTGAAAGGAGCGATGTATTTCTCGAAGATAGACCTGAGAAGTGGTTATCATCAGTTGAAGGTGAGGCCGGAGGATGTACCAAAGACAGCGTTCAAAACTCGGTATGGTCATTACGAGTTTCTGGTTATGTCTTTTGGCTTAACTAACGCACCTGCAGCATTCATGGACTTGATGAACAGAGTGTTTAAACCATTCTTGGACAAATTTGAAGTGGTGTTTATTGATGATATATTGGTGTATTCCAAAACCAAGGAGGAACATGTGGAACACTTGAGATTGACATTGGAGACGTTGAGAAAAGAGAAGTTGTACGTTAAGTTCTCAAAATGTGAATTTTGGTTGGAACGTGTACAATTTCTCGGGGCACGTTAATGATAAGGACGGAATTTCGGTAGATCCATCAAAGGTTGAAGCTGTAATAAACTGGGATCAGCCTAAGACACCGTCAGAAGTAAGGAGTTTCTCAAGATTGGCAGGATACTATAGGCGTTTTATTCAAGACTTTTCCAAGATCGTGACTCCGTTGACGAATTTAACTAGGAAAGCGGTTAAGTTTGTTTGGACAGAGAAGTGTGAAGAAAGTTTTCAAGAATTGAAGAAGATGTTGAGTTCAGCACCTATGTTGTCGTTGCCTGATGATATAGGAAATTTTGTGGTATATAGTGACGCATCGCATAAAGGACTAGGCTATGTGCTTATGCAAAATGACAGAGTTATTGTGTATGCATCACGACAGTTGAAAGATTACGAGAAGGGGTATCCGAGCCATGACTTAGAGTTGGCAGCAATGGTGTTTGCCCTGAAAATTTGGAGACATTATCTGTATGGAGAGAGGTGTGAGATATATACCGACCATAAAAGTCTGAAGTATATCTTTACACAAAAAGATTTGAACATGCGACAAAGAAGATGGTTGGAGTTGATCAAAGATTATGATTGTGAGATTTTCTATCATCCCGGATAGGCGAATGTTGTTGCTGATGCCTTAAGTAGGAAGGGACGGGAGAAGTTGATAATGTTAACTGCTCAAGAAAAACTAGTTTCAAAAATGGCTAAGATGGAGTTGGAAATTAAATATCCGATGGAATCCGATGAAAAGTTGTTCCAGATAGGAAACAGTTCAACGTTGGTGGATAAAGTGAGAAATGCGCAACTTCAGGATGAAGACTACGAAAAGATAAAACAAAAGATATCTGAAGGTGAGGAAAACAAATTCAAAATCGATTCGGAAGGGTTACTTAGATTCGAAGGGAGAATTTCGGTTCTGCCAGTACCAGAAGTTAAAGAAGAAATTTTGAATGAAGCTCACAACTCTCGATATTTAATTCACCCTGGGAGTACAAAGATGTACCAGGATCTTAAGCATCATTTTTGGTGGCTGAATATGAAGAGGGATGTGGCTGAGTATGTGGCCAAATGTTTAACGTGTTAGAAAGTCAAAGCTGAACATCAAAGGCCAAGCGGATTATTACAACCGTTGGAGATACCAGAATGGAAATGGGAGCATATCATAATGGATTTTGTGGTAGGTCTTCCAACAACCCAGCAAGGTTATGATGCCATTTGGGTGATTGTCGATCGACTGACGAAGTCGACACACTTTTTTCCAATCAAGATTCAATTTACCCTAGATCGGTTAGCAAAACTGTACGTGAAAGAGATTGTGTCAAGACACGGTGTACCTGTGTCCATTGTATCAGATAAAGATCCATGTTTCACATCTAATTTTTGGAAACAATTACAAGAGTGTTTGGGAACACAGCTGAGAATGAGCACATCGTACCATCCTCAGACCGACGAACAGAGTGAAAGAACCATCCAAACACTAGAAAATATGCTCAGAGTATGTATCATGGATTTTAAGGGAAATTGGGATGACCATCTATCATTGGTGGAATTTGCTTATAATAATAGTTATCACGCTGAGTATTGGCATGCCGCCTTACGGGCGTTATATACTACAGAAATGCGTAACTCCATTATGTTGGGATGAGGTTGGTGAACGCCGCCTATTGGGTCCAAAATTGGTACAATGGATCGTCGAGATCGCCAAAGTAATTCGAGCAAGATTGATAGCGACAAAAGATGTATGTAAGAAATATCGATCAACATCGACAAAATCGAGAATTCGATGTCGGTAGTTATGTTTTGTTGAAAGTGTCTCCCTGAAAGGGGAAAATCCGATTTGGCAATAAAGGGAAATTAAGCCCTAGATTTATAGGACCTTTCGAAGTGCTTCGACGAGTTGGTGAAGTGGCGTACGAGGTAGCCTTACCTCCGGAGTTAGAGCATATTCATAATGTTTTCCATGTCTCGGTATTAAGGCCATATAAGCCTGAATATAAACATGTTATAGAGTATGAGCCCTTAAAGTTTGAGAAAGATTTATCATATGAAGAAGTCCATGTTCAAATTATTGACAAAAAAGAGAAAGTACTGAGGAATAAGGTGATACCTTCTGTTAAGGTAATATGAAGGAACCACAATGCTGAGGAAGTTACGTGGGAACTTGAAAGCGTTATGATGAAGAATTATCCTCAGTTGTTTGCTTGATTTTATATAGCGATTCTGGGAAAAGAACGTTGTTAAGGAGGGAAGAATGTAACAGATAAATTTTTTGAGTTGTGATTCTGGGGACAAAATCCTTTTAAGGAGGGAAGGATGTAACGATCGACAAATTTGTAATTTAATTTAAATATTTATGAAATTAAATAAATATTTAAAATAATTCATTTATTAATGAAAATAAATATTTGATGAATTGTCATAAATTAATTTAGTAGCTAAATTGATTAATGTTAATTAAATTGAGTATTGATAATTTTATCCTAATTATTTAATTTAAGGAAATAATTAAATTAAATAAATTGCTTAATATGTAAGAAAATAATTAAATTAAATAAATTGTTTAATTTAATGGAAATAAATAAATTAAATAAAGTGATGTTTCTAATTAAATTAGATATATAATTATTTATTAATTTTAAGTATAATGATAATGAGATTTTTATTATTATTATATAAGTTATTTAAATTAACTAAACCAAGTTATTTAAATTAATTAATCAACTAAAAGTGTGACAAGTAAAAACTATATAATATAAGTATTATGAAAATAAATTGAGAGATGAGAGTTTGTGTTCAGCCAAACATGGCCTTGTGGCCTTTGGCTTGTTTCTAATTAACGCTACCTGTTGGGTTTGTACCTGAAGAACGTGGGAGTTATAATACGCGTATTTCTTTTCCTAAGCATAACTAAGAGCAGAGGGTTTAAACAAAATAAGATAGAAAATCACAGAGAAATTAGGGAGAGCTTGGGTTGGAAGAGAGTCACAGAGAGAAAGAGAAGGGATTGTTAGTTGTTTTGCTAATCAAGGTATAAACTAGCCCTATTCTAACTTTTAGTCTTGGTAGATATATATATATATATATATATATATATATATTCTATGTGATTGTAATCACGTGAATTGTGGTATATAAATATGTTCATATAGTTTTGCAAATCTGTTAATCCTCATATATGGTTGATGCTTGTTGTTAAATACATGAAATTTGGGTTTGTAGTGATAAAAATATATCACAGTGTTTATGTTTATATAATATGGCCATAGAAAGTACCAAATTTCTTTTTCAATATATGATGTAATTTGTAATTTGTTGATGGATTATGAAAATATATTGAGAAACGAAAACAATGAAGTTTAAATTATGTCAATTGATTGAGAAACAAATTCGTGGTGATCAAATTCGCTAAAGGTGTCAAAAATGGAGTTTTCATGAGAAAACATAAAATTTAAGGAATTAAAATAGTTTAAATTGATGTTTAGTTATTCTAAGTCGATGAATATGTGAAGAAACATGTATGTGTTAATTTTATAACAATTCATTGTGCTAATTTCACTGTTTTGATGGTGAAATTTGTGTTAGTTGGGCTAAAAACGGAACTCTGTTCTTTGACTTTTGTTTCACATCGGTGTGTGGCTCACCGCTTGGCCATCACCACAATCGAAATGGCAATTCTTATTTGAGTGCAAGGCCAAAAAATTATTCAACATTGCACGTTGGTCAAGATGCTAAGTATGGCGCAGCTGCGCCATACCTTGGTCTGAGACAGTGAAGTCTGCTTATTTGCAGATCATGTGTAATGGACTTATATTAGTTTAGCATGCATGTTAATGATGTTGAGGTATAATATAAACTACAATAACAGATTTTCATGCGTTGTTATATAAAGTGTAAAAGAATTTTAAGTGATTATTTAAATAAGTTATGTAATGAACCAAATGGGATGTTTTCAAAAGTCAAATGTAAATGATAAGGTTCATAGTGTGATTTCAAAATTGTTAAGGTGTTAACCAACATGGTTAGCTGCTAGGTTAGGGTTATGACCTAAATGATGTCTTAAACCCTAAAAGTTAATATTCATACAATTAATTGTTGTTGTGATTTCAATGATGTGTGTAGGGTAATTGGAGATTATTTTTCATTTGTGTAGCTTACAATCAAGGCAAGTTTCTAAACCTTATCTCCTTACGATTGAGCAAGTTCTTAAATCTTAACTCTATACATTGAGTAAAGCTTTCTAACTTCATTCTTTTCGTATTGAATGCAAGTCTCCATTTCTATAATATTATTGTGCAAGTTCTTAAAATTGAGCAAGCCTAATCTATCTTGAATATGTTTGTATAAGCTCTTGTGACCTTTTTCGTTACCTCGAATGAGTTTCATATTTCTGTTTCTCATTATTCAGAATTTATAATGCTTTAATTCATTGCTTCAAATGAGATTGTCCTAACTCATTTGAATGTAGCACTTTGCATGAATTCCATGTTTACCTAAATATATACTGTTGTTATTAATCTTTGATCTAAATAGTCTTGTTCAATTATAAAATCTTGTATCAAACCTTTACTGATGTAAATCGAATAGTGTTGTAAAATTCTAGAAACACTGATAAGCTAGTTCCAAACTAAACTTTCTTTAGTGCGGAAATTCTAAATTCAAACTGAGACGAACAACCCTAACATAGGGGATTTTGTACGTGTAATGTTTAGATGTTTATGCACAATACATGGTACAAAGGGCTGATCCCCCTAAGTACGTTAAGAAGGGTCCGTATAGTCTAAATGACTGTTAAGGTTGGGTAATAATACCTAAGTACCGGGAACATAGTTCATGGTCTTAAGACCCTCAGATAATTAAAGTTCAAACTTGTTTTCTATTTTGATTTGTAAAATAAGTTCCTTATTGTTCAGCTTTTGTTGTTCACTCTCATGTTATTGTCATTGCTACTTTCTATATTAGTGAGCATTTGTTTGCTCACTCTTGCAATTAACACTACAGCTAAAGTGGAGAAAGTTGATGAGTCGTCGAATAGCAAAGGCAAGGGCAAGATGTCCAAATGATGAAGACTTTTGAGAATTTTATTTTAATAAATTATGTTAAAGACTTGTTTTAATATGTGATGTATTCCGCAAACTTATGTAATAATTTTAAGGTTAGATTACCTGGGATTTAATTTGAGATGATGATGTAACCCTTTAATGGGAAGGATTATTGTATAAGTTATTTAAATTATGTCTTTATCCTTTATTGATGGGTAGTTAGATATAATAGTTCTGATAAGTGAGCACCAAATCCTGTGGGAATGAAGTACCTGGATTTGGGGGTGTCACAGGTCTCAGAACAACTGACGTTCAAACCTAAGTTGTCTAACAAAGACACTGCCTCGGCGCCGCGGCGTGGCCTTCCTATACAATACTGGCGTTGCAACACTAGTTTGCAGTACCTAAGCTTCGGTTTCAGTGCTGCGGTGCCACTCTGTAGTAGGTAATGACAATGTATTGGCGCTGCAGCGAGGCACTTTAAGGTTTGTCTGACGCCGCAGCGCCAGACCTCAGCACCAAAAAACTTTGAAAAATAAAAATTTTGGTGAGTTTCCCGGATTCATAACTTCTTCGTTATAAGTCCGATTTGGTCCGTTCAAAAGCCTACAAGTCATAAATTACATACTCTATGCGTTCTTATAAGAATTCTACACTTTTGAATCCGTTAACTCAAAATTCACTATTAAGTTCATTTTTAAGTGTTCGTTAAATGCTAATGAGCGTTCAATACTCGTTTTCTTCATTTTAAGTCAGAATCCAAGGATTCTTGAATCCACAACTCTTAAATACCCTATCTCATGTGTTGACATTGAAAACCAATGTTTTCAAGTCTCACGTCAACTTTCGACTACCAATCCGGAATTTTTACGTTTTCGACGTTTAACGTCTAATTCCATAAAATTCGTCATAACTCCGTTACTAGTATTCTATAAGCCAAATCACATGGAATACTCCATGGATTCCATATCTACATCCTAACTAAGCAAGATGCACATATATAAGTATTGATGGAGTTTAATTATTTATCAACACTCAACCTCAACAATCAATAATTCCTATAGTTTAAAACTTATGTCAACCCTTACCACTTCTATTCTTTCGTGACTTATAAAGATTGTATATATTACAAGTCATCCTTATTCCTCCATAAGATGCATACACCACCAATTTATGATTCTTCATACTTAAAGAAATCAAAAGAGATGGAACTATTATTAAGGAATATTACCTTAACAAGCTTTGTGTTCTTGAAAGAAACTCTAAAGAAAAACTTCAAAGTGGTAAGTTTGATTGAGTCTAGCTTTTTCTCTATCTCAATATAGGTTGAATTCTCTTTGAAAAATCACAAAATGGCCAACCTTTGCTCTCTATTTATAAGCAATTGAAATGGAGATCAAAATAGACATTCTCCCCCACCTCCTTACTATTCCCTACTTTATCACCAAGTAAAATACTTGATGATCAAGTACTTATCTTTTCTTGCACACTAAGTGGTCGTCCCACCATGTCCATGCGTCATCCCCATGGGTTGCCCTATGGGTTTTACCCATTCAGTGACCCACCGATTCGATCAACGGTTCGGTTTCTTGGATCGGGCTTAACCAACTCTAACATTGGGCTTTAATTTGGGCTTAACCACTTAATTCATTGGCCTTACATATTCAATTGCTTGGAATCGGTATAATCCAAATCTAATTGGATCACTTTAAGTCTTAACCATAATTCCACAATACCATCGTATTCTACACGTATAATTCATGTATTCTTTTCGTATAATATTCATATGATAATCGTATTTTACTTCGTCTTAACTCTTCGTATTATACATAGATACTAAATAGTATCATACTTGTATAACACACGCTTTATTATTATCTCAATTCGTTATACGCGTCTTATTTCTTTCTCAGAAATTATTCTACTAAACCCTTAGGTTTTAAGTCCGCAGGTGAAAAATTCGTTTGCCATAAATGAAATATTATTAGATATTTCATCTCATCTTAATATTCTATCATTACGCGTTTCTCAGAATTTCAAAATAATTTCCCGAGCAGAAACGGATGAATAGTGTTTTTACGAAAATTTTTCGGAAAACATTTATTTTCACCTTGGAAATTATAAACAATTAATTCTAGCACGTAGCCATATTACTAACCATATTAGCACATTATAGGTCATAGAACGACATTCACATAGCTTACTCACAAAATAAATCAATTAAATTTATTCAATTCACATAATCAAATAAAAATTTAATTATCATAAAAATCCGCTTTTCTCAGGCATTACATCGTCCTTGGAGATAACCCCAAGGAATGGTGTTGCAGTTCCAGCGATAACCCCAGAAGTGCTTGTTTCAAATGCGATCAGCTTCAATCTCAGACCTCCTGCCGAGGCACTCATTCCTCAGACCCGGAGCTAACACCAGGAAGACAGGCACACTTACAGATGACCTTGCGACATTCAAACACTTGCATCAGTCCAATCTCAGATATAACCCTGACCAACGTCTGCTTTCAACTCAAACCGGAGATAACCCCGGTGTGGATTCAAACTATCATCTTTCCACCTCAACACCTGCGCGTCGCCTCAACACTTCATACATACATATATACAACAATGTCCTACAAGAACCAAGGAGTTCCAACTGTGAGTGATTATTACGCGTGGCAGCACACCAGATAGAATTTGAAGCTTGAAGACCATGGGCATGGTCCCCTCCTCTAATCCCATGTCATTGCGTAACTCTCGACACAAGCGGTCCGAAGAAGGTCTTATATACCTCGTTCGGATGCTCGGATTGAAGTTCTACAAGTTCGAGTGAACGTACTTTGAGACAACAGGACCCGTGGAGCTCGGGGTAGCAGGCGATCAGCAGTGCATCTCATATACTACTACAGTACACTCATAGCGGCTCCCAGCTCTATAAATATAGAGCTTGGGGTGGCCATTTAAAAAAAATAAAAATGGCAAGGAAGCCCTGTCAAATTTGTTCTGTACACACCCTATATTGAGTGTTTCCTTATTTTAAACAACTGTTAGCTCACATATAGCTATCTTTTTACCGGCGGGAGCTGAGTGTTTATCCATCTAGAGTTATAGAAGCCTACATTAGCATCCTACTGTAAGCCTTCTCACACTCTATAAAGCATTTCTCTTCATCTTTGCACACACTATTCTACACATTGAGAGTCGTGTTGTGTGCGTATGCCCGAACTTCGGTCTGTGGTTTTCATTTCTGTCTGTATATATACGTATATATGTATATATTTTATATATGGACTAACATTATCTAGTTATGCCTCGATTGAGTCTAGACTTATATCTGGAGCGTTATTTGCTTATATATATATATAAGCAGTAAACGCACCAGATATAAAATCCAGGCTCATCGGATATGTTCGACAACAATTATATATATATATATATTTATATTTTCGTCAGGCCTGGAGTTTACTTCGAGGCATTTTACTGCTTTATTTACATTTAGTCCCGCCTCGAGTTTACTTCGTGGCGGTTGATCGCATTTACTACTTTATTTATATTTATAATCCCCCATGGAGTTGCTTCGTGGTGGTTGATCATGTCCATATATATATATATATATATATATATATATATATATATATATATATATATATATATATATATATATATATATATATTACCGCTTTTATATATTTACATTTCGATCCCCATGGAGTTGCTTCGTGGTGGTTGATTATGTATGTATATATATATTTACAGCTTTTATATATATAACTGCTTACTACTTTTCATACAAATTGTGGCATCATGTGAGCCCAGGAATCATGTGATCACAGATTCATCTCATCAATCTAGATTCTTGATTCGTGATGGACATTTTCACTGTATGGCGAGCTTGTACATTATTCTGATGTATGAATCTCCTTAGATGGCTATTATTCCCATGAGGAGTTCGTCACTACTGTATATTATTTTCTCGAAGATGCCTCGCGTCTTGAAAATAAAAGCAAACAAGCCAAACATTTAATAATAAAATGGAAGTATAAAAAGGTCTCAATTCCTATTGAGCACAGGGTTTGAAAAACCTTTTTTATAAAACATCATTGCTATATTCTGTTTAAAACTGAATCTTTTTATAAATTCAAACCCTCTATATATAGGTGCGAACGAGGCCTCACACTACTTTCAAATAATTGCACATTAATCCACACACACATACAAACGCACACATTCATATAACAGTTTCTTAAAAAGTGGTGGTCACCGTGGCAACACGGATGTTGAGGGGTGCCTAATACTTTCCCTCCGCATAATCAAGCCCCCAGACCCAAATGAATCTCGGTTTCACAGACCCGTTTAGCAGTGTCACATCACTGGGTCAATGTGCAAACATTTTCGGTTGCATTGGTGCAACAAGTTAAAAACACCAATTGGCGACTCTTAACAGTCCATCGTCGACATTACACATGTTTGACCTTGTTCACTTGTTTTTTTTAAACAAATCTCACATAACATGAGAACACCAAAGAACAAGTAACGAAAAGGGACAACTAAAAATCCCGACGTCGACACAATCTATCTGCACATGTAAACTAAAGTTGGAACTGTCTTTAACCTTTCCTTGAATCCGACGCATTCATCTTAATCTGCAATGTTTTATCATGATATAGCAAGGGTGAGTATAAGTTTTCCCAGCAAGTTTAAGTATATTTGAGGATATATCATGATTGAAAGAATTGGAATAATAAGCTAGCTATAATTCAACAATATAGTTATGAATTTAGCACGGACAAACTTTTAACTAAACAAACATTAGACATGAACATATATATATATATATATATGTATATATATATATCTGAACCGAATGGTAATGAAGGTGATCAGCCTTTCATACAGGATACATGCAGTACGCACAGAGTGCAATTTAATAATTCATAGACATGGCAATCAGAAATGATTAACCACAACATATTCAAATAAACAACTCGAGGTCGAGTCAAGAAAACTTGCACAATAATTAAGAGTTCAAGTTTAGTAACTTGCCTGTTCGGTCGATTACTGTTACGCATTTTATAACGTTTTATCTGAAGACCTTAGAAATATAGATCTCCAATGTTAGAATAATATCATCACAGTATAATATTATTATATATAAAATTATAACATAATCCTAAACACATAACACATACCCCTATCAGTCCACAAACTACCTAAAACTCGGTATCAAGTCAAATTATTGCAGTTTGAGTCGAACCTAACTTAATTCTAACATCCCTACGGTCTAGTCGAACAAATCTCGAGTCTAAAATCACTAAGACTCGGCCTAAACTGGTTCACAGATATCTTAGATAATTTATTATTAGTCAAAATATTTTTCTTAGACTCGTAATAATTTTAAGATAATTATTACCATTTATCATGATTTTTCAATCATTTATATCGTATTTATATTATATAAATACCACATTATTCTATTATCATTAATATTTATTTAATATTAAATATTAATGAAAATCATATCATAATATTATAATATATTTATAATATCACAAAGTATTTTAATACCTTAAAATCATATTCATATGATTTTTAAATCACTAAATTCATTATCTAATAATTGCTAGTAACATTAAAATATTAATATTTTCATGAAAAAATATCAAAAGTTACATTTTATAACTTAAAATATTTTTATAACACTTAAATTATTTTTATATGATTTTTAAAGCATTAATTATAATTTTCCATAATTTATTTAATATATTCATTAAATAAATTAATCATCATTAATATAATTTTATTAATGAAATTCATCACAAAATATCAAAAGTTATTTAAAATAACTTAAAATATTTTCTAACACCATAATATAATTTTTAATGATTTTTCAAGTATTAAAATCATTTTTAACTAATTTATCTAATATTATAATTAAATACCATTAATATTCCATAAATATTAAATATTTATGGAATATACTCAAAATAATTAAAACAAATTTTTAGGCTTTAAAATAATTTTTAGAAATTTATTTTGTATTTTTCATAATTAAAATCTATATTTCTCTATTTATTAATTAGAATAATTAATTTTCCAAATTTATTTGTCGCTAAAGGGTCCTATACTGACAGAAACGTCGTTATAGGTGTTCTTGAGTGTTCTTGATGGAAACCCAGAATTCTTGTCAGTGTGCAAGTAAGCATGTTTGATCGGTTCTAATTCTTTGGTTATCATGTTTCTGGGTTTGTTAATGTGTTGATGTTGTAGTATAAGTGTAATACTACCATTATCAATCGATTTCATGGCCATACAACAACCTACCAGATAGATCTAAGCCACCAAAATACTTGTCAGAGCCTGTTCTTCATTTCTGGGTTTTCCAGAAATGAAGAACAGTCTAAGTGACTACTTTTTGATTCTTATATCTTGGTCTCTAGGTTTGTTTTGTGTGATCCAATGGTTCATTCGTTTAGATAACATGATAGGGTAAATTTATATAGCATCATAGCATCATAACAACAACTAAATCACAAGATTCAAGCCAGTCAAACCTTGTCAGAAATACGGTCATTGAAGGTTTCTGGGTTTTCTAGAAATTTGACAAAATAGACGGTCAATGCTACTTTGACCAGCAATATCTTTGATCCTGTTATGGATCAAAGTGTTATAAAGACTTGTATGTGTAGTACACATACCAGTATACAAGATCAACACAACAACATAAACTAAACACACAACAAGATCTGAAGCTCAGAAAAGCTTCTCAGACCATTCTGGAAAATCTGGCCTGCCCAAATTTTCAGTTTTCATGGTCGGTCAACTAACTTTGACCACTCATAACTTGTAATCTACACATGATATAAACCTATTTCCAGTTCCAGAGTATTGTTCACATGACATACTACAGATCTATAACTTAAAACACACTAAACAACTAACAGGTAAATATTTAGAGGCCTTGACATTAGGTTGTCAGGCCTTAAAATTAGGGTTCTTGGGTCAGTTTGAAAAACACATTTTTTTGGCTTCTAGATGTTATGGATCTATGAAGTAACTTCATACATCACTAAATAACATCCTTAAACACACTTCTAAACAACAAACAACAACATATAACATGAAACACATGGATTTGCAAGATTAGGGTTTTATAGCTCTAATGCTTTGGTCTTTGATTTCTTATCTTTGATCCTGTTCTTGGAGAGCTAAGTGATGTTCTTGGCTTTGTTTCTCACCCTTTCTCACTCTAGATTTTGAAATTTAGGAGAGAGAAAAGACTAGGACAAGTTTGCCAAGTAAAGTAAGTTTTCTTACTTTTATCTTTTGATTTTGTATACAATGTATGTAATGTTACAAGGTGGCACTTAAGATCTGATCTTGGGAGATTTTAAGGCACATGGTAATATCTAGATTGATGACTCACAAGATTTCAAGAAATCTTTTGCTTAAGTTTTAAGGAAAAAGGTATTTTGGTCATTTCGCACCTATTAAGGTAAATTTGGTCTTTTCCCCTATAACTTGAAGGGTATTTTGGACATTTCCCTTTTATTCCATAAAATTTAACACTTAGCCAATTAAACTTAGCTTTTAAATTCCCAAATTAGGGGTTTCTAATTCCGAATTAGGGTTTCGAATGCCTGAAATTGAATTTAGGGTTCCCAGACATATCGTTAGGGTTTCTAAATAGTTCGTTAGATTTTCTAACTTAATCAACATATGTTTAATATAACTTTAGTGTTTGCTAAAGTTACAACTTATCTGATCAATCCTTGATCCTTATATCATAACTATACACATAAAATCTCTTATTAGGGTTTAATAACTAAACGTTGACGTTCTTTAGATATATGTAAGGTTTAATAACTTGACCTTAACTTTCTCATTATAATTTTAGGGTTTGTCACCTATGTAACTTATCTGATCGAAATTTGATCCTTATCCACAAATTATACACATAAAAATTTACTGTTCACATATATGATCACTGTAATGCCCCCAAATTTAGGTACTTGAAACCCAAACTCAGTGCTTTACGATACCATTTCTATGAGCAGAAATAATAATAATATTGTCATAAATATCTAACTGAATTTACATATCAGAGTTTTCTAAATCCCAAGTAAGCGACCTTAAAACATTTCATTACATGATAGATAATAAATATCATCATCTTATTTAAGTCTAGCTATTACATACGATAACACAAACTTATCCAGGTAGCTTTCCTTCCCTTTTGTTCTTGGCAGAGCCCTCTGGCCGATCATACTTAACTGAAAACATTTAAATTAAGCAAGGATGAGCATTTGAGTGCCCAGCAAGTAATAACAATTACAAATATTAGCTGAAAGGATTAAATGTTTTCTTTGTACTACCCTTCTACAACATATCAAAAGTTGTGAAGTAATCTGAACCGATAATAATAACATAACAACTCTCTATCAAATTTCAGAAACTACGTACTGACTATAAATAGTGTTAAGGTGACATACTATGAACATTATTTTTCATTTTCGCTAAGGTTTAGCAGAACATCATCCGCAAATTGTCATAACTTACGGACACGAGGGTGATCTGCCCAATGTGCCTTGTATTGATCAATACTACATGCAAGAACGATATTATCGTTCACTCTGTCCGCCTTGGGCGCATAAAAGTTTTCCCATGTTCGGGATTTTCATACATAATCGGGAATCCAAATCAAAACAATTTGATTGGATATAGAAAGGTATTATCATATTCAACGATATTTCTAAATCTGTGTCTAGTGATCAAATAGCTTAGAGGTATATATATATATATATATATATATATATATATATATATATATATATATATATATATATATATATATATATATATCAACATGTGATTAAATATAATGATTATCCAAGTGGGGACACTTGTATAACCATATTAACGAACAAAATATATATATCTGAATTACCATATAGTACCATGTTGATAATCAATGATCGGATATAACATATATAACAATAGGGTTAATAATCTAGTACAATATAATTCTGAAACTTTCTTACTCATGTCCACTGCATAAAGAAAATGCAATGGTAGGATACTTGCCTGATATGCTGCTTACAAAATGCAACTTAGTTTTTATCTTTTGTATAACAACCTATCAATAATAAGATCATTCGTTCGATTAGAATAACATACTATAACACATAACACTGCTTATTGCAGTCAACACATAACCCAATCACCTTGTCACACATATTTAACAGTCATTGAATCACAAACAAACATTAATATAGTCAAAATATCTAAGTCCGTAACAATTTAAATATATGTGCAATGTCTGAAAGCGACTTTATCGGGTAATTATCGAGTCTAAGACTCTATTCCAAAGTTCAGTATTTGTAAGTATCTGTCATATCATTTTTAAATAACTTATAATAATTTTAAAACATTTATTATAATTTATCATAAATTTTCAGACACCGGTATCATTATTAAATGATTTAAATAGTAAATAATTCTATTATCATTAACATTTAATTAATATTATCTATCAATAAAACCCTTGCCAAAATATTAAAGTTATTTACAATAACTCAAAATATTTTAAAACATTTATATTACCCTTAAATGATTTTTAAAACAATTACGGATGAACTGGACATTGATTCGCGTATATAAAATCCACTTATCAAAATCCCCCAAACTTAAACCGTGCTAGTCCTCGAGCACAAAACACTACATACAATGCAATGCAATGAGATGAAATGAATATGACCTAACTTATATGCTTTTGAATCCATCAATATCGCAGAATCAAGATTATCCTAACGGCCTCAGCTAAAACAAGCAACTATACACTATCAATCACCCAAAACCAATCTACAATTCCATTTTAATCCTCAAATCTCAAGCCATCATCACTGGTATAGTGTGTGTGTGTGTGATCAACATCCATGAGAACTACTTAGCCTTCTTTTCACGACAATCCTCTTCAGCAAGATCAGCACGACGTGACTCTCTTACCCAGCCCTCCTCTGCTAATGCCAGTCTTTCTGAGTTCTCTTTAAGATCTTTCTTCAACTTCTCTATTTCTTCAGTCTTCTCCTCAGTTTAACCCTTCTCGTGAACCAAATCCCACTCCACGTTTCCCAAACGTGTGTGAAGAGTCACAATTTCCCCATCCTTCTGTTCGATGGTACTCTGCTACATAACAGTCCTCTCCCTCAGCTCCTAAACAGTGTCTTGCAACTCTATGTTACGATCATGAAGTGCATCATACATCTCAGCATCAATGGAGTTCGGTGGGAACTCCTCTTCCTCCTCTTCTTCATCAGAATCCTCCTCTGGATCAGTCTCAGGCTCATGCTCCTAACCAACAACAGTGATCAAAGGAGATGGCTCTCTCTGTACCAACTGTTCCCTGACGACATGAATGTCTCAGGGCTCCTCCTCTGTAGGTACTCGGGGTTCCTCCTCCCCAGCTCGACTAGCTCCTCTAACATCCGATATCCTGACAACAAAATTTAAGTTTTAGTTACTAATCCGTGCTAGCGAACACATAGATTAACACATAAGCACATAAAGTCTTTTATTATCTTCAATGAATTTAGAAATTCATTTCTTAGAACTCGATAAGAGTTTACCACCACTATGTTCTCGATCTCCTACAAGGCTACTACCTAAGGTTGTTCCCCCACCTAATGTTCATAACCTACAGCTTTGAGACCAACCTGTGACACCCCCAAATCCGGTACTTCCGTTTCCACAGGATTTGGTATTCACTGTACAAATATCATCTATCTATCTACCCATAAATAAATGCAAACCATGCAATAGATAGAATAATAAATAAATCTCCCCTTATGGGGTTACATCAACTGCATAAAAATAAAATCCCAGGTCACTCTAACCTTAAACATCTGTGCGGAATCATAAACAATAACAAGTCTTAATAACATCAAGTCTAATATCATTACATAACCACATAAATAACCAGTCTTCATTACTTGCTAATCTTGCCCTTGCCTTTACTAGTGGAAGGCTCGTCTGATCTTTCGTTCTTAACTGCAATGTTATTATTACGCAAGAGTGAGCACGATTTCCCACAAGTATAACAATATAAAAAATGAATAATAACATGCGAGTAAATCAAAGACTTCTGAAATAGGAAACTCGGCTTTTGGATCAAGAATGAATAGCAAGAAACAAAAGAACTTCTGAGGGTCATGAGACCTTGAACTATGTCCTAGGTTGTCAAGTGTTTATACTTGAAACCTTTAACAGTCATAAGACTATGGACTCTTCTTCTCGTACTTAGGGGGATCAACCCTTAGTACCATCATGCACAATATCTTCTTAACGCTAACGCATAAGTAATCCCCTATCTGAGGTTGTTCATCTCAGTTTGACATTAGAGTCCGCACCAAAGGAAGTTTGGTTTGGATAATTCATCAAGGGTTCTGAAATTTAGAACGCTCATCAATTATGGACTAGTCGAATCATTAAGGGTTCACTAGTCTACAAAGTTCAACAGTTTCTGATAATTTAAAATTGAATAGCAATCTCAAAAGGTATACAATAGAATAATTATTGTATAACAGAATCATACTTTGAAAGATTAATACACTTTAATATAATAAATGGACTTGATCAATAATAACGAGTATTTTCTCGAAGTAAAGAGACAACTTATAAGCTCATATTAAGATAATGAGTAAGGTTAGGA
The DNA here is from genome assembly GCA_020205605.1 of Panax ginseng. Lineage (NCBI taxonomy): Eukaryota > Viridiplantae > Streptophyta > Magnoliopsida > Apiales > Araliaceae > Panax > Panax ginseng. Next base: position 137,023,080 of record CM035132.1, read on the forward strand.
AACTTGCCTCGTGCGTAGATTACACGTTAATTAAACTCATTCCTTGATTTAAATCCTACATATCATTTACGTTCACAATACTAGTCAATTATAACGTACTAATCATCACAAGTTCATTCTTTTTGTCTAACTCGACTTAATCAACTACTACACTCATTGTCACATAATTTACATTCATGAACAATAAGCTAACTATGGATTCAATCATTCAATTAACACATAAATGTGTTATGGATATGTTAAGAATTTTATTTTAACACCTCATTATATGTCTAACATGTTTTCATGTTCATTACGTTAAGTTACTAACACATTGCTAAACTTGAACATTTAAAAACTCATTTTTGGACCATTCTACTAAGTGGCTATTTCTTCACCTGTTAAGCTTATTCTTGGCATTGCTTTTGGTATATTGCCGTGGCACGAGACTTGTGCTTGGAGTTGGTTGGCCATGCATAAAACTCCAGTTTAATTTCGATTCAAGAAGAACACAGAATCAAGCGAATTTAACACTACATGGTCATTAAATTCATCAAATTAAACATACCCATAAGCTAGAATTCGTACATAATCATTACCCAACATTTATAGAGTAATTTTAACCAATTAAAACACATAATCACAGAATTAAAACATATAATTTCACTGTTCTTGGTGTTCTTGAAGGTTTTTTGAACAAAAACATAAAATTTAACACTACGGATTCGTTATAACACCAAATCCAACCATTCAAGTTTTGTTTTCTTCATTTTAGCATGCATAATTATATATAAGTGGAAATTTTACCAAACAATTTATGTTTGACATATTAAAATCACGTATAAGGGTCATATGGCCATATTCTATACTCTGTAACTTTTGAATCCATAACATACGTTAATATCATGAAACTGATGATATGGAACCATATACAATATATATTAAAACATGCTATTATGTTATACTAACACATATATTCACATAATTGTTACCCTTTCCAACTACAGAGATTTTAACAGTTAATTTGAAAGCCATTTTCATAAAAACTAAATGACGTAAAATAGGAATTGGGTTGAAGAGGTTACCCAAAGTGTAGTGTAGATTTGTCAGGAGATGAATCCTTCTCAACTCTTCTTCAATCACACACTCACAATCTCCTCAAAATTATCAATTTTCTCTCTGAAATCTCTCTGGCTCTCAGTTAAACACTTAATAAAGAATACGTAAAATGAAACAAAACTGATCCTTTATGCGCAGAGTTGAGGTCAGTTACTCCATACGTGGTTTAAGTGCCCCCAACTCCTCTTAAGGCCTCATTTGACTAGCCTTAAAGGCATATATCCAATTAATTTAATAAAATATTTATAATATAGTTTAAATCATGTCACGCCCCTTTATAAAATAAATCAATATCTTATTTAATTTTATTTTAAATAAAATATAATAATTTTCTATTAATTCATACAGTCGCATAATTAAATTCCTCCTTTATTAATAATGTCAAATTATTAAAACTCTAATTAATAATTAAAATATTATTAGGCTTATTAAATATTTTTTTTAATACAATAAGCTCACATAATCATATACTTGAATAATAAAATTCTTCACATTAATTTAATAAATATAACACATATAATTAAATTAATCTACCACAATTTCATCAATTAATTATTTAATCTAATAATTAATTCATCAAAAAATATTTATTCAATCTAATAAATATTAAAATTAAATTACAACTGCAATAATCAATGATTTAGGGATACGAACACAATAACATATAGACATGGCAAGCGGGCCCAAAGTCCGCGGCCATTCCTTATTTGATCGAGATCAAAAGCAACTTTGGGATTCTTTGAATCACGACAAACCACCAATTAATTACTCTATTTCCTCTATGGGAAGAAAGAAAATTACGAACCCGCGAATATTGGCAAAACTACAATTATTGTTAACCAAGGAAAAAATTCGTGGTAAAGACAAGATACGCTTGGACTAGAAAAACCACGCTTCAAAATGCCACGAAAAGTGGAAATGGAAGCGAGATCGGTTTGGTGAATGGATACTCGAGATAGAGCGAGAAAAGTGGAATTTTATTAATTCAACTTCTAAGACTTTGGAACAACTAGAAAATTACAAAAACGAAACTATTCATTTTGAACCTCGACCGCCTATGGCTTTACCGCCCGCTCACTCTTGGGCCAAAAAATATCAAAATAGGCATAAAACACCCTTGACTACGGCCATGGTAAACCAATACCAAGTGAGCCTTGAACTTTTGGGCTTCATTTTATGGCCCTGCCAAAACCGAAATAAGTTTGGCTGGGCAGGCTACCTGCGTGCCCACCACTGCTTGCCGTGTGTAATAACATATGACACAAAGAAGCACTTTGTACACTCTAATTTATTATAGTGGATTTATCTATCTCTCCGTGGTTTTTTTTCCAGTTGAGTTTCCATGTAAATTCTTGTGTTCATATTTTATATTTCTTTATTTATGTTTATGTGAGTATATTTCATGAGTTTGATTTCATAACAATACAATCAACTTGTTAGCGCGATTTTAATCTGCTATTTTGGTAATTTCGTCAGGCGTATAAAATTTAGCGCTAATAGTATTATTATAATTAATAAATACTAGTTTATGATACACAATACCTGTGTGTTGAAAGAGGAAAATAGAATACTAAAAAATAGAAGATGAGAGGAAATGTGAGGGAAAAGAAAAAAAGTGAATAAAGAAAGTTTAATGGGTAAAATAAGAAAGTCAAAAAAGTTTTATTTTTTTGTTTACACGAAAAAACTGTCATTCATTCCTCTCACTTTATAATATAGATAGATAGATAGATAGATTTAAATTGTAAACCTCAATTTAAGATATATATATATATATATATATATATATATATATATATATATATATATATATATATATATATAAACTTTATAAAGCCCTATTAATAAAACTTTTATAAAATACATAAATTTGATGAATTATATAATTGAAAACTTATATATAAAAGCTATTAAGCACATATGGATATTTATAACGAATAATATCTTACAAAAATATATTTAATTTACACTGGTAACCCGTGAACGTGATCAACCGTGAATTGAGTGTCAAAGTCCAAGATAAAAAGACGGGTTGGTAAATTTATCCCTTTTTTTAAAGCATATCATATACGATAGTTTAATAAACTATTAAACTGTCATATAAGATAGGGAAGAAGATGGTTTGGTAAATTATTAAGAATATAAGGGACCTTGTCCGTAGATACAGATTATAATAAATTAAGTGAATTCATTATTTTCACAAGAATAAATAACTTTAAAATAAGATTCATGAGTATACAATCCACTTACTGGGCAGAAGCATAATGATTGGCACAAAAAATCACCAAATTGTTGCAAGAATGGACTGTAGGTTTTCTTTTTTTAGCTTAAATACACATTAAACCTTTTTAAGTTTTTTGCGTATTAGAACTTGGACCATAATATTTCAATTTTAAGACATTAAAGGTCCCTAAATTTTTATAAATTAAAACTTCCACCCGTAGTATAATAATTGATCGGAGTGAGAACATTTTAAAATTTCATTCCTAAATGTCTCTGAAAGTAGGAGGAAAAATTGGATTTATTTGAGAACCTGGATTCTTCTTATTCAAGTATCGAATAACTAAAGAGCCAGAACGTAGCATCATCTCATAACCGATACAATTCAAGCCTGGATTCTCGTCTCCGTTGATCTTTCTCCCGACTTCTTCAAGCTACCCAATATACCATCGATTAACTTGTCCTTGCCATCGCCAACTTGATCTGAGACGAACGAATAGCTCTTAGAGGGCCTCAGTTTCTGTCCATAACTTCCCTCATGAACATCACTCTGTAGGCTAACCCAGCTTGAAGAAGATGACAACATATGTTTTCTGGAGCAATCACCCATCCCATCGACATTCTCCGATGCAACCCTTCTAGTGTCATCCTCCTTGCTGCTGCTATTTTCTTTTTCCTTGCTACGGTGCCATGAATCAAGAATCTGTAGCAATGAGCTATCTTCCACATTTACTAAAGGCTTCCCGTGCCCTTCTGATCCTGTTGAAGATAAGCTCTCGTCATCTGAATCAGAGAAGTCATCATCTGATAACGTTTCATAATTATGATTTATTTCTTTCACTTTCCTGCTCAAACCTTCCATCTTTTTTCTCTTGGGATTTGTGTGGACAACTGGCCCAAGTTCCTCCCAATCAAGATTATCACTTGCCCTTGAAGCGTCTGACAAATTGCTATCATAATTAGTTTTCTTACCACCCACATTGTTTTTTGAAACATTAGGATCTATAACTTCTAGGCCAGATCGCTTCTGAACTTTACCAGAAGGAAGTGCTGGCATAATGTAAGTAGATTCTATTTTCACCCCAGGCATTATCTGTAACACACTTGCCAAATTTTGATAACCTAATTTTTGGACATCCAAATAATAGCCATACCTCTCCAAAAACAATTTCCTAAAGCTTCCCATACTGAATCCTTCGGGATATTTTTTAACAATGTAATCCACAAGCTTTTGACAGTCGGCCAAAGCCTCGCTACTAGACTTGGAGGGATTCTTGAGAGTCGTCGGTGGACAAACTCCAGTATGAGGAAGATTTTGGAATTTTTTCACTCTTTGTTCTGGCGGACTCTGTGATTGGGACTGTGATTGTGTATCTAGAAAGATAGATCTCAACCCATTTGAAGGAGGATCGTCACTAAAACAACCCTTTTCAGTTGGTCGAATGAGCTTAAAAGGAAACTTTTCCAAGGGACATTCTTCCACCCATTTCTTATCTGAGATTAACAAATCCACCAGATAAAGGAGATCACTTTCGATGAGATTTCTCAGAACAGAAGGTCCTTGCTTTTGCAAATTCTGTGCCATCTCAATTCTGAAATAAATCAGTAAACAAAATAACAAACTTTTGTCAGTTTATGATTCTGAGTGCAGTTCACTGGATCACAAGTAATGGGTTTATGAACCCTCTAATTTCACCATGTAATGAACTTGGTCCACAATGTGAATGTTCAAGCAGTAAAAGGAGTAGCTATTAAAACAATAACAATTTCAATATTGAAGGAAATATTGGTCACACAATTTTATTTTACTTTTATTATTATTTTTTATATATTCATGATAGTTAATTTTAGCCACAAATATGAAATTTAAACCACCAACCTTGAGGTTATTCGCTATGGATTCTGCCTTTTTCCCCACCTCTATTGGTCAAACAAATTCTAAACCCGCAAAATCATTACAATCCAAAGTCATAATTAATTATATGAAACAAAACAAAATGATTGAGAAGATGAGTTCAGTTATGGATAATTTGGTCATTCTTAATACACAAACAGTAGAAACAAATATATTAGTTGATATTATATTTAGGTACCTTAATAACAGAAAAGAGAAACAAGTTAGAATCCCACAATTCCAAAGAAGACTCCACCCCACCCAAATGCCAACCTTCTAAAATGAGGTGTTCATTTTCAGTTCAAACCTAAAAATATTTCCAAATTTTAGCTCACTGACATAGAATTCCAAAACAAATATGGATAAGAGCTAGGGGCAACCTTGTTAATATCAGATTGCTAAGAAATTATATAATTGTCAAGACAATAATAGCCCAATCCATAGACTTGTAAAATTTATATTTACTAGATTTTGTAAGGATTATATAGCTAATATCTATCTTAGGTTACAATTTTTTAGGTGCATCGTGAAATATTACACTTTTTTTTTTTATAAGTAGAGTGTAAAACAGAAGTCAAAAACAAATATAAGAGCACCAGAAAATGTGCATACCATAAACATTCATCATTTAGAAAACAGAAACATCATAACAATAATATAAATAATTTTAACACCTCCCTAAATATGCAAAACAAATATAAAAACACTTGAACATGTATCCTATGCTAAAAATGTCGTAAGCAATGTGCAAAACTTACAGTTTGTTCAGACATAGGACTTTTACTTTTCACATCCCCATGGTTAATTGTTTTCATATTGAAAGACTTGTACACCAAACCACAAGCCAGTTTTAACCATTCATTTCAAATCCTCGTCACTGTAATTTTTAGAACATATTTTCTTAGTTAGGCTGGCTTATAAACCTCTTAGGAGCTTTTAGTTGCTGGATCTTAAGACTTCTTTTCCACTCTGTCACTGGTACACTTTTAAGTATCCTGGATTCAAAGTATTGATATTCTGAATTTTATTAGTTAACTTGTTTCCCACTCCAATACATAAGAAATATGAAACTTAACCCAACTCCACCTCCAATTTTTTTTTTGTTTAATAGGAGAAGTTTAGAAAGCTGTTCACAAATGTTAAATTTCAAAACAACGCCAAGAAAACAAAAATAAATAAAAAATTGAATGAAAAGGGACCCTTTGATAGAATATTTTATGTTATTACTTAGGACTAAATGAATTGCAATTATTTCAAATCTTTAAATTAAAGTAAGTAGTAATTAGGAGTCTAGGTTAATTAGGTTGTTCAAGTATTTTTAAGTATCAACTTTCCTAAGTATATATTGTTTAGGCAAAATAGTTTAATAGGATACTTGTCTTATCTTAGTAGCATTGGAGTTATTCGGTCTCTAAAATCTTAGATGTTTATATAAATATTGTAATCATCACAACTCTAATATAAAGTCTAATTATATAATATAAAATTGTGTGATTTTGTGAGTTTAATATGGAGTAATGTAAATTGAGGCAGATGTCAGTATTCTAAATATTCATACCTGGCGCTAGGTGGTCCTCTACCGCGTCGATTTGGTTGGGCACCTAGGTCCCCGCCTAGGCAGAACCAGACCTCTACTTTGAAACTTTACAATACTTAGACATGAATATTTTAATCCTTAAAAGATGTTTATTTTGGGGTAATTTTTCATGTAAATGTTTTAAAAAAATTACATCTGCTATCTACTATATGTATCTACTATATGCTTGTATAATATAACAATCATGTATAATAGAAAAATTGATAAATGAAACCACCTAAGAAAACAACTAGTGCCCTAAAAAAATGCCTAGCCACCACCTAGGTAGCCTAGGCGCTAGGCGCCCCCTACTCCGTCTAGGTCCGCCTAACGACTTTAAAATCACAGGCAATTGTCACGATCAAAGATTCTCCATCTAATGGTGGGAATACAATATTTTAAAGGCAACAAATCTAGAATGTTCAATACATTTCCAGATTTATGGGTGTAGTTAGTGATTCGAATTATAGTAAAATAAAAAGACATACACTTACTACTTGTTAAATCATGCAAAAAATCATATCAACCTAACTATAACATGTACATCATTAATAATAATTATGTAATGTTTTTTCTCAGGGTCTTATTTTTATGGATTTTCATTTATAATTTTTTTCTTTTGAAATTAACATTTTTGTACAAGTCACACTTAACTATAATAGCTAAAATAATAATTTTTGGATATTAAACTTTAAAGATCATAATTTATTAATGAAGAAATTATGTTTAAATGTTCAACATAAACTTATTTATTCTTAAAAAATTAATGTAAGATAAAGGAATACCGTCTAGATGCTCACCCATATTGCCACTTATTGAAGAAACTGTTGTAAGATAGGTTTGGAAACCTTTAAAATACATTTAGATTTTTGGGTTTGATAATTGTAATACAGTACACGCAATAATAAGGCCAAAAAAAAGAGTCAAGTCTGCAGTCAACTAGGCCAATATATATGAATTACCAACTGTCACACCATGGAAATTTGGAAATTATGCTCATCCACAAAGTCCCTCTATTTAGTGAACCTGTCTGCTGATTTATATCCTAGATTGTGTTTACAATGTGAATTCATACCTGAACATTTCTTATAGAAAAGAGAGTCCAATATAGCATGGATTATAGAAACAATAGATATCAGGAACCAAGGAGCTTATAAGCACGAGTAACAAAAGGAAGAAATTGAAGAAGCAGCAATCATGCAAGCATGTACCTGGTCTTTGACTTCATGATCACATCTGAACCTCTATGTGTGTCTATGAATACAACAATCTCATTCCAAAAGGATTCTGTTGAGAATATATGATGCTCTTCAGAATCACCCTTAGTTAAGCTCATTTTGTCACTGCTTAGTTCATTTGCATTATCTGACTTTTGGCTACTCCAAAATTTGAACCATCTGATGATCCGATTAAAAAAGCCAGGGCCCCTGCTAGATCTATTATCATTGGCTTCACAGCTCCTAGAAACCTTTTCATCTACACAATATTTACTGGTCGATTCTACACAATTTTTCTTTGCTTCTTTTGTCTTCTCAGTACTAGAAGTAGCATATTTATCTGGTTTTCCACAATTACTCTCCTCAGAACCACTATCTTTAGCACCAACCCATTTTCTCTGAATGTTTCTGGGATATCCCACTTCAGATGTAGGATCCTGTTCCTCAACAGAATTCAGATGACTCTTTTTAGCATTGTTTGCCTTCTCAGCAAGTGGAGGGGCATCTGGCACTTCATTTAATGGTTCTTCCACATGCTTTAGTGACTTTTGCAATTTGGTCAAAGGCTCTCCAGCAACTTCAGCATTGTTTGCCTTCATAACAAGTGGAGGGGGATCTAGCACATTCTTTATTGGTTCTTCCACCTGTTTAGGTGATTCCTGCAAGTTTCTTAGAGGCACTCTCCCGTTTACATTTTGAGATGAAGGCAATGACGATTTCTCTTCCGAACCACATCTCTTTGCAGAAATGGCTTGATTTAGGTCACCATTATTAGTGACACGCCCTGAAATTATGCCTGGAGTACCCTCAACAGAATCAAGAACTTTAGCGGCAACATTACGTACAGAGAAATTGCCTTCACCCAAAGATTTAATCTTCAGAATATGTGGCATTGATAATAGAAACCGGGAAAACCTTTTGTATCCATAAAAGTCTTTAGCTAAACTCACATCAGTCTTTGCCAGTTCTTCACGAAGATTTGTAATTGATATTCCCTCAGGGTACAAGTTCAATATATTGCAAATCTGCTTCATAACTGCCGTTGGAACTGGACGAAGCTTAAGTTCTGAAACCGATTCAGATGAATTCTCATCCCCTGAGCATGCTGGCTTCTCAGAAACTGCAAAGGGGTCCTCAAGAGGCAACCTGTAGTGACCATACCAAGAACAAGAAGGACCATCTGGCGGCTGGTTAAAATGCCTTCCAGTAAGGTTTTCCCCTCTTACCAGAGCATTCCACTGCCACATGATACTTGCAGCACTGCATAGAACCCCGGGAGCACTATCTGGACTAGAAAGCAATATATTGTAATTGTTTAATCTTAACCGGTGTAAAATGTTAGCAAAATCTCTGTCACCAGAAATTAAGAAAAGATGTGCTGGTGGAGGATTTTGCGAAACCCAGTACATAAGGTCAACAAGAAGAGCCCTATCAGCACTGTTCTTTCCACCTGCATTGCAGACAAACATGATTGTAAAACAATAAGCAACAAAATAAAGGAGAATTTCTAGAAGAGAAAATTACATCTTATCCAGTAAAAAATATTCCCACCTATCATGACAGAACTTACACCCTAATGCTAATACTATCAACAGATGATGTCAAAAAATTATTAATAACGAAATTCATTTTTTTTGGACAAGTACAAAGTTATTTATAAAATGCTTACATTGTCAAAAATTCCAGTAAATAGAATCGCTAATTGTCAATATCATGATTTCATAGAGGTACACTGCAAACTCACTAGTTTCCCTTTTCACGAGCACAGAAGATATAAAATAAAACATGTATGCTTATAATAAGGAAATACCAAATCTAAGAAAAAACATGTAAATGGTTGAGTTATTTCTAGATTAGAAGGGTAGAGAAATTAGTTTTCCTCTGCAGGTAGGGTGGGAAGCTTTAAATATACCTGGATTTACAACTAGATTTTCCATCAAAGACATGGATATCTAGGCTCAACTTGAGAGGCATTTATTGGTGGGCACCGGATTAGGGGTTCAAATTGGGTGGGAATTTGGGGGAGAATAAAGGAAGACAAGGGGAAATAAACAATCAATTAGTACTAAAAATTCTCTACATTAATTATCTCCCTTCAAAGAGAACACTACAACCATATACAATAACCTAATAAAGTTTCAAAATGATAACTATAAGATCTAATATGATAATTACAACAACAAAAAATTTAAAATAACTTCTAGCATATTCTATTTGTTGGACTCTTTGGCATGAGCTATAAAAGTCTTTTGTAGTAGTCCAACCATAGGTCGCGGGCTTGTACATCTTCAGTTTAGGGTTTGTTTGGTTAATAGCGTTTACAGTGGTAGCATTTGGACTTTCAAATGCTCAGAACTCACCGCATCAAAAATGGTGTGGTGTGTTTAAGCCCCAAACACTGCCTTTGCGAGTTATATAAGTTGTGTTTGAAATGATCCGTTTCTATTCCCACAAGATTTTAAACTGCATTTAAAATTCCAAACCCTCCGAACACACTAAAAGCACCAAACGTCTTCTAACCAACAAGTAATTAGTTAGCTAACATAACAAGCAACCCATTATCGTCCTCAAAATTGAATCTTTTGCATACACATTCACATAATTGTTCAAGTAACTATCATCACTAAAGGAGGGGAACAGGATCATAATTAAAGGGGGAAAAGAACAAACCATGAGGAACATGAGTGAGATTAATCCCAGTCGATGATAACACCTCCTGATTCGACCTCGACAGTTGCATTACATCGCCGAAAGCCGTAATCTGAATTGGACCCTTAATCCCATTTGCCCTAATAGCTGCAGTAATGCTTTGGGAAACTCTAAAAGCTGGAGTACCGGCCGGTAATTGGCAGTTTTCGAAGTCCCACCAGACCGAAACCCTGACAAGGCGGCTCTCTTCTTCGTGCCGCCGAGACGAGTACGAAGAAGAAGATGACTGAGAGTGGAATTGGCTCGGCGAGGTTGAGAACTGGAGGAATTTGAAAAGGGTGATTTTGGGGGTTTCGGAATTGCTGAAGAGGGTTCGAGAAGAGGAAATGAAAATGGTTTTGGGAAAGGAAGGTTTCATGTTTTAGGGTTTGAAGTGGAATGGAGTTGTGAATGTGGACTGTGTTGTCAGTTGAGGTTAAGGAAGGGTTTTGGGGTAGAGAAGTGTGAATAACCAAAACCCTTTCTCACGTGCAGGTCACATGAGTTGCTTTTTTTTAATATTTCTCTAGGGTAAATTAATTAATTATTTAGTTTTGAACTATTTATATTTTTTAAGTTAGGTCCTTAATCTGTTTTTGTGGATTTTTTTTTTATTTCTCATGTGTCATTTTATTTTATTATTAGACTGATAACTATGTTGTATGATATTTAAAATTTAAAATTATGGTATATGATATTTGGTATTATAATTTGAGTATAAATATAATACATTAAACATAAAATTGACGAGATGTATGTATAGCAAAATCATTGTATATGTTTTTTAATATATGCATGTACACTTTTAGAATAATACAATAAAATATTCAAAAAATTTGCTATAATTATGAACATGAAATACATTTTATCCGTAGAGATGATGAACTCTAGACCAACTTGGTGACCAAACAAAATGACTTAGTTAATGTTGGGGCATGATTAAATGAGCCAGGTTGGATTTGGTGGGCCATAGTCCACATGGAGGAAGTGTCCTAACGAAGGGATCTATTTTGGGCAGTTAGAGAATATTAAGGAATCTAAGATTCTTGAATGAATTTAATTTCTAATTTCTAAGAAAAAAGTCGTGATAATATTCGACTTTCTTTTTTTAAGAAGATTCACTTTTATCCCATTATAGTATCCACCATAATGAGAAATTTCATTCCAATTTGGGGACGACTATGGAGAAGAAAGTGTGATCACTATAAATACAAGGTTATACCCTATTCACAGGTACTTGATTTCTTTTAGAGCATTAAAACATTAAACCTCCATTGTTAACCTATTTTCAGCATGTACTTATTCTCACACTGGAACTATCCCCCAACTGCCTAAGCTGTCAAGCTCTACGTCTGATTTCGTTTCTGTGCAGGATTGAATGCATTGTTGGTGATTGGGCGCGTGGACGAATCTTAGCATTAACATTAGCACTACAATGAGGGCATCTTTAGTGCTAGATAATTCTTTTAATCACCCAAATTCTTAATCAGAGTTATGGCGACGAGCAAGACAATTTCTAGATGGGGGAAATTGACGGCCAACTCATCGACTCAACCTAGGGGTTCGACCATAGATCGGTTGGGACCATTCGATCGTGTCTCAGATAGACTTCAGAACAACAGTCACTCGGTGGGCCCAAGGAAGGCTCAAACGACTCCTGTCAGACGACAATTATTCTCGGCTACAAAGAAGGCAACATGCCCCAATAGTCATGTCGAGGATATTCCATCCCAAACACGCACCTAGGAGCATCGAACTCAAAGCAGAATGATCAGGACAAAAGAGAGATGATTCTAGTCACGAAGATGCAAGAGAACAAAGATGTTATTGAGGCCTTACACCTTCAGCAGAAAGAACTGGATGACCAAATGGCGGCATTGTTGGGAGGAGAGGAAGTTTCGTAAAGTCATCACCACCGAGAAGCATCGCTAGGGAACCTGTTATTTTCCAAAGGCACTTATAGATCTAGAAGGGAGGTTGAATATATCTTTAAAATTTCTTTTTAACAAATTATTAATAAACTTATTGTTATAAGCACAATAGAATATGTTCTTTTGTAAATCCCCTTTATGATCTAAAATAAATATTGGTTTCAGATATAAGCTGGTTCGGAGACTGAATAACTCCTACTCCACTCTTGTAACACCCCCAAACCTGGTCTATCTTCAAACCTTAGTTCAGCGCGTCACGAGTGCTTCTCATTTCATACATACATCCATATATCCTTAAGATATAATTGAAAACTCTAAAATATAACAATATATTTCTTTAAATTCCAGATTCTATATCCCATCTTCTTCCAAACATAATTATCATTATATAGCTAAATATAACAACATACATCCTCAAATCCTTAGTGTTCTAAAACCTTAAAAATTGATGTGATGGTTGTTCTTTCATTCCAAATAATGATAATTACATTATTCTTTACATCTTGTACAAGTGACTTTTATCCGCCACCAAGGATACATAATCGCTCATTAAACTATTCTATAGTTTAATTCTATCATTCTATATTACAAGTCTTCGCTTGATCTTCACGCACATTCATATAATGAATGGCACTTCTTCCGATACCGATCAACTTGATCTTTACGGGATCCTTAAGTTCTTTCTAACATCGTCACTGAAAATGTTTTTATTTAAAGCAAGTGTGAGCATTCAATTGCCCAAAGAAGTCATAACAAATGAACAAACAACTTTAAGAATTCAAACATTCTTGTAAGACTTCAATAACCGAACAAAGGTTATGAAGCGCCTTGAATAATAGGAATAATCTCTATTCCTATCATTTTAAAACATTAATCACATTCACTTTGAAATACTTTCATTCTCTACTCTTTTCATACACATTTTGTTTCTGCTAGAATCAATAGCATAGACTTAATAATAATAACTTCATGTATAAATGTAATATGCTCATATTGAATAGCTTCAATCACGTAATGCTTCATATCATAGAAACACCGGCAAAGTGTTCACATTGTGGCACAAGGCCTCATATATTCTAACACCTTGTACAAATATCACACATTTTCATATAGATGTAACTTCTCAAGTTCAACATCTCGAGAAGTTTAGAAAACTAGCATTCATTTAAAATATGAATGAAGTTAGAAACTTGCCTTACGCACATACTACTACATACTATAGTTTAGTTTACTGAATCGCTTCATTCCAATTCCTATGTAGCATATAAAGGAAATAACATATATACCAATTAGTCATATACTTGACTTACGCATTGGTTTACTTTACTTTTACTTCTTAGGGTTCACGCTTTACAAACTAAGTTTACGCGACCAACTTCCTTTACCTAAGAATCTAATCGCTTCATGACATACGGAGATGTCTTACTTAATACGCTCATCATCTTTGATGATTTACATTCTTATCTTCTTCTTATAACTCTCCTAGACTCAAAGACACATCGTGTCTCTCACTAGTAGTCCATATGGTACTGAGTGGTTTCCCACAAACAACCAACAAACAAGTTCCCGCCTCATCTACACCGCCATAATAAAGGAGTTAGATCCATTGCCAGCTTTGTATATACCTTCGCTTCCTCAGGAATTGTTTAGCCCAAATTCCCATATGTCAACCATCAAAGGTTACGATTGTACTAGAACCTAAATTTATCTTAACTTACTCGAACTATTAAACTATAATGTTCGTTAAGTCAATTTCTTATTCCTTATGGCTTTCTGGCAACTAAATGCCATACCTCAGGATTCATTCTTTATCGTCTAAGTCATACAATCTTTTGTATACTCAGAGCGATCATTCAATATTCATTCTAAGCATTTATAGCATTAACCATTTTACATTATCTTATTCTTATCTTAAAACGTCCGATTCATTCGACTTGGAACGTCATCAAAGTTATAAACATTAACTCGGCTTCTTTTACATTATACGTACTTGTCTTTAATTTAGCTTCTTCACCATTCACGGGTTTAATCATTGATCTTTATTACCTTACTACGGCCAAACCATACACGGGGTGTAGGTTCTACCCATTTAATATTCACGTACACTTAACCTTTATGCTTGGCTCAAGTGTTCAACGCTTACATTTCATTCTAACATTCTCATCCGACTCACATTCGCTTTCATTAATCTTCTTACCGCTCACTACGGCTTTTGATAATTCATATCTTACTTACTACTTTCACAACGCCTAAGTTATACAACCAATGTATACTTAGAACGTTTCGCTCGACGTGAATACGATTCACGAGGATCGCTTACGATTCAACATTTACGCTATTTGCCTCTTAATTCTATTCAACCTTCATCCAAGGTTTTAATCGCTTTCATTCATTACTCGTCACCGAACCCCATGTTCATTATTCTTTCCTAATGTCAAAGCCATACACGGTTCATTTGTATGCTAAGACCGATCGCTCATCGCAAATAACGTTGCGCTTCACAAAAGCCTAAACGCTTTTTACATTCATCTCTCATTACCATACATAACATCGAAATGTTATTCATTACCCTCAGTCAATCAACGCTTAAGGAATCACAATCATAGCAATCCCACACGCTCGCTTATCAGGACTACGGTCACCCTGACATTGGTTCCGTAAACTCGCCTTCACATTCTTTTTTATCTTTTAATCTCATTTAATCTTTTCATTCAACCTTCATCAAAGGTTTAATACACTTAATTAAGTGTTACATTAGTTGAATTACATGTTCATATTTCTTTCTTGCACATCCCCAAGAATCGAAAGCAATAAAAATCTCATTTCTGGCATTGCCTCACACCGGCTGCCAAGCACCGCCTTCTTCCCTTTTTCTTTCAGATCGCAAGACCACCACTTAGCAGAGAGCTAATGGCCCGAAGCTCATGCGCACAACAGACCCCCCCAAGGCACGACTTCAAGGTAATGTAACGCCCAAGCATGAAACCTAGAAAAAATTTTCTAAGTCTTTTACAAGCTTGAGACGCCGACTTTTGAAATCTCATATCTTATTCGTTATAACTCTAAACGAGGTCGCTCCAAAGCCATTTTCTTCCTTATCTTACGTACTTCGATTACCCTTGATATAAAACTTCATTCAATCCATTAACATGCCATTCAATTGGCTTAATCTTCGCTCTTCATTCGCTTTTACGCTATTAACGCTTCTTCGCTCGCTCGTCTCATAATTCTTGGCCATCCGAACTCGAACTCGCTTCATTCTTGAGTCCACGACTCACATTTTATATGTTCTCTTACATTCTTATGAAACCCTATACGCTCGAGTTCATTTACTAACTTTCTAATTCTCGCTCTTCTTTACTTAAAAATTTTTGCCATAACTTCAAGTATAGCTCAGCTTTTAATCCGCTCTTCATGAACGCTTTCTAACGCTCCTAACCAAGCAATAAGCAACTAACTTATACGCCGATGGTTTTAAACTTGTCCATCAACAACAATTATCCTACGATGGTTTTAAATTTGTCCATCAACAACGCTCTTCGCTCTTCGTGTTTTTCATGCTTTTCGTTTCTTTTCATGCTCTTCGCGTGTTCTTCATTTTTAATCGATATTTTGATTACGATTTTACTTTTTCTTGAATTTGATGTTATAGAACATCATTCCTTACTTATTTGACTCTACTCATTCATAAGATTCATTCTGATCGCTCAAAAATCCTTACTTAATCTTATACTTCCTTAAGAAATTTATAAACTAAATTTCTAATTTCTTATTTCTTCATTTTCTTATGATTTCAACCATATGAAATCATTTCTAACATCTTTTACTTCTTATTCTCATTAAGTTATGTTTTTAACATATAAAAACTTAAAGAAAATTTATAAGAAGACTAGGTTTCAAGTTACCTTTCTTCTTTAATCTTCTTCCGCTTGACAAAAAGCGTGCACTCTAGCAAAGCTTTTCCTCTTCTTTTCCTCTCTTCTCCCATCCAACCTCTCTCTCTCTCTCTCTCTCAAAGTTGTAGGATTTTTCAAAATCCAAAAACAATGAAGTTAAGCTTTGTTATTTATAGATTTTCAAGGCTAGGGGCATTTTGGTCATTTCACCAAACTAAACCTTTACTATTCATACATATTAGCCACCAAGTTTACTTGCCACCAAGTTTACTTGGCTCTTACCACTTACTTAGCCATTAAGTCTACTTAGCCATTAAGTCTACTTAACCATTAAGTTTACTTAACTCTTAAGTTTACTTACTCATTAAGTAACTTATCCTTACTATTCCACCTCCTTATTATTCACGTAGCTTCCCTCGAAGCTTCGTGGTTCCATCTTTCGTGTTTCGTCTCGACAAGATTAAAAAATCGCATTCTCAAATCCAAATATTTTTGGATATTTCATCTTTCCTTTACCGATTAACTTTTACGTATTCTTCTGATTTTCAAAAACTAAAAAACACTTTTTGTGTCAAGCGCTTTTCCTTCACGCTTTCCCCTAACGTAGTTAAACGAATGAAAAGTACATAACAAGACTTTTTCATCATTTTTATTTTATCCGATTTCTCGCACGCTTTTTCGAGAAAAACTTTTATCTACTTACTTAACTTTTCACGATATATTATCGCCAAATCTTTCGATTTTAATGTCATTTCGACATACCAAACTCTCTCGAAAGGCTTAGGTTATTCAAACCCTAACCCTTAGGGTTTTTGTCTTTGAATGAATAAGGCCTTATTTCGCCTTTTTTCCCCAAAAATATTTTGTTCCCGTAAAAATTTTTTTTTTCATCTTGAAAATTTTACTGCTCACCTAGCTCAGAGCCGTAATCCTCCCGATTAATAATCATTCTAGGTTATAGAATCGATCAATAAACACATAAGATATAATAGTATTAATAAAATTCATTTTATTAATAACTAATTTTTAAATCTTAAATTCGACAATCCGATTTTTCCTCGGGTTGTCACATTCTTCCTCCCTTATAAAAAATTCCGCCCCTCGAATTTCTTAAACCACACCCATACCCGGTCATCACATTCACCCCTTCTTCTTCACACGTAATTTCATCCTCAAATTTTATCTTACTCATCTTCTCAACTTCTCTTCAAAGAAGTTCTTATCTTTCATACATTCCCTACCCTTCATAACTTATCAAGAATCATGAAGTGAAAGGAATAAATAGGAATATAAGGATTCCTTTAAAACATTTCATACTTTTGCCGAGGGGTCAAATCGACCATGAACTCTTACTAGGTTTAATAAAGATTTCACCGTAAACCCTTTTTTACACTGGTAAGTTTACAATCACAAAGAAGGTAAACCACCTCTTCCATACGTAGGTGATCAACCTATCGATAACCCCATTTCGTGGTATGTTCACCTCGCACTTAATCATTAGATTCCGCACTACAAAACAATTTGGTTCTATAGCTCTTCAAAGAAAGCTCGATTTTCTTTTTAATCATGACATACCATTCGCCTTAGCCAAATCAAGTAGCTTAGACCATACCAATAAATTGACATCAACTTGAAACATTCGCCTAGTCAACTCACTCGACATCGACTAATTCTTTTTAAATCTTTTTGCAATACATCAAAACGCTTTTATGACGCCATGATACCGCACTTTTCACAAGACGTTGAGGACTTCGCCGCTTATGACTTCATCATTATACATCATACCATAGCGGGTTGTTGATCCTAAGATCACTTCCAACACTAGGTTCAATTGCATTAATAACTCCATCCTTTTACCATCTTTGCATCAAATGCACTGATGATATAAAATTCATTTTGATATTTTAAATCAATTTCTGTCTAGCCGAATCAACTAGCATAGACATATCAAGAATAGTTCTTTTAAAATCCATTGGTTCCAAAAATTGAACCAATTCTTTCATTTTCAAAACGCGCACATCAGCACGATTTCAAGAAACTTCAAAATCTAGCATAGCTAGATGACTTGGAATATCTTATTCTTCATCTTCCTTTATTGTCTTACTTGTGACAATACTTAATCTTCTCAAGCACCTTCAATGCTAAGTCTGCTGAAAATAACTCATTTTCAGTCTAAACATTCCTATACCTTAAGTATGTACCATCAACTTACCACACATTATGAGTTCAGAACTTTCCACAATAATATGAGTTTAAGAACTATCCTGCATGCACCATAAAGCGCCCATTCACGAGAAGTTCAAAACATACCATATAATTATGAGTCACGAACTTACTATAAGTATGAGTTTCAAGAACTCGCACCTACCTTATCATTCTCTACCTATCAAGTATATACATGAGAAAAAGATTCACCTTCTCGCATATATACATCTTGATAAATACGACCAATTTCAATGATTATCACCGTAATAAATCGAGTGGTTGTTACACCAAAGCACAAACCTCTACCCATACAAAGATTCATACAACTCAAATATCACATGAGTCCTCAATTGAAATCTTACAACTTCTAACTTTCTTTTACTTAATACTTAATTTTCTTTAATTCAGATACTATCCTTTACAACTCAATCTGAGTTCTTCTTCCCGCATTACTTCAGTAGTACCATTCATTCATAGCATTAGCTATAAATCATTCATCGCTTAATGTATTTCATCTATTATTACGATTTACTATGATCACGCAGTGATCTTCTTATCCTTCTCTCTACGATTATAGTCTTAGGTACTCATACCTAAGATTTATAACCTATCGCCTTTGATACCAACCTCAGAACGCCCCAAATCCAATTTATTTTTCACATCCGGATTCCGTACGTCACGATCCCATCTTCTTCCAAACATACATCATTATATAGCTAAATATAACAACATACATCCTCAAATCCTGTGTTCTAAAACCTTAAAACCTCTTTCATTACAAATAATGATAATTACATTATTCTTTACATCTTGCATGTTGACTTTTATCCGCCACCAAGGATACATAATCATTCATTAAACTATTCTATAGTTTAATTCTATCATTCTATATTACAAGTCTTCGCTGATCTTCACGCCATTCATATAATGAATGGCACTTCTTCCGATACCGATCACTTTGATCTTTACGGATCCTTAAGTTCTTTCTAACATCGTCATTGAAAATGTTTTTATTTAAAGCAAGTGTGAGCATTCAATTGCCCAAAGAAGTCATAACAATTTGAACAAACAACTTTAAGAATTCAAACATTCTTTAAGACTTCAATAACCAAACAAAGGTTATGAAGCAAATTGAATAATAGGAATAATCTCGATTCCTATCATTTTAAAACATTAGTCACATTCACTTTGAAATACTTTCATTCTCTACTCTCTTTCATACATTTCTGTCTGCTAGAATCAATAAAGACAGACTTAAATAATAACGGTTCATGTATAAATGTAATATTCTCATATTGAATAGCTTAAATCACATAACAAGCTTCATATCATAGAAACACCAAAGTGTTCAAATTGTGGCACAAGGCCTCATATATTCTAACACCTTGTACAAATATCACACATTTTCATATATGTATGTAACTTCTCAAGTTCAACATCCGAGAAGTTTTAGAAACTAGCATTCATTTAAAATATGAATGAAGTTAGAAACTTGCTTTTTACGCACAACCCACAACTTATAGTTTACGCTGAATCGCTTCATTCCAATTCCTATGTAGCACATAAGAAAATAACACATACACCAATTAGTCATATACTTGACTTACGCATTGGTTTACTTAACTTTACTTCAGGGTTCACGCTTCTTACAAACTAAGTTTACGCCACCAACTTCCTTTACCTAAGTTAATCTATTTCATGACATACAAAGATGTCTTACTTAATACGCTCATCATCTTTGATGATTTACATTCTTATCTTCTTCTTATAACTCTCCTAGACTCTCACACACATCGTGTCTCTCTAGTAGTAGTCCATATGGTACTTCGAGTGGTTTCCCACAAACAACCAACAAACAAGTTCCTCGCCTCATCTACACCGCCCATAATAAAGGAGTTAGATCGGCTGCCGCTTTGTATATACCTTCGCTTCTTCAAGGAATTGTTTAGCCCAAATTCCCATATGTCAACCATCAAAGGTTACGATTGTACTAGAAACCTAAATTCATCTTAACTTATCCGAACTATTAAACTATAATGTTCGTTAAGTCAATTTCTTATTCCTTATGGCTTTCTCGACAAATAAATGCCATACCTCAGATTCATTCTTTATCGCCTAAGTCATACAATCTTTTGTATACTCGTAACGATCATTCAATATTCATTCTACGATTTATAGCATAAACCATTTTACATTACCTTATTCTTATCTTACAACGTCCGATTCATTCGACTTTTAACGTCATCCAAGTTATAAACATTAACTCGGGCTTTTTTTACGCTATAATGATTTTGTCTTTAATTCAGCTTCTTCACCATTCACAAAGTTTAATCATTGATCTTTATTACCTTACTTGTCAAACCATACACGGGTGTAGGTTCTACCCGCTTAATATTCACATACACTTAACCTTTAACTGTCTCGCTCAAGTGTTCAACGCTTACATTTCATTCTAACATTCTCATCCGACTCACATTCGCTTTCATTAATCTTCTTACCGCTCGCTACGGCTTTCTTGATAATTCATATCTTACTTACTACTTTCACAACGCCTAAGTTATATAACCAATGTATACTTAGAACGTTCGCCGACGTGAATACGATTCACGAGGATCGCTTTACGATTCAACATTTACGTTATTTGCCTCTTAATTCTATTCAACCTTCATCCAAGGTTTTAATCGCTTTCATTCATTACTCACACCGAACCCCATGTTCATTATTCTTTCTTAATGTCAAAGCCATACGGTTCGTCAGATGCTAAGACCGATCGCTCATCGCAACAACGCTGCGCTCACAAATATCTAAACGCTTTTACATTCATCTCTCATTACCATGACATAACATCGAAATGTTATTCATTACCCTCATCAATCAACGCCTAAGGAATCACAATCATAGCAATCCTCACGCTCGCTTATATCATGACTACTATTCCCCTGATATTGGTTCCAGAACTCGCATTCACATTCTTTATCTTTTAATCTCATTTAATCTTTTCGCTCAACCTTCATCAAAGGTTTAATACACTTAATTAAGTGTTACATTAGTTGAATTACATGTTCATATTTCTTTCTTGCACATCCCCAAAGAATCGAGCAATAAAATCTCATTTCGGCATCGCTCACACATCATACGCGCGCTACTGCGTTCTTTCCCTTTCTTTTTCACATACAAGACCACTTACTTAGCAAGAGCTAATGGCTCCGAGTCTCATGATCATGGCTTTTACTTCCTAAGGCACGACTCATAACAAGCAAGCCAAGCATGAAAAACCTAGAAAAATTTTCTAAGTCTTTTACAAGCTTGAGACGCTGACTTTGAAATCTCATATCTTATTCGTTATAACTCAGAACTAGGTTGTTCTAAAGCCATTTTCTTCCTTATCTTACGTACTTCGATTACCCTCGAACAAAACTTCGTTCTGAATCCATTAACATGCCATTCGATTGGATTAATCTTCGCTTCTTCGTTCTTTTTTTACGCTTTTTAACGCTTCTTCGCTCGCTCGTCTGTAATTCTACCATCCCAACTCCTCGAACTCGCTTCATTCTTGAGTCCACGACTCACATTTTATACATTCTCTTACATTCTTATGAAACCCTACATGTTCGGGTTCATTTACTAACTTTCTAATTCTCGCTCTTCTTTATTTAAATTTTTGCCATAACTTCAAGTATAGCTCAATTTTTAATCCGCTTCTTCATGAACGCTTTCTAACGCTCCTAACCAAGCAATAAGCAACTAACTTATACGCCGATGGTTTTAAACTTGTCCATCAACAACAATTATCCTACGATGGTTTTAAATTTGTCCATCAACAACGCTTTTCGTTTCTTCGTTTTCGCTTTTTTCGCAGTTTCTTCATTTTTAATCGATATTTTGATTACGATTTTACTTTTTTTTGAATTTGATGTTATAGAACATCATTCCTTACTTATTTGACCTACTCATTCATAAGATTCATTCGATCGCTTCAAAATCCTTACTTAATCTTACATTTCCTTAAGAAATTTATAAACTAAATTTCTAATTTTTATTTCTTCATTTTCTTATGATTTCAACCATATGAAATCATTTCTAACATCTTTTACTTCTTATTCTCATTAAGCTATGTTTTTAACATATAAAACTTAAAGAAAATTTATAGAAGACTAGGTTTCGGATTACCTTTCTTCTTTAATCTCTTTCTTCCATTTGACAAAGCGCAAGTACTCTCTGCAAGCTTTTCCTCTTCTTCTTTTCCTCTCTTCTCCCATCCTCTCTCTCTCTCTCTCTCAAAAGTTATAGGATTTTTCAAAATCCCAAAACAATGAAGTTAAGCTTCATATTTATAGATTTTCAAGGCTAGGGGGTATTTTAGTCATTTCACCAAACCGCCTTACTATTCATGGCTTAGCCACCAAGTTTACTTGGCCTCCACACTTACTTAGCCATTAAGTCTACTTAGCTTTAGCCATTAAGTTTAAGTCTACTTAACTCTTAAGTTTACTTAACTCTTAAGTTTACTTACTCATTAAGTAACTTATCCTTACTATTCCACCTCCTTATTATTCACGTAGCTTCCTTGGAAGCTTCGTGGTTCCATCTTTCGGTTTCATCCGATAAGATTAAAAATCATGATTCTCTAATCCAAATATTTTTGGATATTTCATCTTTCCTTTACCGATTAACTTTTACGTATTCTTCTTGATTTCAAAAAACTAAAAAACACTTTTTTTTGTGTCAAGCGCTTTTCCTTCACGCTTTTCCCTAACGTAGTTAAACGAATGAAAAGTACATAATAATATTTTTTTTCATCATTTTTATTTTATCCGATTTTTACACGCTTTTTTTCGAAAAACTTTTATCGACTTACTTAACTTTTCACGATATATTATCGCTAAATCTTTCGACTTTAATGTCATTTCGACATACCAAACTCTCTGAAAGGCTTAGGTTATTCAAACCCTAACCCTTAGGGTTTCGCTTAAAGTGAATAATGCCTATTTCGTTTTTTCGCAAAAAATTTTGTTCTCTAAAATTTTTTCCCGTCTTAAAAATATTTGTTGTTCCCTTTTTTTTTTTTATTTCGCCTTGAAAAAAATTTTACTGCTCAATTCCTAGCTCAGCCGTTGTTCCTCCTCCCGATTAATAATCATTCTAGGTTATAGAACGATTAATAAACATTTATAATTTAGATGGTATAATAATTAAAAAAATTCATTTTATTAATAACTAATTTTTAAATCTAAAAATTCGACAATCCGAATTTATATGTATGAGTACGACATAATTTATATATTCTGTGAATTCAAAAGTTTAAGTTTACGATTATACAACTGAGTACTTGTAGTTGTATGTGTTTATGATGATTAGAATTTGTGTTTAAACTAGAATTGTATGCTAATTTCGTTTGACAGTAGGAAGAAAATAATGTCAGCGTATGTATTTTTCATAAGGCTTATGTGAGTATCAATTTTTATGATCAATTCGTATGTTAAACTGCAAATTGAGTCTTGTATATGTTAGTTCATTAAGAAATGAGCATAATATAATTTAAACTGAGTAATTTGGACAAGAGTTGTGATCACAGTGTGAATTTTGGGAAGAGATGTCAAAAATGGTGTTTATGTATGAAAATGAGAAATTTGAGAAATTAAAGTAGTATAGTTGATGTTAAATTGTTCTAATTGGTCAAATATGTTGGCAAACATGTTTGTAAAAGTTCTATATCAATTTTTTGTGTTAATATTATTGTTTAGTGGGTGAAATTTGTGTTTGTTGGGCTAAAGTTAAATCGCTCATCGGTAGTCTGCCTCTCTCTATCTGTCTGCAGTAAATTACCAAGCATCTACTGCAAGTTAAAGGCAAAACTACAGAATGCTACCGGTCCTAGGCTTGTGTATGGCGTGAATTCGCTACCACCTCTTGACCGAGACAAAGAAGTCTGCATTGATCTTGTAAACCTTGATATACCACTATAGCTTGTTCTAAGGTTGTGTTAAGGAGTCAAACATATAACAATGAGGTTAATTCAGTACCATGTCATGTCATTGATAATTTCAACTTTGTAAAAGTAATTAGTAAGTAATGAACGCGTTATGTTATAAATTAGTTTATTCAATGAATGCTAGATAAGTGTTGTGAGGTTAACACTTGAATTTTCTAATATTTGAATGGTAGCATAAGACTTGTGTTAACATAACAAGTTTAGCTAGAAATATATGTTATATTGGAAAGTGAATGTTAGCATACCTAATAGGTATTATGGTTCTAAACCTATGTGTAGGTGAACGTGAGTGTAATATTATAGCTTACGCTCGAGGCAAGTTTCTAAACTTCTCTTTTTACATTGAGCAAGTTTTTAACTCTACATTTACGTTGAGCAAGTTTCTTACTTTAAATTCTCATTAAGCGAACTCTTGTATTCCTAATCATTATTTGAACAAGCTAGCTATGACTTTAACTTTATTTGAGCAAGTTTTGAATTCCAATATTTATTGATGTATTCTCACTTGTTTATTGTTAGACAAGTTTCTTTATTATCCTTCATGTACTATGAATGTAATTTTCTTGAATTCTAATTTCTAATGTTGAATTATCTTAGTTCATTTACTTGACACAAGCTATTCTCTTAATGACCAAGCTTTATTTTTTTTAGCTTGCTATTACTTAGTGTATATTCAATAATTCATAGTCCTAGCTTAATATTATTCAAGCAAGGATTATTGTCATTCAATACTTATGCTCTGTAGTTGTTTCTAAGCATGAGTTCAAGATATAGTTAGTTCGCTCACACTTATTTATTGTTCCATATCATGTTACTATTGATCAACTGTTATGTTATCAAACACTATTGATTCAACTAGTCCTCTAGTTGATGTTCGTTAAACTTCAAATTACCCTTGAAAGCTTATCCAAACCAAACTTTTTTTGGTGCGGACTTGTACTCTAAATACTGAGATCAACAACCCTATTATTATTAGGGGATAATTTACGCTTAGCGTTGAAATATTTGTGCACAATACATTGTACGAAGGGCTGATCCACCTAAGTACGAGGAGTCCTTATAGTCTTATGACTGTTAAAGTTGGAGTTGAAAGATTACTCGTAACTGTGGACATAGGTCATGGTCTTATGACCCTCAGTTACGTATATTCCATATTTTGGATTCCAGTTTTTGGTTATCATTGTGTTGGGTCTCCAACTTTTAGTTTTATTTTGATGATAACAATAATTAGTAAATAAATTAATTAAATGGGTAGAATCCTCTCCATAGGATTTTTCTTATAATTGTTTTATTTATCTTATTTACTTTGACCAAAAATATTTTCTAAATCTTATTTAATTGATTATCTTGATCTTGATGTTTAAAATGTTAAATTAATTGGGTCATGTATTGTGGGACAAAAGTTATATGTTGATTATCAAATGCTTGTTTGACCGAATTTGGAAAGAAGATGAAGATTTTGACATGTGGGTAATTTCCATTTATTCTCAAATTAATTTTATTATTTAAAGATTTCAAAAATTATTTTTAAGTTATTTTAATGTTGGGCAAAACTA
The DNA here is from genome assembly GCA_020205605.1 of Panax ginseng. Classification (NCBI taxonomy): domain Eukaryota; kingdom Viridiplantae; phylum Streptophyta; class Magnoliopsida; order Apiales; family Araliaceae; genus Panax; species Panax ginseng. The sequence continues at coordinate 137,049,353 of CM035132.1, forward strand.
TTTTATTCTTATATATATATATATATATATATATATATATATATATATATATATATATATATATGTATTAAGTACTACTTACATTTATGCATTAATATAATATAGGTTACAAATGCAAGAGCATTTAATATGTATTATATATATAACATCCATGCATACATACCACGCGTGCATGTATAGCAAGATGCTTTTATATGTACTAAATATACTAACTATGTAATATATATATATATATATATATATATATATATATATATATATATATATATATATATATATATATATATATATAATGATGCATGTATGCTACTAGTGTCGATATATAAATACATGTGCTATTATATTTTTGTAAACCAAGTATGTATAAGTGACATTCTTTCTTGGATAAATATAACCATAAACATGTCTTTGGCAAGAGTGGCTTAAAAAAATATGTGGTCAAATATGATATTAAATGCTAAGTGAACATTTATTATCTTGTTGTCAAAAATTAGCCTAGGCAAGAAATTGAACTTGGCGATCCTCGTGAAATCCTTTATCATCTGCTCCGTTAATTTCAAATGTTCTTCATCCAAACCGTTCATTTAAAATGAGATTTTAAAAATTACCTTTTTACCCCAGATCTCAAAAATCTATAAATAAGAGGCTTTTCTTTCATTTTCAATTTGCCAATTCACCTTCAAGAAAAACTTATTTTTCTCCCACATACTCTCTCTCTCTCTCTAAAAAGCTTTCTCTATCTCTTCTTACAAAAGTTCTGATTATTTGAGAAGAGGAAATTGGTCTAAGCAAATTGAGATAAGTTGTTTAATTTATTTATTTGAATTATCTCTTGCTTATTTATATTTATAGATATACGAATATAAATTGTTCTACACAATTCTATATATCTATATTTCATCTATTTATCAAATAAAAGGATACCTGGGCGCCGCAAGGCTACGGAGATAAACCTCTACGGAGAGAAATCCGACCGTACAATTCCTTATAGTCTTCAGTAACCTTTTATTGATATTATTTATATAAATATCGTAAAATAGATACGACACTTGATAACTCAAAACAACACTGAGATACTGCTCCAAAAAGAGTAGTCATCCGAACCGGATTTGAGAATCGTAGTGATCTATTGAAAATATTTATATAAATATTAATTGTGAAAATTATAAATTTCATTATACTTGGCGCCCGCAAGGCTACTTGAGATTAAACCTCTACTTTAGAGAGGAATCCAATTGCATAATTCCTTATAGTACCAAGTGACACTATTTATAAAAGTTCACATAATAGATAAAATATTCTTATATATTATTTGAGTTAAACAATAATATTTGTTATATCAAGTATCGCTTAACTGATTTATTTATTATACTTGATATCTGTCATCACAAGTATTTGTTCATAAATTCATTTATTCATAAAATACTTGTTGTATAATATAAAAGTTATTTAAACTTTTATTTCATAAACTTAAGTGAATATATCTGCTTAATTAGAAGCATATTTGATTCAAAGCTTAAAATAACTTATTTGCTTACTCAAAAGCACTTTCACTCTAAAAAGTTATTTAAACTTAAAGTAACTTTTCTTTACTCCATAAAGAATAAACAATTCTTTATAAATTTGCATTAAATTTATATATCTACTTTAACAGAAGCATTTTTGAGCTAAAGTTAAAATTGACTTATTTGCTTATTCAAGAAGCATTTTCACTCAAAACATAAAAGTTATTTAAACTTTTATAACAGTGCTTAATTTACTTATTTGCTTATTCAAGAAGCATTTTTCACACAAAATATAAAAGTTATTTAAACTTTTATACCAGAGCATAATTTTCATATTTGCTTACACAGAAGCTTTATTTAATCAAAGCACAAATTAATATTTGCTTACTAAGAAGGATATTTTCTCAAGTATAAAAGTCTTTGAACTTTTATAAATATATTTGCTCTTTAATTGATATCTGCTTATTTGAGAAGCATCAATCTGTATTAAATTATATCTGCTTATTTAAAGAAGCATCCATATGTACTAATTCTTATCTGCTTATTTAAGAAGCACATTGTTGTAAATCATTTGTAAAAAGGAGAAAAGGTCAGAGTTAGTTTATTTTATGTACCTGTGAGAAAGACGAGTAATTCTTCGACCAAGACCAGAGTCTTAGAGAGGTCACGGAAGTTGGGTCTCTAGTGTACTTGTGAGGTGAGGAAGAAGTCATTGTTTCAAGACCGCATCATAGAATAGAAACTGAACTCAAAAGAAGTACAACTAAGCTTGAGGAGGAGGAGCGGAGCTTGCTGTCCAAGATAGATTAGTTGGGAATTAGTTGGAAGTTTGACTATAAAACTTTGTAAAGGCTTCTCCGCCTGTTGAAGGAGTATTTATTATTGATAGTAATAGGATCTCAAGTCCGGAGAGGAGCTTGAGATCGACGTAGCAAAGATACCCGGATGTATGTTGTGAACTGCATAAATCTCTCGTGGCATTGTGTGATTGATTTTTTACCGCCTTGCATATTAATTTCTAACACCGCAAATTAATTATATAAAAATCAAAAGGCCTAAGATAATTTTTAATTGTAATAATCTATTCAACCCCCTTCTAGATTATTATTGACTTTCAATTGGTATCGTAGCTGTGCTTTTAACTTCTTTGTTGAGTAAATATAGGCACACCTAAGAGTAGATCCATCTATGGCCTACAATGCTACTGGTTGCGGAGAAGGACTATCAATGACCAGACCTCCACTGTTTGATGGTACAAACTTTGTCACTTGGAAGAGCAGATTCAGAATCTATGCCAAATCACAAGGAATCAAAGTTTGGCTTGCAATAGAACAAGGTGTAAAAGTTCCAACAAAAATCGTGGGAGAAAAAATCGTTGAGAAAGATGTTGATGAATTCAATACTGATGATGGAAAGGCTATGAACATTGCATCCCTAGCTGAACAAGTGCTGACCAGTGCCCTCATTGAAAAGGAATACAAAAGAGTTAGCAATTGCAAGAATGCAAAATAAATCTGGGAAAAATTGATTCTAACCTACGAAGGAACCAGTCATATCAAAGAAACCAGAAAAGATGCTCTAATCCAGGAGTACGAAAATTTCAAGCTAGAAGAAGGTGAAAATATCATTGATATGGAAACACGTTTTTCCAGAATCATTGATGAACTGGAACATTTGGGGAAGACATATACAACTAATGAGAAAAACAGAAGAATTCTCAAAGCCCTTCCATCCATCTGGAACATGAAGGTTATTGCTATTAAGGAAAAGCAAGACCTAACTACATATCCTCTTGATAGTCTTATTGGAAATTTACGTGCCCACGAAGTCGACATGTTAGTCGAAAAAGCAGGATCGGATACAGCTATCAAAAACAAAGGAATTGCTTTCAACGATTTATTAATAAATCAAGAAGAAGTTACTGAACAAACTGAGAAAATTATAAATCTGTGCTTAATGGCAAACAATGAGTCATCACCAAGATCTGAGATACATTTTGAACATCAATTATCTAATACTTCATTTGTCATGCATACCTTAGATAATATAAATGAAAAACACCATAAACTACAAGAAGCATATAATGGTTTATATGAAGATAATAAAATTATTAAAGAAGATTTTATTGAATTAAAAGTTTTATTAGAAAAATTAATTAAAATTAACAAAAATTTGGAAATGGAAAATGAAAAATTGATTATAACTAATGAAAGTCTAAATGAAGTAAAATTGGAAAATGATTCTTTAAAAGAAGAATTAGAACAATTTAAAAGAATAAATAAAAATCTTGAAATAGAAAATTCAACACTTGCTGTTAATAATGAAAATACTCAAATGAAAAATCAAGTGTTAAGTGAAGATATTAAAAATCTCAATTTTGAAAATGCATCTTTAAATATAGAATTAGAAAAACAAAATGAAGATTCTTCTTTAATAGATCAAATTAATATTTTAACTAAAGAACGTGATGATTTACATTTATAGTTCTTAAGTTCACAAAAGGGAAAGAAAACCTTGATGTCATGCTTAATCAACAAAGATGTGGATTTAACAAAGAAGGATTAGGATACATTGGGGAATTTAGTAAAAATAAAGGACTTTATCATGTTAAAAGTAAAGAAAAAGAAAATTACACATCTCCATTTACTAAATGTTCTTATTGTAACAGAAATGGTCATTCTTTTCACATGTGTAATGCTCGAAATGGAAATTATAAAGGAAAAATGATTTAGGTGCCTAAAGGAACATATATTGCATGAATTATCAATACAAGAAAAAAGTTTTATAATAAAAGTCAAAAATCTTATAAAAATTTTCATCAAAGTTTTTCAAGATATAATAATAGAATAAATCATGCATCTTATAGACCTACTACTCATAAAATGCTCTTGTCTACTAAGATTGATTATCCTGTACCCATTTTTGTAAAGGAAAACATAAATGTTCCTTATACAAAATGGACAACTCACCCAAAGGACCATTCTTATTAAAGGGTACCCGTTCTTGAAATTGATAAATATTGCAGGTATGTCTTGAAGCTGGCTCTACTAAAAATAACTGACAACATCATTGTTGGGTCTATTGATATTACTTTGTGAAATGATGAAAGCAGGAGTAAGGTTTTTAAAATGAGCATGAAGGAAGAATTAAACAGCTTCCTAAGAGTACAAATGAAATCAGGTGAAAAAGATTCTGACTATACAGGTCAAATACAAGAATAAGTGACACATGTCAGTTTTCTCATAATTATTTATTATATATATATATATGTCTATATAAATATTTTTTTAATATATATATATGTCCATATAAATATTATATATATATATATATATAGAAATATCTTTTTAAATAATATATTTAATATTTAAATTTATTCTCTTTAAAAACATATATATATATATAATAGATTTAATGTGGAATATTTTTTACATCTAACGGTAAATAATCTCCATTCTTGTATAGTAAGTTTGGTCAATCAAAAGCAACTACACAAATTCAAATCATGCAGGAGGCAACTAAATTTTTTTAAAAAAAGAGGGAATTTTTTTAATTTTTCTCTCCGCAGTTCTAAAAGTAATACTATTCCCCCCCCCCCCCCCATTTTTTTTGATGACAAAGGGGGAGAAGAAAATATTATTTCAATAACTGTCAAATATTGTTGCATGTTAGTTTTTCAAAAATTTAAATTTTTTTGATGATTGCATAACTTGATGGGGAGCTTTTATGGAAAATATTTTTAGTTGATTGTTATCATCAAAAAGGGGGAGATTGTTGGGTCTCCAACTTTTAGTTTTATTTTGATGATAATAATAATTAGTAAATAAATTAATTAAATGGGTAGAATCCTCTCCATAGGATTTTTATTATAATTGTTTTATTTATCTTATTTACTTTGACCAAAAATATTTTTTAAATCTTATTTAATTGATTATTTTGATCTTGATGTTTAAAATGTTAAATCAATTGAGTCATGTATTGTGGGACAAAAGTCATATGTTGATTATCAAATGCTTGTTTGACCGAATTTGGAAAGAAGATGAAGATTTTGACATGTGGGTAATTTCCACTTATTCTCAAATTAATTTTATTATTTAAAGATTTCAAAAATTATTTTTAAGTTATTTTAATGTTGGGCAAAACTATTTTATTCTTATATATATATATATATATAAATCTTATATATATATATATATATAAACCGCTTATATTATATATATATATATATTAACAAAGATAATTATATCATATTAATATATGTATAAACTATATATATAAGATCATTACATTTAGTATTATATTATATTATATATATATATATATATATATATTCTATTGTACTATATATATATATTAGTACTACTTACATTTATGCATTAATATAATATAGGTTACAAATGCAAGCATTTAATATGTATTATATATAACATCCATGCATACATACCAACGTGCATGTGTAGCAGATGCTTTTATATGTACTAAATATACTAACTATGTAATATATATATATATATATATATATATATATATATATATATATATATATATATATATATATATATATATATATAACAATGCATGCATGTACTTAAGTCTTGATATATAAATACATGTGCTATTATATTTTGTAAACCAAGTATATCTGTATTAAATTATATCTGCTTATTTAAAGAAGCATCCATATGTATTAAATTTTTATCTGCTTATTTAAGAAGCACATTGTTGTAAATCATTTGTAAAAAGGAGAAAAGGTCAGAGTTAGTTTATTTTATGTATCCATGAGAAAGATTTAGTAATTCTTGACCAAGACCGTAGTCTTAGAGAGGTCGTGAGGAAGTTGGGTCTCTAGTGTACTTGTGAGGTGAGGAAGAGGTCATTGTTTCAAGACCGGATCATAGAATAGAATCCGAACTCAAAAGAAGTACAACTAAGCTTGAGGAGGGAGCGGGGAGCTTCTTTGTCCAAGATAGATTAGTTGGGAGCAGGTGGAAGTTTGACTATAAAACTTTGTAAAGGCTTCTCACTTTGTTGAAGGAGTATTTATTATTGATAGTAATAGGATCTCAAGTCTTGGAGAGGAGCTTGAGATCGATTTAGCAAAGACATGCGAGATGTATGTTGTGAACTGAGACATAAATCTGCAGCATTGTGTGATTGATTTTTTACTGTCTTGCATATTAATTTCTAACACTGCAAATTAATTATATAAAAAATCAAAAGGCCTAAGATAATTTTAATTTATAATAATCTATTCAACCCCCCTTCTAGATTATTATTGGACTTTCACATTGATAGAGTACTATTCAGTTTTGATGAGCCTATTCATTGGCAGTTATTATATTCTGGTTGATTCATTACTATATCTAGTGAGCAATTTTTTTGCTCACTCTTGCATATTTATACACCCATTGTAGCTAAAGTTGAGAAGGTAGACGAACCTACAACTAGCAAAGGAAAGGGAAAAATGTACAAGTGATGAAGACTTGTAATTTTCATTTATTGTTATGATGATAGACTTTTAAATAATGATGTGATGTATTAATTTATTTTTGCACTTATATGATGTTAAAGGTTAGACAACCTGGGAAGATTTTTATTTAATGATGTAACCCTATTTAAAAGGAGGATTTATGGTTAAATGTTATTTTATTTGGGTAGATAATATGAATGTATGGATAGTGAGCACCAAGTCTTGTGGGAATGAAGTACCTAGATTTGGGGGTGTCATAGGTTGGTATCAAAGCCTTAGGTTATGAACCTTAGGTGGGGAAAAGCCTTAGGAAGTAACCTTTGAAAAGATAGCGATGATAAACTCTTATTGAGTTTTAGGAAAGAGAAAGTAATAAAACACTTATGTGCTTATGTGATTACAACTTATGTGTTTGTGAGTGCCGAGTTGTAATGATTAGTAATTAAAACTTAAAATTTGGAGGATCCAGTCAGGCTAGATAGGAGGAGCCTCGAGATATTCATGTGATTTGGGAACAACTACTGCCACGGGAAATAATTTCATCGGTCACAGTAGTTGAGTAGGAGAGAGTACCTGATGAGGAGGATGAGATAGAGATGGACGAGGAGGACCCTGTTGAGCTGCCACAGTCGGATGAGGAGGACGAGGAGGAAGAGATTCCACTTACCTCGATAGCTGCCCGTATGTACGATGAGGTGTATGACCGCAATGTGGAACTTCAAGATACCGTCGAGGAGTTACAGGAGATAGTAGCTGAACAACAGACCTCGATGGTACAAAAGGACAACGAGATCCAGGATCGAGAAGAATGGCTGAACAACATTGAAGTGAAGCTGATCCACACGGAAGGGGAAAACGAGCAACTGATGGAGAAGATTGCAGAACTGGAGAATAAACTGAAGGAGGAATCTACCAAGAGGGCAAGAGTCGAAGACGCGCATGAGGAAGCTTATCGACGAGCCAGGATGGCAGAGAGGGACGCACAAGTAAAGAGGACGAAGATGGAGGAGATGAATAATGTATTCAATACCGTAATTAATCGAGCTCAAGATCAGGTCATGTGTTATCCTATTCAGTTCGAGACGCTGCCATTATACATTTTAGATCGCCGAACAATGACTCTAATTATGGAGGAAGAGCGTCGTAAGGCTACGCAGTATCTTAGTAGGACATTGTAGGGAATGCACCTGATATGTGATTAGGGTGTGAGACCCCGAATTTTATGAAATGAAAGTATTCATTTTTCTTATAATTATTCTATTTAGTAAATGGTTAAATTGATAAAAGGTTAAAGTTAAGGGTGATATGTGAAAATTTTTCAAAATATGCAAGTTGTTATAAAATATTCTTTTTGTTTGGGAATATCCGTAGGATTCACAATCATTGGTGGACTCCTGGCGAAAGTATTGTCGTAGTAAGAAAATGACATAATTATCTTTTTATAAAAATAACAAATGGAAGTGTTACCGTTAAAACTGCTGTTGAACTACCCTTAGTAGTAAAAGTATGCGATGTCTACACGTGGTTACATAGTAGCACACGGTATTGATTATTGATGCTTACGTGAAAATCACTCACATTATACTCAATTATTGCTACAAGAATTGCTACATCATATCTCTCATATTATTGATTCAATTATTGTCACAATATCATCCGTGATAATATGTTATATTATTAAATCAATAATTGAGACGGCAAAGTTATTTATATTATTATTTGCAATATTGACAATGTCTAAAAGTTACATCAATGAGAGGTTTGGTCACCTAATCATGCTACCAATAAGGAGAAATCCTTATCGAAAAGCCCTCTCTTTCCTGGGAACGACCTGGTTGTTAAATATTGTGAGTTATAATATTAATGATGAATAAGTTTGTGTTGATTAAAGATGAAATTGATAGTTCCATTGTGTTGGAATTGTTAGTGTTAGTAGAAATCGACATTTATTTCGATATTAATTGATGTCTGAAAGTTTTACTGACCAGTCGGGTAATTAATCGAATAAATGAGCAATTAATTGCTATTAATTGACATGATTATAACTATTTGTTCACATGTGTGTACTATTAATTCACATTCTTGTACTATTAGGGGAGTTGGTGCAAGATTGATAATACTTGCATGACTAAGTTAAAAATGGAGGTATAGATGGAGGTACTATACTGTAATTCGTATTTTCACATGATTATAACTATTGATTCACATGATTTACTATTAGGGGAGGTGGTGCAAGTTTGATAATACTTGCAGGACTAAATTAAAAATGAAGAAAAAGAGGAAGGTATTATATTGTAATATTTTGAGCCCCAAAACGTGCAATTATCGAAACTATATTTTTCTATAAATAGAAGCTCATTCTTCCTTCATTTCTCACCAATTCACTAAAGCTATAGAGCAATTATTATAGAGAGAAATTATAAAGAGAAAGAAGAAGAGAAGTCTGCTACCTCACTATTCCAGTATCCAGTTTTCTTCTAAGGTAAGGGATGTTGTTATTATAGTAAGGGGTATTATTCTTTCGTATTCATAAAGAGAGTTATTTTCTTTCAATACTCATAAGGGTTGTTATTCCATTATTTATTATTCTATTGGGAATAACCTGTCTGTGCCGTCTATCACATGCATGGTGAATTCTTCTGTTATTCCATTCTTTATTATTCTGTTGAAATAACCTGTCTGTGCGGTCTATCGTATGCCTGGTGAATTCTGTTGTTATTCCATTCTTTATTATTCTGTTGGAATATCCTGTCTGTGCGATTTACGCATGACCTGGTTCCATTCTTTATTATTCTGTTAGAATATCCTGTCTGTGCAATTTACGCATGACCTGGTTCCATTCTTTATTATTCTGTTGGGAATAACCTGCCTGTGCGGTCTATCGCATGCATGATGAATTCTTCTGTTATTCCATTCTTTATTATTCTGTTGGAATAACCTGTCTATGTGGATTACCACATGCATGGTGAATGATCCTTCGTATTTATTTTTTATTAAATTATGCAAATGATCTATCTACGTGGATTACCGCATGACGGACAAAAATCCATTTGCAGTTTTGTAATTTTTCTGACCCTCAAAAATTCTGGAAAAATTTAAAATGATAATTTGATGAGTTTTCTAGATTGTGTCCAAAAATGGCGATTTTTGGATGTTTAGATTAGGAGTTATGAATTTTATGGGAAAATACTATTTTAAAAGTAAACCCTTATAACTCCTTGTGGTTATCTCCAAAATTGCTGAAATATTTATTGGGAGTACATATATATAACAAGAGTATACCTTGTAAATTTCGGAATTTTTGGACAAAAATACAATTTATGATAAATGTCTAAATATTCGGCAGTTTTGGCCATATGAAAAATAGTAAATGAATTTTAAAAATTCCGAGAAAAATATATGTTCAATATGGGACTATATTCTGCTAAATTCCAGAAAAGAAATATTTTTGGGAATGATTTGATATTTTTCATAAAAATGAACTAGTTATGAGTAAATGAATTAAATATGTTATGTGAAGTAACAAAATTGGAAAATAGGATTTTATGGCCAGGAATCCTATATAAGGTATATGCTGATTTTGATGAGGATTTGATCATCTATGATGAAATCTTATGAGTATGGTATTTTGAATGATTAAATGCATTATTTGGTAAATCAAACAATTAAAATAAATTATTTATAAGTTTAAGAAGTGATTAAAATATTGTTATAATATTAATAATATTAAATTATGAGTTTATTAAGTGATTGATAATATTTGGATAAATTTAAAGTCTTTAATATTTATCCTTGTTTTCGTTTGATTAATGCTTATATCATTATCATCATCCTCATGCTTATATTGTGATGAAATTCATCTTTGGCTTACGTGCAAAGATGAACTGTTGATTATTGATTTTATAATTGTATATCTTTGTCTTACGTGCAAAGATGGACCGTTGATTATTTGTTTTATAGTTGTATATCTTTGGCTTACGTGCAAAGATAGACTGTTGATTATTGATTTTACAATTGTATATCTTTGGCTTACGTGCATTGATGGACAATTGTTGGTATGATTATAACAAGGGATTATTCGGTATAATCATGACCATTGTTGAAAACACGAATATCCTTGGCCTGTAGTGCATAGATAATTCGTGGTCGTAATACTAGTGAATATCCTTGGCTGTAGTGCAGGAATGATTCGATGATGTGGATTTTTATTAAGCTGAGTCTCAGCGATAAAATATTGGTTATACACTTTTAATTCGTAAAGGATAATAGATATCATGCTCTACTTGACTCTTCTAAAATACAGTTGTATGTCTTTGACCTGTAGTGCAAAGATGAATTGTTAATAAATATCTTTGGCCATAGTGCAAAGATGAATTTATTAGTATGATTATGAGAAGGAATTGTGATTTGGTATAACCATGATTTTTGATGTTTCAGGTGAAGATAGGTGATGAAAATTATCTTCGTCCTGGGTGCGAAGAGGAATTTAGAATCACAATTATGATTATGAGTTATTCATATGATTGTGGACAGGAATTGTTGATTGATGTTACAGGGATAAAACATTATTGGTGGACTTTTAACATGGAGAAGATAAAAGATCTGATGGTCTATTTAACTCTTCTAATGGTTGCTCATTCCGCTGCAACTATGGTTGAAAAGTTTTATCATCTACCATATGTTCTAAATCTCTGATTTATTACTGATGAAGGCTATTAATAATTTAATTATCTTCAGTCATGATATTCTTAACTGGGCTAGTTGTGTTCACCCTTTTTGCTTCACAATTCCTTTTAGGTAATAAGAGTGTTGCCGGGTCAAGCGGGGATAACAGGGGAATAGAACGGTGGTCTATAGCTGTTGAGGTTCTCCTTAAATAGTATGTAAATAATTTTATTGAGAACTTTAGATAAGTGTGTCGTATTGTATACGTCAATTGATATTTAATTTTGGTGAACCGAATAGGGTGAGGTGAACCCAACTTTGGAAGGGTGTTTTGCCACTATCATACAAGATGTCTAATGACATACAACCTCGTGTTATCATAAGACAGGGTTGTGCACATCCACTTGCTGAGTATATCTACGAGCACTACTTATATGATTTTGGAGTTTGGTTGAAATATAATTTTCAATTGTAGACAGTGGAGATAGTTATATGTCAAGAGAAGACTCACCATTGAAAAGAACATGATAGTAATCTTCTCATTTTTCTTTGGGGTCTATTGGGTCAACCACGGATAATTCTGTGGACATATGATATCTATCATAACCTAGACGCATGGCCTCCCATGTACGAAGGTTTCCTTGAGCACTTCCCAAAGATTTTAATTTCTAAAACAGTTTTTGATTGTACTTTTATGTAAAGTACCATTGTAAGGTTGTGGTCGAGGCACCATGAGAGTTACATACATTTGTATTAAAACTCACAGTTTAACTGTGGTCGTATTCTGCATGACAGTTCAACATTTGTATAAATGAAGTTTTATAAATGATTTTTTTAGTGTGATATCTGGCGACTCAGAATGGGTCGTGTGGACCTATTGTGGGGGTATCACATAGGGAGTTAATAAATTATAAATCTCGGGTATGAAATAACCAATGGGATAGATGTTGATGATGTTGTCCTGCAACTGTTATAGTTTAGGAAAGTAATATAAATAGTAGTGAAGCTATTGTTTTGATGTTTTTAAAAAGATTATGAATGAATAAAAGTTATTATTTTATTCAAAGTGTTATGTGTTACTGTTGCCTCTTTTTCAGTTCTAACAAAAGAGCTCTAACTCATGCAAAGATACATGTGTCAACAAGTAATACAGAGTAAGTAGAGTATCGTCCCAACGAGAAAGTTGTTTAATTTAAACTACTATTCATCAATTAAATCACTATTTTTTATATGCTTAAACTAATGATTATAATTGTAAATTTGTTCTAAATGTAAATGATAACTAAAATGAGAATAAGAATGTAATAAAGAAAATCTGGAAATAATGGCATCCTAACGTCATTTAATACTTCATCTAATTGGCACCATCATGCAAGATTGCCTACATATCACAAAAAAGTAGTCAAGAGCACTAAAATAGTCATAGCCATTTTTCAATGCACTATGACCTACTCACACAGTATCCACAAGCGATAGACACCATGTAATCATCGATATAACCAAAATCACTATATGTCTATGTGAAATTGCAACTATATTGAATTTAAGCACAAGCCCTTATATTAACTCATACGGTGAAACAGTATATGTCTATCTAGTTCACGAAATACACAAGCCATGAAAAACAGCCCCATATACGAATGCTATCTTGATTACAATCCATACTCGCATGTTCATTGTCAATTCCATATAAGTACTGAAAACGAATGGTGATTAGTCATTCTTGCATGCAAAACAACCATGATAGAAATTCCTTATAATATGCAAAACAGTCCAGCATTCAAGCATGGAATTGAACTACATATTAAAATCCGTTATAATCCCATAATGGAGTTTAGTTCATGACTAAACCAAAAGTCATTATGGGATCAAAGTTAAACATGACTAATAAGCAAATAATTGAAAGAGAAGGGATAGAAACGATCAAACCCAATTGCTGATTATAAACCAATATTAACGTTCAAATCCTCATATAAATCCAGCAAAATAACAAGAGTTATCCACAATGATTGGAAATCTCACGAAGAATTAGAAAAGATGAAATTTAGGCTTCGTTCTCCGTTGGAATCTCTCCCAGAGTGTAAACCCTAGTTCCAATATGAAATATGTAAAAAGTACTAAAATGATACGTCTGACACCAGTCAGAAATCATTTTTAATTAATTACAACCATTGAAATTAAAAATTAAAATAAACAAACTTCAAGAGTAGCGCTTATCGCGCGGGCCGCACGCCTCCTCCAGATGTAATCCTCGCGCATGCGTGTGTGTGTTAACTTTGATAGTCTGCTATGGCGCTCACGGCAACACGCATTCGGTTTTGATTCTAGTTTTTGCACTGTTGCTGCTTCTACTGCTTTGTCTTGCTGCTCATTCCTTCCATGCTTGGTCTTCTTGCTCCACTATATCCTCATGCCATGCATCCATCCGCCTAATGCCATCTAGCCTCACCAAATTATGCCATATACAACACTTTTACGCCAAAGGAGTTCTCAGTACATGCAATGCAAAATAACATAAAATGCAACTAAAAATATACTAAAATATACTTGAGATGGGCATAATTCGCGTGAATTGATATCCAATAAGTAGGTGTAAAACCCTCTTATCAAATACCCCTAAACTTGAACTATTGCTTGCCCTCAAGCAATGCATGCTAAATAACAATGAAAATGAAAAAACAATACTATGCAACTAAATTAATATGCAAACTTTTTTCACATTGTTCCAGCTCTAACAGAATTTCAGTCCAAAATGCCTCAGCGACTTATCCAGATTCAAGAATATAAATTCAAACCAAACCATAGGCATAATATCATACACTTAGGCAATTCATATATGCTATAGAGATGCTTTGTGTGTGTGTTGTGTTCACCAAAACTTGATTTAAGCAAAGAATACACATGCTAAATTACTCAAAACAGAAAATTATAGTCTAAATCAAGACTTATGTATACTTATGCAATGAAGACTGTTCCAACATATCAAAATAAACTGAGGTTCAACAATGGGCTTAACTTTTTTTTTCTTTTTTTTCTTTTTCTTATTTTTTTTCACATGACTGTGCAATGCCTTATTTCATTAGGCAACACTGCTACCCCTTAGCGAGCTTTCAACCAACGACTCCTAGACCATGAAAGACCTTAGGGCGCTAGGTGTAGAGACAATCCCCTCGGGCGTACTTACTCAAGTAGCCAGGGCCCCGAAATAAGACTAGCCACGTTATTGCTATTCTGTTTTTTATACATAGCATACCCATGTTTTCCCAAAGTTTTAAAGTCAATGTTTTATAAGTCTACATCCATGTTCCACATATTTCTCTTTTTAACACTACATTTTCTATCGAGCAATGCAACATATCATTCTTATGCTTACAAGTGATCGTGAACACATCCGTGCAAGCCAAAAGCATTTAAACAGCAACATGAATTTCATCGTGTAAAACACTATAGCTAGGTTCATGTTATCCAACATACTCAAAAAACTTTCAAAATTCACTATCATCATTGGCTAGACAAAAATTTCCATAAAGCAAGAACTTTGTGAGATATGCAAACTAACTAAAACAAAAAATTTCTAACACATAAACAAATAAACTAAACATGCAACATGACAAATAAACATGCAAAATTTTAAACTACTCATGCAAAAATTACATGCAACTATCCTATTACCCCAATACCCCCAAACTTATAATATTCAATGCCCCATTGAATGAAGGTAAAGGGTAAAAGAAAACTCCCCTAATGATCAGTGGCACCACCCTCCTCGGGTGGTGAATCTGGTGGTGGATATGGCATTGTCATCCCGAACTGAGGCCACTATAGCATCGTTCCTTGCTGTACAAAAGCCTCGACCAAGGCCCCCGTGAGACCCGTAGCAAATGCTCCAAAATTATTGTACTTGGCATCGACTTTTCGCTCTAACCTTCAGAGCTGGCGATCACCATGGGTAGCCGGTGCTTGCGTGGTCGGGCCCGCCTCATCTGTCTGGGAGGGCTGCTGTGATGGCTCTGGGAAAGTGGGCTGGATGATAAAACCTAATCCTCTCGGATGCGGTTCACCACCTGTCCAATCCTTGAACTTGGCAATAGTTGCATGAGTGATGTCGTGGCTCGGGTTCTGCAGTTGCTAGTTATTCCATGAGACTCCTTATTGGGTACAAAGCATGGCTGCCACAGATGCATGTGGAATACTCCCAGTAGTGCTCCCCCGCAAATAACGCAACATGTTTTGATGAATCAGGTGGCCTACGTCAATATATTTGCCTTTGATGATGCCCCACAAAATGATAGCCCGTTCAGTGGTTATTTCATACTGGTGAGCGGACGGAATTAACTTGGCACAGATAAATAGGTTCCACGCTTTGGCAACTGATATATACGTTTATTTTAGCAACTGATATTCTTTATTATGATTATTAAGACTATATTAGTTTTTTTTATTGTATTATTACGCATATCAGTTGATTTTTTGCTAAGTTTGAGAGCTTCAGAGAGAATTGAGAGAGAATCTATGAGGGAATTGAGAGAGTCTTAAGAATTTTCATAGCAAATTCCAATGATTTTTAGCAAGGATTATCTTAGTAATTGAAGGTATGTTCTATAACCTTGATATTATATATGTATATGTATGAGTACGACATAATTTACATGTTCTGTGAATTCAAAATTCTAAGTTTACGATTATACAACTGAGTACTTGTAGTTATATGTGTTTATGATGATTAGAATTTGTGTTTAAACCAGAATTGTATGCTAATTTCGTTTGATAGTAGGAAGAAAATAATGTCAGTATATGTATTTTTCATATGGCTTATGTGAGTATCAATTTTTATGATCAATTCATATGTTAAACTGTAAATTGAGTCTTGTATATGTTAGTTCATTAAGAAACGAGCATAATGTAATTTGAACTGAGTAATTTGGACAAGAGTTGTGATCACAGTGTGAATTTTGGGAAGAGATGTCAAAAATGGTGTTTATGTATGAAAATGAGAAATTTGAGAAATTAAAGTAGTATAGTTGACGTTAAATTGTTCTAATTGGTCAAATATATTGGCAAACATGTTTGTAATAGTTCTATATCAATTGTTTGTGTTAATATTACTGTTTAGTGGGTGAAATTTGTGTTTGTTGGGCTAAAGTCGGCTACAGTTCATTAGCCGTCTCTGCCTCTGTTTGTTTGTTTGCATAGCGATTCTTGTTAAAGGCAAAAAAAGCACAACAATGCGCGTTGGTTCGAGTTTGTGTATGGCGCAATTGCGCTTATACCGTTTCGAGATGTTGATGTCTGCGATCTGTCGAGACCTTGATATACCACTATAGCTTGGTCTAAGGTTGTGTTAAGGAGTCAAACATGTAACAATGAGGTTAATTCAGTACCACATCATGTCATTGATAATTTCAACTTTGTAAAAGTGATTAATAAGTAATGAACGCGTTATGTTATAAATTAGTTTATTCAATGAACGCTAGATAAGTGTTGTGAGGTTAACACTTGAATTTTCTAATATGTGAATGGTAGCATAAGACTTGTGTTAACATAACAAGTTTAGCTAGAAATGTATGTTATATTGGAAAGTGAATGTTAGCGTACCTAATAGGTATTGTGGTTCTAAACCTATGTGTAGGTGAACGTGAGTGTAATATTATAGCTTACGCTCGAGGCAAGTTTCTAAACTTCTCTTTTTACATTGAGAAAGTTTCTAACTCTACATTTACGTTGAGCAAGTTTCGTACTTTAAATTCTCATTAAGCGAACTCTTATATTCCTAATCATTATTTGAACAAGCTAGCTATGACTTTAACTTTATTCGAGCAAGTTTTGAATTCCAATATTTATTGATGTATTCTCACTTGTTTATTGTTAGACAAGTTTCTTTATTGTCCTTCATGTACTATGAATGCAATTTTCTAGAATTCTAATTTCTAATGTTGAATTATCTTAGTTCATTTACTTGACACAAGCTATTCTCATAATGAGCAAGCTTTATTTTTTTTAGCTTGCTATTACTTAGTGTATATTCAATAATTCATAGTCCTAGCTTAATATTATTCAAGCAAGGATTATTGTCATTCAATACTTATGCTCTGTAATTGTTTCTAAGCATGAGTTCAAGATATAGTTAGTTCGCTTACACTTATTTATTGTTCCATATCATGTTACTATTGATTAACTGTTATGTTATCAAACACTATTGATTCAACTAGTACTCTAGTTGATGTTCGTTAAACTTCAAATTACCCTTGAAAGCTTATCTAAACCAAACTTTCTTTGATGCGAACTTGTACTCTAAATACTGAGATGAACAACCCTATTATTATTAGGGGATAATTTACGCTTAGCGTTGAAATGTTTGTGCACAATACATTGTACGAAGGGCTGATCCCCCTAAGTATGAGGAGTCCTTATAGTCTTATGACTGTTAAAGTTGGAGTTGAAAGATTACTCGCAACTGTGGACAAAGTTCATGGTCTTATGACCCTCAGTTACATATATTCCATATTTTGGATTCCAGTTTTTGGCTATCATTGATAGAGTACTATTCAGTTTTGATGAGCCTATTCATTGGCAATTATTATATTCTGGTTGATTCATTGCTATATCTAGTGAGCAATTGTTTTGCTCACTCTTGCATATTTATACACTCATTGCGACTAAAGTGGAGAAGGTAGATTTAACCCTACAACTAGCAAAGGAAAGGGAAAAATGTACAAGTGATGAAGACTTGTAATTTTCATTTATTGTTATGATGATAGACTTTTAAATAATGATGTGATGTATTAATTTTTTTTGCACTTGTATGATGTTAAAGGTTAGACAACCTGGGAAGATTTTTATTTAATGATGTAACCCTATTTAAAGGGAGGATTTATGGTTAAATGTTATTTTATTTGGGTAGATAATATGAATGTATGGATAGTGAGCACCAAGTCTTGTGGGAATGAAGTACCTAGATTTGGGGGTGTCACATCAATCATTGAACAATTCATCTTAAAAGCACATAAGTACAGAAAATTGGCATGTAACACAATTCATGATACACATCTTGCCCAAATATAACATATTTACACATAAATTATAACCTACTCAGATACAATGTTTGAGTAAGTTAAAGAAACTAGCATTCAATTCAGAATATGAATGAAGTTAGAAAGCTTATCTTAATCTCTGCTTACAGTTTACGGTATACTGCTCTTTGAAATCCCTATATATCACATAAGGATAACATATACCAATTAGTAATATATTTAACTTACACTTTGGCTTAAATTACTTATTTCATACTTTATGATGCTCAGGTTTTATAACTTGTAGTAACGTATTTTATACACTTTGGTATATTCTTCTCTTAGCTTCGTTCATAAACTTAAATTTCAAATTCTCTTCTTATGGTCTTATCATCTTCATTTCATTTTATATGGTTCACGTTAAATTAGTTTACGTGACCAAACTTTCTTTATCGTCTTTCGGCATTGCGGCATTAGGGAATGTCACAACCCTTATAATCATCCTCTACGATGGTTTTACATTAAATCTACTTCATATCTTATAATGTCCAATTCATTTAAATCGAAACCATTTTGAAAGTTGTTAGTTCCCAGAGGCACAAAAGTTATCTAGAAGGGGGGGTTGAATAGATATTTTTATATTCTTCTCGTTTCAAAATACTTAATAGTTTTGATAAAGATTTAATCACAGCGGAATTGAGATTTGTTTGTTTTCCTTTTAAGATATAACAAGTTAATAGGAGTTAAGCAGCTATGGCAGTTATAGCAAGAATATAAGAGACATAATGATTTTAAGTGGTTCAGAGCATTCAAAGCTCCTAGTCCACTCTTCTACTCATCGAGTATGAAATCCACTAAGGATATCTTTACAACTTCTGAATCTCACAGATTCCTTCAAGACCAGCAGTCTTGGAACTTCTTAGTTCACTATTGATCTCTTCAAGTCCAATAAACTTGGTACTTCTCAGTTCACTTAGAACTCTTCAAGTCCTTCTGACTTGGAACTTCTTACTTTACTTGATGGTAGTTGAGTTCTTGAATGGTGCTACTCAGTTGCCGTTAAGCTTGTGTTCGAAAGAACTGAGTAGCTGAGCAAGCTTTCTTTTTCAGATCATAGAGTTGATCATTGAGTGTTCTTCAGCTTTTTTGTTCAGTGCTTGCTTGATTCTTTCATCTGCTTATGTTTTGTATATATGATGCCTTTGAAATGTATCTGTTGAAGACATCTGTTGAAGCATTAAATGCATTTGATATTTCTGAGCTTTGATGGAGAGTTTCTGCAAAACTTCTGATTAGTAGTCTGGCCCACTGACACAACAAACTGCTATCTCACCTAACAACTGAAAAGGTGTTTTCTACTGACCCATAGTACTTTCCTTAGTTTCTTCAATATGCTTCTTTGTTATATACTAAGGATGACTGTTACGTCATGGGGATTCGTGATACTGTCAACATCTACAATTTATTCCAAATTTGTTGACTTTTATTATTAAACAAATGGACAGGGCTCGATGCTTCTGATGCAGACAGATGATACACTGCGATCTTAATCGTGGTGTCTTGCCACCTTGGTACTTGATCTGGTGCTGATAGATGAGAACACTACGATTTCTCTTAAGTACTGGTACACTAAGATCTTCACTTGCTTGACTTGCAGACTCTACGCTTCCGAGAGAACACCAC
Source organism: Panax ginseng (assembly GCA_020205605.1). Classification (NCBI taxonomy): domain Eukaryota; kingdom Viridiplantae; phylum Streptophyta; class Magnoliopsida; order Apiales; family Araliaceae; genus Panax; species Panax ginseng. The sequence continues at coordinate 137,069,686 of CM035132.1, forward strand.
GACCTCTGAGATGGCTTGGTAGGCGTTTGGACCACTCTACGATTTTAGAGAGGCCCTTCAAAGCAGATACACTATGATCCTCGATGCTCTACGTTTCTGCCTTGTCTTCTGCAATCTCTTGATCATCTCAATAGATTACGATTCAGTTGAAGCCTATCTATTACATCTCAAGATATAGATCAACCTAACAACTTTGATCTTTTCTTCTATACATTCACTTACAGAATGATAAACATTAAAGTCCAGATCAACCTAACAAGTTTGATCTATCACTAAGTCCTTGTACATGTATTCTTTTAAGGACTTTACATATAATCATGAATATTTACTTTCAACATGAAAATTTAAATATGCAATCTCCCAATAATCTCCCCCTATTTGATGTTGACATAACCAAGGAGATTTGTGTCATGATTATTAATTTCTAGATACAGTTGCTAGAAAGTAAATATGACTTAGTGTTTCAGTGAGCAGTTGAATCCTCTAGAGAATAAGCATGAATTTATTGATGTTTATAAAGACAGATATTACAATTAAGCTTAGTTACATCAATAAGAAATGAGTTTCAACTTATCTCTATTTCTTCTGCCTTTTGCTTCTTGGAGGATTTGCATACTCTTGAGCTCTTCTTCTCCTACTGACTTCGTCTCTCCATGCTATATCTTCCATCTCTCTTCGACTTAGCCTTTCCAAATGATCGAGTCTATTCATAAATGCAGGATCTCCAATTGGCATTCTTAGACCAGTGGTGATCACTTCTTGTGAGCTGGGAGAAGGCCCTTGACTCCTTAGTGGTCGTGCCATGAGAATTTGCCGCTGTTCAGATCGTGGAGTCTGATGGCGAGGCTATCTTGCAGGAGGACTCCTTAAAGATTGAGTTTTGCCTTTGCCTTTTCCTTTTTCTCCTTCCCCTTTATTCTCCCCCTTTATATCAACATCAAGATTTTGAATATCTTTAGAGAGTCTAGTCATGCCTTGTACGAGCTCGTGGAGCTAATTTTGGGAGTGAGCAATGTCTGCACGATTTTCTTGGATCAGAGAATCAGTTTGAGATTCTCCCTTTTGTAGAATGGCCAAGACATTTTTTGTTTGTTGCATTTGGTCCATGGAGAATGCTTGGAATTCTTTCATTTGGGTTTATAGACTGGTGAGACTCTCCATCATAAGCTTATTTTGGGATTCCTGAGTATTCTATAAAATAAGAACAACATCCCTGTGTTTCTTGCCAGCTAGAAAGTGGATTTGATCCCTTTCATTGATACTCTGAATCATCTCCCTAAGCCTCTTTGTCAGCTCAGAACTTAGGTTGCTTGGGAGAGTATTGGCTGCATCGATCAAATGAGTCAGCCTCAGATGAACAAGGTATGAGTGAACTTCAAGATCTTCTTGTATGTCCTTGGTCACCTTCTTAGATGCTTCTGACAACTCCGTTTTGGTAGGAAGATCAGATATAAGCTCAAAGAGTTGCCGATTATTTGGAGGAGAGGCTCTTGTGTATTGATCTTGCATGTTGTAGAGAGCAAGATCAAGATTGAAATACTCATTTGTTGAAGGGGAAGGGATATCTGTTGGAGGGGCTGGTGTATGTGATTGACCTTCAGGAGGGGTGACTCTACGGTTTGAGCAGCTGAGTCTATGGTTGGATGTGGATCAATAATCGTAGAGTGAGAGATGATACGAGATTGGATCAACACAAAGTTGGGCTCATCAGTTACAGAATGTTGGGATTCTGTAACTGGAAATTGATTGAGTGGATGAAGTATTAGTTCCAACCATCTTGGTAATTCATAGAATTGGTTAAAAAATGATGGTGGATAGTGATTTATCCTAAAAGAGATGGGAATAGTTTGTACCTCATGCCCATTTTCTGAAGAGAAACTGTTGGTGATCAGCTTTCGGGCAAAGTTGAGTTTGCCTGGGAATCCATGAGCTAGCACCGAGATTGCTGGATAAGCTTTGAAGGTCTAGAACATGTGATCCCAGGAGTTGAGGATTTGTTCTCTGTGAAATGGCATCATAGGTAGATATGAGAACAATTGATTGTAGTTGGCTCTCCTATGTCCATCACAACCCACATCAATGACCTCAACTTCGTCATCCTCTTCTTCTTCTATGTCTTCATTTAAAATTTCCACCACATCAATTATCTCCATTTGACTTCTTTGGTCTTCTGCTCTCTCATCCTCCATAGCTTCGATCCTTTCCATTTCTACAGTTCCTGAACACCACTAGTAAATCAACCTATAGCGATGAGATATAGCGACGGTCGAGGCGGAACCGTAGCTATAGGATAATATACCGACGCTCGGATGACTGTCGATATAGAGAGATAAAATAGCTCTATTTCGACGGTCACCCCTCAATTGGCGCAGTAGAGGAGAAAAATGGACCTATACCGAGCTTTGGCCGTAGATAATGAACTTCTCCCTCCTAAATGAAATTATCTGCCAAAATCTCCCTCCATTATTTTCACGTTCCTAAATCTCATTCCCAACCATATCTCTCTCCCTAAAATCTGTCAACTTAGTAGCCCTTCACGACTAAAATTCCAGCCCCTCACCATTGCAATTCAAGCTCTAATCTCTCGTACCGCTGTAATTCATGCCCTAATATTCATACCCAAGCCTAAATGTCTCATATCCACCCTTAATATCTTATACAAGAGCCTAAATCTCTCATACCGAGTCAAGCCCTAATTGCACATATGAACTTTCACTTTGCTTTATTCTTCTTGTATCATTGAATTTGTCTTGTATGCATGCTTTGTCTGGAAGGTTTTTTTCTTGTTAAGTTCTCTTATTATGATTTGTCTCATCAATCGGAAATCGCCAATTTCTACAATCTCTGCTATTTCACCCATTATCACCAATTTCTATATGACTTGTCCTTTGATCATGATATTTGTGATATTGTGATATTTTTACCCATTATTTCTGTTTTACAATTTACTAATCTAATTGTCACAACGGGATCTTGCAAATTATGGCATATTATATCTCGTTAACTTTGTTAATGGAAAAGGGACGAGCTCTCCACAAATGCTGCAGGTTTGTACGATTGATGTTATAAATTCAATCTACTGAGTTTTGTCCTATCCTTTTTGAGGTTGAGGTTACTGCTTAGTAAAATATGGTCTACTACCTACCTTCGTTTCCCTGAATCTCCTTGTAATTATTAAAATACTACTGTTTAACCTATATTTTCATCACATTCTTATTGCTTTTTCTAGGTGGTTTAGACTCATTATTTTTGGTTCCCTCAACATCTCTTTTATTGTTATCTTTATTATTTGTCTTGGGTTCCTTTTCCTTTCCTAATCATGCTGAAACTTATGTCCATATCAACGAGTTTTTATTTATTTATTGAATTTGAAGTGACTTTGGATTTCTTCAGTCTTGTCATGCAGTTTCTTAGAATTAGGTGATTACTAATATGTAAATATACATAAACAAATTTGATCATCTTCCTGTTGCTAATTAGGTGCAGGAACAACCTAAACTTTCTGGCAAGACCTAGGCTTTTCTCACATCTTCAGAAGAACCAAGACTTAAGGTTTGGTTCCTACTTTTCATAATTTTTTGGAAGCTAATTATAAAACATATTAGGACACCTATCTCATTTGACTGTGTGGTCGGTATCATTCCATCCCTTACTCTTTATGTGGCATGTTGATATCAATAAAGAGACTTGTTTTGGATCCCCATTTTCTCGTTATTGAACACCGTGAAAGATTTTATGTTATGTTGGTTTCAACTATATTTACATTAGAAGTTATGATTCCATATCTTCATGAAATTCTTTGGTTGATGATGCTCAAAAGTGAAAGACAAACCTTGATACCCCCACATCTACATGCACAGTTGCACACTTACACCCACATCAGGATAAGACCTAAGATGGAAGCAAAAAAAGAGAAAAAAAGGCATAATTTAGTTCATATCTATTACTTTTAACTTTATTAAAGATGCTGTCTGTAACCATTTTATAGGGTCTTAAGGATATTGTGGACTCTTTGCGATCCGGGGATGACAAGAGGTTAATAACAGATGGAAATATAGAGAAGTTGGCTCACCAACCAAGAAGATTGATGTGGTATTGATTGAAACTTTTCACCTCTTTCTTGAGTTCCATTCTTCTGAATGGAGGAAGTGCGAGTTTTGTTTTGTTTGGGCTGATTTCTTCCTTTTACCTTTGCTTTGTTTTTTACATTTGGTTGCACACCCTTTTTCTTCATCCTTTGGTTTTGCCGTACATATAATGGGTTTCTAGTGCACAATGACTATGGTATTGTCTGCTCTGCTAGTGATCAATCATTTTCTCTCATTAAATTGGTACATTTAGTACATTGACTACTGCCCTGTTATGTAATTGGAAGAGCTCTAACATCCAACTTGTAATTTAGTGGTCTCTAAATGTTGGTGGATATAAATTTTCACAAGTTGGTCATCAATGTACCATTGAACAATAGCCTGAGATCAGTAGGGAGAGTTAAGTTGTTTTTGTTTTTATAGGCATTGTTCGCTGATTATCTTGGATCTACTTGAGGTTCTAACTCTATCCAAATGGATGATCATCTATGGAATTAGACTTGTTGTATGTCTTAACTTTGTTTCCGTTGTTAGCCATGATGTGCATTATTGTTATATGTTGCAACTAAATGAAAACTTGATCACTTGAAAAGATTGACAGTAACTTTTGCATTTTTAACAGGATTTTAGGAACTTTGATTCCCAAAGATGTATATATGATATTCTTATATATGGATATAAGCACCCTCTTTATTAGTCTTTTTTGGTTACTTGAGTAAAAAGGTATCTTCATTACATGTATTGTCTCAATGCTTCTTTCTCGAGACATATGGCTATCAAATGATAATTACCATAAATCTACCAAATGATAATATTGTAAAAATTATCAATCGGATGTTTTTGTGAATTGCACTCCCATCCCCTCTAACTATGAAATTATGTTTCAGGGACGAGTCCGAGTATTAGCTTTGATCGTGAAACTGTTCTCTATTTCCAGCTCTGTGGCATTAGTAGTTTACAACTCTAATCTTCTTAATCTACTGGTTGAAGAAGTATGCAATGTGAATGACATGCTCATAACTTGAGTGTTTTGGAACTTCTCTCTGAGGTTTGGCATCAATCACTTTTCTAGTAACTAGTTATTGCAATTTTTACATGCCAATGTCTTTTTTTGCCTGGTGCTCAAGTCATATAACAATGAGTATCACCAACTCCTATGAGAAAGCTATGTCTTCATTGTATATGGTTGTATCACTTTTCAGTGGTTTGTTTATCTATTTTATATATAATGCTACTATGGTTTGTTTGACTTCCTTTTTTTTTCTTCTTCTTGTTATCGGAATGACGAAGTTGGCAGAAATTCCACATGGTATTGAATACTAGAAATATGTTATGTCTGCATAGCTATCCTCAAGTTTCTTAATGTAGAAGCACTTCCAGCCTTTCTTTTGTTGCTGTTGATACACAATTAGCCTGTGTGAGAAATTATGTTGTGATCTTGTATATTAATGTCATGAACATATTTTCATTTGTCAAAGGTGGGAAAAACGAATAAAAAACATATCAATTAATATGTTATGAATATGAGCATTGAGATTATCTATGTTTTAACAATATATAAATAGAAAATCATGATTTGGAAAATTTTCCTACGACTTCCTCTTCTGATTATATATTGCCACCCTAGAGAAAAAGTTCTGTATAACTTGCTCAAGCTCATCATGAAAATAGACCCATTCTATGAACTACTATCCCACTGCGCAAGGTGCAATCTGACATTTACATGATGGTATGCCTATCACAACTCTGGTATTTTAGCTAATACTAAATTTTATTTCGCTGCAGACAAATCCTTTTGATCTTTTTGAAATATTTTTTGGACCTAATATGGCTGGTGGCTTCCGTGGTATGGATTCAGCTGGGTTTGGTACGCGCCGTTGTACTACTGTCACTAAAGGCGAAGATATACAGTGAGTTGTATATGACTAATATCCTTTAAATCAAGTATTTTACTGCTGGAGTAGTATTACTTTATACATGCTGTTTAATAATTGATAGAAGATTGACAAATTTATCATTGTTAATAGAATCTCCCCCTAGTGGCTGCAAGAAGTTCTCAACCATCATGGCGTTTCAAGTCATCTTATTTAAAGTCTATGATTATGAATTTTTTTTATAGCATTGTCCAGTGGGCTTTTGCCAATCCTGGAGGGCCATAGAATGCTCCAGACTTGTGCTCAATTAAATGTGCAATTTATTAGTCCGCATATTTTGTCTTATGGATATTGAAAAACTTTTTTTTTATGAAGGATATATATATCACTTTTTTTAATGATAAAGTTACCGTTGGATATGGTGATTACATACTCATCAATAAGATTGAGCTACATGATTTATTCTCATTCTGCTGTATTTCATTACAATGCAATTAAGGACAAATTATTTACGTAATATTTTTCTAATGTAGTAATGTCTATATTTGTGCATTTTTAGTCAAATTAAAGATGTAAATATTTGTTGTTACTCACTCGCTGCTCAAGTCGTTAATTAAATTTAAATTGATTTCACAAGTTTATCAGTAATTTTATTTTGGTGTTGTGGATAGGTGATTGGAAACAAATATCACACATATCTTGATCTTCTTCAAGCCGATTACGCGAAAGGGTCAGCTATTTAGGTATTAACTCATCTATGCTTTCCCCCTTTTGTGTTTTTGAATCTGATGCAAGTATTAGTATGATATTAATGGATGATATTTCTTTCACCTGTTATTTCATGACAACTGCCTTGTGTTCATTATTTTTTAGTGAAACATAAATGCCTTTTTCCGTTTATACTTTTGTTGTTTCCTTGTTGCCAATTATCATTCGCACTTTGTAATTTATAGCGACTTTCTTATGGTCATGGATTGCTGGTATTGAACTCGTCAAAATTATTGTTTTTCATCCTTTTCATTGTATATGATTGTTATTTATTAATTTTTTTGTCATTGAGATACTTGTTATTGTGGGCATTCCTTGGGTCATTCTGAAAGAAGAGCTCTTTTAAAAGAATCAAATGAAGTAATTCATGTTTAGCTATCCAATTATAACAATTATATATTCAACTACAACACTAATACTTCTGAATGCTCTACTTGCTCGCTGATTGGGTTCACTATTTTTTGTTTCAGTTTGTTGGAGATAAGGTTGCATGTGCTTTTTCTCAGGGTCTAAAAGTTATTGCATGTGTTGGGGAGACTTTAGAGTAACGAGAGAATCAATATCTACTATGGAGGTTGTTGCTGCACAAACCAAGGCAATTGCAGGTGCACACATTCGGTACAAGTGATAGTGCAACATAAGAACTTAGCTTTGTAGTATGTATTATTTTCTGTATTAGCTCTTCTACATATCACTGAACTATTGTATTATAAGGATGATGGTAAAAGTTATTAGTTTTGTATTTTGGTATAATAATATTCATTATATTTTAAAGGATGAATTATATAACGATTATATTGTAATGTTGTATTGTGAATGATTTTAAATAATATATATAATATTTTTTTATGTTTTATTTTATATTGTATGTGTTTGTTGAATAAATGTGCATTGTTAATTTTTTTTTGAAATCTAAAAAGGCTATAGCAACGGTCATCGACCATAGCTATAGTGTTTTATAAAACACATGCCTATAGACACCTATAGCGACGGTCATGACCGTAGTAATAGCTTTCAATGACCGTTGGTAAAGTTGTAATACACGGTTTTGTCATGACCTATAGCGACGGTCGACGACCGTCGCTATAGGCTGATTTTCTAGTAGAGGAAGCTAGATTCTCTTGAGGGACTGTGGAAGATTCATGATGATCTCTTGACAATTCTTCCTTAGTTGAAATCTTTTCTGACAACGGGACTTCGTGAGGCTCCCCCTCAACTTGATCATCCAATTGAATTTCAAACGGTTCCCCCTCAGCTGGAGCATTCTCTAGTGTAAGAACTTCAAGAAGCTCCCCCTCAACTTGAGCTGTATTCTCCTTACTAGCTTCGGGTAGCCTTTTGTCAGCAGCTATCCTGTTGTCTTCCTCTTTTAACACTTTTTTTATTAATAAGGATGTACTTCTTGACCAGTTTTCTCTTTGACCTTATAGGCTGAGCTATAGCCTCAGTACTTTCTTCAGCTTCATCTCTGAAAGGTTGATCAGGCTGAGAAGCTGTTGCAACATCTTCTTTCGGAGTGGTGTCAAGTCTGGATTCTATGATTGGTAGAGACTCTACGATCGAAGAGAAAGAGGGCTTCTTTGACTTGTGACTCCACTTTCCTTTCTTGAGAAACTGAGAGATGGTAGCTCTGTCTTCTTTTTCCTCAGACTACTGTTCTTTCCTCTTCAATTTCTTTAGAGTTTCAGTGCTTGAACTCTCTTGAGGTGCATCAGTAGTTGAACCTTGAGGCTCCTCTGCCATTTGAGCCTTCATCTTCCTCTTGCCCTTACTTTTTCTGACCAAAGCAATGGGTTCTTCTTTATTGATTTCTTCTTCTTCATCGGTTTCCTTCACAACTGACACATTCCCTGGTAGTCCTGACTCCATCACTTTACCAGTCCTTCCACTGGATTCAGACATCGCCCTGACATTCTCTGCTGGATTTCTCTTCCAGTTTTCAAATAGCTGCTGGGTCATCCTTCTGTTGGGGTTGATGGATTCTCCTTCATTATCCCCAATTTTGTCACCCAGTGCTGACTGTAGGAAGATGCTTATGAACCGCCCATAGAGCATCTTTCCAGAGCTCTTTGATTTCTTCGTATTGAGAATCCACTTCCTAATCTAATCGATGAGTAGGGCCCCAAAGTTGAGTTGAATTCCATAGAAGATGGCTGTCATCAGTTTCAGTTGTACTTCATTCACGGAGTCATGGCTAGAGCTTTTGCAACATATGTATTTTCCAATAATGTCAGCCAAGAACTCATACTTTTGGGGAAACTCCTTCTTCTTGTACCCCTTGACGGTTTCATTCTTTTTGTGATGCATCTTCTTTAGTCCTTCATGGAAGTCGATTACCTCTATTGATAGAAGTCCCTTTGATGTGAAACCTAGGGCTAGGTTTATGTCTTCAGTCTTGAGTTTAATTTGTACTCCCCTGACCCTTATGGTGATGATGTCGTTTTCAAAAACTTTACTACAGTAAAACTCCTTTATTAGCTTTGGGTAGATCGATGTGCTGGTGCCTAGAGCCTCTTCAAGACCAGCTTTCTTTACCAGAGATAAAATTTTGTGAAATTTGGGGTCAGCTGTCTTGAACTCGTCGAAACATAGTCAGTAACTAGTGATAACACTTGAAGCTGCCATTGATTTTCTTGCACTGAAGTGGGTTGAGCGTTTCTAAAGGTTAGGGTTTCTACTAGTAGAGAGAGAGAAAGAAATAAGCTTTTTGAACTTCTAATGTGAGTTTTCAAAACCCCCTTTTTAAACTGTACTTATAACTTCCCTCCACTTGATCTGCATAGCGGGGCATGTGTCGAATCCTGCTTGGCTCCAAGATTTTTAATGATATGGAAAATACTGATTTGCCCTTAGCTCCCCCTGAGTTGGTGTATCCTTTGAGAAGTCTATGATCCTCGAGGTTGTACTACGATCGTTGAGTTCACTTCTGAATCTGCTCTACGAATGTTGTCTGCTCTAGTCCTTGTGATGAACTTTGACTCAGCATTCTTTCTGGGTTAAGATGACTCAAGAAGGGCCAACCTCTTAGAGTGAATTAAGGGTTAGGTTTGTCCCTGAGGCGCTCATCAGAGGGATTGCTTGGATTTGTTGAGAATTTTGTCATCACAGGATGCTTCTTTGTCATGTTAAGGCAGCTCTACGACTGTGGTCTTTCATGTCACTGCAACTCAACGATCGTGGACTTTCTTTGGTTATGTCTATGATTTTGAAGAAGAAGAAGAAGAAGGCATTGATCTTGAAGAAGAAGAACCTCCACATCAATGAACCTCCACATCAAGAAGAAGATGTTAAGACTTCTTTTCCAAGTGAGGTGTGCCTTTGAGATACCTAAAAATCCTTTTTACAGCAGTCAAGTGTGATTCCTTAGGATTAGCTTGAAATCTAGCACATATGCATGTTGCAAACATTATGTCTGGTCTACTGGCAGTTAGATAAAGAAGAGAGCCTATCATACCTCTGTATTGAGTTATATCAATACTTTTACCTTTCTCATCTTTGTCAAGCTTGGTTGCTGGAGCAATTGGTGTTTTCATGGGAGAGGCTAATTCGATGCCATACTTTTTAAGTAAGTCTTTAATGTACTTGGCTTGGTTTATGAAGATTCCTTCATCAGTCTGCTTTACTTGCAATCCAAGGAAGAAATTCAGCTCACCCATCATGCTCATTTCAAACTTGCTCTGTATAAGCTTATCAAATCTCTTACACAATTTTTCATCAGCAGAGCCAAAAATAATGTCATCAACATATATTTGAACTGATAAGACTTTGTCTTTATGTTTCCTAAGAAATAATGGGGGTATCTACTCTACCTCTAGTGAAACCATTTTCAATAAGAAAGTTAGTTAGTGTTTCATACCATGCTCTAGGTGCTTGTTTAAGACCGTATAAGGCCTTGTCTAATCTATAGACATAATTAGAGAGAGTTGGATTGATGAAACCTGAAGGTTGTTCCACATATACTTCTTCTTGAAGTTCACCATTCAGGAATGCACTTTTGACATCCATCTAAAAGACTTTGAATTTCATCTGAGCAGCAAAGGCAAGGAATATCCTGATGGCTTCTAATCTGGCAATAGGTGCGAAGGTCTCGTCGTAGTCAATGCCTTCTTCTTGAGAGTAGCCTTTAGCCATTAGTCTTGCCTTATTCCTTGTAATTACCCCATCTTCATCCTTCTTATTTCTGAAGACCCACTTGGTGCCAATGACTGGGTGGTTTCTTGGTCTTGGAACTTGTTGATTGATTTCACAATCAAAACATTCGTGCAAGTATACACGGTCAAAAAGTAATAAAGTGATAAGGAAGTATCGTTCCCACGAGGAATTATTTAATAAAAATCACTAAGTACTAGTTCTTAACCAAACTAATTTTATTTAAACAATTGCAAATTGTGATTTTTTTAATTAAGAAAACTAAAATAATCAATTAAAACTATATTACTCTAAAATTAATTCAACTAAATAAAGGTAAAGACTAAATGAATGACTTCAGATAAATAAAGGTTAAGACTACAATATCCCCAATTTATGTACTACAAACCAATTATTCAACTAATCCAATTATTATGCCTACTGAATTGTTAACAGGAATTCTAAGTGTTAAAAGCCCTTTCCCAAGTGATCAGTTAACTTTTATTCAATTCAATTAATCTTGCGATATTCCTATGCAAAATAATTAAATTAAATCCATTAAGTTCCAATCCCAATTTGTTATATGCAGTGAACATATATTCCTATTCAATTCACGACCCTAATTATTCGTCTCATGCAAATAATCAAGCATACATGTTATCATGTCCAGTTCTAACCCTAAATTTCATCTCCCGAATCCTTCTAGAGTAACACGCTAATTACTGGCCAAATAATTAATCAATACGCATAAAACATGATAAACAATTCACCTTGTCATAAATAATTGGAATAAATAAATAATTAATTCATAGGCATAAAAGGTTCAATTAGTAGTCTTAATAAAAGAAATTTAGTTCATTGTCATTGAATTAAAATCAAGAATCCACAACTGAATAAACATTAAAGGATAAAAGTAAGAGAAGAGAAGATAATAGAATCTGTTGTCAGTAGTCTTGAGACTCCTCTTCGGCTCCTACTTTGAATCTTCAATGATCCTCAAGTTACTTCAATCTCCAACAATCCAATATAAACTAGGGTTTATGTTCTAATCTAATGGAGTATTTTATCTAAGCTAATCTATGTAATCCCCCTTTATTTTATACCTTACATCATGTATTTATAGGTTACAAGTCCAATTTTTAGCTTAGGAACAAACCCAATCCAATTTGGAGTAAAAAAAGTTTCAAAATTCGTCCCAAAACACGTCCAAGCTTGACCAATCCTTCCCCAAAGGTTCTTGCCACTGGCAACGGCAACAAGAACATCATTCTAGCGCCCATTTTGCTACAAGCATAGGCCTTGTTTGGGCACCCCGGCGCTGGCCTCTTTTTTGGAAATTTTCTACTCCGACGTCCTTTGGGAAAATGGCCATAACTTCTTCGTCCAAACTCCAATTTTGATGATTCAAGATGTTCCGAAAAGAGGAGACATAGATCTACAATTTTTATTCTTGGAATATTTTGAAATAAGGTCCAAAGAAATTCTGAAATTGGCTTTGAAGTGGATACTATGTAAATGACAAGCCGAAAACGCGAATCTAGCCACCCCAAACGTCGATCCAAGTAACTTTTGTCCCAATTCCTACTAAACAGCGTAAAACATGCATGAATAGACACAAACACTTAAAAACATCCAAAAAATTAAGCTCAAACGCACTCAATTCATGTGTATAAAACTCACTCATCAGAACTAATCTTCACATTTTACTTCTTTAAAATTGATTCAGTTCTTCTTGCATGGCTTTTATCCAACTGGAGTCTTCCATTATGTCTTCTATCTTCTTTGGTTCCATTTGTGATAGAAAGATTAGATAGAAACACTCGTTCTAAGTGGCAGCTCTTGTTTTAACCCTTGCATTTGGATCTCCAATGATTAGATCTTGAGTGCGATCTTTTGCCCATCTGGTTTCTGTTGGAACATCTATCCTGATGTATTCTTGCCTGAGATCTTCAAGATCAATTTCTTCCTCTTGAAGTGGAGGTTCACTGATTTGCGTAGTTCTCTCTACGATCTCCTCCCCTTGCTCGACGATTTCATTTTTTGGGACTATGATCGTGGTGTTAAAATCGATGACCTCGTCTGAATTGTCATTCGTAGTGTCTTGAGACACTGTTTTGTCTAAGTCTGTTTCATCAAAGATGATGTGGATCGAGACTTCAACACTCAACGTCTTCTTGTTGAGCACTCTATAAGCCTTACTATCTGTGGTATATCCGAGGAAGATTCCTTCATCTGACTTGGGTTGGAACTTTGTCAGATACTGCTTCCCATTGTTGAGAATGTAGCATGCACAACCGAATACATGGAAGTAGCTGACATTTGGCTTTCTTCCTTTCCACAGTTCGTAGGGAGTCTTCTTTATCGTAGAGTGTATAAGCGATATGTTCTGAGTGTAACATGCAGTGTTGACATCTTCTACCTAGAAGTATTCAGGCAGATGGGCTGCAGTTAGTAGATTTCTTCCAAGCTCTATTAATGTTATATTCTTTCTCTCAGCTACTCCGTTTTGTTGAGGGGTTTGTGGAGCTGAGAAGTTGTGACTGATGCCATTTTCTGTGCAGAGCTGGTCCATTTCAGAGAAATCGAATTCTCTACCATGGTCACTTTTTATAGCCTTGATTTTCTCCCCTTTCTCATTCATCACTAGTCTGAACATTTTGATTAATTGGGAGCTCGTTTCATCTTTTGAGTTTAGAAAGAACAACCATGTGAATCTGGTGTAGTCATCCACTACGACCAGTAGGTATCTCTTCCCTCCAAGGCTTGTTGTTGGAATTGGCCCAAATAGATCCATGTGAAGCAACTGCAGAGGCTTGTCAATTGAGTTGACAGTTTTGCTCTTAAATGAGCTTCTAGTCTGCTTTCCAAGCTGACAGGCATTGCATGGCCTTTCTTTGATGAAGCTGAACTTGGGTAAGCCTGCTACTAGATCCTTGGAGGCCAGTTTAGACATGCTTTTGAAGTTGAGATGAGATAGTCTTCTATGCCATAACCAGCTCATTTCTTCAGATGCTTTAGCCAAAAAACATATTGTCTCGTCCGAGCTTAGTTGATCAAGATTGACAGTATAGACATTTCCTTCTCTTGTTCCAGTCAGCTTTATAGAGGATGTCTTCAGATCTCTAACTTGACATTGATTATTGAGGAAAGTGACTTGATGACCCTTGTCGCACAGTTGGCTTATGCTCAGAAGATTGTGTTGTAAACCTTCCACATAGGCTACTTTACTGAAGGATACTACACCATTCCCAGCTGAGCCATATCCTCTTATCTTTCCAGAGCTATTATCTCCGAAGATGACTAACGGACCTTCTTTCTATATGAAATTAGACATGAGGGCTTTGTTCCCGGTCATGTGCCTTGAACATCCACTATCCAGATACCAGGTTGTGATTGTGGATCTTGGTTCCTATGGTAAGATAAAACTCTCATTTTGCTACCCATACTTGCATGGATCCTACTTTGTTAGTACCCTTGGGAACCCAAATTTGCTTAATTCTGGGTTTCATATGCATAGGATTATGGTAGCATATTGCAGCCTTATGACCAGTCTTATTATATACAAAACATCTAATATGATGTATGCTTGTATGTGTGTGTGATTCTCCCTCCATTTGGACTTATGTGGGTTCTTAGCAATCCTTCCTTTATACTTATTCTTCTTTTTCCATGTGTCCTTGTGTTTCAAGATTTGTTAAAAGTGAGGCTGAACTCTAATGTTCCTTCCCAGTTGGTTTATGGAGCCGATTTTACTCGACTCTACGACCCTTCGAGGTTGGAGAGTAGGGACTGAGTTACTCTTCTCTCTTCTGAAACCTAGATCATCATGAGATCCTTTATTTCTTGGAACATAGATTGGATCTGAAGAGGAGGGTTGGACTGGTTCTTCCTTCTGTGAGGATTTCATAAATGTAATGCTTCTACTAAAACTTGAAACATTACTAGAGCTAGTTTCCTTTATCTTCTCAACATATGGTTCTGAGGTGGATTCCCCAAAACCTAAACCTATTCTGTCAGATGCACTTCTCTGGCTGGAGATCAGGGAGTCCATGGAAGAAGAGGATTTATTCCATGTAGAGATTGTCTTTTCTAGTTCCTCAATTTTAGAGGTCAGACTTGACTCTTTTTCTGTATTAAGTTCATTGGTCTGTTTTAAGAACTTATTCTCAGCTTCAAATTTGGAGAGAGAGTTAGTGTGAAAAATTTGATTTTGTAATTTTATTTGAATAGTTATTGAATTAAATAAATATTTTTTCGATGATTTAATTATTGGATTAAATAATTAATTGATGAAATTGTGGTAGATTAATTTAATTATGTGTTATATTTATTAAATTAATGTGGAGAATTTTATTATTCAAAGTATGTTTTTAAGTGCGCTTATTGAATTAAATGAAATATTTAATAAGCATAATGTTATTTTAATTAATTTAATAATTAATTAGAGATTTAATAATTTGACATAATTAATAAATGAGAAATTTAATTTTATGACTATGTGAATTAATGAGAAATTGTTATATTTTATTTAAATTAAATTAAATAAGATATTTGATTTATTTTATAAATGGGTGTGACATTATTAAACTATAGTATAAGAGGTTTATCAAATTAAATGGGAATGAACCTTTTAAGGCTAGCCAAACGGAGCCCTATTGGGAGTTAGGCAGTTAACCACGAATTTGATTAATCCACCACAATCAAGTCCGATTTTTATAAATTATATACGTCTTCTTCTTTTATTTTTCTAAGTCTGGCAAAGCAAATCACAGAGAGAAATTGAGAATTTGTTGAGGGAATTTGTGAGTTGTGTGACTGAAGAAGTAATTGAGAAAGGTTTCATCTCTACTAATCTACACTCTACACTAATGGCTTTCAAGTTTCTGTTAAAGTCTCTATAATTGATAATAGCAATAATTGTGTATATATATATATATGATAATATGCTATCATAACATGTTACCTATCATCTTTGTATGTTTTCAGAACATCAATTGCATACAAATTGTTATATTAACGGTTATTAATCTTTCAAAGTATGATTCTGTTATACAATACTTATTCTATTGTATACCTCTTGAGTTTGTTATTCAAATTAAATATCAATTATTGTTGAACCTTGTAAGACTAGTGAACCCTATTGATTTGACTAGTCCATAGTTGATGAGCGTTATAAATTCTAGAATTGTTATTGAGCTTATCCAAACCAAACTTCCTTTGGTGCGGACTCCGATGTCAAACTGAGATGAACAACCCTTTAATAGGGGATTATTTACGCTTAGCGTTAAGATATTATGCACAGTATGGTACTAAGGGTTGATCCCCCTAAGTACGAGAAGAAGAGTCCATAGTCTTATGATTGTTAAAGGTTTCAAGTATAAACACTTGACAACGTATGACATAGTTCAAGGTCTTATGACCCTCAGAAGTTCTTTTGATTCTTGTTATTCATCCTTGATTCAAAAGCTGAGTTTTCTTGTTACAGGAGTTTCTAATTCACTCACATGTTATTATTTTATTGTTGTATTATTACACTTGTGGGCATTCGTGCTCACTCTTGCGTAATAATAACATTGCAGTAAAGAACGAAAGGTCCGACGAGCCTTCTTCTAGCAAAGGCAAGGGCAAGATTAACAAGTGATGAAGACTTATTGTTTATGTGATTATGTATTTATGTTTCAGACTTATGTTAATGATGTGTAAGACTATTATTTATTTATATTTCCACATTTGAGATTTAAGGTTAGCATGACCTGGGATTTATGTATTGAATTCAGATAATGTAACTCCTTAAGGAGAGGATTTATTTCTATCTATTTATACTTTCATTTATTACAGGTAGATAGACAAATGATGTTTGTATAGTGAACACCAAATCATGTGGGAATTGAAGTACCCAGATTTGGGGGTGTCACAAGTTGGTATCAAAGCTGTAGGTTATGAACCTTAGGTGGGGGAACAACTGTAACACCCCGAAATCCGGTCTATCTTCACACCCGAATTCCGTACGTCACGTACATCATTCATCCAAACATACATCATTATATACTGAAATATAATAACATACATTCTAAATTCCCAGGTTCTAAAACCTTATAACCTTTCTCATTACAAATAATGATAATTACATTATTCCTTTCATCTTATAAGAGTGACTTTTATCCGCCACCAAGGATACATAACAATTCATTAAACTAGTCTATAGTTTAATTTTCATCTTTCTACATTACAAGTCTTCACTTGATCTTTTCGCTCATTCAAATTCTGAATGGCACTTCATCTGGATACCGTCAGCTTGATCCTTACGGGATCCTTAAGTTCTTCTAACATCGTTCGCTGAAAATGTTTTTATTTAAAGCAAGTTTGAGCATTTAATTGCTCAGTAAGTCATAACAGTTGAACATACAACTTCAAGAGTTTAACATTCCTTTGGAGATTCGATAACCGAACAAAGGTTATGAAATAGCTTGAACAATAGGAATAATCTCGATTCCTATCATTTTAAAATATTAGTCATATTCACTTTGAAATACTTTCATTCTCTACTCTCTTTCATACACATTCTGTCTGGCTAGAATCAATAGCCTAGACTTAACAATAACGATTCATGTATAAACCGAACATGCTCATATTGAATAGCCAATCACGTAATGCTTCATATCATAGAAACACCGGCGTTCACATTGTGGCTCAAGGCCTCATACATTCTACCACCTTGTACAAATATCTCACATTCAAGATATGTAGACGT
Source organism: Panax ginseng (assembly GCA_020205605.1). Classification (NCBI taxonomy): domain Eukaryota; kingdom Viridiplantae; phylum Streptophyta; class Magnoliopsida; order Apiales; family Araliaceae; genus Panax; species Panax ginseng. The sequence goes on from CM035132.1 coordinate 137,087,295, forward strand.
AACTTCTCAAGTTCAACATCTGAGAAGTTTAATAAACTAGCATTCATTTAAAATATGAATGAAGTTAGGAAACTTGCCTTACGCACAGCTACAGCTTACGCAGAACTGCTCATTCCATTCCCCATAACACATAAGGAAATAACACATACACCAATAAGTCATATACTTGACTTACACATTGGTTTACTTAACTTTACTTCTTAGGGTTCACATTCTTGCAATATAATTTTACGCGACTAACTTTCATTACCGGTTTATGGTTTCATGACATATGGAGATGTCTTACTCAAAACGTTCATCATCTTTGATGATTCACGGCTTATCTTCTTCTTATAACTTCTCTAGGACTCAAAGACACATCGCTTCTCTACTAGTAGTCCATATGGTACTGAAAGTGGTTTCCCACAAACAACCAACAAACAAGTTCCCGCCTCATCTAGACCGCCATCACAAAGAGTTAGATCGGTTGCCGCCCAGATATACCTTCGCTCTCCTCAAGGAATTGTTTAGCCCGCGCCCCATATGTCAACCATCAAAGGTTACGATTGTACCACAACCTAAACTTATTTTAACTTATACGAACTATTAACTATAATGTTCGTTAAGTCAATTTCTTATTCCTTTTGGCTTTCTGACAACTAAATGCCATACCTCAGGATTCATTCTTATTCGACTCTCATTCGACTTTCAATACTCTTATTACCGTTCGTTACGGATTTGTTGATAATTCATATCTTACTTACTACGTTCATCAACGTCTACGTCATATAACCAGGGTATACTTAGAACGTTCGTCCAACATGAATACAATTTACAAGGATCGTTTACGTATTCAATGTTCACGTTTCTCATCTCTTAATTTCTCATTCAACCTTTACTCGAGGTTTTAATCGCTTTCAATCGTTATCCATCCCATGAACCCCATGTTCATTATTCGTTATTAATGTCAAAGCCATACAGATCATTGTATGCTAAGACCGATCATTCATCGCAACAACGTTGCATTCACAGCGTCTATACGCTTTACATTCATCTCACATTACTATGACATAACATCGAAATGTTATTCATTACCCTCGTCACTCAACGTCTAAGGAATCACAATTATAGCAATCCCTCACGTTCATTTATAGCGACTACGGTCCCCGGATATCGGTTCCGTAACCCGCGTTCACCTTCTTATAATCTCGTTTAATCTTTTCGTTCAACCTTCATTAAAGGTTTAAAACACTTGATTAAGTGTTACATTAGGTGAACTACATGTTCATATTTCTTTCTTGCACATCCCCCAGCAGTTGAGCACTTAAAAAACTCATTACTAGCCTTTTTCCCTGAACCGGCGCTGCGGCGCCACTCTCTTCACTAAGACTTCACACACGGAGTTAGTTACTGTTCTGGCTTCTCCTATCTCAAGGCCGCAAAAGACCATCTTACAAGGCATGTCTGGCGCCGCGGTGCCAAGCCCTTCTTCTCAAAAATTTTTCTAAGTGTTAACTTCATTTTTAGACGTTTACTTTTTGATCTCATAATTTCTTAGTTATAACTCAGAATGAGGTCGTTCCAAAGCCATTTTCTTCCTTATCTTATGTACATTGATTACCCATGGATAGAACTTCGTTCTGAATTTGTTAACATGCCATTTAATTGGCTTAATCTTTGTTCTTCGTTCGTTTTATGTTTTTAACATTCTTCGTTCGTTCGTCCGTAATTCGGTCATCCGAACTTGGAATTCATTTGTTCTTGAGTCTACGACTCATGTTTTATACGTTCTCTTAGTTTCTCATGAAACCCTACACGTTCAAGTTCATTTACTAACTTTCTAATTCTCGCTCATCTTTTACGAAATTTTTGCCATAACTTCGTTATAGCTCCGTTTTAATCCGTTCTTCATGAACGTTTCTACCGTTCCTAACCAAGCAATAAGCATCTAACTTATATGATATGGATTTAAACTTGTCCATCAACAACAATTATACTACGATGGTTTTAAATTTGTCCATTAACAACGTTCTTTATGTTCTTCGTGTGTTCTTCGTGTTCTTCGCGTGTTCTTCGTGTTCTTCGTTCGTTCTTCATTTTTAATCGATATTTTGGATTACAATTTCACTTTTTCTTGGAATTTGATGTTATAAAACATCATTCCTTACTTATTTGACCTACTCATTCATAAGATTTATTCGGATCGCTCAAAATCCTTACGAATCTTATACTTCCTTAAGAAATTTATAAAATAAACTTCTAATTCTTATTTCTTCATTTTCTTACGATTTCAACCATATTAATTTATTCTCAATATCTTTTACTCCTTATTCTCATTAAGCTATGTTTTTAACATAAAAACTTAAAGAAAATTATATAGAAGTTAGGTTTTCGGATTACCTTTCTTCTTTAATCTTCCTTCGTCGGACAATGTTTGCACTCGGGCAAGCTTTTCCTTCTTCTTCTCCTTCTCTTCCCCCATCCGAACTCTCTCTTTCTCTCTCAAGTTATAGGATTTTCAAAATCCCATTCAAATGAGATTAAGCTTCATATTTATAGATTTTCAAGGCTAGGGGCAAAATAGTTATTTTGCCCCTAAAATCACTATTCACACCTCCTTACTTCCACCTCCTTACTATTCACGAAACTTAGCCTGTAAGTTACGTGGTTCCGTCCTTCGGGTTTCGTCCGACAGTTTTAAAAACTGCGATTCTCGGAATTCAAATATTTTTGGATATTTCGTCTTTCCTTTATCGATTAACTTTTACGTATTCTTCGGATTCCCGAAAAACTGAAAAACACTTTTTGGTGTCAAGCGTTTTCCTTCACATTTTCCCCTAACGTAGCTAAACAAATAAAAAGTACATAACAATACTTTTCGCCATTTTTATTTTGTTCGATTTCTGCATGTTTTTCGAGAAAAAACTTTTATCGGCTTACTTAACTTTTCATGACATATTATCGTCAAATATTTCGATGGAATGTCATTCTGACATACCGAACTCTCGAAATGACTTAGGTTATTGAAACCCTAACCATTAGGGCTTTGTCAAATGAATAGTGCCTATTTCGTCTTTTTCCCTAAAAATATTTTTGTCTCCGAATTTTTTTTATTTTTGTCTTGAAAATTCTTACTCGTTCAATCTAGCTCGTAGCCAGAATCCTCCCAATTAATAATCATTCTAGGTTATAGAACGATTAATAAATACATCGCACAAAATAATATTAATAAAAATTCATTTTTATTAATAACTAATTCTTTAAATCTTAATTTCTAGACAATCCGGATTTTCGGGTTGTCACAATAACCTTAGGTAGTAGCCTTATAGGAGATCGAGAACATTGTGGTGGTAAACTCTTATCGAGTTCTAAGAAATGAATTCCTTAATTCATTGAAGATAATAAAAGACTTTACGTGCTTATGTGATAAACTTATGTGCTCGCGAGTATTAATTGGTAATCTAAAACTTAAAACTGTGTTGTCAGGATGTCGGATGTTGGATGATCTAGTCGAGCTGGGGAGGAGGAACCCCGAGTACCTACGGAGGAAGAGCCCCGAGACATTCATGTCGTCAGGGAGCAGTTGGTACAGAGAGAGCCATCTCCTTTGATTACTGTTGTTGGTTAGGAATACTGAGATTTGAGAGAAGAATTTGGGTACTGCCAGTACCAGAGATTAAGGAAGACATTTTGAGCGAGGCTCATAGCTCACGATATTCGATTCACCCTGGTAGTATTATTGGGTAAAATCTATATACGCACAACACGCAAGTATATGTGGTCAACAAGTAATATAGTAATTAGTAGAGTATCGTTCCCACAGAGACAAATTAGTAAGAAACTTAACCTTATAATTACCAATTTTCTATTAATCCTAATTTTATTAAACTATTCAATTCAATGATTAAAATTATAAAAACTAAATTAAGAAATAAATAAACTACCACAAAAAAATCACAAATATCAAAATCTGGAATTTCAATCAATTAATGGAGAATTAAACTTATGATTTCACCCTAAGCTTCACTCTGATTTCTACACCTTTATTCCAATTCAAATCACTATCACAGTTTATTAATCAAGAACACGAATGTAGTACTAGCCACCTCTCGATGCAGTAATACCATATTAACTTAAATCTACAATTTAGATAGAAATAAGTTAAACACCTTAATCAACTAACTCACTATATCTCTATGTGAATTATAATTAACGAATGATTAAGATTAAGTTCTCTATCCAATTACATGCGATGTCAATCATATCTCTACCTTAACATTCATCACGATTCTGCTACTCACAAAATTCATGAACACATGCTATATTAACTAAGTCTAGACTAGAATATCCTCTCTCGATTCCATACAAATCCACAAAGAATTGTTGATCAGGCAATTCATAAATTCAAGCTCAAATTAATATAGATAAACTGGAAAATAGCTTATTAAACTAGAAATCAAAGTTTACAAAATCATCGTATCACTTAAGGATCCACCATAAGCCTAAAAAGTGAATTAGTTCATCATAAATGAAATAACAACTGAATAATTCAAAGATAACATTCTTTCAATTACAAATAAAAGACTAAGAAGAAGAATAGTGAAAAACACCCTTCACGTAGCATAAATCTGCAATCGTCTCGAAAATCTCTTCAAAATCTTCTGTAAGACCCCAACTTTTATGAATAAAGATGAATTTTTTATAAATATCATTTTTAAATATTATGTAGTGAATTTGATATAATGTTATAGTTGTGGGTAATATTTATAAATTTTGTAAAGTACGCAAGTTGTTATATAATATTCGATTGGTCAGGGAATATTCGTTTTAACAGGGAATATTCGTATGACGGCACAATCATTGGTGGACCCCACAATGGAATTATTGTCGGATTGAGAAAACAACAAAAATATTTTTTATGAAAATAACGGCGGAAGTTTTACCGTTAACTGTTGAAACACCCAGTGTTAAAAGTATAGTAATACGCATGGTTGCATAGTAGCACATGGTATTGATTATTGATGCTTACGTGAGAAGTCACTCAATTTTGTTTAATTATTGCTACAGTAATTGCTGCATAGTATCTATGCTATTTGATTCAATTATTGTTGATATTTTATATATTATTAAATTAATAATTGAGACGATAAAGTTATTCATACTACTATTTGCAATATTGACAATGTCTAGAAGTTATGTCAAGGAGAGGTTTGATCACCTAATTGCGCGCTAATAAGGAGAAATTCTTATTGGAAAGCCCCCTCTTTCCCTGGAATGACCTGATTGTTAAATATTGCGAATTATAATAATGATGATAAATGTTGTTAAAAATATTGAGGTAATTTTTATGAAGTTTGGCGTATTATTTGGACCTCCCATTTACCCGTTTTTCAAAATAATCAGTGGAAAGTTATTCAATATATATATATATATATATATATATATATATATATATATTATAATGGGTGTGGTGGGTGATGAATTTGGTGGGTATGTGTGAATTACGTATGGGGAGGGAGTATTTATATTATTTAAGGATAATGGAAGTTGACAAAATAAGGTGGGGGGGGGGGGGGGGGAAGCCTACAAGAATTTATCACGGAGGGTGTTATTTTTCAAACACCATGTGCTTATATATATATATATGTTATTTTTGTTTTTACTTGATATTTGTAATTCGATTATTGCGTATAACATCTGTGACTGCTAAAGTTCATCCGTGAAATTATCATTCAGCGCACCTGTGATCAAATAGTATCCTTTCCATTCTCCTATAAATAGGATGCTTAGTTAGAATTGAAAATCACACCAGAATCAGAGAATTCTTCTTCTATAATATTGAGCATATTTCTTTAGAGTTTTAGAAAGCTTTGAGCGTAGAAAATAGTGAAAGTTTTCTTCAAGAATATCTCCGCTATACCAGTTGGAATACTCTTCTTTTCAAGGTAAGGGATGTTATTTTTGTTCAATATTCACTTGAAATAATATTTTCTTCCATACTCTGTAGTATGTAAGTAATATTATTTCGTTTTAGATTTCGAATTCTATACTCGTTTTGTTAAAATTTTGGCTTCTAAACTCCATGAAATTAGTAGAATATCCTTGATATTTGCGCTTCATCCAATATCTTTTCATGGAAATTATTCTGAGCATTCTTGATAAGTTTTAACTTTTTCATGCTAGAGTACTATTCACGGGATTACTATTCTCGAAGTACTATTCATGGGGTACTATTCACTCGAGTACTATTCACCCGGGATACTATTCATGATAAAAATTGATTCATTTTCGGTCCAAATTATTTTTGGTACAATATTATTCTTGAATTTTACTCCACAAAGCAGTATCATGTTGACAATTTGGACGTTATTGATTTATGGATAAATTAAATTATAAATATTGAAAAATTTATCCTTGAACTTGTTTTATTGAATTCTTATATCATTGTCATCATCCTCATGTTTGTATTATGTTTAAAGTCATCTGTGGCCTGTAGTGCTTAGATAGACTTGGTATGATTATGACAAGGGATTATTCGGTATAATCATGACCGTAATGTTACAGATGTTGTGGTAAAAGTCCTCATTGGCCCGTAGTGCATTGATGGATGCTTGTTGGCATGATCATGACCATTGATGAAAACATGAATATCCTTGGTAGTAGAAAAGCGTGGATGATGTGGATTATTTATTAAGTCGAGTCTCAAATGATAAAAGTGAAGAAAAACCTTTTAAATCATAGAAGATAGTAGATTTTATGTTCTACTTGACTCTTTTAATGGATTTCTTGTTCCGCTGCAGTTAAACTTGATGTTTATTGTATTTTATCAGTTTAACACTATTAAAGGCTAATGATAAATTTATTCTGCATTATCTTAGCCATAATATTTCTTATTGGGCTAGTTGAACTCACCCTTTTGCTTTCATTGTTCTCTTCAGGAAATGAGAACGTAGCCGGGACTAGTCGGGGAACGGAGAGACAGTCCTGATGTTTTCATTAGTAGTCCTCACTATTCTATGAAATAGTGTGATAATAAATGTATTGAGGACTCCATTTGAGTTTGAATACTGTCTAGAAGACAATATTCATATTAAACTCTCAGTTTATGTTTTGTCATATTTTACACGACAGTTGTATTATTAAGTTGTATTTGAATTTTATACCATGTATTTGGCGACTAAAGATGGGTGATGTATACCTATTTTGGGGGCGTCACAGTTGGTATCAAAGCTTAGGGATATGATCCCTGGCTGAGATGTGAGACAAGAACTAGGAGGGGAGAGATGGGGAATTCCTTCGCTAGTATGACATACCTAAGTTTAATTAATATTTAATTGGTCGGTCAGAATATAGGGATACTATGTTGCATGTCAATTAAACCTTGTTTTGTGGCTGTATTTGAAAATAACATCCGAGAATGTTGAGAATAGCAATGGAGCACAGGAGACCGTTGAGTCTCCACAGATCAATAATCAGGATAATGTCAATCAGGAAGGCAACAATCGTAATGAAAACAACAACATTGATCAAATGATGAACAATGGAATGTTCATAGACTTTATGCAATTCATGCAACATCAGGCGAGAGCGGCTCTTGTCCAAAATGCAAGTGGAAACACTGGCAACTCTCGGACGGTCACCGGTTGCTATGAAAAACTGGAATTGATCTCTGTATTATCCTTGTGTGTATGTTTAACTCGTTGTTAATTGAGTAATATACATCCAACACACATTTTTGTCAAAGTTCTAAGCTCATTAGAGTTCAATTGCAATCCAAATGCCAACAAACCATGTTCCAACAGTGTTTTCAAAGACATCAGAGACTCAAGAATGAGACCCCCGCTCGACGGGTATAAGTTTAAACAGTTCATTGGCTGCACCCTTTTGTTAGTTCTTTGTTGAAGACCCCGCTTTTACGGGGTACATATGCAAAGGGCCCCACCGACGGGGTAACTTCTGCTAGATGACTTTGCTAACTTCATGTTTACTTCCAGAAATGCTCCGAATGACTTCAATTCTTCGTTAAATGCCACAACAACCACCCTACACATAAAAGAACACAAAAAAATAAAAACGAACATGAAAACAAGAAAATAGCAACGATTAAGCGTGAAATGGACAACGATCCGTGGATATGAAATCCACTTATCAAAATCCCCCAAACTTAAACCGTGCTAGTCCTCAAGCACAAAACAAGCTACATGCTATGTAATGCAATGAGATGGAATGTATATTATCTAGATAATCACGAGTCCAACAGTATCACAGAATCAAAATTATCTCATTAGCCTCAGAGAAAACAAGCATACTCTACATTATTAATCACCAACACCAATCCACAATTCCTTATTAATTCTCAAAACTTAAACCATTATCACTGGTATAGTGTGCGTGTGTGTTCAACATCCATGATAATTGATACGGACTCAAATTCAATACATAACTAATTTCTTAGAAGGAATCATACAACACAAACTTAAAAATTTCAAAAATAAGCCAATTCCAACTAAAACTAAGCAAAACCATATTCAAGGGTTCATGCAGGGTACTTATACTTCATTTATATTATTTTTTTTTCTTTTAGACGGGGGCTTTTTGTTCTTTTCCCATTTTATTGTTTTTTTAGATACATACATGACTGTGCAATGTCTCATCCCATTAGGCTAACAAAACTACCCCTTAGCGAGCTTTCGACCAATGACTCCCAGACCATAAAAGACCTTAGGGCACTAGGTGTAAAGATAATCCCCTCGGGCGTACTTGCTCAAGTAACAACGGCCCCAAAACAAGACTAGTCACTATATAATTTTTTTTCTTTTTTTTAAAGCTTATATACCCCACATATAATCCCCTAAACTTAAGTTCTTGCCTAATTTTCGCCTTTACTGCCTATCCTTGTCATTTTCTCATTTACCCTAGCATTATCCTTTAGAAACTATTTATGTATCAATTTGAACTGACTAGTCAACAAAGATGTTATTAGCGTGCTAACCTTTATATACCAGCTTCAAACAAGCGCAAGATTCAATTCACAATACAAATTATATCATAGTTCTAATAATCAATGCTGTATTGGTTAGTTTATTCTCAATCTCATCATTGGCCCACAAATAACACGAACTACAACACTGTTGGACATATGCAAACATAATATTTAACTAATTTTTTTTCTTTTCATTTTTCTTCTTTTTTTTATATCATAACATATCAAAATGCATTAATAATAGAATTAAAAACAATGTAATAACAAAAATAACCTAAACTACTATGTATGCACTTAAGCTATTATGCAACTATGTGACTTATATGTATGCAACATCATAATTCCTAACTAATATGCAAAACTATAATGCAATGACAACTGTAAGCCTAACCAATAACATATCCATGCAAACAAGAATTTAAATCCCCCAAACTTAAGTAATACAATGCCCTCATTGGATGAATAATCGCAATTTAGTGTGTGAGGACTTCCCTGTAATCGCCTAAGTCTGGGGAGGTGGTGGTTGATCTTCTTCTTTTGAATCACTTGGTGGAAACCTCGACATTGACATGGGTGGCTGATATGGAAATTGTGCAGCTGGATTGAAGCTTTGAAGTGTCGTGTTGAGTGAAGCGAACAACGTGTTCATAGCATCAAATATGTGGTCTTGCCTCAATGCGAGCCGCCGTATCTCCCGACATGCTGCTTTGTTGTGTGAATCCATTTGACGTTGAAAGTTAAGGAACTGAGGACTGGATAATGCCTCGGTCTGCGGTACCTGCTCGGTTCCTGACGTGTCTGCAGCATCAACTTCGTCCTCCGAAGCCGATGGAAAAATAAAACCCAGTCCTTGAGGATGGGAATCACCCCCGGCCCATACTGAATACCGCGCTATCATTCTGGAGTCTAGTAACGCAAGAAACATCTGTGTGGGTTCATCGTCAGACCATCTCACACCCGCTTGGTGACACAACCCACATATGAGTGATGGGTGTGGCAAGCTGTTGGTCATTTTACCGATCAATATATGCGTGCAAGTATACACGGTCAACAAGTAATAAAGAGTAAGTAAAGTATTGTTCCCACGGAGAATTAACTAATAAAGTTTACCAAGCACTAACCCATAAGCATTTCAATCTTATTTAAATAAATGATACAATATAGTGATGAAAACTATGAAATTAAATAATACTAACTATCCCTAGAATGAGACTAGATAATGAAGACCTGAGATTACAATTTCATTTATTGAATAATTTAAATCAACGCACTCCCTGTTAAGCCAAATTACTTGCACTGGATTATTAGTCGAAAACACGAAAGTAAAGTACAGCCATATCTCAATGTACCATACCCATATCAAATATAATCCCCAGTTGAAAGAATACACATGAACACCCAAATTACCTAAACCACTATATGTAAGACCCCGAATTTTATAATTATTATTTAGTAAATGGTTAAATTGATAAAAAGTTAAAGTTAAGGGTGATATATGAAAATTTTCAAAATAAGCAAGTGGCTATAAAATATTCATTTTGTCGGGGAATATTCGTTTGGTCATGGAATATTCTTGTTGTCGGGGAATATTCGTACGACGACGCAATTATTTGTGGGCCCCATAACAGAATAGCTGTCGGATGAAGAAAATGACAAGTTTGAGTTTTTATAAATAACGACGTAGTTGTTACCATTAACACTGTTGGAATACTCGGTGGTTAAAATACAGTAATACGAGTGGGTGCACAGTAGCACACGGTATTGAACAATATTTTTGAATTATTGATTCTTACGTAAGAAGGCACTACTCAATAATTCTTACAGTAATTACTGTTCAATATTTTATTTTATTGATTCAATAAATGCTGCGTTGATATTTTATATTATTGTTGTTTCAATAATTGTTATGCACAGTATTTCCCATTATCAGATCAATAATTCATATTATTTGAATAATATTATCTGATAGCATTATTGGCAATGTCTAGAAAGTTCTGTTAAGGATAGGTTTGGTCACCTAATTGCGCGCCAGTAAGGAGAAATCCTTATCGGAAGCCCCTCTTTCCTGAACTACCGGTTGTCATTATTGTGATTACGTAATATTATTTGTGAATAATTAATTATTGATTTATATGATAAGGAAATATTTATTTGATATGAATATAAATGATGGATTTATTTATGCGGTTATAAATGAAGGAATTAGTGTTGAGGGGTTTTATCAGTATTTTGTCGGAATGGAGGTATTAAAAATCAAACTAGTGCTCTTGTGATATATTGCGTGAGTTATAATTTTAATCCGACCGTTTGATCGTTGTGATTTTTGGATATGTTATACATATATAATTTGAGTATATATCCACAAATTTTGAACCGTTAAAAATTAACGTATGATTTGTTATGAATTTTAAAAGGTGTAGAAAATCGTCCGTTTGTGGATTTCGGATATTGTTTTTTGGGAATTTGGAAAAACTTAAAGCTACAAAGTTGTAGAGAATTCGATTTCGTGTGGAATGGACATATAATTCGTATTTTTCTGATAAAAGGGCTATTTATTATGAATTATTAAAGTTTTTGATTATTGTTTAAATGATAAGATATTTTGGAAAATTCTAGAATGCGTGGGCCCCACCTATGGTTGGTGAAGAAATGTGCTAAAATTCTAATTCAAATGTGGTTGGTGGCAATAGTAGCAGGTAAAGCCATCAGGTAGCAGGTCAAGTCTGCTTCGGCGTGCTAGCATTTTCCTATAAATAGAGTGATGAGTTAGAATTGAAAATCACACCAGAAACAAGTTTTCTTTCTCTCTATATTATTGAGCGTATTTTTGTGAGTATTTAGATACTTTGAGAGTTGTTATTCAGTACAAGGTTCCTTCGACTTTTCATCCGATATTCCAATCAGAAGTACTGCTCTTTTGAGGTAAGGGATTTCAAGGGTTATTATGTTTTTTAGTTTCAAATTTTTTCTGAACCTTCAAAAATTCTGAAAAAATTTGAAATGATATTTTGATGAGTTTTCTTGATTGTGCCCAAAAATGGCGATTTTTTGATGTATAGATTAGGAGTTATGGATTTTATGAGAAAACACTATTTTAAAAGTAAACGCTTATAACTCCTTGTGGTTAACTCCAAAATTGGTGAAATTTTTATTGGAAGTACATCTATATAACATCAGTATATTCTGTAAATTTTGGAATTTTTGGAAAAAAGTACAATTTATGATAAATGTCTAAATATTCGGCAGTTTTGGCCATGTGAAAAATAGTAAATGAATTTTAAAAATTCCGAGAAAAATATTTGTTCAATATGGGACTATATTCTGCTAAATCTCAGAAAAAAAATATTTTTGGGTATGATTTGGTATTTTTCATGAAAATTAACTAGTTATGAGTAAATGGATTAAATATATGAGACCCCAGATTTTATGAATAAATATTTAATTTTTCTTGAAATAATTTTTTAAATATTATGGTGTGGATTTGATATAATATTATAGTTGTGGGTAGTATTTAAAATTTTGCAAAGTATGCAAGTTGTTATAAATATTCGATTGGTCGGAGAATATTCTTTTTGTCGGGGAATATTCGTACGACGGCACAATCATTGGTGGACCCCACAACGGAAGCACTGTCGTAGTTAGAAAACAATAAAAATATTTTATGAAAATAACTACGGAGGTTTCTGAAATTAATACTGTTGAACTACCCTAAGTAAAAGTACGATGAATACGCGTGGTTGCATATAAGTAGTACACTAATTGATTATTGATGCTTAAGTGATAAGTCACTCATTATACTTTGCATTATTGCTATAGTAATTGCTGCATCATATCTCTCATATTATTGATTCGATTATTGTCATAGTATCATCTGCATAATATGTTATTTTATTAAATCAATAATTGAGACGACAAAGTTATTCATATTATTAAATTGCAATATTTACAATGTCTAGAAGTTCACATCGAGGAGAGGTTTGGTCACCTAATTGCACGCCAATAGGGAGAAATCCTTATTGGAAAGCCCCCTCTTTCCTGGGAACAACCTGGTTGTTAAATATTGTGAGTTATAATATTAATGATGAATAAGTTTGTGTTAATTAAAGATGAATTTGATAGTTTCATTGTGTTGGGATTATTTGTGTTAGTAGAAATCGACATCTATTTCGATAATAATTGATGTCTAGAGGTTATATTGTTCAATCGGATATTCGGGGCACTTTTTGTGTCGGAGTACTATTCACGAGTTACTATTCACGAGTTATTATTTATGAGTTACTATTCACGAGTTACTATTTATGAGTTACTATTCATGAGTTACTATTCATGGGTTACTATTCATGAGTTACTATTCCCTAGTTACTATTCATGAGCTACTATTCACGAGTTACTATTCACGAGTTACTATTCACCCAATTACTATTCACTCTAGTATTGTTCACTCGGGTATTTGGGTACAATATTATTCCATGAGGAGATGTGCTAATTTTTCTGACCGTTGGTTGAAATTAAAATAGTAAATCAATATGGATCGTTGATTTAAAGTCTTAATAGTAACTTGTCCCTTCAATATTACCAAGGGTTAATTGCCCCTTCACAAATAGTAGTTGTCTCTTCAATATTACCAAGAGTTATTTGTCTCTTCGGTGTTCCAAGGGTTAATTACCCCTTCGTAAATAGTAGTTGTCTCTTCAATATTAACAAGAGTTATTTGCCTCTTTGGTGTTCCAAGAGTTAATTACCCCTTCGCAAATAGTAGTTGTCTCTTCAATATTACCAAGAGTCATTTTGACCCTTCGTTAAGACCAAGAGCCACTCTCAGTTTTTTGATAAATAGAAGCTCATTCCTTCATTATTTCTTACGAATTCACTAAAAATCTAGAGAGAGAAATTATAGAGAGAAAGAAGAAAAGTGTTCTGTCACTTCACTATTTCGATATCCAGTGTCCTTTACGGTAAGGGATATTATTTGTTATACCCGTTAGGGGTGTTATTCTTTCTTATTCACGAAGAGAACTTCTGTTATTCCATTCTTTATTATTTGGTTGGAATAACCTTTATACGCGGCATACCCTATACATAACCTGTATACGCGGCATACCCTATACTTGGTGAAATCCTTATGTTATTCCATTCTTATTTATTACATTGAATAACTTTTGTATACGCGGACTCCCCTATACTTGGTGAAATCCTTATATTATTCCGTCTTTATTATTCTGTTGGAATATCCTGTCTGTGTGTTTTACACCGGACCTGGTTCCGTCTTTATTATTCTGTTGGAATAACCTGTCTATGCGAAGTACCGCATTCATGGTGATTTCTTTTCTTATTCCATTCTTTATTATACTCAGTTGGTTAAAGTTTTAACTTCTATACTCCATGAAATTAGTGGAATATCCTTGATATTTGTGCTTCATCCAGTATCTTTTCATGGAAATATTCTTCTGAGCATTCTTGAATTTTACTCTACAAAGAAGTATCATGTTGACAATTTGGACATTATTAGTTCCTGAACAAATTAATTCATGAACTTGTTTTATTGAATTCTTATATCATTGCCATCATCCTCATGTTTATATTTTTTGAAAGTCATCTGTGGCCTGTAGTGCATAGATGGACTTGGTATGATTATGACCATGGATTATTCGGTATAATCATGACCGTAATGTTACAAATGATGTGGTAAAAGTCCTCATTGGCCCGTAGTGCATTGATGGACAGTTGTTGGCATGATCATGACCATTGATGAATACACGAATGTCCTTGGCCCGTAGTGCATGGATAATTTGTGGTCATGATACTAAAGAATATCCTTGGTCGTAGTGCAGGGGTGATTTGATGATGTGGATTATTTATTAAGCTGAGTCTCAACGATAAAAGTGATGAAAAACCTTTTAAATCATAAAAGATAGTAGATTTCATTCTCTACTTGACTCTTTTAATGGATTGCTTGTTCCTCTGCAGTTAAACTTGATGTCTATTATATTATCAGTTTAACATTATTGAAGACTATTGATAATTTATTCTACATTATCTTAGTTATAATATTTCTTACTAGGCTAGTTGAGCTCACCCTTTCTTTCACTGTTCTCTTCAGGAAATGAGAATATAGCTGGGACGAGTTGGGGAACGGAGTGATGGACCAGATGATAGTATTAGTAGTCCTCACTATTCTGTTAAATAGTGTGACAATAAATGTAATGATGACTTATTCTGAGAGTGGATATTGTCTAGAAGACGATTTGTATTAAAACTCACGACTCCCTTGTTGTATTTTTAAAGATTGTATTTGTATTCGTACCATGTATTTTGCAACTCGTAATAGGTGATGTATACCTATTTTGGGGCGTCCACAGTTAGTATCAAAGCTTAGGATATGATCCCATTGAGATGTGAGACAAGAACTAGGAGGGAGAGACGGGGAATTCCTTCGCTAGTGTGACCTACCTATGTTTATTTGGTATTTAATTGGTCGGTCAAAGTATAGGGATAATATGTGATATGTTATTCAACCCTTGTTTTGTGACAGTGTTTGCGAATGACATCTGAAAATATTGAGATAAGCAATGAAGCACATGAGACCATTGAGTCAGCTCAACCAAAAGGTAACGACCAACAACACGATAATAATCATACCGGTGGCAACGACCATCGGAACAACGATAACCATCGTGAAGGAAATTATCATGCCAAGAATGGTAACCACTTCGGTGGTAATCATGGCCAAGGTAATAGAAGTGGAAATTTCAAGAAGAGAATGTCATTTAGCTCGATTTTGTCGTATAATGAAGTCAAGTCCAGCTGGGACGGTGGCACCAAAGGCGGATACGGACAACACAAAGTCGGTGGTTTCGTGGAGAGCATTTTTTATGACTTCTCAAAAGCGAGTAACTTAACGGTTTAGCACGGGTTAGTTAATTATAAATTGATGAAGTCTATACCTTATAAGATACCGGTTCTACCCATTATTTTATCTCTTTTGCTTGCGTTCAACGTTTAAATTTGACTCTGGAGAAGTTAGACTTTGACTTATTGGTTGAAACTTTGTTAGTAGGAGCCTTCGTTACCTCCACTATTTATAAATCTTGTTGATTCAAATCAACATTTTCACGTTACCTGTCGATCTTATCTCTTTGAAAATATTTTCCTTTGATGTGATCTTAGGAATCGATTGGTTAACTACTCATCATGCTTTTCGTAAGGTTGTTAGCTTTTATATTCATAACCAACCTGTTATGCGAATTCAAGCAACCAAACCACTAAAGTCAATTACTGTCATATCAAGCCATAAGTAAAGAGCCCTGATCCTTTCGTTGTTGACTTCCTTGTGTGGAGTGCACCAAAGCCAGACTTTCTGTAGGCGACATCGTGAATGAAGATGGCAAGTTGATAGGTATCATTATGAGGTACTACCCAGGTTAAGAGATAGAAGTCACAATTGGTATCAATGTGACGTACTATCCAAGTCTTGGATGAGGGTCACAGTTTTGAATGATATTTATACCGTTAATAAATTTCCTAACGTATTCTTGAAGACTTCCTAGCCTACCCTTAGAGCGTGAAATCGAATTTTGTATTGACCCCAGTACAAAATCCATTTCTTAAACCCTCAAATATTTCTTCAACTAAAACGAACATAACATACGCCAAAGACGTTGGCTCGAGCTGTTGAAGATTACGATCGTACCATTCAATATCATCGGTGAAGAGAGAACGTGGTAGCTGACGCGTTGAGTAGAAGATCGTATGCATTTATGAGTGCGATGTTTTTAACACAAAAACCCATTTCGTATAACTTACAAATGATGAAAATAGAGTTAAAGACTCTAGGGACCCACGTGAAGATAACGAATATACGAGTAGAATCGATAAAGTTAAATCCGCTCAAGCTACATACTTAGAGCTGATGAATGAAGAAGGTTCAAGAGGGCGTTATTCTAGAAGCAAGAATTGACGAAGAGAGGAAATCACAACCCTCGATTTAATTGGCCCATTTGAAATCCTCGGTCGAGTAGGAACTGTGGCTTATAGATTCGTTTTGCCACCAAGTATGTCGCATGTTCATAACATTTTTAACGTATCGACGTTACGTAAATATGTGGACGACCCGAACCACATTATTGATTTAGAACCGGACGAGATAGCGGATAATTTAACGAATGAAGATGTACCTGTTAAAATCCTGGAATATATTCTACGCTTAAAGGTTATACCTCAAGAGTTAGAATCTGAAATAAAGTTAAGGTATCCTCACCTCTTCGGCATACCAGGTACGTACGTAAATTTCGAGGGCAAAATTTCGTAAGGAGGGGAGATTGTGAGACCCTAGATTTTATGAATAAATATTTAATTTTTTTCGAAATATTTTTTTAAATATTATGGTGTGGATTTGATACAATGTACTAGTTGTGGGTAGTATTTAAAATTTTTGCAAAGTATGCAAGTTGTTATAAATAATCGATTGGTCGGGAAATATTCGTACAACGGCACAATCATTGGTGGACCCCACAATGGAATCACTGTCGTAGTTAGAAAACGATAAAAATATTTTATGAAAATAACGGCGGAGGTTTTACCATTAATACTGTTGAACTACCCGATAGTAAAAGTACAGTAATACGCGTGATTGCATAGTAGCACATGGTATTGATTATTGATGCTTATGTGATAAGTCACTCAGTTATACTGCATTATTGCTACAGTAATTGCTACATCATATCTCTCATATTATTGATTCGATTATTGTCACAGTATCATCTGCATAATATGTTATTTTATTAAATCAATAATTGAGACGACAAAGTTATTCATATTATTAAATTGCAATATTTACAATGTCTAGAAGTTACATCACAAGGAGAGGTTTGGTCACCTAATTGCGTGCGATAGGGAGAAATCCTTATTGGAAAGCCCCCTCTTTCCTGGGAACAACCTGGTTGTTAAATATTGTGAGTTATAATATTAATGATGAATAAGTTCGTGTTGATTAAAGATGAATTTGATAGTTTCATTGTGTTGGAATTATTTGTGTTAGTAGAAATCGACATCTATTTTGATAATAATTGATGTATGGAGGTTATATTGTTCAATCGGGTATTCGGGACACTTTTCGTGTCGGAGTACTATTCACGAGTTACTATTCATGAGTTACTATTCACGAGTTACTATATACAATTGCTATCAGACATATCCGATGAGCCTGGATTTACATCCAGTGCGTTTACTGCTTATATATATATATATATATATATATATATAAAAGCAATTAAACGCTCTAGACCGAAGTCTAGGCTCAATCAAGGCATAACTCGATAATGTTAGTCCATATATATGAAATATATACATATATTAGTATATATATACAGACAAAAATGAAAACCATGGACCGAAGTCCGGGCAAATGCACACAACACGACTCTCAATGTGTATAACAATGTGTGCTATATGAGAAGAAGACTTTATAAAATGTAAGAAGGCTTACAGTGGGCTGCGAAAGTAGACTTCTATGACTTTAAATGGATAAACACTCAGCTCCCGCCGGATAAAAAATAGCTATATGTGAGCTAACTAGTGTTTAAAGAAGAGGAAATACTCAAAAGATGTGTATGTAGAGTAAAATGGACAGAGTAAAATGGACAGGGCTTCCTCTCTCCCTCTCTTCAAATGGCTGACCCAAGCCTTGTATATATAGACGGATGGCTGCAGGTACACATGCTGCAGCCGCAATTGTACTTGCAGCTGGTCATGGTGGATCCGAGCCTCGCGGGTCCTGTCGTCTCGTAGTTCGTGCACTCATGCACTATAATGTCCGCTCGAACTTGCAGAACATCAATCCGAGCATCCGAACGAGGTATATCTGACCTTCTTCAGACCGCTTGTGTCGAGATTTACGTAATGACATGGATTAGAGGTTGTAAGAAGTCAGGAAGAGGGGTTTATGCCCATGGTCTTCAAGCTTCAAATTCTATCCAAAGTACTGCCACACGTAATAGTCACTCGAGATTGTCACTCCTCGGTTCTTGTGGGACATTGTTGGATGTATGTATGTATGAAGTGTTGAGACGACGTACCATTTATCGAAGGAACAAGATGACATTTGACTCCTCGTCGGGGTTATCGCCGGTTTGAGTTGAAAGTAGACGTTTCTCAGGGTTACAGCTGAGATTGGACTACTTATTGGTATGCCCCGATATCATCTTGTTGACGTGGTAAGATGACATTGTGACTCCTCGACGGGGTTATCGCCGGTTTAAGCGGAAAGCAGACGTTGCTCAGGGTTACATCTGAGACTGAGCTGCTTGTTTGTATGCCTCACTGTCATCTGGATTGAAGCTGGTCGCATGTTTGACACAAAGCATTTACGGGGTTTATCATAAATCGCAATGGCATCCCTTGGGGCTATCACCAAGGATGGTGTTGCTACTCCCAGTGTTGTCTTTGGGATCGGGGCCCGAACGTCTCAAGAATTATCGCCGAGACGTAACTCGTCCTCTCCGGTATTGTTGCCGGTCTTTTGATCTGCATATCTCGGGGTTATCTCCGAGATCGGAAATGACATTCCTGGTGTATTTTTTGGGTTGACATGATGTTCCTAGTTTGTGTTCCGGGTTGGAACTGAACTTTTGGTGGTATCCGGGATGGATGTAAGTTTTTTTTCAGGGTTATCTCCAATAGACGAATCTACCCTCCTGCAATGTTAGTAATAGGAGTGCATAAAATTTTGAGTGTCTTGAGTAGGCATCCTTCAGTATACCTGCATGCAAACGAGGTATGAAGTTAGATCTTTAATCTTCCTTATTTCCCATTGATGAGGAGTCAAGGATTCTGATGTTGATCTGCATTTGATGTAGGTTCCCGGCTTCACACAACCTCGGGGGAACTGGTTTAGCATCCACTCTATGTATCAGGCCTTGCATGATGACTACAGAGCGATCGTCCATGGCTGGAGATTCGGGAGCTGTCCCTGGGGTTACCTCAGGGCATTGTCTGAGAGGTGGTTCCACCAGACTCAATCACTCCATTTGTTGGATTGCGAGGTGATGATGGCGCCGATGGATTGGCGATTTATCACAGGTATGGAGTTTGGAGGGGAGCCAGTGCCTTGCATGGCAGATATCAACCTTACTGCCGTCAGATCCTTGTTGGGAGTTCCGGCGGAGGTGCTCAAGGGCAGGACTGTTCGTACAGGTCCTTTGAGCGTAGATGCTATGAGCGGGCTGTTGAGTGAGCCTATACCCGATGATGTGAGAGTCAGGGATCACATTCTTTGGCGATTGTTCCTGATGATCATTAGGGGCTGCTTCATAGCAGATAATTCCTCTACGGTGTCCTTCGCTTCAATTAACGCCACTCGACACGTGGACCTTATAGGAGAGTATGATTGGGGCTCCTACACCTTTGCCTACTTCCTCAAGGGAATGCGCATGCAATCGCAGGGCTTGACCGAGGCGTGGTTAGGATTCTACCCATTTCTGCTAGTGAGTGTTTCTCTTGTCTTTTCCCATATATAGGTTAAGAGTGTTGACTGACAGCAGACGTTTGCCTTTGTGTTGGCAGTTTTGGGCCTATAAGAGGCTTCCTTATTTGCGTCCTATGAGCGTGTTGGGTTTAGACACCTATCCACGAGGACAGAGATGGCATCATTCCATACTAGAGGAGGTCCCTGTTGCTGAGGGTTTCACTCATTGTCGCCTACAGCTGGAGCTATTGACAACTGATGTCATCACATGGATTCCCTACTCTAGAGAGCATTTGGGAATTGGATTTGAGGATGGGTACCCGACTGGAGTAGAGTACGTCATTTCCTCCCGCATGATTCCTCTCTTCACAGATGGAGGATGGGAGCTCTATTTAAGAGAGCGTGCTATCAGGAGCACTATAGGAGAGATCCGTATGCCGATCTTGCCTCCTGCCAGGCGTTATTGGCCTGTTTTGCAGTTACCCGTCATTGACATCCCATTGATGGGGATTGACGGTTTTACATTATCAGAGGGCCCCTATTCTCAGGAGATGTTCCAGCATTGGTGGATCCCTTGTACGATTGGAGATCAGACCCGCGCCACACAATTTATGGGGGATATGGTTCTAGGATCCGTGATGATGACGGATTGGCTAGCCTGTGTCAGAGATCCGACTCATGTGACAGTGATTGATGACCGACTCTGCAAATTGGACCGATCACATCATTTCATTCGGCATTTGGGCGGAGATCCCGCGAGGTAGATACTTTTGATCTTTCCGACTCTGCCTACCGGTCCCTCAGTGACCCATATGGTTTTGCCAGTGCAGATCCTCCTTTATATCGGCCTGACATCCCTGTAGATAGAGATCCAGTTACTCAGGAGGAGTTAGATCAGGTGGACAAGATCGATGATGTAGACATCGATACTATTGACTTTTTCTGATGTATTTCTCGTTATCTCTTTTGATAGGCCTCTGTTAGCATCTAGGTAGCTTCACCCCATTCTCCCTATATCTTTTGATAGGCCTCTGTTTTATGTTGGGTAACTTCGTCCCATTTCCCTGTATTTTAGCTGTACAGAGATGTATTAGATGATGATATACTTAGGAATGTATGTACAGTTTTCCATTCCCTATATCATATTGCCTGTGACGCCCCCAAAATAGGTATACATCACCCATTTTAAGTCGTCAATAACATGGTACAGAAACAACTACAACTTTATTAATACATCATAAAAACTGTGAGTTTAAATACAAATATTGTCTTTTAGACAATATCCAAACTCAAATAAATCCTCATCACAATTATTGATACATTATTATACAAAAATGGTGAGGACTACTAAACAACTTCTAGAATCATCATTCCATACCCCGACTAGTACTCGCTACATTCTCGCCTCCTCAGAAAAATGGAACAACAAGGAAAAGGGTGAGCTCAACTAGCCCAGTAAAGAATATTATGACTAAGCTAATATAAAACAAATTATCGTTAGTCTTCAACAGGGAAAAATCTGATAAAATACAATAGACAATAAGTTTCAGATCAATATTCGCAGCGAAAATAATAATTCATAGAAGAGTTACGTAGAGAATGAAATCTACTACTACCTATGAATTTAAAAGTCCATCATCAATATTTTATCCCTATAACATCAATCAATATGCATCTTGAATCAAATATTCATCTTTGCACTACAGGCCAAAGATATTCATCAGTCGGTCATGTTCATCTCAACACCTGTTCATCTTTGAACTACGGGCCAAAGATATTTATCATAAAATCATTAATCTTTGCACTACAAGCCAAAGATATTCAATAATATCATCATTTAGGACTGAGGATGATGAAAAATATTTTAAAGGAAACGAATCCAGTGAAACAAAAGAATAAATATCAAGGATTAGTATTTCAACTATTTCATGTCCAAAAATACCTCATAAATAATCATAGTGAAGTAAAATTCAAGAATGATCAAAACATGGATACAATCAAAGCTAGTATCCATAATAGATATTTTGGACGAAAAGGAAAATTTTCATTTTTCGATGAATAGTGCCGTATTCGTGAATAGTGCCGTATATGTGAATAGTGCCGTATACGTGAATAGTAACCCCGACACAAAAAGTTCCAAATTTGATTAAAATGTTCAAACCAATATTTTGGCATAATGATATTGAAGAAATAATATCATATATGAAGAAAATAACATCCCTTAACTCGAAAGACAGTACTTCTAGTTGAAACACCGGATATAGGCTATGACTTAAACTTGCACCGTATAGCAACACTCAAAGTATACTCACAAGAATACGCTCAATATATCGAGAGAGAAAGAGAGAGAAGATTTCAGTTTCTGGTATGATTTTCAATTCTAACCTAAGCACCATATTTATAGAAAAATACTTAGAACACCAAAGCAGAAAATTTAATATAATATTAATATAATTACAAATATTCAAGCCCACCTCTAGATAATTGAATTCAGCCATTAACATGTTCAAGTGAGGGCCACCAAAGTACAAAAAATGTTTTTCTAACAAAAAATCATTTAAACTCCAAAAATCAATTCACACTCGATATACCGAAACTTCAATAATTCACAATAAATAACCCTTTTATCAGAAAAATTCGAACCACATGTCCTTTTCATAGGAAATTTCATTCTCTACAACTTTGCAGAAGAAAGTTTTTTCAAATTCCCAAACAGAAATTGACCGAAATCCACAAATGGGTGATTTTACTGGCTATAATCAAATTTCGGTCAAGAATTGGGGTCTACCGACACACAAAACATGTGTTAATCATTTAATGCCACAAAAATACTCTTCCTCATATACTTATATATCCCACATTCATTGTAAAAATATCACCATCAATATATTATTAAAATAATATATTTAAATGAATTATTTTATCAGAAAAAGATAAAATATTAATTTTTAACAATTGTCACATTAAAAATTTTCTCCGTCTATATCCACATAAAAATTAATATTTTCCTCATCATATAAATTAATAATTAATTATTCACAAATAATATTACAGAATCACATTATTGACAACCAGGCAGTTCCTAGGAAAGAGGGGGCTTTCCAATAAGGATCTCTCTTTCTTTGGCAATTAGATGACCAAACCTCTCCTTAGATGTAACTTTCTAGACATTCTCAATAATGTTATCTAATAATATTATTCAGATAATATGAATTATTGCTCCGATAATAGAAAATACTGTGGAATGACAATTATTAAAACAACAGTAATATAAAATATCAATGCAGCAATTATTGAATCAATAAAATAAAATATTGAACACTAATTACTGTAACAATTATTGAGTAGTGCCTTCTTACGTAAGAATCAATAATTGGTGTAATACCGTGTGCTACTGTATTTTAACCACCGGGTATTCCCACAGTATTAACGGTAACAACTACGCCGTTATTTATAACCTACTTATTCTTGTCATTTTTTTCATCCAATCGCTTTCCGTTATGGGGCCCACACAAGGCTGCGCTGTCGTACGAATATTCCCCGACAGTAAAAATATTCTACGACCAAACGAATATTCCCCGTCAACAATGAATATTTTAAAACTACTTGCTTGTTTGAAATAATTGCGCATTTTACCCATAACTTACCACATTAATCAAATCAACCCTTACTATTTCAAGATAATAAATAGAGGAAATTTAATTTCATTAAATAATAAGTTGGGGTCTTACATTGCCATCTATCGTATCATGCATGTTATTATGTTATGCATATGTATGTATGTCCAGAGATACTCAACATTGACCCCTGGATGGTCTTATGACACGACCAAGACCGATGTCTTCTTGACGATTAGTCAGTATTGATCATACCCCACCATTTGTGGTGGTAGGTATATCTTGATCATGGTCTCGATAGTATATCACCATCAGACATGGTGATCGTAGATGATTTGCTGCAGCATACTATGACCTTATTGATGTTTCAGGTTCCTCCAAGATTTGTAGAGGGCATGCTAGAGCATTGGGTACCGGATAGACAGGTATTCCAATTTGGGACCCATGAGTTGACTCCTACTTTGGAGGAGTATGCACAATTGACGATGCTGCCTCTGGACAGACCTTGCGTGCGTATGGTGATGGGAGACATGAGTAGACAGTTCATGACTCTCACAGGATTGAGGCGCAGAGTGGTGCAGGATGAGATTACATTCGGCCATATTATATCCCAGCGTTTCCTGTTTGACAGGTTTGGCTCTGAGGATAGATATGCATGGCATTCCGGGTATTTCACCATACCGGAGGATCATTGGCATTCAGCCAGAGTAGATGTACTGCTTCTGTGCGTATTGTCATACATCTACATGCCGTAGTACATGGATGAGCTAGATATCGGCGTCGTTATGGCAGTGAGAGCTCTCAGGGAGGGTCATAACATTATTCCGATGATCATTGCAGAGACCTTGAGGTCAGCTACATACTGCTGCACTTATCCGGTAGGAGTATTCACAGGTAGCTCGGTCATGCTGTATGTGTGGTTTATGTCACACTTGAGATCGATTGACACATTTAGACATCATGGATTTTGTTTCACCCATGACATAGCCATGACGTATTCCTTCCAGCCTGCGGAGTGTACAGATGTTGCATCGTGGTCAGCTTTCCTGGCAGGGATTAGGGATCCATTTGATATATTGCCGTGTTCAGGGCTCAGTTCACCCTACAGCTTCATTAATCATGCTCCGGGAATGGATTATCTCCCTCTGGCTAGATTGAGGGGCATGATCACTTACCACCCACTGGCCGTGATGTGTCAGTTTAACAAGTTTCAGGATTTCCATCCGTATGAGGGGGCGGTCGGTCACCACCTCGCACAATCGTTTGTCGTGGGAGGACAAATCCAGGTTGTATGCCTGTTGGGATCAGCGAGAGCTGGCTGAGTTTTCTGTCAGTCATCCGGGTTGTTCTGTAGAGTATTCCGCATGGATGGAGACAGAGACTGCATCAGCTGCGGCAGTATCCACAGTACAGGGGATTGATTCTGACGATGATGAGCCTATAGAGAGGATGTTATTCCCACCAATGATTTGACTGCTGGGCTGCCAGCATTTATGATGGATTCTCCCACCCGAGTGCCACTGTTACCAAGTATTCGGCACAACATTTAGAGCAAAGCTTACATCTGATGACCTATGATAGAGATCAGGCTAGGGCCGCGATGTTGACAACTCTTGATGAGAGAGACACCGCTTTGTTGGAGAGGGATGAGGCTAGATCAGCCAGGGATACATTGATTGGAGAGCGGGATGTTGCCTTATCTGTTAGGGATGTGGCCATTACAGATAGCACTTCCATTAGATCCCAGATGACTGTCAGTCTGGCCGACATGAGTACTTACATTGATGAGCATTATGCCACCATGCAGTTAGCCTCTGATCTGCTAGCTCGTGTAGATACCCTTGGGCAGAAGCTTGCAGTGCTTCCTCCGTCTTTAGAGAGGGATGCTATGTTAGATCTGATAGTCCGCATACACACAGATCTGTAGATAGCTTTGTATTTTCCTGCACACACTAGCTTAGCCATTTTGTCATGTACAACACAGATGTATATATCAAACAGTATTATGTATGGAAGGGAAATATATTTTGATTCACTTCCCTTTTAGTTATGCCTTGATACTTTCTTGATGTTTGCCTGTTTCTCCAGGGCCTTGTGATCTTGATGCATTCTGAACTTATCCTTGATAGATGGACATTGAGATGTCATAAGGTCTCTCAGAACAGATCATTGATTTCTGTGAATCCCTACCATCTTTGGTGTCTTGGGACTGGTATCTGTAGGGAAAAGTGGAGAGGAGGGTGGTTTCTTCCTCTCTGAGATTGATCGCACCACAGATGGTCGCCAATACTTCTATTTGTGAGAAGCCTAGTTAATTCCATGTCTTATGGATTGGCATTGCTCTTTGAGGCACGATCGCAGCTTAGATGGTCACCGAATCTTCTATTTGTGAGAAGAAGTTGGGTAATTCCATCCCTTTGATCTGGAATCGATGAAATGGGGCAAATTGAAGGTTGATCCCAGTACCGTGCGACAAGTATGTTTGTTCTGGTAGGGGTTAGACTGCACCATGAATGGCTGCCTACGTACTCCTATTGAAGAGGAGATCAAGTCTGCGTAGTTCAAACCTAGTGTAGGAGGTTCAACACTGAATGTGAAAGGCAGAAGGGTATAGAAGTATTTTTGTTGTTTTTATGAAGAAGGGCAGAAATGTTTTTGTTGTTTTTTTTATTGCGACCGGGCCATATAGCATATGGTTGCCTACGTACCCCCGGGTATCATGGAGATCAGGTCGACGTAGTTCGTCCCTCATGACGAATCGCAGCTGAATAAAAAATGTGAATCCCATGTGCAGGCTATACTGCGAGGAGAAGAAAGTTTAATCCCATAATGGGGATAAACTGCAAGTGTGGAAAAAAGTCCGATCCTTCGGGACAAACTGCAAGCGTAGAAAAGTTTAATCCCGTCTTCAGGATAAACTGCAGGTGTGAAAGGATCAATCCCGTCTTCAGGATAACCGAAATTGAGAAAAGTTCAATCCCATCTTCAGGATAACCGAAACTGTATGGAAGGTTTAGAATGAAGTAAAACCAGGTTGCTGGCTTGAAGTGTATGTTTCCCTGAGGGGCAGAAGAGCATGTAAAAGGGTGAAAGGGTTCAAAACCAGAATGACTGGTGATTTAATGATCAAAACCAGGATGTTTGTTTGATGGTAACTTCAGTCATAGTACCGTTTCATGGTGTCCGAGTTGATAAGCTGTGGAAATTTATCACCATCCATTTCCTGTAATATGAGAGCACCTCCTGTCAATACTTCCTTGACAATAAATGGGCCTTCCCAGTTAGGAGCGAATTTTCCCTTAGATTGATCTTGGTTACCAATGAGCTTCTTCAAAACCAAGTCATCTTGTTTGAATTACCGTGTAGTGGACTTTTACATTGTAGGATCGCATGCGATCCTTTGTTGATATAACTGACCATGGAAGATAGCCGCGGTTCGCCTTTCGTCTATCAGAGATAATTGGTGATACCTGTCTTGTATCCATAGGTCCTCATCCAACTGAGCATCCATTAATACTCCGAGGGATTCCATTTCCACTTCTATGAAGCAATCTTCCATCCCATAGACTAATGAGTAGGGGTTGCCCCAGTGGAAGTTCGGATGGAAGTTCTGTAGGCTAATAAAGTCAGATGCAAGAGGTCAGGCCATCCTTTGTGGTTGGCGGACATGTTTTGCATGATCTTTTTGATGTTTTTATTAGCCGCTTCGACAACATCATTCATCTTTGGTCGGTAGATGACGGAGTTGAGGTGTTTGATGTGGAATTTTCTGCATAAATCCTCCATCATTTTGTTGTTGAGGTTTTTAGCATTGTCTGACACAATGACCTCTGGTTGTCCATATCTACAGATGACATTGTTTATGATGAAAGCAATGATAACTTCTTTAGTAGCCTTAGGGGAGGAAACTGCTTCTACCCATTTGGTGAAGTAGTCGATCATGGTGAATATGAATCGATGTCCATTACTGGCTTTGGGCTCGATGGGCCTGATTACGTCTATTCCCCACATTGAGAAGGGCCATGGTGAACTCAGATTGTGGAGTTCCCTTAGAGGGGCGTGGATAGCATGCCCATGAATCTGGCATTGATATCACCTCTTGACGTAATCATTACAATCAACTTTGAGTGTGAGCCAATAATGTCCCGTTCTGAGAATTTTCTTGACAAGTAGGGGTCCGCTCATGTGAGTGCCGCATACTCCACCATGGATCTCATCCATGAGTCACTGAGCTTGGTCTTTGTCCAGACATCCGAGGAGACCTAATCCCGCATCTCTTTTGTAGAGTGCATCTCCGCTAGGGTAGAATTTCATAGCAAGTCGATGAATCCGCCTCTTCTCAGTTAGGCTCACCTCAGCGGGTGTAGATCTATCTCGCAGATACTCCTTGATGTGCTGGTACCAAGGGTTGTGGATGGGAGGTAGCTCATCCGATACTTCTCCAATGTAATTCCTATAGATTGAGACTTTTTACAGAGCAAACGTGATGCTTGGCATGTTTTCCTTGTCAGGTATATAAACCAAGGAGGCCAACGTTGCTAATGCGTCTGCAAAATCATTCCTATTACAAGGAATGTGTAGAAAGGAGATTTTCTCGAACTCCAAAGCCATCTCAGAAACTTGCTGGAGTGGTAAGGCAAAGAAATGTAATTCTTTGGTTTGATAGATTCCTGTGGATTGCTTGATTACCAATTCAAAATCCCCAAAGACAGTTAACCGCCTGATGCCCATTAAACGGGCATGTTTTAGCCCCATGATATAGCCTTCATACTCAGCTGTGTTGTTGGTGCTGACAAACTGCAATTTGACGGCGACGGGATACTGCTCCCCCATACCGGATATTAGGATTGCTCTAGCTCCAAAGCCTTCTGAATTAACAGCCCCATCAAAATACATTTTCCATTCACGGCATGTATCGTATTGATGTTGTAACTGAACTGTCATTACCCCTTATCGGGAAAGTACGTTTCTAAGGGTTTGTAATCCCCTGCAGGTGCGGCGGCCAGTTGATTCGCAATTCCTTGACCTTTTACAGACTTTTGCGTCACGTAGACGATGTCAAATTGCTGTAGGATCAACTGCCATCTGGACAGTCGACAATTTAGTATGGGTTTACTGAACACATACTTGAGAGGATCCACGTGGGATATGAGATGGGTTGTGTGACCATGGAGGTAATGCTATAACCTCATGGAAGCCCATGCTAAAGCACAACAAGTCTTCTCAATCAGAGTGTACTTGTGTTCACTGATACTGAATCTTTTGCTGAGGTAATTGATAGCTCGTTCTTGGCCTCTATTGTCTTTTTGCCCCAGCATGCAGCCCATAGCATTGTCATTTATGGACAGGTACATGAACATAGGAACATCATCCCTAGGAGGTACCAAAATAAGAGCATTAATCAACTGCTCTTTGATTGTGAGGAAGGCTTTCTAACACTCATCGTTCCATTTCATGGATGAGTTCTTCCTTAACAATTTGAAGATAGGATCACAGGTTGCTGTGAGTTGAGAAATGAATCTGCTAATGAAGTTGATCTTTCCCAAATATCCCCGTATTTCCTTCTCTGTCTAAGGAATGGGCATTTCCTTGATGGCCTGGATTTTGGTAGGATCCAGTTCAATCCCTTTGTGGCTGACTAGGAAGCCTAGCAACTTGCCTGACTTAACACCAAAGGCGCACTTGGCAGGATTCAACTTTAAGTTGTACTTACGCAACCCGTTGAAAAGCTTTTTGAGATGGTCTAAATGGTCATCCTCCTTCCGGGATTTGACAATGATGTCATCCACATAGATCTTTATCTCCTTGTGCATTAAATCATGGAAAAGAGCCATCATAGCTCATTGATAGGTTGCTCCGGCATTGATGAGGCCGAATGACAACCGTCTGTAGCAAAAAGTTCCCCAAGGTGTGATGAAAGCTATTTTCTCACGATCTTCCTCAGCGACCATAATTTGATGGTACCCCGCAAAGCAATCAGCAAAGGAGTACATGCCGTATTGAGTAGTATTGTCAATAAGAATGTGGATAAAGGGCATGGGAAAGCTATCTTTAAGGCAAGCTTTGTTCAAATCCCGAAAATCCACGCAGACTCGCACCTTTCCCCCTGGTTTAGGCACGGGAACAATGTTGGATATCCACTTCAGATATGTAGACACCATAATGATGCCAGCTTGAAATTGTTTCATAATTTCTTCTTTAACCTTTAAACTCCACTCAGGTTTCAATCACCTGAGCTTTTGCCTAACTGGCTTGAATCCTTCTTTAATGGGAAGGGGATGAAGAACAATGTCAGTGGACAAACCCACCATGTCTTCATAAGACCATGCAAACACATCCTAGAATTGGGTTAACAGTGCAACCATGTCATTCTGCTGAGTTGTGGTAAGGTCTGAACCAATCTGGATTAGCTTAGGGTTGTCTAAGGTTCCAACGTTGAAAGGAGTGGTTTGATCAAGATTGGGTTTGGGTTTGTCTGTGACCCATTCCTTAATCTCTTGAGGTGTCTCAATGTCCTCTTGGATGTCCATCAAATCTGAGTCTAACTTTGTATCAAAGTTACAGCCCTTGTGGAGAGAAGGCACCTCATCAGCAAGTACAGGTACATCTAAATCCAGAGTCCTGAAAAAAAAGATGCTTTCACTTAATATATGCAACTGTTCGATCATACAAAAGTGTTAGAATGGACGTGATAAAATAACTGCTAGTGCTATAAAGGAAAGCAAGCAATTAAAGTTATCTACAGGGCAGAGGGATTTTCTGCCCATTTTACCATCGTCGACCAATGCATGGAGTGCTGCTCCAATTGTCGAGGGCAAAGTCCTAAAGGACTACAGTGATGGAAGGAACGTTAGTGTCTTCCTTCTCCTGAATGATAACCATGACATCTGGGCAATCATCGTCTGGGGTGTATCTGTTTGTATATTCATCATGAATAATGACGCGGATGCCTGCCATCATCAAGGCAAGGTCATGTTTACGTTTCCGTTCCTTTTATTCCACTTCGGGATTAGGAATCAACACCTCTTTAGCTTTGATTGGCACTGGTTTCGGAAATAGCATAGACACAACATGGGCTGGCACCTTTACTAGAGATTGCATTAACTCATGAGGTAAAGGTATATAAAATCGCCGTGCAAATGGAAGCTTGAGGAACTTCTTTACGTGCTTATGAGGATTCACAATATGCGAACTAGAAGAATAGCCTAGCCCGGCTGTTCCAATTTGACTGGACATTTGGATAGGGTGCTTAATACCCGGTTGATCCTTACTAAGCCCTTGTTCAGGTTGATGACTCAATAACATCATTTCTTGAGTGGCAGACATAACCTCGACAGAAATCTTGGGTACGTGAAGTAGCGCCCCAATAGAATTGTATTGCGTGGTACTCACTTCCAAAGTATGGAAACTGGCCGGTTCAACTTCTGAATTAAAGCTGATAATTGGTAGAATTCCTTGTTTAGGACAATCCGGCTCAGCGTTGACAGTAACTAGACTATTGTTGATGTAATGTGGATGGAACAGCTCCAGCCATGTGTATCCATGGTCTCCCCAATAGCAGGTTGTATCCTGAATCTATCTTGAGGACGTGGAAGGATACATTGAATGTATTTGGACCAATCTCAATTGGCAATTCAATCTTTTCGACGGTATTTCGTCGGGATCCATCAAAAGCTCGGATGACCGTATGGCTGCTTTGGATCCACTTGAGATTGATATTCATTTTTACCAAGGTGGCATAAGGACAGATATTTAGAGATGAGCCTCCATCTATCAATACTCCTGCTAGCATGTACCCGGAAGACAACACTGCGATGTGCAATGGCTTGCCATAACCGGTCCCTTCGAGAGGTATATCGTCATCAGTGAAGGATATCACATTATTGTTGAAAATGTGATCAACCAATTGTTGAAAATTTTCCACATCCACTGATTTTGGCAAGTAGGCTTCTTCTAAAACCTTCAACAAGATCTTCCGATGATCCTCAGAAGAGAAAACCAAATCTAGTATTGAAATCTGGTGTGGAGCTTCTCGTAAGCTTAAAACCACTTTGGCCTCATTATGACCCATAGTATGGAGGAATTTTTCAATCTTCTCCATAGGCAATTTCCCCTTTGCTTTGCAAGTAGGTTTGATAACCCGTTGAGGAAGGTACAGTCGATTTTCTTTCGATACTGTAGCAGTAGTATGAGACGTGGATCCTTCAGCTTCTCCATAATTCCATGGAACTTTGTGCAAGCTGACAACAGGATGTTGTGGTCTGCAAGGTAAAGGAATTGGCTTTGGTGCGACCACTTTCAAAGGATTGTTAGCTCCTTTGAGTTGAATTGGTTGTATGGGAAATACTTTGACAATTTCATCATCCACTTCAGAGATAACTGCAACTGATCCCTTCCATTGGGTAGGGCATGCATTCCCACCCTTGAGTTGCACAGTGTAATCATCTGCTATTTGCGGACACCGCTATCAATAAGATTACGAATAAGATGGCGGAGTGCCCAAAGATTCTTACGATACATTACTGGCGAGAATGTGAATGATATTAACACATTTCATCAGGATTGAACCGCCCTGAGCGGGGATTGATTGGAGGGAGAAGGAATGTGATTCTTCCTTCATTGATCAATATTTGAAGTATCTCCTCCATAGACTGGCCCAGATAGGTGAATTCCCTTTGATTGGCAAAATCCCGACGGGCTTTAGCACTTGCTCGCTTTGCAACCTTATCCTCCATAGCTTCACTTTCTGAAGGTGTTGATGGAGCATTTATAACAAATGGAAGGAGATAGGCATGCTCTTGCCTAATTAATTGGCGTGTGGCTTGATGCTGGTGGGTCACCAGTTCTGCCAATTGCTCAATTTGTTTGCAAAGAGCTTTCATCTTTTGTTCCATGGTAAACTGGAACTTTTCATAATCCCATTTGTCAACACCGTCTTTGATGGGTTGGGATGATTCGCCATTGGAACCTTGTACAGTGCTCCAACTGATCATGTTGACCTCTTCTTCTTTGTGTTGAGGAAGAGGGTTGTCTTGCACATGAGGTTGATCTGGTTTGGTGACTACAATCTCACCGTTGTCTATCAGATCCTGAATCTTATGTTTCAAGGCCCAACAATCTTGAGTATCATGTCCGGGTGCCCCAACATGATAAGCACACTTCCGAGTAGCATTAAAACCCCTGCCATTAGGATTGGCTGGTGGAAGAAGAAGATGTGTATTTTCTTACGAAAGCGCTTAGAAGAGCAAGAATGTTCTCGAGCGAATCCCCTAAGGGTGTGAACGTCTGAGGTCGCTTTACTTCTCCACTTTTAGCTAATGGAGGGTTTGAAGATTGTGCTAGAAAAGGGGAGTAGTTTCTCCTCTGCATATGCATGCTTAGATTGCCTTTTTGTCCTTGTAGTATCAAGGAAACATCCTCCTCTTTCTTTTTATGGACCCTCCGGGGGTTGTTTCCATAAGATCCGGATTGGATGTTCTCAGCAATAGCTTTAAGAGAGGCTAGGTCTTTAATTTTACCGGACTTCAATCCCATTTAAGCCATCTCGCCGTGTTTGATCATTTCAGAAAATGGTTTGCCAATACCAGCTAGAACTCTCTCATAGAAAGGAGCTTCCTGTACATCTATGAAGTCATGACCATTTCTGATTCTGTCATGGAAGGAATAACTTGAGCCGCAAGGCGCCTCCACCTTTGAGCGTACTCTCTAAATGACTCATTAAACTGTTTCTTGACCTTGGTGATTTGATACCGGTCAGGAGCCATCTGATATTGAAAACTGTATTGAGTGAGGAAGGCATGAGCCAGCTCTTCCCAGCTATGGATCTTAGAGTTGTCTAATCTGGTATACCATAAACGGGCTTCTCGATCAGGACTTTTCAAAGCAAATGCATTCGAGCCTTTCATTTTCTCGTAAAGACCCGAGTTCTCTAATGAACACCTTTAAATGTGTGTAAGGATCCCCTAATCTGTTATACTTTTCAAAATCAGGGGTCTTAAATTTCTCTGGATAATGCACACCAGGAAATATGCAAAGGTCTGCATATGAAACATTGCCATATGTTCCAATCCCTTTGAGAACACGAATGGTTTCCTCCATTTGAAGGACCTTCTTCCTAATGTCACCAGTGTCTGGATCTCCTTTGAGATGGGTGCCTTCAGGGTCTTTGTTGGTTGTATCCAAATCGATGTTACGGAATTGTTTTTCCGGACCTTGAACTCCCCTTGTGTAGAGGATTCTCATGTGTGTAGATATCTTACGTTACTGAGTAGACTGGTGTAATTCTTTTAGTAGAACAGCCAAGTCTGTGATTTGTTTACTCAATCTGTCAAATTCTTCTCGGGAAATAGGATTAGATTGTTCGGAAGAGGACATGATTGGCTGTAGGCTCACAGCCTTTTTCGATTTTGACCGGGTAACAGGCCCAATTTCTTCCCTACAAAAGACTTACGTAGTTTAGTCTTAGGGTAATATAAATGTTATCATAACATGTCCATTTTAGGAATTTGTCCTACAAAACAAGTTGTTAATTGATAACATGTCATGCATGCACAGATATTCTTCATATTTTCCATTACATATGGATGAACATGGAATAAAATTACAAGTAAATGCTTTTACAAGTAATTGAAAATGGAAATCATGAAGAAACTTTCCTCCGCGTTTGGTTTATCAGAGGTTGACCTATCCTAGGGTTTCTCTCGCGGCTTTTCAGTATGAAGGTTCCCAGATCATCGCAATCTACTTGACGGGAAGTTAATCCGGTCGTTCAACTGGAGCGAATCTGAGTGGTGCCTTTCCTGAGCCCAGGGGAATCATTCTTCCTATGAGTCCAATAATCAAACACCGACAGGATAGCCTCCTGGTGGAGGGACCACACAACATACATTCACATACAACGTGTCTCACCGTTTATGCAAAATGATGACATGTCTTGCGAAGCACTAATATCACAAATAGATATTTAACGATCACGATAATTAAAATGCATTCGCATACACATTCATCGAAATGTAAATGCAACATTCACACACAAGCATATAATAATTTTGAAAAGCTTGTAATAGGCGGCTTAAGCCCTCTTCTTTGGAGTCCCCGTGGAAATTCGCCACTGTTAACGCTCGGGATTTTTTGAGTGTCCCATTTCGTTACTTGTTCTTTGGTGTTCTCATGTTAATGTGAGATTTGTTTGAAAAAACAAGTGAAAAAGGTCCGGCATGTATAATGTCGATGATTGGACTTTAAGAGCCGCCAGTTGGTGTATTTAACTAGTTGTACCAACGCAGCCGAAAAGGCTGGCACATTGACCCAGTGATTTGACACTGCTAAATGGGTCTGTGAAACCGAGATTCATTTTGGGTCCGGGGGCTTGATTATGCAGAGGGAAGGTGTTAGGCACCCCCCGACATCCGTGTTACCACGGTGACCGCCACTTTTCAAAGAAATAGTTATATGAATGTGTGTGTGTGTGGATCAATGTGCAATTATTTGGAAGTAGTGCTATACCTCGTTCGCACCTATATACATAGAGTTTGAATTTATAGAAAAATTCTGCTTTAAACAAAATATGGCAATGACGTTTTGTAAAAGAGGTTTTTTTCAAACCCTGTGCTCAATAGTAATTGAGGCCTTTGATACTTCCATTTTATTATTAAATGTCTGGCTTGTTTGCTTTTATTTTCGAGATGCGAATCATTCTCAAGAAAATAATATATAGCGATCTTAGAACTCCTCATGGGCATGATGACCATCCAAGGAAATTTAGACATCAGTAAAATAATGTACAAGTCACATACCAAAAATGTCCCTCATGGGAATCAAATCTATATTCAATGGCGAACTCAATGATCACATGATTCCTAGGCTCACATGATACTACAATTTGTATGGAAAGCGATGAAGCGATTATATATATAGAACTCAAAGTGACGAAATGTAAATAAAGTCAGAAAGCGATCAACCGCCATGAAGTAAACTCTAGCGAGACAAAATGTAAATAAAGTCAGAAAAAGCGATCAACCGCCACGAAGTAAACTCCGAGGCGAGGGCAAAATGTAAATAAAGTCGTAAAAGACCACGAAGTAAACTCCGAACTGACAGAATGTAAATATATATATATACAAATATATATATAAAAGCAAGAACGACCGGATGTAAATCCAGGCTCATCGGATATGTCCGACATCAATTATATATATATATATATATAAGCGAGTAAACGCACCGGATGTAAATCCAGGCTTAACAGATATATCTGACAACAATTATATATATATATATAAGCAATTAAACGCTCGCATCAAGTCTAGGCTCAATCGAGGCATAACTTCGATAATGTTAGTCCATATATATGAAATATATACATATATTAGTATATGTATACTGAGGCGAAATGAAACCATGGACCGAAGTCCGGCAAACGCACAACACGACTTTCAATGTGTATAATATATTATGTGCTATATGAGAAGAAGGCTTTATAAAATGTAATAAAGGCTTACGTTGGGCACCAAAGTAGACTTCTATGACTTTAAATGGATAAACACTCGGCTCCCCGGATAAAAATAGCTATATGTGAGCTAACTAGTGTTTAAAGAAGAGGAAACACTCAAAAGATGTGTATGCGAGTAAAATGGACAGAGGCTTCCTCGCTTTTTCCTTCTTTCCCTCTCTTCAAATGGTCAACCCAAGCCTTGTATATATATATTTGATGGCAGCAGGTACACTGCAGCGCATAGCTTTACTCTTACTGGTGGTCGTGGTGAATCCAAGCCTCACGGGTCCCGTCGTCTCAAAGTACGTGCACTCGAACTTGCAGAACTTCAATTCGAGCATCCGAACGAGGTATATCTAACCTTCTTCGGACCGCTTGTGTCGAGAGTTATGCAATGACATGGATTAGAGGTTGTACGAAGTCAGGAAGAGGGGTCTATGCCCATGGTCTTCAAGCTTCAAATTCTATCCAAAGTACTGCCACATGTAATAGTCACTCGGGATTGTCACTCCTCGGTTCTTGTGGGCCATTATTGGATGTATGTATGTAAGAAGTGTTGAGACGACGTGCCATTTGTCGAAGGACCAAGATGACGTTTGACTCCTCGCCGGGGTTATCGCCGGTTTGAGTTGAAAGTAGACGTTGCTCAGGGTTACAGCTGAGATTGGACTACTTGTTGGTATGCCGCGATATCATCTTGTTGACGTGGTAAGATGACGTTGTGACTCCTCACCGGGGTTATCGCCGGTTTAAGCGGAAAGAAGATGTTGCTCAGGGTTACATCTGAGATTGAGCTGCTTGTTTGTATGCCTCACTGTCATCTGGATTAAAGTTGATCGCATGTTTGACACAAGCATTTCCTGGGTTATCGCCGAAACCGCAATGGCATCCCTTGGGGCTATCACCAAGGATGGTGTTGCTACTCCCAGTGTTGTCTCTGGGACTGGAACTGAACGTCTCGGTGTTATCGCCGAGACATAACTGTCCTCTCCGGTATTGTTGCCGGTCTCTTGATCTGCATATCTCGGGGTTATCTCCGAGATCGGAAATGACATTCCCGGTGTATTTTTCGGGTTGACATGACATTCCCAGTTTGTGTTCTGGGTTGGAACTGAACTTCCGGTGGTATCCGGGATGGATGTAATCTATCTTTCAGGGTTATCTCTAAAAGACAAATCTATCCTCCTGCAATGTTAGTAATAGGAGTGCAGAAAATTTCGAGTGTCTATATGAAGTACCAAAAGTTGAAAAGAGGATTTTATGGCTTGGGAATCCTATATAAGGTATATGCATATTTTTTATGAGGGTTTTGGTTATTGGTGATGAAATTTTATGATTTTGGCATTTGATGATGATTAAATGCATTAATTGGTAAAGTGTAAACAATTAAAATAAATTGTTTATAAGTTTAAGAAATGATTAAAATATCGTGGTAATATTAATAATATTAGATTATGTGATTATTAAGTGATTTATAACATTTGGATTAAGGTGTTATGAAATCATTGATTCATGAATATTACTCTTGAAATTAAATGCAGTTGTTGATCGTATTGTTTTTATTATCATATATAACATTTTTATAATCCCTGATGAAATTTCTCTTTGACTTAAGTGTAAAGATGGGTAAATTATTGGTATGATCGTGACTATGGGTTCTCTTTGGCGATGAGTGCAAAGATGAATTGTTGATCGGTATGATCATGACCATTGAATTTACAATTGAATATTTTAGCTTAAGTGCAAAGGTGAATTGATCAACATGGTTATAATTATGGTTTATATAAATTACGAAATGATTATGTATTTCTTTGAGATATTAATATCTTTGGCTTTGTAGTGCAAAGATGAATTATAATGAATATCTTTGGCCCAGTAGTGCAAAGATGACACATTGTTGAATATCTTTGGCCTGTGAGTGCAAGATGAACTATTAATGAATATCTTTGGCCGTGAGCAAAGATGAATTTATGATTATGAACAGAACTGTGATTTGGTATAACCATGATCTTTGATGTTTCAGGTAAAGACAGGTGATGAAAATTATCTTTGTCCTGGATGAGAAGGGGAATTTAGAATCACAATTATGATTATGAGTTATTACAGGATTGTGGACAAGAAATGTTGATTGATATTATAGGGATAAAACATTGTTGGTGAACTTTTAACATAGAGAAGATAATAGACTTTATGGTCTATTTGACTCTTCTAATGGATTGCTCGTTCCGTTGCGACTATGGTTGAAAAGTCTTATCATCTACCATCTGATCTAAATCTCTGATTTATTACTGATGAAGGCTATTGATAATTTAATTATCTTTAGTTATGATATTCTTTACTGGGCTATTTGTGCTCACCCTTTTGCTTCATAATTCCTTTCAGGTAATAGGAGTGCTGCCGGGTCGAGTGGGGATTATAGGGGATTAGAACGGTGGTCTATAGATGTTGAGGTTCTCCCTAAATAGTATGGAAATAATTTTATTTAGAACTTTAGATAAGTGTGTCGTATTGTATACGTCATTTGATATTTAATTTTGGTGAACCCAATAGGGTGAGGTGAACCCAACTTTGGAAGGGTGTTTTGCCACTATCATACAAGATTTCTAATGACATACAACCTCGTGTTACCATAAGACATGGTTGTGCACATCCACTTGCTGAGTATATCTACGAGCACTACCTATATGATCTTGGAGTTTATTTGAAATATAATTTTCAACTGGAGACAGTGGAAATAGTTATATGTCAAGAGAAGACTCACCATTGAAAGGAACATGAAAGTAATCTTCTCGTTTTTCTTTGTGGTCTATTGGATCAACCAAGGATAATTCTCAGGACATATGATATCTATCATAACTTAGATTCATGGCCTCCTATGTACGAATGTTTTCTTGAGCACTTCCCAAAGATTTTAATTTCTAAAACAGTTATTGACTGTACCTTTATGTAATGTATCGATGTTAGGTGTTGTCCATAGTTGGGACATGAGTCACAGTTGGTATTAAAACTCACAGTATATGTATTGTTGTATTTTGCACGACAATTGTAGTAATAAAGTCGTAGTTGTTTTCTGTACCATGTATTTGGCGACTCATAATAGGTTGGATGGATTGGATCTATTTTGGGGGCGTCACAGTTGGTATCAGAGCTTAGGGATATGATCTCTGGCGGAGATCCCAGATTAGAACTAGGAAGGGAGAGACGAGTAACATCCTTCACTAGTGTGTGTCCTACCTAAGCTGAATTTTCTTACTTAAGTTGACAAATTGTGATATGTCAATTAACCTTTGTTTTGAAGCTGTATTCTAGAATGATATCCTAATACGGGAGGTGAGCAATGGAGAAATCATGAGGGCGAGGGAAGATGGAATCGAGATGAAAGCAAAGGTATTCTCAACTCTTTGAAAGACCCAGTGCGTAAATTTAGAGGACGAAATTTCATAAGGAGGGAGATTGTAAGACCGAATTTTATGAAATAAAAGTATTCAATTTTCTTATAATTATTATTCAAAGAAATGGTTAAATTGA
This sequence comes from Panax ginseng, assembly GCA_020205605.1. Taxonomy (NCBI): domain Eukaryota; kingdom Viridiplantae; phylum Streptophyta; class Magnoliopsida; order Apiales; family Araliaceae; genus Panax; species Panax ginseng. Next base: position 137,127,356 of record CM035132.1, read on the forward strand.
TAAAAAGTTAAAGTTAAGGGTGATATATGAAATTTTTTAAAATAAGCAAGTGGCTATATAATATTCATTTTGTCGGGGAATATTCGTTTTGTCGAGGAATATTCTTATTGTCGGGGAATATTAAATGCACTGTAGCGATCATTTATTGGGCCCCATAACAAAATAACTATCGGATGAAGAAAATGACAAGTTTGAGTTTTTATAAATAACGACGTAGTTGTTACCGTTAACACTGTTGGAATACCCAGTGGTTAAAATATAGTAATACACGTGGTTACACAGTAGCACACGGTATTGCATAGTATTTTTGAATTATTGATTCTTACGTAAGAAGGCACTACTCAATAATTGTTATAATAATTACTGTTCAATATTTTATTTATTGATTCAATAATTGCTACGTTGATATTTTATATTATTGTTGTTTCAATAATTGTCACTGCACAGTATTTCCCATTATCAGATCAATAATTCATATTATTTGAATAATATTATTAGATAGCATTATTGCCAATGTCTAGAAAGTTTTGTCAAGGAGAGGTTTGGTCACCTAATTGCGCGCCAGTAAGGAGAAATTCTTATCGAAAAGCCCCCTCTTTCCTGGGAACTGCCTGGTTGTCATTATTGTGATTCTGTAATATTATTTATGAATAATTAATTATTGATTTATATGATAAGGAAATATTTATTTGATACAGATATAAATGATGGATTTATTTATGCGGTTATAAATGAAGGAATTAGTGTTGAGGGGTTTTATCAGTATTTTGTCGGAATGAAGGTATTAAAAATCAAACTAGTGTTCTTGTGATATATTGCGTGAGTTATAATTTTAATCTGACCGTTGGATCGTTGTGATTTTTAGATATGTTATACATATATAAGTTGAGTATATATCCATAAATTTTGAACCGTTAAAAATTAACATATGATTTGTTATGAAATTTTTAAAGGTGTAGAAAATCGTCTGTTTGTGGATTTCGGATATTTTCTGTTTGGAATTTGAAAAAACTTAAAGCTACAAAGTTGTAGAGAATTTGATTTCGTATGGAATGGACATATAATTCGTATTTTTCTGATAAAAGGGCTATTTATTATGAATTATTAAAGTTTCTGATTATTGTTTAAATGATAAAATATTTTGGAAAATTCTAGAATGCGAGTTTTCTTTCTCTTTATATTATCGAGCATATTTTTGTGAGTATTTAGATACTTTGAGAGTTGTTATTCAGTACAAGGTTCCTTCGGCTTTTCATCCGATATTCCAGTTAGAAGTACTGCTTTTTTGAGGTAAGAGATTTTAAGGGTTATTATGTTTTTCAGTTTCGAAATTTTTCTGAACCTTTAAAAATTCTGTAAAATTTGAAATGATATTTTGATGAGTTTTCTTGATTGTGCCCAAAAATGGCGATTTTTGGATGTATAGATTTGGAGTTATGGATTTTATGAGAAAAGACTATTTTGAAAGTAAACGCTTATAACTCCTCGTGGTTAACTCTAAAATTGGTGAAATTTTTATTGGGAGTACATCTATATAACATCAGTATATTCTGTAAATCTTGGAATTTTTGGATAAAAGTACAATTTATGATAAATGTCTAAATATTCGGCAGTTTTGGCCATGTGAAAAATAGTAAATGAATTTTAAAAATTTCAAGAAAAATATATGTTCAATATGGGACTATATTCTGCTAAATCTCAGAAAATAAATATTTTTGGGAATGATTTGGTATTTTTCATGAAAATTAACTAGTTAAGAGTAAATGGATTAAATATGTTATGTGAAGTAAGAAAAGTGGAAAATAGGATTTTATGGCTTGGGAATCTCATATAAGATATATGCAGATTTTTGACGAGGGTTTTGGTTATTGGTGATGAAATTTTATGATTTTGGCATTTTAGGATGATTAAATGCATTAATTGGTAAAGTGTAAACAATTAAAATAAATTATTTATAAGTTTAAGAAATGATTAAAATATTATGGTAATATTAATAATATTAGATTATGAGATTATTAAGTGATTTATAACATTTGGATTAAGGTGTTATGAAATCATTGATTCATGAATATTACTCTTTAAATTAAATGCAGTTGTTGATCGTATTGTTTTTATTATCATATATAACATTTTTATAATTCCGGTGATGAAATTTCTCTTTGACTTAAGTGTAATGATGGGTAAATTATTGGTATGATCGTGACTATGGGTTCTCTTTGGCCAGTAGTGCAAAGATGAATTGTTGACTGGTATGATCATGACCATTGAATTTACAATTGAATATTTTTAGCTTAAGTGAAAAGGTGAATTGATCAACATGGTTATAATTATGGTTTATATAAATTTTGAAATGATTATGTATTTCTTTGAGATATTAATATCTTTGGCCTGTAGTGCGAAGATGAATTATAATGAATATCTTTGGCCCGTAGTGCAAAGATGACCTGTTGTTGAATATCTTTGGCCTGTAGTGCAAAGATGACCTGTTATTGAATATCTTTGGCTTGTAGTGCAAAGATGAACTGTTAATGAATATCTTTGGCCCGTAGTGCAAAGATGAATTTATGATTATGAACAGGAACTGTGATTTGGTATAACCATGATCTTTGATGTTTTAGGTAAAGACAGGTGATGAAAATTATCATTGTCCTGGATGAGAATGGGAATTTAGAATCACAATTATGATTATGAGTTATTCACCGGATTGTGGATAGGAAATGTTGATTGATATTACAGGGATAAAACATTATTGGTGAACTTTTAACATGGAGAAGATAATAGACTTTATGGTCTATTTGACTCTTCTAATGAATTGCTCGTTCCGTTGCGACTATGGTTGAAAAGTCTTATCATCTACCATTTGTTCTAAATCTCTGATTTATTACTGATGAAGGCTATTGATAATTTAATTATCTTTAGTTATGATATTCTTTACTGGGCTATTTGTGCTCACCATTTTGCTTCACAATTCCTTTCAGGTAATAGGAGTGTTGCCGGGTCGAGTGGGGATTATAGGGGAATAGAACGGTGGTCTATAGATGTTGAGGTTCTCCCTAAATAGTATGGAAATAATTTTATTTAGAACTTTAGATAAGTGTGTCGTATTGTATACGTCATTTGATATTTAATTTTGGTGAACCGAATATGGTAAGGTGAACCCAACTTTGGAAGGGTATTTTGCCACTATCATACAAGATTTCTAATGATATACAACAACCTTGTGTTACCATAAGACAAGGTTGTACACATCCACTTACTGAGTATATCTTCGAGCACTACCTATACGATCTTGGAGTTTATTTGAAATATAATTTTCAACTAGAGACAGTGGAGATAGTTATATGTCTAGAGAAGACTCACCATTGGAAGGAACATGATATTAATCTTCTCATTTTTCTTTGGGGTCTATTGGATCACCCAAGGATAATTCTCAGGACATATGATATCTATCATAACTTAGATTCATGGCCTCCAAATTATTAATAAATGAAATTTATTTTCCTCTATTTATTATTTTGAAATAGTAAGGGTTGATTTGATTAATGTGGATAGTTATTGGTAAAATACGCAAATATTTCAAATAAGCAAGTGGTTATAAAATATTCATTGTCGGGGAATATTCGTTTGGTCGTGGAATATTCGTACGACGGCGCAGTCTTTTGTGGGCCCCATAACGGAAAGCGATTGGATGAAGAAAATGACAAATATAAGTTGTTTATAAATAACGGCGTAGTTATTCTGAATTATCTCTGTTGGAATACCCGGTGGTTAAAACACACTAATACACGTTGTTGAACAGTAGCACACGGTATTGCACCAATTATTGATTCTTACGTAAAAAGGCACTACCTAATAATTGTTACAGTAATTACTGTTCAATATTTTATTTTATTGATTCAATAATTGCTGCATTGATATTTTATATTCTTGTTGTTTTAATAAATTATCATTACGATATTTTCCATTATCGGGCAATAATTCATATTATCTGAATAATATTATTGGATAACATTATTGGCAATGTCTAGAAAGTTACATCTAAGGAGAGGTTTGGTCACCTAATTGCATGGCTTGAAGATGAGAGATCCTTATTGAAAGCCCCTCTTTCTGAGGAACGGCACTGGTTGCACGATCTTGTGATTCTGGAATATTATTTGTGAATAATTAATTATTGATTTATATGATGAGGAAAATATTGATTTTATGTGGATATAGATGGAGAAATTTTTTAATGTGACAATTGTTGAAAATTAATATTTTATCTTTTTCTGATAAAATAATTCATTTAAATATATTATTTTAATAATATATTAACGGTGATATTTTTATAATGAATGCGGGATATATTAGTATATGAGGAGGAAGAGTATTTTTGTGGCATTAAATGTTTAACACATATTTTGTGTGTTGGTGGACACAATTATTGATCGAAATTTGATTATAGCTTGTAAAATCACCCGTTTGTGGATTTCGGTCAATTTTTGTTTGGAATTTGGAAAAACTTCCTTCTGGAAAGTTGTAGATAATGGAATTTCCTATAAAAAATTTGCGAGATTCGAATTTCCTGATAAAAGGGCTATTTATTATGAATTATTGAAGTTCCGAAGCTCCGAAATAATTGATTTTTGGAAGTTTAAAATATTTAAAATAGGAAAAACATTTTTTTTGTTTTATGGGCAGCCCTAGCATGTGCAAGATAAGCTGAAATCAGTTGTCAAAATGTGCGTAGAGAATTTGTAATATATATAATATTATTATATTAAATTTTCTATTTTGGTGTTCTAAGCATTTTCCTATAAATAGGGTGCTTAGGTTAGAATTGAAAATCACACCAGAAATTGAAGTTTTCTCTCTCTATATTATCGAATGTATTCTTGTGAGTATTTTGAGTATACTTTGAGTATTGCTATACGGTGCAAGTTCTAGTCATAGCCTATATCCTGTTTTCAACTAAATCTTGTCTTTCGAGGTAAGGGATGTTATTTTATTAGAAAATGATATTATTTCTTCAATATCATTATGCCGAAATATTGGTTGGAAATTTTTCATGTCGGGGTTACTATTCATGAGTTACTATTCACGAGTTACTATTCATGAGTTACTATTCACAAGTTACTATTCATGAGTACTATTCACGAAGCGTGAAGATGTTTTTTTTGTGAAATTTCTATCTTTTGGTGTTAGAGTTACTATTCACGTATACGACACTATTCACGTATACGGCACTATTCACGATTGCGGCACTATTCACAGAAAAATGAAATTTCTTCTTTTTGTCCAAAATATCTACTATGGATACTAGCTTTGATTGTATCCATGTTTTGATCATTCTTGAATTTTACTCCACTCTGATTACTTATGAAGTATTTTTGAACTTGGATTGTTTAAAATACGAATCCTTAATATTTGTTCTTTTGTTTCACCGGGATTCGCTTTCCTTTAAAATATTTTTCATCATCCTCAATCCTAAATGATGATATTCTTGAATATCTTTGGCTTTGTAGTGCAAAGATGAATGATTTCTTGATGAATATCTTTGGCCGTTTGAAAAAGATGAACAGGTGTTGAGATGAACATGACCGATCGATTAATATCTCTACGCCGTAGTGCAAAGATGAGCGGTGTTTAGATGAACATGACCAATCGATGAATATCTTTGGCCTATAGTGCAAAGATGAATATTTGATTCGGATATATATTGATTGATGTTACGAGGATAAAATATCGACGACGAACTTTTAAATTCATATATAGAAGATAGTAGTTTGCATTCTCTACTTAACTCTTCTAATGAATTGTTGTTTCATTATGATTGTTGATTTAAAACTGGTTGTCTATTATATTCTATTAGATTTTTCCTGTTGAAGACTAACGATAATTTGTTGTATATTATCTTAGTCATAATATTCTTTACTGGGCTAGTTGAGCTCACCCTTTTCCTTTTTGTTCCATTTTTCTTCTCGGGAGGCGAGAATGTAGCAGTACTAGTCGGGGTATGGAATGAAGGTTCTAGAGAGAGTTGTTTAGTAGTCCTCACCATTTTGTAAAATAATGTATCAATAATTATGATGGGGATTTACTTGCTTGTGTGGATATTATCTGAGACGACAATATCTCGTATTTAAACTCACACGATTTTATATGTTGTAATAATAAAGTTGTAGTTATTTACATACATGTATTTGGCGACTCGAGAATGGGTTGGATGGAATGGACCTATTTTGGGGCGTCACGGTTGGTATCGAGCTTAGGAATATGATCTCTGGCGGAGATCGGGGAATAGAACTAGGAGGGAGAGCGAGTAAATCCTTCGCTAGTGTGTCCTACCTAAGCTTATTTGTTAGTTGGTTAGTATATAGGGGATATTATGGGATATATTGATTTCCTTAATTAACCCTTGTTTTATGTGATGATTTGAGAATGTCGATGAGAATATTAACAATGGAGTAAATGAGGCCGTGAAGATGCCTGTATTTACTAACGAGGAGAACGTGCAGCGAGCTTGCAATGTACCTCCCGTGAACAACACCAACGAAAGAGATGATGAACGAGGGATGTTTAGAAGCTTTTTGCGATTCATGCAAAATCGCATTTGAGGAGACTCGTGTTCAAAATACGAGAGGAGATGATAGAAATTCACGGGTGGTCACAAATGACGATTCAAAGAGTGGGACCACGAATTGCAGGAAAGCGGATCCGATTAAAAGGCGAGACGTGGGTCAAATAAATTACCAAGATATTCGATGTCTTGGGATGCGGAGAGGAACGAAAGTTCCATTCGCTACTTTTATGTTCCGTAATGAGGTGATTCTTCGTGGGAATCATGAAGCGTACCCATCCAACCGCACTTTCGGCATGTCATGGGAGACGTTTGAAGCAGTTCAATGACAAGTACTTCCCCGAAGTATTCGTCATATGAAGGAAGTGGAGTTTATTAGACCGGAGCGAGAATAACATGGCGGTGTCCCAAAGACGAGGCGAAGTCGTGGAGTTATCTAGGTTTGCACCTCATTTGGTGGAGAATGAGGAACGTATGACGCGGATGTTTCTAAGAGGTTTGAAACCCGGCATACGTCGATATCTCATTTCTCATAAATTTTCTCTCTATTCGGATGTTGTCAATGCAGGCTCGGTTGTTAGAGTGAGATAACGAGTACGTTCAATCGAGGGACCATAACCGAGATCATACCAAAGATAGCGAATCATCGAATAACGATAACCAAAGCAGAGAAAGAAGAATACGGACAAAGGCGGTAACCACTCTGTTGGTAATCGTGGCCATGAAAATAGAAGAAGCGAGTCGGGAGGAGATTTTAAAGAGAGAGATTCAACAACGACCATGTGAAGATGTCGGCCACCGATGTAACCCGGGTTCCAAGGAGAGAGAAAGACCACCGGTCGTATGTTACAAATCTGCGGGAAAGAGGGACATATCATTGGCCGCCCACCTAGCAGTTTAAGGTATGCTATAATTGTGGAAAAGAAGGACATATCGCTCGAGATTGTACGGTATCAAAACCCAGTCCAGCGGGAATGGTGAGTCAAAAGGATGTCCCAGAAAAGTCAAAGTCAACGGTTCCTGGAAGAGCATTTGTCGTGACCGGTCAAAATACGAGGAACCCGAACGAAATTAGCACGAGTTAGTTAATTATAAATTCTTGCGAAGTTTATACCTTACTAGATATCGGTTCTACCCATTCTTTTATCTCTCTTGCTTGCGCTCAACGTTTGAACTTGACTACGGAGAAATTAGACTTTGACCTATTTATGGAGACTCCGTTAGGAGAAACTTTCATTACATCCGTTGTTTAGAAATCTTGCTTGATTCAGGTTGGCACTATCACATTACCTGTTAACCTTATTTCTATAGAGATATTTTCTTTTGATGTGATTTTAAGGTTAACTACTCATCATGCCGAAATTGATTACTTTCATAAGGTTGTTAGTTTTCATATTCCTAAGCAACCTATTATTCGAATTCAAGCAATCAAACCATTGTAGTCAAACATTTTCATATCAAGCCATGAAGTCATTCGTTTATTACGGATGTCAAGTTTTCTTAGTCCATGTTATGGATTTGAATAAAGACACGTCCGATTTGAATAATATTTACATTGTTATTAATTTTTCTGACGTATTCTTGAAGAATTTCTTGGCTTACTCCCAAAGCTCGATATTAAATTTTGTATCGACTTTGAACCCGGTACAAAACTCATTTCTAAAATCTCATATTGAATGGCTCTATATGAACTTCGTGAGTTAAAAATTCAACTATAAATTTGGTACTGAGCCTTTATTTGGTGACTTCCTTTGTGGAATGCACCAAAGCCAGACTCTCCGTAGGGGACACCATATTCGTGCGATAGTAAACTGATAGGTGTCATTGTAACGTGCTATCCAAGGTTGGGATATGAGTCACAGTTGAGAACAACCAATGTCGGTAATCGAAATACGTAGCTTTCTAGGCTTAGTTGGTTATTATCAGAGATTCGTTGAAGGATATTCTCGAATCGCTATTCCATTAACGCAGCTGACTCGTAGAGATACAAAATTTTAATGGAGCAGGGAATGTGGGAAAAGCTTCGAAGAACTCAACAGGAGACTCATTTCAGCACATGTTCTGACCATGCCATCCTGGAAAAGCGAACGTGGTAGCTGACGTGTTGAGTAGAAGATCGTATACAAGTACGAGTACGATATTGTCAAAGACTCATTTCGTATAATTTACAAATAATAGAGATGGAGATGAAAACTCTAGGTACCCACGTGATGATATACGAGTATAATCAACTTTAATCGATAAAGTTAAAGCTGTTCAAGCTACACACTGGAGCTGATGAATTTGAAGAAGGAGGTGCAAGAAGTTGTTATTTCAAAAGCGAGAATCGGTGAGGTGAGGAAAGCTCAAACCTTTGATTTATTAATCCATTTGAAATTCTCAATCGAATAGGAACTGTGGCCTATAGACTCATTTTACCGCCAAGTATGGTGCGTGTTCATAACGTTTTTCACGTATCGATGTTACGTAAATATGTGGACGACCCGAAGCACGTCATTGAGTTAGAACCGGACGAGATAGCCGAAGACTTAACGTACGAGGAGGTACCTGTCAAGATCTTGGATAGGAAAGAACATGTCCTATGTTCCGAGGTTATACCATAAGTTAAAGTTTTGTGGAGAAACCATGCTATTGAGGAAATGACCTGGGAGTTGGAAACGGAAATGAAAGCGAGGTATTCTCATCTTTTCGAAACACTAGGTACGTACATCAATTTCGAGGACGAAATTTCATAAGGAGGGGAGGTTGTAAGACCCCAAATTATTAATAAATGAAATTTATTTTCCTCTATTTATTATTTTGAAATAGTAAGGGTTGATTTGATTAATGTGGATAGTTATGGGTAAAATACAAATATTTTGAAATAAGCAAGTGGTTATAAAATATTCATTATTATCGGGAATATTCGTTTGGTCGTGGAATATTCGTCTTGTAGGGAATATTAAATGCTGACGACGCAGATCTTTTGTGGGCCCCATAATGGAAAGCGATTGGATGAAGAAAGCGACAAATATAAGTTGTTTATAAATAACGCGTAGTTGTTATTCTTTATTATCTTGTTGGAATACCCTGGTTAAAACACTCTAATACGCATTGTTGAGCAAGAGTGGCACATGGTATTGCACCAATTATTGATTCTTACGTAAGAAGGCACTACTCAATAATTGTTACGATAATTATTATTCAAGATTTTATTTTATTGATTCAATAATTCTTTGCATTGATATTTTATATTCTTTTGTTGTTTCAATAAATTGTCATTACACGATTTTCCATTATCTGAGCAATAATTCATATTATCTGAATAATATTATTGGATAACATTATTGGCAATGTCTAGAAAGTTACATCTAAGGAGAGGTTTGGTCACCTAATTACGCCGCCAGATGAGAGAGATCCTTATTGAAAGCCCCTCTTTCTGAGGAGCTACACGGTTGCCCGATGATTTGAGTCTGTAATATTATTTATGAATCATTAATTATTGATTTATATGATGAGGAAAATATTGATTTTATGTGGATATAGATGGAGAAAATTTTTAATGTGACAATTGTTGAAAATTAATATTTTATCTTTTTTCGATAAAATAATTCATTTAAATATATTATTTTAATAATATATTAACGGTGATATTTTTATAATGAATGTGGGATATATGAGTATATGAGGAGGAAGAGTATTTTTGTGGCATTAAATGTTTAACACATATTTTGTTTTATGGGCAGCCCTAGCATGTGCAAGATAAGCTAAAATCAATTGTCAAAATGTGCGTAGAGAATTTGTAATATATATAATATTATTATATTAAATTTTCTACTTTGGTGTTCTAAGCATTTTCCTATAAATAGGGTGCTTAGGTTAGAATTGAAAATCACACCAGAAACTGAAGTTTTCTCTTTCTATATTATCGAACGTATTCTTGTGAGTATTTTGAGTATACTTTGAGTATTGATATACGGTGCAAGTTCAAGTCATAGCCTATATCCGGTGTTTCAACTAGAAGTACTATCTTTCTAGGTAAGGGATGTTATTTTATTCGAAAATGATATTATTTCTTCAATATCATTATCTTTGAAAATATTGGTTGGAAATTTTTATCAAATTTGGAATTTTTCATGTATCGGGGTACTATTCATGAGTTACTATTCATGAGTTACTATTATTCACGAGTACTATTCACGAAGCGTGAAGATGTTTTTTTGAAATTTCTATCTTTTGGTGTCTGAGTTACTATTTACGTTATACGACACTTATTCACGATATCTGACACTATTCACGAATACGGGACTATTCACCAAAAAATGAAATTTCTTCTTTTTGTCCAAAATATCTACTATGGATACTAGCTTTGATTGTATCCATGTTTTGATCATTCTTGAATTTTACTCCACTCTGATTACTTATGAAGTATTTTTGAACTTGGATTGTTTTAAATACTGAATCCTTAATATTTGTTCTTTTGTTTCACTTTGGATTCGCTTCCTTTAAAATATTTTTCATCATCCTCAATCCTAAATGATGATATTATTGAATATCTTTGGCTTTGTGGTGCAAATGAATGATTTCTTGATGAATATCTTTGGCCCGTAGTGAAAAGTTGAACGGTGTTGAGATGAACATGATGATCGATTAATATCTCTCGCCCAGAGTGCAAAGATGAACAGGTGTTTAGATGAACATGACCAACTGATGAATATCTTTGGCCTGTAGTGCAAAGATGAATATTTGATTCCAGATATATATTGATTGATGTTACAGGGATAAAATATCGACGACGAACTTTTAAATTCATATATAGAAGATAGTAGTTTGCATTCTCTACTTAACTCTTCTAATGAATTGTTGTTTCCATTGCGCATTGTTGATTTAAAACCGTTGTCTATTGTATTCTATTAGATTTTTCCTGTTGAAGACTAACGATAATTTGTTGTATATTATCTTAGTCATAATATTCTTTACTGGGCTAGTTGAGCTCACCCTTTTCCTTTTTGTTCCATTTTTCTTCTCAGGAGGCGAGAATGTAGTGAGTACTAGTCGGGGTATGGAATGAAGGTTCTAGAGAGAGTTGTTTAGTAGTCCTCACAATTTTTGTAAAATAATGTATCAATAATTATGATGGGGATTTACTTGCGTGTGGATATTATCTAGACGACAATATCTGTATTTAAACTCACAGTTTATATGTTGTAATAATAAAGTTGTAGTTATTTCTGTACCATGTATTTGGCGACTCAGAATGGGTTGGATGGAATGGACCTATTTTGGGGGCGTCACATATTTGGTGACTCAGAATAGGTTGGATGGATTGGATCTATTTTGGGGGCGTCACACTATGTCTGTGTGATTTACAAATAATTAGGGTTTAAGCCCAAGTTCTCAATTGACTATGAGCGATGCCTCGGTATATGTCTATCCTAAGCACGAGTAATACATTCCATCACCAAGTAGAACATACAAACACAAGCTATCAAGATCAAATCTAAACCCATACTTCGTCTTTCAAAGTCATATGGGTTATCATAGTAATTGATGGCCAATCAACTAAGCAAATAAGCATGAATCTTAATAGACAATCCCATAGAAATCAATAAGGTTAACACTGAAGTATATCGAAATAAACTAAGCAATAGATTCCATTGTAATCTCAAAATAGAGTTTAGCTCATCATAGAATCAAAATCCATCATCCACAATAGATTACACATTGAGAAATAAAGATAGAAGTAAAGAGAAGTTAGGGAATTAGGAATGCAAATATGATCTCTCTTGCTCCAATTCTGAATTTCCTATGCTCTCCAATTGCTTCAATCTTCAACTCTAATCTAATCTAGGGTTCTAATCTAATCTAAAAAGAAAGAGAAGAAAAGAGCATATGTAATCTAGATTAATCCCCCAAGGGTGGAATATCCCTTACGTAATGAAAATACGTCTAATATATATGCCCTAATTGAACCCCCACTCCTACAATTTAAAAATTAAAATAAAATAAATCAGCAGCCTCAGATGTCGTACGTAGGTGCGCGTGTCTCCTTTGTAATCATCGCGTGGGCGCGCGAGTATAAATTATGCTCAAGCCGGGTGATCGCGCAGGCGCATGTGTTTAAGCCTATGTAGCCGCGCGACTTCTGCAGTTTGGATTCTGTGTTCTGTTGCAGCTATTGCTTTGTCCTGCTGCTCCTGATTCTTTGCCATGCCCCTCATCCTTCATCCATCCTCAGTCGCATATCTAAAATTGTTCCTTGTGTCATTCTTCCATTAGCCTCATGCCCTCTACCATCGCCAAGCTATGTCATTTCCTGCACTTTTACACCAAAGAAGTTCTCAGTACATGCAATGCAAAATATTACGAAATGCAACTAAAAACACACTAAACTGTACTTGAGATGGGCATAGTTTGCGTGAATTGATATCCAATAAGTAGGTATAAAATATACTTATCATAAGCCGCCCGAAAAGTTTCCTCGTAAGCACCGGCCGATGGAAAAACAAATAATGGCCCCGACCTCAATGATGAAGTCTTGCACAATCACGTATAGTAGTAATGCCTTCTCTTTGGTCACGTCTGAGGTGTGTTGAGATGGATACAGTTTAGTACATAGGAATGCGTACCAAATTTTTCCATACCGACTGAGATCTTTGCTATGGAACACTATGCCTCCCTTTCGACCTTTGATCTATGTTGTTCCTAGCTTAGTCATTTCCTTGAGTATTTCCTCATAGTCTGGATAAAAATCATGTAGGTGGGCATATTGGCATTGTCGAGGCACACACAATTGATAAAAGGTGTTGATGGCATCGGCACTGAACGGGACCAAGAAACCTTGCAAATAAGCGTTGAAGGGGGCTTTGTCCTCGGCGTTCGCATAGAACTCCTTGACTATGTTGACCACAGCGGGTTCTGGTTCTTTGGTGAATTTATTCCAACCTTTTTGATAGATTTGTTGCATCATCTCCCCATCAACGTGATCCGGTGCCAACCCCCGCTCCGGTGTAAGGGCTTTTGTCATCATATAATCATACCGGTCGGGGGCGGCGTCACTTACAAATTTTCTACGATCGAAGGTCCATGTCAGTTGTGCGGGCCTTGAACTCTCTCCTCTTTGGCATTTTGATGTGGGTTGCGAAGCCATTTACTCTCGATTGCCTTAATCCCAGTATCTCCCCCCCAAACTTGGTTCACTCAAACCGTTGAGCACTTGGTGTGCACAATGATTTCGTCCCCCAACTTTGATGAGTTTGTGGCAATTATGGTGAATGAAGATGAAGAACTTGAAAATAAGGTACTCATTCTCACATGAAAGATGAATTCCCACAATAATAACCTGAATTTATGGCTTCCTGAGCTCAGTTTGCAAGTATAATGAAATTGTGTTTTGAGGGTGTGTTTATATAGAGGTGATGTGATGTAGAGAAATAGTAATAGAGGGGTGATGGAGTGAAGTAGTGGATTAGTGGGGATGAGTAATGAAGTAGTGGCTATAATGGATGGTGGCAAAATCGTGGGTAAGAAGTAGGAGTAGTGGGAGTTTTGTTTGAGGAAAAACTGCTTCACATAACTGCCGAACACTGTTTCAACTTTTGGACCCCCGCCCCGGCGGGCTTACATTATGGTAATTCGATTGGGGACCCCGCGATGGGGGTACAAACTAATATAGCCCGCCCTTGGGTAATGGCTTCATCAAATTCGAGGAGACCCACCTTTGACGGGGTACAAGGTAAAATAGGCCTGCCCTAGCGGGGGTACCTTCTACTAAATAACTTTTTTGGCTCATCTTTTCTTCATGCAATGCCACTGAACGTCCATTTCACTATCCTGCAAGCCATGAAACGTGCAAGTTATTAGATTGTTGATCACTTGGAGTACAATTGAGAGATTACAAGACTTTTATTATATAATACCTACCGAATAACTTAATACAAACTATATTCTAACAATTATGAATGAAAATACTAGAAATAAACGTATGAATGGGTTGCCTTCCAATTAGCGCTTGATTTTAAGTCATTCAGCCTGACTACTTCCTGTTCATGGTACGTCGAACAATGTGATGGCGATGACATCGGTGTTGGACTCGCCACCCCAATAATGTTTAATCGTTGACCGTTGACTTTGAAAGTGTCTAAAGGATTTCGACTATAAAGTTCAACGATGCCATAAGAGAACACCCATTTTATAGTGAATGGTCTCGACCATCTCGACTTAAGCTTTCCTAGGAACAATCTCAGCCGTGAGTTGAACAAAAGGACTGATTGCCCCGGCTCGAATGTACTATGCATAATTTTTTGGTCGTGCCATCTCTTGACCTTTTCCTTGTATAACTTGGAGTTCTCGTAGGCGTGAAGGCCAAATTCGTCGAGCTCGTTTATTTGCGATGTCGCTTTTCCCTACAAACCGCTTGATCGAAATTAAGTTTACAATCGCCAATAAGCCTTATCTCAGAACTTTCATTTGGTAAGTGACAAGCCTTTCCATACAGTAGTTGATATGGTGACATCCCGATTGGTGTTTTATACGTAGTCTGATATGCCCATAATGCATCATCCAACTGGAGCGACCAATCCTTTCGATTCGGGTTTACCACTTTTTCCAAAATTTTCTTGACTTCCCTGTTCGACACCTCTTCCTGTCCACTAGTTTGGGGATGATAAGCCGTCGCTACCTTATGATTGACCCCATACCTTGCCAATAGAGCTATAAATGATTTGTTGCAAAAGTGACTACCTTCGTCACTTATAATTGTTCTCGGTGTGACAAACTTCATAAAAATGTTCTTCTATAGGAATTTAAGAACCACCTTGGCATCGTTAGATGGGAGTGCTACAGCTTCAACCCACTTTGAGACGTAATCCACTGCGAGTAGAATGTACTGATTGTTAAGTGACGAAGGGAATGGCCCCATGAAATTGATGCCCCATACATCAAAAATTTTAACTTCAAGAATTGTTTGCAGAGGCATCTCATTCCTTTTAGAAATGTTGTCCACCCTTTGACATCTATCACGTGTTTTGACAAACTGGTGGGCGTCCTTGAATAGTGTAGGCCAATAGAACCCAGCTTGCAGCACTTTTACTGCTATCCTCTCACTACCATAATATTCACCATACGCAGATGAGTGACACTCATACAGTATGTTCTTCACTTCACTGTAGGGCACACACCTTCTAATCATTTTGTCGGTGCACTACTTGAATAAATAAGGTTCATCCCACATGTACCATTTTACATCATGAAGAAACTTCTTTTTTTGTTGTCTTGTGAGATCAGGTGGAAGATTGTTGCTCACTAGATAATTCGCATAATCCGCATACCAAGGAAATTCTTCATTTATCCCAAACAATTGCTCATCCGGGAATGATTCGTTGATTTCACACTTGTCCTCTTTCAGTTTCTCTTGATTTTCCAGCCTAGACAAATGATCGGCGACTTGATTCTCTATCCCCTTTCTATCCTTTATTTCTAGATCAAACTCTTGAAGAAGAAGAATCCATCGGATAAGGCGTGGCTTAGCATCTTTTTTTTGCAATTAGGTACCGAATAGCCGAAAGATCCGTGTAGACTATCACCTTAGTCTCGATCAAGTATGCCCGAAATTTGTCAAATGCATACACCACTGCAAACAATTCCTTTTCCGTAGTTGTATAATTCATTTGAGTCTCCGTGAGTGTTTTGCTTGCATAATATATGGCGTGAAACACCTTCTCTCGGCGTTGACCCAAAACAGCCCCAACTGCATAGTCACTTGTGTCACACATTAGCTCGAAAGGCATATTCCAATCTAGTGCGATGATCATGGGGGCTGTAGTTAACTTCTTCTTCAACAACTTGAAAGCCAACTTACATTCCTCATCAAAATTAAAAAACAGAGTCCTTCTCTAAAAGACTGCACAAAGGTTTTGCAATTTTAGAGAAGTCCTTTATGAATCTTCTGTAGAACCCAACATGTCCTAGAAAACTTCTAATTCCCTTTACTGAGCTTGGTGGAGGCAGTTTCTCGATTGTTTCCAGCTTAGCTTTTTCAACCTCCAGTCCTTGAGCCGATACCTTGTGGCCCAAAATTATGCCCTCCTCAACCATGAAGTGGCATTTTTCCCAGTTAAGTATAAGGTTCGTATCTTTGCATCGCTATAACACCATTACCAAATTCCCTTGGTAAGTATCAAAATTGTCCCCACAGATAGAAAAGTCATCCATGAAGACTTCCACGTTTTTCTCCACCATGTCTGAGAAGATGGCCATCATTCACCGTTGAAAGGTAGCAGGTGCATTACACAAACCGAATGACATTCTCCTGAACGCGAATGTACCATAAGGGCACGTAAATGTAGTCTTCTATTGATCCTCAGGAGCGATGATGATCTGATTATAGCCCGAGTATCCATCCAATAAATAGTAGTATTCATGTCTCGCCAATCTGTCTAACATTTGATCCATAAAGGGTAGTGGAAAATGATCTTTTCGTGTTGCCTTATTCAACTTCCTATAGTCCATGCACACCCTCCAACCTATCACTTTCTTTATCGGAATTAACTCGTTGTCCTTATTCTGTACCATGGTCATTCCCCCTTTTTCGGCACACACTGAACCTAACTAACCCACTTACTATCGGAAATCGGGTAGATGATACCGGCATCCAACAATTTCAGAATTTCATTCTTTACAACTTCCTTCATAATTGGGTTAAGTCGACGTTGTTGCTCCACCGTCGATTTTGCATCGTCTTCCATCAGAATCTTGTGCATGCAAAATGAAGGGTTGATTCCCTTGATATCAGCTATCATCCATCCTACCGTTGATTTATATTCCCTAAGCACCCTCAGCAACTTTTCTTCCTATAAATCATTAAGTGCAGCAGAAATAATCATAGGTAAAGAATTTGAATTGCCCAAATACGCATACCTGAGGTGTTTAGGGAGTGGCTTAAGTTCCAGAGTTGGTAGCTCCTCCAATGATGGTTTCATCCTTGCTGTGGCTTTCTCCTCCGTATGCAATGGATTAAATGGTGCTCTGAATCGGCTAACTCGTGGCAATGAATCTAACATCTGCAAGTAGTCCACAAATTCTGGGTCATCGAACTCTTCATCCCCCAATAATGTTGTTTCCAATGGATCATTGACCAAACTCTTTCCCATGTCTTCACTGATAATCTGCTCAATTATATCCATCCTGAAACATTCTTCCTCACCCGTAGGGAATTTCATGGCCTTAAACACATTAAATTTGATTTCCTGATCTTGGACCCTCATAGTAAGTTCACCTTTTTGTATGTCGATGAGTGTCTTACCCGTAGCCAAGAAAGGTCTCCCTAGGATAATAAGGATGTTCTTGTCCTCCTCAAAATCCAGAATAATAAAATATGCGGGGAATATAAACTTATCCACTTTAACCAATATGTCCTCTACTATGCCTCTCAGATATGTGACTGACCTATCCGCCAACTACAATGAAATATTCGTAGGCTTTGGCACGAGCAAACCTAATTCTGTGTATACTGACAATGGCATAAGGTTCACACTCACCCCCAAATCACATAAAAACTTATTAAAAGACATGTTCCCGATCGTGCATGGAATAGTGAAACTCCCCGAGTCTTTCAGCTTCGGTGGTAACTTCTGCTGTAACACCGCACTACACTCCTCTATTAATGCAACTGTTTCAAAGTCTTCCCATTTCTTTTTCCTTGACAGAATCCCTTTTATGAACTTCGCATAACTCGGCATCTGCTCTAGGACTTCTACAAACGGGATGTTAATCTGAAGTTTCTTGAAAGCTTCCAAAAACTTCGCGAACTGCTTATCTAATTTCTATTTTTGGACCATCTGCTGAAACGGTGGTGGAGGATATACAACTGGCTTATCGTCTAACTTTGTTTTCTCACTTTGCTTATCCTCACCCTTGTTTCCTTCAACCACTTTACTGTCATCAACTTTTTCATCTGATATCGCTGAATTTTCTACATCTTGACCAACGAGATATTTTCCACTCCTCAACGTAATTGCCTGACATTGTTCGTGGTTTCCCTTCAGATTTCTCTTTGTATCACTCGGTAGGGTCCTTTGTGGCCTATTATTTAATGCAATGGCAATTTTCCCCATCTGATTTTCCAAATTCTTGATGACCATTGCTTGGTTTTTCATCGCTGCCTCATTGCTAGTTATGTACTTCGACAACAACTCCTCTAAATCTGATTTTCTTCCCTGATGTTTAGCCGATTGTTGATGATTCTGAAAACCAAAGGGATATGATGGTCGTAGAGCTTGATGTTGCTGATTATTGCTCCACGAGAAATTTGGGTGATTCCTATTCCCCTAGTTGTAAGTGTTTTGGTACATATTCTGTGGACCCCTGTTGTAGCTACCTACGAATTACACTTGATCTTTGGATTGATTGCATGATTTGATCATGGATGGTCACCCGCGCACAATTCATATAAAACCGCCACCTGCTGTACCTGAGCCCCTGTCATGGCATCCAACTTCTTGGACAACGCAGAAATTTATGCTTGTATTGCTGTCACCCCAGCCGCCTTTGCCTGTGTCATTCTTGCTGTGGGCCACTGGTAGTTGTTGGCCGCCATTGTCTCAATCAAATTGCAGGCCTCCTCATAACTCTTAGCCATGAACGCTCCACCCGACGCTGCATTAATACTGGTCCTAAGATTCCCATGTAGTCCATTATAAAAAGTATTCATTTGCAGCCACTTAGGCAATCCATGATACGGGCACTTTCTATGCAACTCCTTGTATCCCTCCCATGCCTCATATAACGACTCCCCATGTTGCTGCTCAAACATTGTTATCTCATTCCTCATTTTTACAATTTTCGCCGGTGGGAAAAATTTGGCAAGGAATTTCTGAGCTAAGTCTTCCCATGTAATTATCGATCCCGGTGGTAGAGAGTGTAACAAACTATTCGCCTTGTCCCATAAGGTGAATGTGAACAAGCGAAGTCTCACCGCATCATCCGACACTCCATTATACCTGAAGGTGTCGCAAATCTCCAGAAAGTTGACTAGATGTTCATTCGGATCGTCATTTTCCAATCCCTCAAACTGAACTGAATTCTAGATCATCTTAATTGTCCCAGGCTTGATTTCAAATGTATTTGCAGCAATTGCGGGCCTGGTGATGCTCGACTGCAGTTCAGTCTCCTTTGGTGTGGAAAAGTCCCTTAACGCTTTCTGATCTTCAGTTGCCATTTCCTTTTCTTTCGCACAATTTTCAAAGTTTTGCCTCGTTTCCTTGATCCACTTACTTAACCTCTGGAACCGTTTCTCAATGTCGTCCTCAAAAGGTAGCAAGTCTGGATTTTTGGACCGAGTTTGCATAAACCACTTCAAAAACCTGAAATAAGAGGAACAAAACAAAAATAAAAATGTTTAAGTAAAACTGGACTAATTAAACTGATATTGTAAAAATATTAAGATCTATACTAAATTATCCCCTACAACAACGTAAAAAAACTTATTGGGTAAAATCTATATACATATAACACGCAAAGATATCGTGGTCAACAAGTAATATAGTAATGAGTAGCGTATCGTTCCCACAGAGACAAATTAGTAAGAAACTTAACCTTACAATTACCAATTTCCTATTAATCCTAATTTTATTAAACTATTCAATTCAATGATTAAAATTATAAAAACTAAATTAAGAAATAAATAAACTACCACAAAACAATCACAAATATCAAAATCTAGAATTTCAAACAATTAATGAAGAATTAGGCTTATGATTTCACCCTAAGCTTCACTCTGATTTCTACACCTTTATTCCAATTCAAATCACTATCCTAGTTTATTAATCAAGAACACGAATGTAGTACTAGCCACCTCTCGATGCACTAATACCATATTAACTTAAATCCACAATTTAGATAGAAATAAGTTAAACACCTTAATCAACTAACTCACTATATCTCCATGTTAAGTTCTCTATCCGATTACATGCGATGTCAAGCATATCTCCACCTTAACATTCATCACGATTCTGCTACTCACAAAATTTATGAACACAAGCTATATTACCTAAGTCTAGACTCGAATATCCTCTCTCGATTCCATATAAATCCACAAAGAATTGTTGATCAGGCAATTCAAAAATTCAAGCTCAAATTAATATAGATAAACTGGAAAATAGCTTATTAAACTGGAAATCAAAGTTTACAAAATCATCGTATCACTTAAGGATCCACCATAAGCCTAAAAAGTGAATTATTTCATTATAAATGAAATAACAACTGAATAATTCAAAGATAACATTCTTTCAATTACAAATAAAAGACTAAGAAGAAGAATAGTGAAAAACACCCTTCACGTAGCCTAAATCTGCATTCGTCTCAAAAATCTCTTCAAAATCTTCCTCCAATGCTTGTTATGAAAAACTGGAATTGATCTCTGTATTATCCTTGTGTGTATGTTTAACTCGTTGCTAATTGAGCAATATACATCCAACACGCGTTTTTGTCAAAGTTTTAAGCTCATTAGAGTTCAATTGCAATCCAAATGCTAACAAACCATGTTCCAACAAAGAGTTTTCAAAGACATCAGAGAGACTCAATAATGAGACCCCACTCGACGGGGTATAAGCCCTAAAATAGGCCCATGACGTGACACCCTTTCTATTAGTTGTTGTTGAAGACCCTCGCCAAAGTGGGGAACATAAAAACAAAAAGGGCCGCCCAAATGTAAGCTTCGCCAGATGACTTTGCTAACTTCATGTTTACTTCCAAAAATGCTCCAAATGACTTCAATTCTTCGTTAAATGCCACAACAACCACCCTACACATAAAAGAACACAAAATAAATAAAAATGAACATGAAAACAAGAAAATAGCAATGATTAAGCATGAAATGGATAACGATCCATGGATATTGATAAGTGGATTTTTTATACGCGATTCAATATCCATTTCATGCTTGTTTGTTGCTAAATCTTCACGATCATGTTCATTTTTACTTGTTTTATGTTATTTCATGTGTAGGATGGTGGTTGTAGCATTCAATGGACATTTGAAACTATTTTGTATGCTTTGAAGTAAATTAGAGAAAATTTGGAAGAACTTGTGGAATTCATCAAGTCATTTAGCAGAAGACAGGCCCGCTGGGGTGGACTTATTTTGTGCATGAACCCCTACCGGGGCGGGGGGTGGAAAATCTAGCCGTGTCTTGTGTTGATTAAGCTTCTTATTGGGCATGATTTCTAGCAACTTGAATGACAATGGAACTCTAATTAAAAGAAATTGCGGCTGGAGCTTGTATGCTAGATATCTAATACTCTCTCAACAACAACTAGAACATTATAGAGGAGATTTTACAAAGATTGAAAACTGAGTTTTTGAGAGAAAGTGTGGAGGAGTATTTCGAGAAATTTTTCAAAATAACTGCAATTCTAGTCTATGTGAAGGGTGTTTTTCAATATTCTTCGTGTTAGATTATTATTTGTAATTGGAAGAATGATTTCTATAATTTATTCAGTGTTTATTTCGTTTATTATGAACTAATTCACTTTTTTGGCTTGTGATGGATCCTTAAGCGAATCGAATGTTTTGTAAACTTTGATTTCTCATTTAATAAGCTATCTCCAGTTTATCTATATTGATTTGTGCTTGAATCTATGAATTGCTTGATCAACAATTCTTTGTGGAGTTGGATGGAATCGAGAGAGGATATTCAAATCTAGACCTAGTTGATATAGCATGTGTTCAGGATTTTGTTAGTAGCTTAAACTTGATGAGTGTTAAGGTAGAGATATGCTTGACACCGTATGTAATCGGATAGAGAACTTATTCTTCAACCTTCTTCAATTATAATTCACATAGAGATATAGTGGGTTAGTTGATTAAGGTATTTAACGGATTTCTATCTTAATTGTGGGTTGATGTTAATACAGAATTATTGCATCGAGAGGTGGTTAATACTACGTTCATGTTCTTGATTAATAAACTGGGATAGTGCGTTGAATTGGGATAAAGGTGTTAAAATCAAAGTGAAGCTTAGGGTGAAATCATAAGTCTAATCCTCCATTAATTGTTTGAAATTTCAGATTTTGATATTCGTGGTTATTTTGTGTTAGTTTAATTATTCTTAATTTTAGTTACGTTAATTTAAATTATTGAGTTATTTTGTTTAATAAAATTAGGGTTAATAGAAGATTGGTAATTGTAAGTTAAGGTTATTGCTAATTAGTCTCTGTGGGAACGATACTCAACTTATCACTTTATTACTTGTTGACCACGTATACTTGCGTGTTGTGCGTAATTAGATTTTACCCAACAAGTTTTTGGCCCCGTTGCCGGGAACTATAGTATAATTCTTAATATTTTTACAATATCAGTTTAATTAATCCAGTTTTACTTAGACATTTTTATTTTTGTTTTGTGCTTCTTATTTTAGGTGTTGGAAGTAGTTTATGCAAACTCAGTCCCAAAATCCAGACTTGCTGCCTTTTGAGGACGACATTGAGAAAAGGTTTCAGAGGTTAAGTAAGTGGATCAAGGAAACTTGGCAAGAATTCAAAACATCTGAAAAGGAAGAGGTAACAGTAATGACAGCCGAAGATCGGAAAGCATTAAGGGACTTCACAACACCCAAGGTGACTGAACTGCAGTCAAGCATCACCAGGCCAGCAATAGCAGAAAATACGTTCGAAATTAAGCCTAGGATGATACAAATGATTCAGAATTCAGTTCAGTTTGGGGGATTTGCAAATGACGATCCGAACGAGCATCTAGTCAGTTTTTTGGAAATGTGCAACACTTTTAGTTTCAATGGGGTTTCGGATGAGGCGGTGAGACTTCGATTGTTCCCATTCTCTTTACGGGACAAGGCGAAGAGTTGGTTGCATTCTCTACCGTCCGGTTCGATAACTACATGGGAGGATTGAGCTTAGAAATTCCTCGCAAAATTCTTTCCACCGGCAAAAACTGCGAACATGAGGAACGAGATTACGATGTTTGAACAACAACATGGGGAGTCATTATATGAGGCCTGGGAAAGATACAAAGAACTTCTCAGAAAATGCCCACATCATGGATTGCCCTAGTGGCTACAAATGAACACCTTTTACAACGGACTACATGGGAATCTAAGGACAAGTATTGATGCAGCATCGGGCGGAGCATTCATGGCTAAGAGTTATGAGGAAGCCTACGAGTTGATTAAAACCATGTCAGCTAATAACTATCAGTGGCCCACAGCGAGAATGATACAGGCGAAGGCAACTGGGTTATTAGAAGTAGATAGTATGACAAAGATATCTGCACTTTCAAAGAAGTTGGAGTCAGTGATAGCAGCACAATCACAACAAATACATCAAGTACAACAAGTGGCAATAATATGTGAGTTGTGCGCGGGAGAGCACCCAACGGAGCAATGTGCAATTAATCCAGCAGTTGTGCAATTCATTGGCAATTACAATAGAATTCCTCAAAACATATATCAAAACACATAAAATAAAGGAAATAGGAATCATCCGAATTTTTCATGGAGCAACAACCAGCAAAATCAAGCTTCACGACAATCATATCCTCCAGGTTTTCAGAATCAGCAACAACCAGTTCAATATCAAGAAAGGAAACCCGATCTGGAGGAAGTGTTGGAAAAATACATGACTAGCACCGATTTGGCTATAAAAAATCAAGCCATGGCTATGAAATCATAAGAGATGGCGATCAAGAATCTAGAGAATCAGATAGGTCAAATAGCGTTGGCATTGAATAATAGACCACAAGGGACATTACCAAGTGACACCGAGAGAAATCCTAAGGGTGATCACGAGCAGTGTCAAGCTATTATATTGAGAAGTGGAAAACAACTTGTTGGTCAAGAGCCAAAAATTTCAGTTACAAAGGAGTTTGAACCAGAGAAAGAAAATACAGTGGGTGAGGTAAAGCAAGGGAACGAAAAACAAATGGAAAAGAACAAACCAGTTAACGAACCAGCTGTTTATCCTCCCCCACCATTCCAACAAAGAGTTCAAAAAAAAAAATTTGACAAGCAATTTTCAAAATTTTTGGAAGTTTTCAAGAAACTTCAAATTAACATACCATTTGCAGAGGCCCTAGAACAAATGCCGAGCTACGCAAAATTTATGAAAGGGATTCTATCAAAGAAAAAGAAATGGGAAGATTTTGAGACTGTGGAACTAATAGAGGAGTGTAGTGCGGTATTACAGCAGAAATTACCACCAAAACTCAAGGACCCAGGGAGCTTTACTATTCCATGCATGATCGGGGAGATGCATTTCAGCAAGTGTTTATGTGATTTGGGGGCGAGTGTAAACCTTATGGCATTGTCATTATACTTAGAATTGGGTTTGCCTACACCAAGTCCTACAAATATCACATTACAGTTGGCGGATAGGTCAGTCACATATCCGAGAGGTATAGTAGAGGATATCTTAGTGAAAGTGGATAAGTTTATATTCCCCGCGGACTTTATCATTCTGGATTTTGAGGAGGACAAGAACATCCCAATTATCCTAGGGAGACCATTTTTAGCTACAGGGCGGACACTCATAGATGTACAAAAAGGAGAACTCACTATGAGGGTCCAAGATCAAGAAGTGAAATTCAATGTGTTTAAGGCCATGAAATTCCCTACGGATGAGGAAGAATGTTTTCTAATGGATTTAATTGAGCAAATCATTAGTGATGACATGAGCAAAAGTTTGGTGAACGATCCGTTAGAAACAACGTTATTGGGAGTTGAAGAGATCGACGATCTGAAATTGGTGGATTACCTTCAATTGCTAGCCTCATTGCCACGAGTACCAAGATTTAGAACACTGTTTGAACCATTGCACATAGAGGAGATAACCGCAGAAAAATTGAAACCATCATTGGAAGAGCCACCAAAGCTGGAACTTAAGCCACTTCCTAAGCACCTCAGGTATGCGTATTTAGGCAATTTAAATTCTTTACCTGTTATTATTTCAAATTGCACTTAACAATTGCGGGAAGAAAAAAAGTTCTTGAGGGTGCTTCGAATACAAATCGACTATTGGGTGGACAATCGGCGACATCAAGGGAATCTCCCCTTCATTTTGCATGCACAAAATTTTGATGGAAGATGAGGCAAAACCAATGGTGGAGCAACAGCGGCGGCTCAATCCAATTATAAAAGAAGTTGTGAAGAAGGAAATTTTGAAATGGTTAGACGCCGGCATCATCTACCCAATTTCTTATAGCAAATGGGTTAGTCCATCGATCAAGCGTCTGCAAAAAAAAGAGAATGATTGGTGCGGAATGGCGACAACGAGTTAATCCCAACTAACGATTCTGAGTTGGAGGGTTTGCATGGATTACGTAAAATTAAACAAGGCAACCCGAAAAGATCATTTCCCGCTGCCCTTTATTGATCAAATGTTAGATAGATTGGCGGGACACCAATATTACTATTTGTTGGATAGGTACTTTGGCTACAACCAAATAGTCATCACTACGGAGGATCAAGAGAAGACCACATTCTCATGCCCTTATGGCACATTTACATTCAAGAGGATGTCGTTTGGGCTATGCAATGCACCTATAACTTTCCAACGGTGTATGATGGCAATTTTTTCAGATATGGTGGAGAAAAATGTTGAGGTCTTCATGGATGACTTTTTGGTCTATGGGGACAGCTTCGATAATTGCTTGAAGAATCTGGTCATGGTTTTGCAAAGATGTAAGGACACGAATCTTGTACTAAATTGGGAAAAATGTCACTTCGTGGTTGAAGAGGGCATAATTTTGGGTCATAAGGTATCGGCTCAAGGATTGGAAGTTGACAAAGCGAAGCTGGAAACTATTGAAAAGTTGCCTCCACCAAGCTCGGTTAAGGGTATTAGGAGTTTCTTAGGACACGCTGGGTTCTATCGAAGGTTCATAAAAGAGTTCTCTAAAATTGTAAAACCTCTATGCAGTTTGTTAGAGAAGGATGCAACATTCAGCTTTGATGAAGAATGCAAGACGACGTTTGACTTATTAAAGAGGAAATTGACTACATCCCCTGTTATAGTCGCACCGGATTGGAGCATGCCATTCGAGTTTATATGTGATGCGAGCGACTTCGCGGTTGGGGCTGTTTTGGGTCAACGTAGAGATAAGGTGTTTCACGCTATATACTACGCAAACAAAACACTTATAGAAACGCAAATGAACTACACAACCACAGAAAAGGAATTGCTTGTAGTGGTGTATGCGTTTGACAAATTTTGGGCTTACTTGATCGGGACTAAGGTGATAGTCTATACAGACCATGCAACAACTCAGTACTTGATAGCAAAAAAGGAGGCTAAGCCACGCCTTATCCGGTGGATTCTCCTACTTTAAGAGTTTGACTTAGAAATAAAGGATAGAAAGGGGACGGAGAACCAAGTAGCCGATCACTTGTTGAGGTTGGAAAACCACGGGAAAACAAAAGACGACAAATGTGAAATCAACGAATCATTCCCAGATGAGCAACTATTTGGGATTTCAGCAGAGATTCCGTGGTATGGCGATTATGCAAATTTCATTGTGAGCAACATTCTACCACCTGACCTCACAAGGCAATAGAAAAGGAAATTTTTGCACGATGTGAAATTATACATGTGGGATGATCCATATTTGTTCAAGCAGTTCGCCGACAAGATGATTCGACGGTGCGTCCCATATAGTGAAGTGAAGAATATTCTGCATGAGTGTCACTCATCGGCGTATGGCGGGCATTATGGGAGTGAGAGGACAACAGCGAAGGTGCTGCAATGTGGTTTTTATTGGCCCACATTATTCAAAGATGCCCACCAGTTTGTCAAACAATGCGATTGGTTTCAAAGGGTGGGCAACATTTCGAAACGTAATGAGATGCCCTTACAAACGATTCTGGAAGTGGAAATTTTTGACGTATGGGGTATTGATTTCATGGGACCATTTCCCTCGTCATTGAACAATCAATACATTCTACTCGCAGTGGATTACGTGTCAAAGTGGGTTGAAGCTGCAGCTCTACCAACAAACAATGCCAAGGTGGTCATCAAATTCCTCCAAAAGAATATCTTCACGAGATTTGGCACACCAAGAGCAATTATCAGTAACGAAGGTAGTCACTTCAGTAATAAGTCGTTTACTGCTCATTTGGACAAGTATGGGGCCAACCACAAGATAGCTACAGCGTATCACCCTCAAACCAATGGACAAGCTGAGGTATCAAATAGAGAAGTCAAAAAGAGATTGGAGAAAGTGGTGAATCCGAGTCGGAAAGGTTGGTCGCTGAGATTGGACGATACTTTATGGGCCTATCGAATTGCATATAAGACGCCAATCGGGATGTCACCATATCAACTATTATACGGGAAGGCATGTCATTTATCGGTGGAGCTACAACATAAGGCATATTGGGCTGTGAAAAAACTTAATTTCGATCAAACAGTTGTAGGTGAAAAGAGACTACTTCAATTGAATGAACGCGACGAATTTCGCCTTCACGCATATGAGAATGCCAAACTATACAAAGAAAAAGTCAAGAGATGGCACGACCAGAAAATTTTGTGTCAAACATTCGAGCCAGGACAATCAATACACTTGTTCAATTCACGGCTGCGATTATTCCCCGGAAAGCTTAAATCGAGATGGTTGGGACCATTCATGGTCAAGCAAGTATTCCCTCACTGTGCAGTCGAAATCTACCGTCGCAATCCACTAGAAACATTCAAAGTCAACAGACACCATTTAAAGCACTATTGGGGTGGAGAAGCAAACACTGACGTGATCGCCATCACATTGACCGACACAACATAATCAGGAATTAGTCAGGCTGAACGACTTAAAATCAAGCGCTAATTGGGAGGCAACCCAATTTTTAATTATTTGTCATATTTTATATTCAAATTTGCTTAATTATAGTTTTAATTTCATTCTTAGGTAGACGAATAAAAGAAAAACCTCGTTAAACTCTTCACAATACATCATGATATAGAAAACTCACTAGTCTTCTTGTTGTATGTCATGTAGGTCAGAAAAAGGAGTATTAAGTGAGCAAAAGTGGCTGCAAATGAACTACAATAAAACAAAAGTTAGGGCCTGCCAGTCATGATGCGCGCCGGGGGTGGGCCTTCCTAGTACTATAACCCCGTTCACCAGGAGGGTCCTCAAACATGTTAGAAGATAGAACACACGCACTGTAGGCGGCCTTTTCAATACTACAACCCCGTAGGGCTGGGTCCACAATTTAGAAGACAGTTACAAGCTTGCTGGTATGGGGTCTTGGAATGCAATGAGATTATGGCGGCGTTACATTTACTCTTCACTTCCCAATAAGACTCATTCCACCTTCCAATAACCCCCTTTTCCCACTTCCCCACTACTTCATAACTCCATAACCACCCACTACCATTACTTCTTCCCCACATTCCCAATACTCCATAACTCTTCTCCACCTCCTCACTCCACCAATGCTAGACTTCACTCTCCATCTATAAATACCACCAAATCTCATACAAACTCTCCCACCACTCTTGATAGAAGGTAAAAAGAGAGTATAGTTGTGAGCTAAAGAGATAATATTGAAAATTTTAGGGGAGAGTTAGAGCCCAACTAGCAATTTGGAGAGACATGGCTTCACAATCTTCATCGAAACGCCAAAGGGGGGAGAGTTCTCATCCATCTCAACCAACCCGCACCTTCGATCATCGAAAATTTGCAAGTGCCACCGCCGCCGACCGCTGTGACTACGTGCTCACCAAAGCCCTTACACCGGAGAGGGGGTTGGCACCGGATCCTAACGACGGGAAGATTATGCCTCAAATTTACCAAAAGGGATGGACCAAATTCACCAAGGTGCCGAAACCAAAGCGAGCTATCAACATCATCAAAGAATTCTACGCTAAATCAAGAAGACA
This sequence comes from Panax ginseng, assembly GCA_020205605.1. NCBI lineage: Eukaryota > Viridiplantae > Streptophyta > Magnoliopsida > Apiales > Araliaceae > Panax > Panax ginseng. Next base: position 137,156,774 of record CM035132.1, read on the forward strand.
AAGAACCATTCCAAGCATTTGTATGCGAGGGCGGTTGGTTCTATTCAAAGGTCTTACGCCATAAATACTTACTACCAACTAAGGGTGCCTCGCCACTGCCAGTACGAGCATCTCCGTACTTCTGACCCAGATTTTATTGCCATTATCATGGAGATGACAAAGCCGGGAACATCGTGGATGAAAGGTCGGAAGGGAGGCACCGTGTTTCATAGCAAGGACCTTAGTAGGTATGGGAAAATCTGGTATGCATTCTTATGTGCAAAATTACTTCCATCCCAACATACCTTGGACGTCACAAAAGAGAAGGTGTTACTGTTGTACGCCATTGTGCAAGATTTCATCATTGACGTCGGGGCAATAATCTGTTCATCAATTCGTCGGTACTAACGTGGAAATTTTTTTGGAGGCTTGCCACACCCATCACTCATTTGTGGGTTGTGTCGCAACGCTGAGGTTAGATGGTCCGACGACGAACCCACACAATTACCGCTTGCACTGCTAGATTTGAGAATGATAGTGCGGTACTCTATATGGGCAGGAGGCGAGTCACATCCACGTAGTGTGGGTTTCATTTTTTCGTTGGATTCGGATGATGACGTTGATGCTTCCAAGACTTCAGGGGATGATGATGAACCAATGGGCGATAAAGGGGTTGAGCAGGTACCGCAGCCCGAGGCCATATCTAGTTCTCAGTTCCTTGCGTTCCAAAATCAAATGAATGCACACGCCAAGGCAACTCGTCGGGAAATGCGCCGATTGCCAATAAGGCAAGAGCATATGTTCAATGCTATGCACACATCTTTCGCTTCGTTGAACACAACTCTTCAAAGTTTCAACCTGGCCGCTCAATTTCCATACCAACAGCCTGTGCCAATGCCAAGGATCCCACCGAGTGATTCCGATAAAGAAGAACAACAGCCACCTCCTCAGACTTAAGTGATAGCAGGGAAGTCCTCACGTACTTATTTTGACTAATCATACAATGAGGACATTGTCTAACTTAAGTTTGGGGGATTTAAATACATGTTTGCATGCATTTAGTTTATTTAGGTTGCATTTTAAATTGTGGTCATTTAAATGTTGCGTAAAGTCCATCAATGTTGTGTTTCATATTATTTGTGGGCCAATGATATGATTGACCATAAGTTAACAAGTACAGTATTGAGTATTAGAACTGTGAAAGAATTTTTGTTTATGAATTGAATCTTGAGTTTGTTTGAAACTGGTATAAAAGGATAGCACGAGTAACAAACATCCATGTTAATTGGTCAAGTTTAAATTGGTATCTAAATGGTCTTTAAAGGATAATGCTAGAGTAAATGTCAAAATGACAAGGATAGACAGTGAAAGCCAAAGTTAGGCAAGAACCTAAGTTTGGGAGATGATATGTGGGGTATAAAAGCTTTATCTAAAAAAAAGTATGAATAAACACCGTGGCATGCTTGTCTAGTTTTGTGGCCTTTGTTACTTGAGTAAGTAAGCCCGAGGGGATTGTCTCTACACCTAGCGCCCTAAGGTCTTAATGGTGCTGGGAGTCGTTGGTCGAAAGCTCGTTAAGGTAGCATTGAAAAGCCTAAGGAATAAGACATTTGCATAGCTATGTATGTATAAAAAATAAAATGGGAAATAAGAGCAAAAAGCCCCAGTATATCTAAAAAAAAAGAAGAGAATATATATATATATATATATATATATATATATATATATATATATATATATATATTTGTATGAATAAAGCATAAGTACCCCGCGTGAACCCTTGAGATTTGTGATTGCTTAATTTTAGTTGGAGCTATCTATTTTTGATATTTTAAGTTTACACTGTGTGATTCCTTTTAAGAGATTGGTTATGTATTAAAATTTGAGTCAGTATCGGTGATCATGGATGTTGCACACACACACACTATACCAGTGATGATGGATTGAGATTCGTGGATTAAAACAGAATTATAGATTGGTGTTTGGTAATTGGTATTGTATAGTTGCTTATTTTCGCTGAGGCCGTTCAGATAATCTTGTTTCTGCGATATTATTGGATTTGAAAGCATATAAGTTAAGTCGTATTCATTGCATTGCATGTAGTTATTTTGTGCTCGAGGACTAGCATAGTTTAAGTTTAGGGGATTTTGATAAGTGGATTTTTTATACGCGATTCAATATCCATTTCATGCTTGTTTGTTGCTAAATCTTCGCGATCATGTTCATTTTTACTTGTTTTATGTTATTTCATGTGTATGATGGTGGTTGTAGCATTCAATGGACATTTGGAACTATTTGGTATGCTTTGAAGGAAATTAAAGCAAATTTGGAAGAACTTGTGGAATTCATCAAGTCATTTAGCGAAGACCCAACCACGCAAAACTATTTTATACATTACCCACTTGACAAGGTGGGGTCATGAAATCCAGTTAGCAGAAGCAAGGCCCGCCGAGGTGGGCTATTTTATATTGTGTACCCCCGCCGGGGCGGAGGGTCTTAAGTCGAGTTAGACAGAAGGGATACCCGCCGTAGCGGGCTTATTTAGTGCATGAACCCACTTTGGCCGAGGGAGGGGGTTGGAAAATCTAGCTTTGTCCTGTGTTGATTAAACTTCTTATTGGGCATGATTTATAGCAACTTGAATGACAATGGAACTCTAATTAAAGGAAATTGCGGCTGGAGCTTGTATGCTAGATATCTAATACTCTCTCAACAACAACTAGAACATTACAGAGGAGATTTTACAAAGATTGAAACTGAGTTTTTGAGAGCAATTGTGGAGAAGTATTTCGAGAAGTTTTTCAAGATAACTGCCATTCTAGTCTATGTGAAGGGTGTTTTGTAATATTCTTCGTGTTAGATTATTATTTGTAATTGGAAGAATGATTTCTATGATTTATTCAGTCTTTATTTCATTTATTATGAACTAATTCACTTTTTAGGCTTGTGATGGATCCTTAAGCGAATCGATGGTTTTGTAAACTTTGATTTCCAATTTAATAAGCTATCACCAGTTTATCTATATTGATTTGTGCTTGAATCTATGAATTGCCTAATCAACAATTCTTTGTGGAGTTGGATGGAATCGAGAGAGGATATTCAAATCTAGACCTAGTTGATATAGCATGTGTTCAGGATTTTGTTAGTAGCTTAAACTTGATGAGTGTTAAGGTAGAGATATGCTTGACACCGCATGTAATCGGACAGAGAACTTATTCTTCAACCTTCTTCAATTGTAATTCACATAGAGATATAGTGGGTTAGTTGATTAAGGTGTTTAACAGATTTTTATCTTAATTGTTGATTAATGTTAATATGGTATTAGTGCATCGAGAGGTGGTTAATACTACGTTCGTGTTCTTGATTAATAAACCGGGATAATGCGTTGAATTGGGATAAAGGTGTTAATCAAAGTGAAGCTTAGGATGAAATCGTAAGTCTAATCCTCCATTAATTGTTTAAAATTTCAGATTTTGATATTCGTGGTTATTTTGTGTTAGTTTAATTATTCTTAATTTTAGTTGCATTAATTTAAATTATTGAGTTGCTTTGTTTAATAAAATTAGGGTTAATAGAAGATTGGTAATTGTAAGTTAAGGTTATTGCTAATTAGTCTCTATATGAATGATACTCAACTTATCACTTTATTACTTGTTGACCACGTACACTTGTGTGTTGTGCGTAATTAGATTTTACCTAATAGATATGAAATCCACTTATCAAGTACCAAGATGTACCAAGATCTTCGACAACATTTCTGGTGGCCAAATTTGAAACGAGATGTTATAGACTGTGTTGCCAAATGTCTAACATGTCAGAAAGTGAAAGCAGAACATCAGAGGCCGAGTGTGTTGCTACAACAATTGGAGATCCCATAATGGAAATGGGAACACATTATAATGGATTTCGTGGTTGGCCTTCTAACAACTCAGAAAGGCTATGATGCAGTATGGGTTATCGTTGACCGACTGACAAAATCCGCACACTTCCTTCCGATCAGAATCAAATTTAACTTAGACCAGTTGGCAAAATTATATGTAAAAGAGATTTTTTCAAGACACAGAGTTCCAGTGTCAATTATTTCCGATAGGGATCCGCGCTTTACATCGAACTTCTAGAAATGTCTACAGGAATGCATGGGTACACAGTTGCGAATGAGTATGGCATATCACCCTCAGACAGATGGGCAGAGTGAAAGAACGATTCAGACATTAAAAGATATGTTAAGAGCTTGTATAATGGACTTTAAAGGAAATTGGGATGATCATTTACCGCTCGTAGAGTTCGGCTACAATAACAGTTACCATGCTAGTATTGGTATGCCGCTTTATGAAGCGTTATATGGTAGAAAGTACAGAACTCCGTTATACTGGGATGAAGTTGGCGAAAGATAATTACTAGGCCCAGAATTGGTACATCAGACATCAGAAATAGTCAAAGTGATCCGAACAAGACTAGTAGCAGCTCAAGATAGGCAGAAGAAATACGTCGATCCACACCGTAAAAATGTTGAGTTTGAATCGGGTAGTTATGTGTTCTTGAAGGTCTCTCATTGGAAGGGAAAGGTCAGGTTCGAAAAGAAAGGAAAATTGAGCCCGAGGTTCATTGGACCCTTTGAAGTTTTGCAAAGAATTGGTGAATTTGCCTGTGAGGTAGCCTTACCTCCGGCCTTAGAACATATCCATAATGTTTTCCACGTTTCTGTTTTACGACCCTACAAACCTGATTACAAACATGTGATTGAATATGAATCCCTGCATTTTGAGAAAGATTTGTCCTATGAAGAAGTTCTTGTACAGATTGTTGATAGGGAAGAGTAAGTACTCAGAAATAAAGTAACACCTTTTGTTAAGGTAATCTAGAGAAACCACAACGCTGAAAAAGCTATGTGGGAACTCGAAGAGCATATGATGAAGACTTACCCTCAGTTATTTACTTAAATTATGTGTAAGCGATTCTGGGGGCAGAATCTTTGTAAGGGAGGGAGAATGTAACGGGACGAATTGATTGAGTTGTGATTCTGAGGACAGAATCCTTTTAACGGGGGAAAGATGTGACAAATGAGATTTTATAATTTTATTTGAATAGTTATTGAATTAAATAAATATTTTTTTGATGATTTAATTATTGGATTAAATAATTAATTGATGAAATTATGGTAGATTAATTTAATTATATGTTATATTTATTAAATTAATGTGGAGAATTTTATTATTCAAAGTATGTTTTCAAGTGAGGTTATTGAATTAAATGAAATATTTAATAAGCATAATGTTATTTTAATTAATTTAATAATTAATTAGAGATTTAATAATTTGACATAATTAATAAATGAGAAATTTAATTTTATGACTATGTGAATTAATGAGAAATTATTATATTTTATTTAAATTAAATTAAATAAGATATTTGATTTATTTTATAAATGGGTCTGACATTATTAAACTATAGTATAAGAGGTTTATCAAATTAAATGGGAATGAACCTTTTAAGGCTAGCCAAACGGAGCCCTATTGGGAGTTGGGCAGTTAACCACAAATTTGATTAACTGACCACAACTGCGTCAGTTATTATAAATTATATACGTCTTCTTCTTTTATTTTTCTAAGTCTGGCAAAGTAAATCACAGAGAGAATTTGAGAATTTGTTGAGGGAATTTGTGAGTTGTGTGATTGAAGAAGTAATTGAGAAAGGTTTCATCTCTACTAATCTACACTCTACACTCTGGGTAATCTCTTTAACCCAATTTCAATTCACGTTGTTTACATTTTTATAAAAATGGCTTTTAAGTTTCTGTTAAAGTCTTTGTAATTGATAATAGCAATAATTGTGTGTATATATATATATATATGATAATATGTTATCATAACATGTTACCTATTATCTTTGTATGTTTTCATAACATCAATTGCATACAAAAATGTTGTAATTAGATTTGTGAAGTTACTAAGTATAAGTTTTATATGTATGGCCCTTATGGGAATTGGTATGCTATGAATTATTGTTTAACTTGAAATTTAACGGTAGATTATGTTGTCACATGTCAAAATGAAGAAATCAAACTTCGAATGGACATATTTGGTGTTATAACGAAACCGTAGTTCAATTTTTATGTTTTACCTTTAAAAACTTTCAAATCACCAAGAACGTGAAATTACATGATTGGATTATGGATATTATATGTTTTAACTTGTTAAAATCATGCTAGAAGGGTTGGGTAGTAGTTATATGTGTATTACAGTGTCTGGGTATGTTTGTGAATAAATTAATTGGGTGTTTGACCATGTTTACGCATGTTTTATGAATTGCGCTTATGGTTACAGTTCACAAGGCCAAGCAGCGTCATTGTATTTGTAGTAACAAGACCCACAGTCATTATTATCGACCAGCCAGCCATACGTTGCGCATGCAAGACACCGGAGAATAGAAGCTTGATGGTGGCGCATAACGCCACTCTGTAGTTTGTCCAAGAATGAGCATTTTAGTGGTTTTATTTTAGGGACTATAATAGTAACCTAATCTAATAAACATAAAAATGTATTAGTCATATATTGAGATGTTAAAATAGGTTCTTATCATGTCAATAAGACATTTACATGTTGATTAAATTTTTGAATACGTAGTTAGCTTGTTGTTCATATAGTGTAATATTATGTGAAAACAAGTATGGTAATTTGACTAAGTAAATTCATAATCAGAGTTAGAACAAAAAAATGAACTTATGATGATTAGTTACGTTATAATTGACTGGTATTGTGAATGTAAATGGTACGTAGGATTAAATCAAGGAACATGTATAAATTAACGTGTAATCTACATATGAGGCAAGTTTCCTAACCATACTTGTTATCATTATATAAGTTTATAATTTACCTCTTTACATCGAGCAAATCCTCGTTATTATTAATCAAGTTCAAATTGTTATATTAACGGTTATTAATCTTTCAAAGTATGATTCTGTTATACAATACTTATTTTATTGTATATTTCTTGAGTTTGTTATTCAATTTAAATATCAATTATTGTTGAACCTTGTAAGACTAGCGAACCCTTATTGATTCGACTAGTCCATAGTTGATGAGCGTTATAGATTCTAGAGCTGTTATTGAGCTTATCCAAACCAAACTTCCTTTGGTGCGGACTCTGATGTCAAACTGAGATGAACAACCCTTTAATAGGGGATTATTTACGCTTAGGGTGATGCCCCCAAAATAGGTATATAACACCCATTCTGAGTCGCCAAATACATGGTACAGAAAGCAAAATACAACTTCAATAATACAAATGTCGTGTAAAATACGACAACATATACTGTGAGTTTAATACAAATATTGTCATCTAGACAATATCCACACTCAAATAAGTCCTCATACAATTATTGATACACTATTTTACAAAATGGTGAGGACTACTAAAATAACTGTCTTGAACCATCACTCCACACCCCAGCTAGTTCCCGTTATATTCTCGCCTCCTGAGAAGAAAAATGGAACAAAAAGGAAAAAGGGTGAGCTCAACTAGCCCAGTAAAGAATATTACAACAAAGATAATGTGCAACAAATTATCCTTAGTCTTCAACAGGGAAAAATCTGATAGAATACAATAGACAACAAGTTTTAGATCAACAACTGTAGCGAAAATAATAATTCATTAGAAGAGTTAAGTAGAGAATGAAATCTACTATCATCTACGAATTTAAAAGTCCATCATCGATATTTTATCTCTCGTAACATCAATCAATATACATCTTTAATCAAATAGTCATCTTTGCACTTTCTGAAGCCAAATATATTAATCGATCGGGTATATGTTCATCTCAACACTGCTCATCTTTGCACTACTGAGCCAAAGATATTCATCAAGAAATCATTCATCTTTGCACTACTGAATAAAGATATTCAAGAATATCATCATTTAGGACTGAAGATGATGAAAAATATTTTAAAGAAAACGAATCCAGTGAAATAAAAGAACAAATATTAAGGATTCGTATTGTAGACAATCCAAGTTCAAAAATACCCCATAATAAACTATTGTGGAGCAGAATTCAAAAATGAAGATCAAAATATAGATCCAATCAAAGATAGAAACCATAATAGACAATCTTGGACACAAAAAGAAAATTTAATTTTTCTGTGAATAGTGTCGTATTCGTGAATAGTGCCGTATACGTGAATAGTAACCCCGACACTAAAAGGTAGAAATTTCACAAGAAAAATTATCATGCTTCGTGAATAGTACTCATGAATAGTAACTCATGAATAGTAACTCGTGAATAGTAACTCGTAAATAGTAACTCGTGAATAGTAACTCTAACCTGAAAAGATCAGAATTTCACCAGAAAAATCTTACCAATATTCCGGCATAATGATATTGAAAGAAATAATATCATTTAAAAAAAAATAACATCCCTTACCTCGAAAAGATAATACTTCTTACTGGAATACTGGATATAGGGCTGAAGAAATTTGCACCGTATAGCAACACTCAAAATATCTAAATACTCACAAAAATACGCTTGATAATATAAAGAGAGAAAACTTCAGTTCCTGGTGTGATTTTCAATTCTAACCTAAGCGCCTATTTATAGGAAAATGCTAGAATGCTATAGGAGACTAAAATAATAAAATATTATTTTCTTTTTCTTCTTCCACGCCAACCTTCACCAACCAAGCCACCAGCAGCCATCTAGGAAGAAAATTCAGCAGCCCACATGTTTATAACATAAGTGGGTCCCACCCATAATTTAATAAAATTCATTTTATTTTTTGAAACTTCAATAATTCATGGAAAATAGCCCGTATATCAGAAAAATATGAATTTTTTGTCCATTCTGCCTGAAATTGAATTCTCTACAACTTTGTAGCTTTGAGTTTTTCCAAATTCCAAACAGAAAATATCCGAAATCCATAAACGAATGATTTTTAATTCCTCCATTCTGAAAAAATACTGATAAAACACCTCAGCATTAATTCCTTCATTTATAACCACATAAATAAATCCATCATTTATATCCACATCAAATAAATATTTTCTTATCATATAAATCAATAATTAATTATTCACAGATAATATTATAGAATCACAATTATGACAACTAGGCCATTCCCAGGAAAGAACGGGCTTTCCAATAAGGATTTCTCCTTACTGGCGCGCAATTAGGTGACCAAACCTCTCATTGACAGAACTTTCTAGACATTGCTAATAATGCTATCTAATAATATTATTCAAATAATATGAATTATTGATCTGATAATGGAAAATACTGTGTAGTGACAATTATTGAATCAAAAAAATAATATATTGAACAGTAATTACTGTAACAATTATTGAGTACTGCCTTCTTATGTACGAATCAATAAGTTAGCTATACTGTGCAATACCGTGTGCTACTGTGCAACTATGCATATTACTGTATTTTAACCACCAGATATTCAAACAGTGTTAACGGTAACAATTACGTCGTTATTTATAAAACTCAAACTTTGTCGTTTTCCTTCATCCAACCGTTTTCCGTTATGGGGCCTACAATTGACTGCGCCGTCGTACGGATATTCCCGACAAAAAGAATATTCCACGACCAAACGAATATTCCCCGACAACAATGAATATTTTATAACCACTTTCTTATTTGAAATATTTGCGCATTTTACCCATAACTATCCACATTAATCAAATCAACCCCTTACAATTTCAAAATAATAAATAGAGGAAATTCTATTTTATTTAAAAAAAATTTGGGGTCTTACAACCTCCCCTCCTTATGAAATTTCGTCCTCGAAATTGACGTTCGTACCTGGTCTTTCGAAATGGTGAGGATACTTCGCTTTCATTTCTGATTCCAACTCCCAGGTCATTTCTTCAATAGCATGGTTCCTCCACAAAACCTTGACTTGTGGTATAACCTGTGTGCATAGGACAAGCTCCTTTCTATCCAAGATCTTCGGTTATCTCATCTGGTTCTAACTCAATAATGTGGTTCAAGTCGTCCAAATATTTATGAAGCATATATATATGAAAAACATTATGAACAAGAGATATGTTTGGAGGTAATGCGAGTCTATAGGCTACATTTCCTATTCGGTCAAGAATCTCAAATGGACCAACAAATCTTGGATTGAGCTTTCCTCTCTTTCAATATCTTGTAACTCCCTTCCATGGAGCAACACGTAACAGTACATGATCTCCAATATTAAACTCCACGTCTTTTTTATGAAGATCAAAATAACTCTTTTGTCGATCTTGTGAGGTTTGAATACGTTGTCGAATCATTTGGATCTTTTCTGTAGTCATGCGTACTAATTCTTGTCACAACAACGCTGCTTCTCCCACCTCATCCCAGTATACTGGAGAATGACACTTTTGTCCATACAACACCTTGAACGAAGCCATGCCCATACTTGCTTGATAACTGTTGTTGTAGGAGAATTCCACTAGTGGCAAGTACTTATCCCAACTTTCTTTGAAATCTAGGACACGGAGTCTTAATAGATCTTCAAGGGTTTGAATAGTCCTTTCTGATTGCCCATCCGTTTGAGGATGGTATGCTGAACTGAATCGTAAATCCGTGCCCATAGCTTTCTGTAGGCTAACCCAAAATCTTGAAGTGAATCTTGGGTCACGATCCAAAACTATGGATACTGGCATGCCATGTAATCTCACAATCTCATTCACGTACATACGAGCAAGACTTTCAAGGGAATAAGTCTCACGTATAGGCAAGAAATGAGAAGAGTTAGTTAATCTATCAACAATAACCCAAATCGCATCTATGCCTTGAGAAACCTTGGGAAGACCCGTAACGAAATCCATGGTAATGTGTTCCCACTTCCATTCTGGAATCTCAAGTGGTTGCAATGGACCTTTTGGCACTTGATGCTCCGCCTTTACTCATTGACAAGTTAAACACATCGAGATAAACTCCTCGATCTCTCTCTTCATATTGTTCCACCAAAATGTGTGTCGAATATCATGATACATTTTGGTACTCCCAGGATGGATTGCAAACGGGGTGTTGTGTGCCTCCATCATGATTTTATGCTTCAAGTCAGAATCGTTAGGAACGCAAAGTCTAGAGATGACTTGAAGTATTCCTTCTTCATCGATTCTTGCTTCTGGAATAGCTCCTTCTTGCACTTTCTTCTTCATACGCATCAGCCCCAGGTCCGTAGCTTGAGCAACTTTAACTTTATCGATTAAAGTCAGTTCTACTCGTATATTCGCCATCATCACGTGGGTCCTTAGAGTCTTTAATTCTATCTCCATCCTTTGCAAGTCATATAAAATGGGCCTTTCTGTTGACAATATCGCACTCATACTCGCATATGATCTTTTACTCAATGCGTCAGCTACTACGTTCGCTTTTCCTGGATGATATTGAATAGTGTGATCGTAATTTTTCAACAGCTCAAGCCAACGTCATTGCCACATCTTGAGTTCTTTTTAGGTCAAGAAATATTTGAGGCTTTTATGGTCCGTATAAATCTCCACTTTCTCCATATACAGGTAGTGTCTCTAGATTTTCAATGCGAAAACGACTGCTGCCAACTCTAGATCATGAGTAGGATAATTCCTCTCATATTCTTTGAGTTGTCGTGAGGCATAGGCTATGACTTTCCCATGTTGCATGAGAACACATCCTAACCCTTTGCTGAAGCATCATTGTAGATAACAAATCCATCCGTACCGGATGGTATTGCGAATACAGTGCTTGAAATGAGTCTCCTCTTAAGCTCTTGAAACTCTTCTCGCATTCTTCGCTCGTCAATTTTGTATCTTTCGAGTCAATCGAAAGTTAATCGAGTAGCGATTCAAGAAAATCCTTTCACGAATCTCGATAATAACCACTAAGCCCGTAGCTTCGTTACTTGATCCACCACCGACTTTTGTTGCTCCCAACTTTGTATTGCTTAAATCTTGGCAAGGGTCAACGGATACTCCATGTTTTGACACCACGCGCCCAAGGAATGCTACTTCCTCAAGCCGAACTCGCATTTCTTTAGCTTGGCATAAAGCTTGTTTTCACGAAGCCTTTCAAGTATCAGCTTTAAATGGTGTTCATGATCTTCACGACTTTTGGAATAGATGAGGATGTCATCAATAAAGACAACAACGAACCCGATCCAAATATTCCTTGAATACACGGTTCATCATATCCATGAAAGCAAATAGGAGCATTAGTCAATCCAAAAGACATGACTAAGAATTCATAATGCTGCATCTGAGTTACAAGGCGCCTCTTTGGAATATCATTAGTTTTAATCTTCAGCTGATAGTATCCAGAACGAAGGTCGATCTTTGAAAAAAATTATGCTCCTTGTAACTGGTCAAACATGTCATCAATGCGAGGTAGCGAATACCTATTCTTGATGGTGACATGGTTTAATTCTAGGTAGTCAATACAAAGTCGCATACTCCCGTCTTTCTTCTTTACGAATAAAACAGGAGCACCCCAAGAAGATGTACTAGGACGAATGAAACCGATGTCCAATAATTCCTGTAGTTGGACTTTTAACTCCTGAAGTTCAATAGGAGCCATTCGATATGGGATTTTAGAAATGGGTTTTGTACCCGGTTCAAGGTCAATAAAGAATTCAACATCACATTCTGGGGATAAACCAGGAAGTTCTTCAGGAAATACATCAGGAAATTCTCTAACAACAGAAATATTATACAAATCTGACTTGTCTTTATTCAAATCCATAACATGGGCTAAGAAAGCTTGACATCCATTTTTCAATAAATGAATGACTTTATGGCTTGATATGAAAGTGTTTGACTTCAATGGTTTGGTTGCTTGAATTCGAATAACAGGTTGCTTAGGAATATGAAAACTAACAACCTTACGAAAGCAATCAACTTTGGCATGATGAGTAGTTAATCAATCAAACCCTAAAATTACATCAAAAGCAAGTATCTTTAAAGAGATAATATCAACAGGTAATGTGATGGTGCCAACTTGGATCAAACAAGATTTATAAACAGTGGATGTAATGAAAGTTTCTCCTAACGGAGTCTCCACAGATAAGTCAAAGTCTAATTTTCTTTGGAGTCAAGTTTAAATGTTGAGCACAAGTAGGAGAGATAAATGAATGGGTAGAACCGATATCTAATAAGGTATAAAATTCGCAAGAATTTATAATTAACTAACCCGTGCTAACTTCATTCGGGTTCCTCGCATTCGACCGATCCACGACAAACGCCTTTCTAGAACCGCTGACTTTGACTTTTTTGGGATAGCCTTTTGAGTCACCATCCCCGCTGGACTGGGTTTTGCTACCGTACAATCTCGAGCGATATGACCTTCTTTTCCACAATTATAACATACCTTGGAAGGCTGTGAATAGTTTGGACTTATATGTCCCTCCTCTCCGCATTTGTAGCATCTAACTGGCGGTTCTCCTCCCTAATTTATTCTTTGGTCTTTGGTCTTTCTTCTACCGATATCTTCCCGTCATTGTTAAATCTTCTCTTCTTGAAATTTCCACTTAAGTTATTTCTTTTATTATCTTGGCCATGATTACCACCGAAGTGGTTACCATTTCTGGCACAATAATTTCCTCTACGATGGTTATCCTTGTTCTGATGACCATTGCCATCGGTACGATTATCATCGAGTTGTAGGTCGTTATCCTTTGATTGAGCTGACTCATTATCGCGCTCCAATAACTGAGCCCTATTCACAACATCTGAATATAGAGAAAATTTATGAGAAATGAGATATTGACGTATGTCAGGTTTCAAACCTCTCAAAAACATCCGCGTCATACGATCCTCATTCTCCACCAAATGAGGTGCAAACCTGGATAACTCCGCGAACTTCGCCTCGTACTGGGACAGCGTCATGTTGTTCTGTTCCAGTCTAATAAACTCTAACTCCTTCATATGATAAATACTTTCAGGAAAGTACTTGTCATTGAAAAGTTTCTGAAATCTTTCCCAAGACATATTGAGTGCAGCTGGATGGGTACGCTTCACAGATTCCCACCAGTAATCTGCCTCGTTACGGAACATAAAGGTGGTGAATGGAACCTTCTGTTCCTCCGTGCATCCCAAGACATTGAATATCTTGGTAATTTGCTTGATCCATATCTCCGCCTTAATCGGATCCGGCTTTCCCCAGAATTCTGGTGGTCCCAACTCTTTGAACTGCTTGGCTGTGACAAAACATGCGTTGTTATCATTTCCACCTGTATTTTGTGCATGAGTCTCCCTTGTCTGATTTTGCATGAACTGCAAAAAGCTTCTAAACATCTCGTCGTTCATCATCTGCTCAGTGGTGTTGTTCACAGGAGGAACATTGTCTTCTTGTTGCACGTTCTCCTGATTGGTGAGTAAGGTGTCTCCACGGTCTCATATACTCCACTGTTAACATTCTCAGTTGTCATTCTTAAATACTGCCATAAAACAAGGGTTAATTAAAGAAATTAACATGCAACATAATAACCCTATACTCTGACCAACCAACAATAAGCTTAGGTAGGACATACTAGCGAAGGATTTAGTCGTCTCTCCCCTCCTAGTTTTATTCCCCGATCTCCGCCAGAGATCATATCCCTAAGCTTTGATACCAACTATGACGCCCCCAAAATAGGTATACAACACCCATTCTGAGTCGCCAAATACACGGTACAGAAAGAAAACTACAACTTTAATAATACAAATGTCATGTAAAATACGACAACACATACTGTGAGTTTAATACAAATATTGTCATCTAGACAATATCCACACTCAAATAAGTCATCATACAATTATTGATACACTATTTTACAAAATGGTGAGGACTATTAAAACAACTGTCTTGAACCATCACTCCACACCCCAGCTAGTTCCCGCTATATTCTCGCCTCCTGAGAAGAAAAAAGGAACAAAAAAGAAAAGGGTGAGCTCAACTAGCCTAGTAAAGAATGTTATGACTAAGATAATATACAACAAATTATCCTTGGTCTTCAACAGGGAAAAATCTGATATAATACAATAGACAACAAGTTTTAGATCAACAACTGCAGCGAAAATAATAATTCATTAGAAGAGTTAAGTAGAGAATGAAATCTACTATCATCTATGAATTTAAAAGTCCGTCATCTATATTTTATCCCTGTAACATCAATCAATATACATCTTTAATCAAATAGTCATCTTTGCACTACAGGCCAAAGATATTAATCAGTCGGTCATGTTCATCTCAACACCTGTTCATCTTTGCACTACGAACCAAAGATATTCATCAAGAAATCATTCATCTTTGCACTACAGGCCAAAGATATTCAGTAATATCATCATTTAGGACTGAAGACGATGACAAATATTTTAAAGAAAATGAATCCAGTGAAACAAAAGAATAAATATTAAGGATTCGTATTTTAGACAATCCAAGTTCAAAAATACTCCATAATAAACTATTGTGGAGCAAAATTCAAAAATGAAGATCAAAATATAGATCCAATCAAAGATAGGAACCATAATAGACAATCTTCGACACAGAAAAAAAAATTATTTTTTTTGTGAATAGTGTCGTATTCATGAATAGTGCCATATACGTGAATAGTGCCGTTTACGTGAATAGTAACCCCAACACTAAAAGGTAGGAATTTCACAAGAAAAATCATCATGCTTCGTGAATAGTACTCGTGAATAGTAACTCATGAATAGTAACTCGTGAATAGTAACTCATGAATAGTAACTCGTGAATAGTAACTCCCACATGAAAAGATCAGAATTTCACAAGAAAAATCTTACCAATATTCCGGCATAATGATATTGAAAAAATAATATAATTTTTTAAAAAATAGCATCCCTTACCTCGAAAAGACAGTACTTCTAACTAGAATACTGGATATAGGGCTGAAGGAACTTGCACCATATAGCAACACTCAAGATATCTAAATACTCACAAAAATACGCTCGATAATATAGAGAGAGAAAACTTCAGTTTCTAGTGTGATTTTCAATTCTAACCTAAGCGTCTATTTATAGGAAAATGCTAGAACGCCATAGGAGACTAAAATAATAAAATATTATTTTCTTTTTCTTCTTCCACGCCAACCTTCACCAACCAAGCCACCAACAGCCATCTAGGAAGAAAATTCAGCAGCCCACATGTTTTTAACATAAGTGGGTCCCACCCATAATTTAATAAAAATCATTTTATTTTCTGAAACTTCAATAATTCATAGAAAATAGCCGGTTTATTAGAAAAATACGAATTTTATGTCCATTCTGCCTGAAATCAAATTCTCTACAACTTTGTAGCTTTGAGTTTTTCTAAATTCCAAACAGAAAATATCTGAAATCCACAAACGGATGATTTTTAATTAATCCATTCTGACAAAATACTGATAAAACACCTCAGCATCTTCATTTATAACCACATAAATAAATCCATCATTTATATCCACATCAAATAAATATTTTTTTATCATATAAATCAATAATTAATTATTCACAGATAATATTACAGAATCACAATTATGACAACCAGGCCGTTCCCAGGAAAGAAGGGGCTTTCCAATAAGGATTTCTCCTTATTGGCGCGCAATTAGGTGACCAAACCTCTACTTGACAGAACTTTCTAGACATTGCCAATAATGCTATCTAATAATATTATTCAAATAATATGAATTATTGATCTGATAATGGAAAATACTGTGTAGTGACAATTATTGAAACAACAATAATATAAAATATCAACGTAGCAATTATTGAATCAATAAAATAAAATATTGAACAGTAATTACTGTAAGAATTATTGAGTAGTGCCTTCTTACGTAAGAATCAATAATTCAACTATATTGTGCAATACTGTGTGCTACTGTGCAACTATGCATATTACTGTATTTTAACCACCAGGTATTCCAACAGTGTTAACGGTAATAAGTACACCATTATTTATAAAACTCAAACTTTGTCGTTTTCCTTCATCCAACCGTTTTTCGTTATGGGGCCCACAATTAACTGCGCTGTCGTACGGATATTCCCGACAAAAAGAATATTCCACGACCAAACGAATATTCCACGACAATAATGAATATTTTATAACCACTTTCTTATTTGAAATATTTGCGCATTTTACCCATAACTATCCGCATTAATCAAATCAACCCCTTACTATTTCAAAATAATAAATAGAGGAAATTCCATTTTATTAAAAAAAAATTTGGGGTCTTACAACCTCCCCTCCTTATGAAATTTCGTCCTCGAAATTGACGTACGTACCTGGTCTTTAGAAAAGGTGAGGATACTTCGCTTTCATTTCTGATTCCAACTCCCAGGTCATTTCTTCAATAGCATGGTTCCTCCACAAAACCTTGACTTGTGGTATAACCTGTGTGCATAGGACAAGCTCCTTTCTATCCAAGATCTTCGGTTATCTCATCTGGTTCTAACTCAATAATGTGGTTCAGGTCGTCCAAATATTTAGGAAGCATATATATATGAAAAACATTATGAACACGAGACATGTTTGGAGGTAATACGAGTCTATAGGCTACATTTCCTATTCGGTCAAGAATCTCAAATGGACCAACAAATCTTAGATTGAGCTTTCCTCTCTTTCCAAATCTTGGAACTCCCTTCCATGGAGCAACATATAATAGTACATGATCTCCAATATTAAACTCCACGTCCTTTCTATGGAAATCAGCATAACTCTTTTGTCGATCTTGAGAGGTTTGAATACGTTGTCGAATCATTTGGATCTTTTCTGTAGTCATGCGTACTAATTCTGGTCCCAACAACGTTGCTTCTCCCACCTCGTCCCAGTATACTGGAGAACGACACTTTTGTCCATACAACACCTCGAACGGAGCCATGCCTATACTTGCTTATAACTGTTGTTGTAGGAGAATTCCACCAGTGGCAAGTACTTATCCCAACTTCCTTTGAAATCTAGGACACGGAGTCTTAATAGATCTTCAAGGGTTTGAATAGTCCTTTCCGATTGCCCGTCCGTTTAAGGATGGTATCTTGGAATGAATCAAATCCGTGCCCATAGCTTTTTGTAGGCTAACCCAAAATCTTGAAGTGAATCTTGGGTCACGATCCGAAACTATGGATACTGGCATGCCATGCAATCTCACAATCTCATTCACGTACATTCGAGCAAGATGTTCAAGGGAATAAGTCTGACGTATAAGCAAGAAATGAGCAGGGTTGGTTAATCTATCAACAATAACCCAAATCGTATCTATGCCTTGAGAAACCTTGGGAAGACCCGTAACGAAATCCATGGTAATGTGTTCCCACTTCCATTCCAGAATCTCAAGTGGTTGCAATGGACCTTTTGGCACTTGATGCTCCGCCTTTACTCGTTGACAAGTTAAACACCTCGAGATAAACTCCGCGATCTCTCTCTTCATATTGTTCCACCAAAATGTGTGTCGAATATCATGATACATTTTGATACTCCCAGGATGGATTGCAAACGGGGTGTGGTTATGAAGAGTTGTTTCCAGTTCTTCCTGAACTTTATCTTTCTCTTTTTGAAGAAGAGAATAATGTGACACCCCCAAAACAGGTATACATCACTCATCTTGGGTCGCCACTTACATGGTACAAAATTCAAATAAAACTTAATTATACAACAGTCGTGTAAAATACGACAAAACATAAACTGAGAGTTTTAATAAGAATATTGTCATCTAGACAATATCCACACTCAATGGAGCCCTCATTACATTTATTGTCACACTATTTAATAGAATAGTGAGGACTACTAATGCTATCATCTAGACCGTCACTCCGTTCCCCGGCTCGTCCCAACTATATTATCATTTCCTAAAGAGAACAGTGAAAGAAAGGGTGAGCTCAACTAGCCCAGTAAGAAATATTATGACTAAGATAATGCAGAATAAATTATCCTTAGCCTTTAACAATGTTAAACTGATAAAATACAATAGACATCAAGTTTAATTGCAGCAGAATAAGCAATCCATTAGAAGAGTCAAGTAGAGCAAGATATCTACTATCTTTTTTATTTTAAAATATTTTTATCAATTTTTATCGCTGAGACTGAGCTTAATAAATAAACCACATTATCGAATCATCCCTGCACTATAGGCAAAGAATATTCATTAAATCATCAATGGTCATGACTTTACCGAATAATCCCTAGTCATAATCATACCAAAAACTGTCCATCAATGCACTACCGACCAATGAGGACTTTTACCACATCATTCATTACATTACGGTCATGATTATACCGAATAATTCCTGGTCATAATCATACCAAGTCCATCTATGCACGTAAGCCACAGATGACTTTCATCACAATATAAGCATGAGGATGATGACAATAATATAAGCATTAATTAAACGAAAACAAGGATAAATATTAAAGACTTTAAATTTATTCAGATATTATCAATCACTTAATAAACTCATAATCTAATATTGTTAATATTATAACAATATTTTAATTCACTTCTTATAAAAAATTTAATTTAATTGTTTACACTTTACCAAATAATGTATTTAATCATTCAAAAATGCCATACTCATAAGATTTTTAAAATTCATTTACTATTTTTCATATGGCCAAAACTGTATAATATTTAGATATTTATCATAAATTGTACTTTTGTCCAAAAATTCTAAAATTTACAGGGTATACTCCTGTTATATACATGTACTCCCAATAAAAATTTTACCAATTTTGGAGTTAACCACAAAGAGTTATAAGGGTTTATTTTTAAAGTAGTTTTTTCCCATAAAATCCTTAACTCTTAATTTATACATCCAAAAATTGCCATTTTTGGACACAATCTAGAAAACTCATCAAATTATCATTTCAAACTTTTCCAGAATTTTTGAGGGTAAGAAAAATTATGAAACCGCCTTTACGCGAAACCCCTTTTGAATGAAAATACTATTCATATGAATACAAAGGATCATTCACCATGCATGCGGTAATCCACATAGACAAGTTATTCCAACAGAATAATAAAGAATGGAATAACAGAAGAATTCACCATGCATGCGATAGACCGCACAGACAGGTTATTCTCAACAGAATAATAAAGAATGGAACTAGGTCATGCGTAAACCGCACATACAAGATATTCCAATAGAATAATAAAGAATGGAACCAGGTCATGCGTAAACCGCACAGACAGGATATTCCAACAGGATAATAAAGAATGGAATAACAATAGAATTCACCATGCATGCGATAGACCCGCCGCAGACGGTTATTCCGATGTAATAATAAAGAATGGAACGGTGTCGTGCGTAAACCGCACAGACAGGATATTCCAACAGAATAATAAAGAATGGAATAACAATAGAATTCACCATGCATGCGATAGACTGCACAGACAGGTTATTCCAACGGAATAATAAAGAATGGAACTAGGTCTAGCGTAATCCGCGCAGACAGGATATTCTAACAGAATAATAAAGAATAGAATAACAAAAGAATTTCACCATGTATGCGATACTTCGCATATACAGTTTATTCCAACATAATAATAAATAATGGAATAACATAAGCTCTCTTCATGAATAAGAAAGAAATAATACCCCTTACCTCAAAAGAAGACTGGATACTAGAATAGTGAGGTAGCAGACTTCTGTTCTTCTTTCTCTCTATAATAATTGTTCTTTAGCTTTAGTGAATTGGTGAGAAATGAAGGAAGAATGAGCTTCTATTTATAGGAACACATAGTTTCAATAATTGCACGTTTTGGGGACCGAAATATTATAGTATAATACCTTCCTCTTTTTCTTAATTTTTAATTTAGTCCTGCAAGTATTATCAAACTTGCACCACCTCCCCTAATAGTAAATCATGTGAATCAATAGTTCTAGACATGTGAAAATATGAATTACAATATAGTACCTCCATCTATACCTGCATTTTCAACTTATTCATGCAAGTATTATCAATCTTGTACCAACTCCCCTAATAGTAAATAATGTGAATCAATAGTTCAATCATGTGAATAAATAGTTATATAAGCATGTGAATTAGTAGCAATTAATTGCTCATTTATTCGATTAATTACCCGATAACTTCCAGACATCAATTATTGTCGAAATAAATGTCGATTTCCACTAACACTAATAATCCCAACACAATGTAACTATCAAATTCATCTTTAATCAACACGAACTTATTCATCATTAATATTATAACTCACAATATTTAACAACCAGGTTGTTCCCAAGAAAGAGGGGGCTTTCCGATAAGGATTTCTCCTTATTGGTGCACAATTAGATGACCAATCCTCTCCTTGACAGAACTTCTAGACATTGTAAATATTGCAATTTAATAATATGAATAACTTTTTTGTCACAATTATTGATTTAATAATATATCATATTATGCAGATGATACTGTGACAATAATCGAATCAATAATATGAGAGATATGATGCAACAATTCTTCAGAAAGCAATAATTGAGTATAATTCAGGTGACTTCTCATATAAGCATCAATAACCAATACCATGTCTACTTATGCAACCACACGTATTCTTCGTACTTTTACTAATGGTAGTTCAACAGTTTTAACTGTAATACTTTCGCCGTATTTTTATAAAAAGATAATTCTGTCATTTTTTAACTATGACAATACTTCCGTTGTGGGGTCCACCAATGATTGTGCCGTCGTACAGATATTCCCCGATAAAAAGAATATTCCTTGACCAATCGAATATTATATAACCACTTGCTTACTTTGTAAAATTTGTAAATATTACCCACAACTATAACATTATATCAAATTCACACCATACTATTTAAAAAAATATTTTGAGAAATTTAAATCTTTATTCATAAAATTTGGGGTCTCACAAATAATCTTTGGACAAAACTCTGAACAATTTCATGTATTGATGCAGATCAGATGTTATGCCATGTAGAGCAGTTCTTAAGTCATCAATGTCTACATCAGGAGAGTTAAAGTCAAATACCTCATCTATACTTACTTCATGTATGTCAGATTTCTTCTTATCCTTTGCATGTTTGGCCATCAGACAAAGATTTGCCACTTGAGGATCTTCATCATCTCCAGATTCAAGAGTTGAGTTGTTGTCTGAGTCACTCCATGATCCTTCGGCCACAAGACCTTTTTCTTTCTTCTGGAGCCTCTTGTTGCCTTTGAATTTGATCTTTTCTTGAGTTCTTCTCTAAGAGGCTTGTTACAGTTTGCAATAAAATGGCCAGGCTTTTTGCAGTTGTAGCATAAGTCATTTATTTGCTCCTGACTATTGTAGTTATTGATTTTCTTAGGTTTGCTAATTCTGCCTTGATGCATGAACCTTCTTAGTCTTCTTACCAGCATAGCAAAGTCCTCATCAACATCTTCATCATAGTCAGAGTCATTTTCAGTGTTGGTTTTGAAGTTGTTATCTGTTGCTTTGAGAGAAACCCCTTTGTCCTTCTTTCTTCCTTCAGATAGAGTTTCTACTCGTTGAGTCAGCTCTAGTTCATACGTGAGAAGGTTTCCATATAACTGTTGGACAGTCATTTCATGAAGATTCTTTGATTCTCTGATGGCAGTGGTTTTGGCATCCCATTTGCTAGGTAGGGCTCTCATGAACTTTATGATTAGATATTTATTCGGATAGATCTTTCCAAAGGCTTGAAGAGAGTTGAGCAGAACATTGAATCTTTCATAGGTGGAAGTAACATTTTCTCCTAGAACATGGGCAAACATTTCATATTGCTAAGTCAGAAGAGATTGCTTGTTTTCTCTGACTTCTTCAGTTCCTTCATGCATGATGAGAAATGCCTCCCATACTTCCTTTGCTATTTTGCTATTGACCACATTTTCAAATAGATCGTCTTCTAACGATTGGAACAAAATGTTCTTGGTCTTCTCATCGAGTTGGACAACTTTCTTTTCGTTGTCAGTCCATTCTTCCTTTACCTTGATCTGAATTTTGTTTGGGTCGTCTGTAGTAGGTGCAAGCTTGGTAGGAATGTAGGGCCCATTTTGAACAGTTTCAAATAGATCTTCATCTATTGAATCCATGTAGGCTTGCATACGAACTTTCCAGTTAGTGAATTTATCTTTTTTGCACATAGGTAACTTACTGCCTCCTCCAGTCTTTGATTGACTTATCAGATGTGCCATTGGATCAACTTAAGCTTTGTAGACTATTTGATAGGACCTACTTTGATACAAATTGTTAGTTCCCAGAGGCATAAAAGTCATCTAGAAGGGGGGGTGAATATATATTTTTATATTCTTCCCGTTTTAAAATACTTATTAGTTTTAATAAAGATTTAATCACAGCGGAATTGAGATTTATTTGTTTTCCTTTTAATATATAACAAGTTAATAGGAGTTAAGCAGTTATGGTAGTTATAGCAGTTATAGGAAGATTATAAGAGACACAATGATTTTAAGTGGTTCAGAGCATTCAAAGCTCCTAGTCCACTCTTCTACTCCTCGAGTAGGAAATCCACTAAGGATATCTTAATCTCATAGATTCCTTCATGACCAGCAGTCTTGGAACTTCTTAGTTCACTATTAGACTCTTCAAGTCTAGCAGACTTGGTACTTCTTAGTTCACTTAGAACTCTTCAAGTCCTTCTAACTTGGAACTTCTTCCTTCACTTGATGGTAGTTGAGTTCTTAAATGGTGCTACTCAGTTGCCGTTAAGCTTGCGTTCGAAAGAACTGAGTACCTGAGCAAGCTTTCTTTTTCAGATCGTAGAGTTGATCGTTGAGTGTTCTTCAACCTTTTTGTTCAGTGCTTGCTTGATTCTTTCATCTGCTTATGTTTTGTATATATGATGCCTTTGAAATGTATCCGTTGAAGACATCTGTTGAAACATTAAATGCATTTGACATTTCTGAGCTTTGATGGAGACTTTCTACACAACTTTTGATTAACAGTCTGGCCCACTGACACAGCAAACTTCTATCTCACCTAACACCTGAAAAGGTGTTATCTGCTAACCCGTAGAACACTATAATTTCTCTTAAGTACTGGTACACTACAATCTTCACTTGCTTGACTTACAGACTCTACGCTTTCGAGAGCACACTATGACCTCTGAGTTGGCTAGGCAGGCGTTTGGACCACTCTACAATTTTGGAGAGGCCTTTCAAAGAAGATACACTACGATCCTCGATGCTCTACGTTTCTGCCTTGTCTTCTGTAATCTATTGATCATCTCGATAGACTACGATTCAGTTGAAGCCTATCTATTACATCTCAAGATATAGATCACCCTAACAGCTTTGATCTTTTCTTCTATACATTCATTTATAGAATGATAAACATTAAAGTCCAGATCAACCTAACAAGTTTGATCTATCACTAAGTCCTTGTATCTTTTTGAGTCAGCTGAGTTAATGGAGTGGCCATTCAAGAAAAACATTCCACGAATCTCCGATAATAACCAGCTAAGCCTAGAAAGCTACGTACTTCGGTTACTGTCTTAGGTTGCTCCAGCTTTGTATTGCTTCAATCTTTGCTGGGTCAACAGATATTCCGTGATTCGATATCACATGCCCAAGGAATGCTACGTCCTCAAGCCAGAACTCACATTTCTTCAACTTGGCATAAAACTTATTTTCACGAAGCTTTTGGAGTATCAGCCTCAAGTGTTGCTCATGATCTTCATGACTTTTGGAGTAAATGAGGATGTCAACAATAAAGACGACCACAAAGTGATCCAAATATTCCTTGAATACTCGATTCATCATATCCATGAAGGAAGTAGGAGCATTAGTCAATCCAAAAGACATGACTAGGAATTCGTAATGCCCGTACTTAGTTCTGAAAGTAGTCTTTGGAATTTCGTCAGTTTTAATCTTTAACTGATGATATCCGGAACGAAGATAGATCTTTGAAAAGAATTTGACGCCTTGCAACTAGTCAAACAAGTCATCAATGTGAGGCTACTGGTACCTATTTTTGATGGTGACATGATTCAACTCCCGATAGTCAGTACAAAGTCGCATACTTCCATATTTCTTCTTTACGAATAGAACAGGAGCACCCTAAAGAGACGTACTAGGACGAATAAAACCAATGTCTAACAATTCCTGCAGTTGGGTTTTTAACTCCTGAAGTTCAGTAGGAGCCATTCGATATAGTCCTTTAGAAATGGGTTTTGTATCAATTTCAAGGTCAATACCAAACTCGATTTCACGCTCTAGGGGTAGGCCAGGAAGTTATTCGGGGAATACATCAGGAAATTTATTAACAATAGAAATAACATTCAAATCTGCCATATTTTTGTTTAAATCTGTGACATGGGCTAAGAAAGCTAGACATCCATTTTTTAATAAATAAATAGCTTCATGGGTTGATATGACAGTGATTGACTTTAGTGGTTTGGTTGCTTTATTTCGCATAATAGGTTGGTTAGGAATATGAAAGCTAACAACCTTACGAAAACAATCAATTTTTGCATGATGAGTAGTTAACTAATCAATCCCTAGAATTACATCAAATACAAGTATTTTCAATGAAATAAGATCTACAGGTAATGTGAGGGTACCGATTTGAACCAAACAAGACTTGTAAACAGTGGATGTAATGAAGGTTTCTCCAAACATAGTTTCAATAGACAACTCAAAGTCTAATTTCTCCGGAGTTAAATTTAAACGTTGAGCTCAAGTAGGAGAAATAAAAGAATGGGTAGAAGCAGTATCAAATAAGGTATAGACTTCGCAAGAGTTTATGATTAACTTACCCGTGATAACCTCGTTCGGGTTCCTCACTTTTTAGGAGGTCACGACAAATGCTCTCCCTTGAACTACCAGCTTTAACTTATCTAGGATGACATTTGGTGTCACAATCCCAACTTGACTTGGCTTCACTGCACGACAAAATCGAGCTAGGTGACCTTCTCTTTCGCTACTATAACACACTTTGGACTGGATCGTGCAGTTTGGACTGATATATCCCTCCCCTTCGCATTTGAAGCATACGATCGGTGGTCGTTCTCCTTCCTTGAAGGTGCTAGTGCTGCTATCTTTCCATTATTGTTAAACCTTCTCTTCTTAAAATTTCCACTTCTATTGTCTTGGCCATGATTACCACCGAAGTGGTTACCATTTCTGGCATATGGATTCCCTACACGTTTGTTGTCACTGCTTCGATGACTGCTACCACTGGTATTATTGTTTTGCTGGCTGCTTTCTCTTGGTTGGGTTGACTCATTATCACGCTCCAATAATTGAGCCCTATTTACAACATCTAAATACAAACACAGTTTATGAGAAATGAGGTATTGACGTATTTTGGGTTGTAAACCTCGCAAAAACATTCACGCCATTCTCTCTTCATTATCAACCAAATGGGATATAAACCGGGATAACTCGGCAAACTTAGCCTCGTACTGTGACACGGTCATATTATTTTGCTCTAGCTTGATGAACTCTACCTCCTTCATGTGACAAATACTTTCGGGAAAGTACTTGTCGTTGAACAGTTCTTGGAACTTCTCCCAAGACATCTTCAGTGCAACAGGTTTAGTACGGTTTATAGATTCCCACTAGTAATCTGCCTCTCCTCACAATATGAAGGTGGCAAAGGGAACATTTTTCTCCTTGGAGCATCCCAAGACATAAAATATATTAGTGATCTGCTTTATCCACGTCTCCGCCTTAAGCGAATCTGGCTTTCCCAAAAACTCAGGTGGTCCCAGCTCCTTGAACTACTTAGTAGTGACCATTCGAGAGTTGCTAGTGTTTCCACCTACATTTTGCATAGGAGTCTCTCTCGTCTGATGTTGCATGAATTGCAGAAAGCCTCTAAACATCCCATCGTTCATCATTTGGTCAGTGTTGTTATGTACATAAGGATTGTTGTGAGATCCCAAAATTTTATAAAATGAAAGTATTCAATTTTCTTATAATTATTATTTTATTTCGTAAATGGTTAAATTGATAAAAGGTTAAAGTTAAGGGTGATATGTGAATTTTTTTTTTGCAAAGTATGCAAGTTGTTATAAAATATTCGTTCGGTCGAGGAATATTCTTTTTGTCAGGGAATATCCATACGACGACACAATCATTAGTGGACCCCACAATGGAAGTATTGTCGTAGTTAGAAAACTTGACGAAATTATCTTTTTATAAAAATAACTTGCGAAAGTGTTACCAGTTAAAAGCTGTTGAACTACCCGGTAGTAAAAAAGTACGATGTCTGCGCGTGGTTGCATAGTAGCACATGGTATTGATTATTAATGCTTACGTGAGAAGTCACTTAGTTATACTCAATTATTGCTATAGTAATTGCTGCATCATATCTCTCATATTATTGATTCAATTATTGTCACAGTATCAATATTTAATATTATTAAATCAATAATTGAGACGATAAAGTTATTCATATTATTATTTGCAATATTGACAATGTCTAGAAGTTCTATCAAGGAGAGGTTTGGTCACCTAATTGCGCACCAATAAGGAGAAATCTTTATTGGAAAGCCTCCTCTTTCCTGGGAACGACCTGGTTGTTAAATATTGTGAGTTCTAATATTAATGATGAATAAATTCGTGTTAATTAAAGATGAAATTGATATTTTCATTGTGTTAGGATTATTAGTGTTAGTGGAAATTGACATTTATTTCGATAATAATTGATGTCTGGAAGTTATACTGACCAATCGGGTAATTAATCGGATAAATTAGGAATTAATTGCTATTAATTCACATGATTATAACTATGTGTTCACATGTGTGTACTACTGATTCACATGATTTACTATTAGGGGAGGTGGTGCAAGATTGATAATACTTGCATGACTAAGTTAAAAATGGAGGTATAGATAAATGTACTATACTTAAATTAGTTTTTTCACATGATTATACTATTGACTCACATGAATGAACTATTAATTCACATGATTTACTATTAGGGGAGGTGGTGCAAGTTTGATAATACTTGCAGGACTCAATTAAAAATAAAGGAAAAGATTAAGGTATTATACTGTAATATTTCGAGCCCCAAAACGTGGAATTATTGAAACTATATTTTCCTATAAATAGAAGCTCATTCCTTCATTATTTTTCACCAATTCACTAAAGCTATAGAGCAATTATTATAGAGAGAAATTATAGAGAGAAAGAAAAAGAGAAGTCTGCTACCTCACTATTTATCCAGTTTTCTTCTAAGGTAAGGGATATTATTATTATAGTACGGGATATTATTATTATAGTAAGGGGTATTATTCTTTTGTATTAATGAAGAGAGTTATTTTCTTTTAATACTCATAAGGGTTGTTATTTTATTCTTTATTATTATGTTGGAATAACACATCTATATCTGAAGTACCGCATACATGGTGAAATTCTTTTGTTATTCCATTCTTTATTATTACATTGGAATAACTTTATGCATCATGCGGTCTATCGCATGCACGTGAATTCATTGTTATGCCATTCTTTATTATTCATTGGAATATCACATGCATGCGGATTACGCATGACACAGTTCCATTCTTTATTATCTTTGTTGGGAATAACTTTTATGCATGTGGTCTATCGCATGCATGGTGAATTCTTCTGTTATTCCATTCTTTATTATTCTGTTGGAATAACCTGTCTATGTGGACTACCGCATGCATGATGAATGACCCTTCATATTCATTCTTTATTAAATTGTGGAAATGATCTGTCTACGTGGATTACCGCATGGCGAGTGAAAATCCATTTGCAGTTTCGTATAATCTATTATACTCGTATGAGATATCATTTCTTTTGTATTCGTCATGGAATATCATTTTCTTTGGTATTTTTTTACGAGTTACTATTCACGGGTTACTATTCACTCTAGTATTATTCACTTGGGTATTCGGGTCACTTTTCGTGTCGAAGTACTATTCATAAGTTACTATTCACGAGTTACTATTCACCCAAATTACTATTCACCCAAATATTATTCACTCGGGTATTTGGGGTACTCTTCATGCCGGGGTACTATTCACAAGGTACTATTCCCGAAGTACTATTCATAGGGTACTATTTACCTGAAAAATATATTTCTTTTCTCTCCAAATTATTTTTGGTACATGAATATTATTCTTGAATTTTACTATACAAAGTAGTATCATGTTGATAATTTGGATATTTTTAAACACTGGATAAATTTAAAGTCTTTAATATTTATCCTTGATTTCGTTTGATTAATGCTTATATCATTGTCATCATCCTCATGCTTATATTGTGATGAAAGTCATCTTTGGCTTACGTGCAAAGATGAACTGTTGATTATTGGTTTTTACAGTTGTATATCTTTGGCTTACGTGCAAAGATGGACTGTTGATTATTGGTTTTATAATTGTATATCTTTGGCTTATGTGCATAGATGAACTGTTTATTGGTATGATTATGACCAGGGATCATTTAGTATAATCATGACCCATAATGTTATAGATGATGTGGTAAAAGTCCTCATTGGCCCATAGTGCATTGATGGATAGTTATTGTATGCTTATAACCAGAGATTATTTGGTATAATCATGACCATTGATGATTACATGAATATCCTTGGCCATAGTGCAGGGATGATTCGATGATGTGGATTATTTATTAAGCTGAGTCTCAGCGATAAAATATTGATTATACATTTTAATTCGTAAAAGATAGTAGATATCATGACCTACTTGACTCTTCTAAAATACAATTGTATGTCTTTGGCCTGTAGTGCAAAGATGAATTATTAATGAATATGTTTAGCCGTAGTGCAAAGATGAATTTATTAGTATGATTATGAGCATGAATTGTGATTTGGTATAACCATGATTTTCGATGTTTCTGGTGAAGATAGGTGATGAAAATTATCTTCGTCCTAGGTGCGAAGAGGAATTTAGAATCATAATTATGATTATGAGTTATTCATATAATTGTGGACATGAATTGTTGATTGATGTTACAGGGATAAAACATTATTGGTGGACTTTTAACATAGAGAAGATAATAGACCTGATGGTCTATTTGACTCTTCTATGTTGAATTGTAATATCGTTTTGAGATGTAAACTATTGTAGTATGATTTTGAGATATTTAGATGTAAAGGTTGAAGGTTTTGGGAACGAGGATAGTTTGTAATAGAAAATTTTAATTATTCTACAAATTTTAATGGTTATATTATCGTTTAATGATGTAAAATTAGAGGTTGAATGTATTATTAACGACCGAAGTCAAGAATTAAATTATATGAATTTTGGGGTCGTTACATCGTGCATGTAAATATTTTAATAATACATAGATATTATATTAAGAGTAATATCTTGAGAAAATGAGTAAATCGTTTTATTATGATTAGTTCCTATATTTAGAGAAAAAATGATAAAAACATCTTATGTTATGTTATTGCGAAATACATAATTTTGATTATAGTAATGTATTTCCAAGAGAGTTAAAGTTATAAAAGAAAACTAAGTTATTTTAATTTACTAAATAACTTAAGTTATTATATTACCGAGAATCTTATAAAGAATATTTAAATATATCCATTCACGATATATTTATATATGTTAACCTTGTGATATAATAGTTCAATGTAAATTGAACATATTATAAATAGTAATGTGGTGGGAAATGAATAAGTAATGAAAATGAGAATAAGGTTAATGTAAGCTTAATGTAAGCTTGTGAGATATGCCTAGTGTGGCAAAGTGATGGAATAAGCATTCATTAAATAATTTAATGAATAAATAATTGAAGGAATTAAATTATATGTGCAATGATTATATATTATATAGTAGCTACATCTATATGATATGAAATGAAGTGTGACACTTCAATGGTAACTTTATAATATTAGAAATTATATGGCAAAGTTGAATGAGTCACATGAGTTACATAAATGGACCTATGTGATAATATGTTATGTGTGGTACATTAATGTGTACTTTATGAAGGATATTAAAATAAACTAAATAAATAATTGTTGTTAATAATTAGTTCAAGAATTAAGTATAATTGAAATAATAAAGTTCATGATAATGTAGTGTGACACTACTCAATTAAAATATTTTTGGGACTAACCCAAATGTACATGGATTGTATGATTATGGGTATATGTACCCCTAATTTATCATATAGTAATAACATTAAGTTATTAAATGTAAGCTTGTAAGTCCAAAAGAAAGTAAATATAGATGTCTTAAATACCCATTTTGCTAATGCCGAGAAACCAAATTGGTTGTCCCATTTTGTGAGTCTCATCTCCTTCATCACGTGAATAGGCCATTGGCCTAGCTTACCTATTCAACTCTCAAACTCAGTGAAATCAAAAGGCTAGAAGTTTGTGGTGATGGCTATGGAAATGGTGGGGAGAGAGTGGTTAGTCAATTTCCACCAACTCCTCCTTAACCATCATCTTCTTCCATTTTCCATTGGATTCAACTTTGGAGGCCAAGCAATTATCTGGGTAATGAGTTCCCTATAAATTTGAAGCTCTCCTTCACAAATCAAAATTTGCTAAAATGATTGATAAGTCTATATTAGATAGTGAGTGCTCTAGAATAGAGTGAGAAAACTGATTCGAAGGAATTTAGCAAATTCAAGCTTTGAAGAGGCAATGTCCTCATATGTGTTCTTACTTTCAATAATGACAACTTTCTAAAATTTTCATGAAATTACTTATGAATTGGTTTGTAAATTGATATCATGATATTATCTGAGTTATATGGAATCATGATATTTGTTCAGAGTATGTTAAAGAAATGGGTTTGGGTTTTGGTTTGGTAGTAATATATTGCTTTAGTTTGATTTGGAGTCAAAATTAGTGGCAAAGTCACTTTGTAAATTGTAAAATTGATTATGGATTATGTTAGCCCTTTGAGAAACGAAAAGAACGCAAGTTAAACAGACTAATTTGGTTGAGAAACGAATTCGTAGTGAATGAATTCACTAAATTTGTCAAAACATGAAAATTTAGTATGAACATGCGTTTTGGATTAATCTTTGGGTTAGTTAATGTTTATGTTGTCTATGTGGTTAGAAACATTTTAGAAATATTAGTTTATGTTTCTATAAATATATTACAACTTGGGTAAGTTGGTATGGTTGTTAGAAAAGAGTTTTGAGGCCTAATTCGGCTTTTTTGCGATGTTCGTTTCGCGAACTACGTAAGAAATACCCATACAAGCGCGAACTATTATAGTGTAAACCCCGCCCCAAATGGTAGTCTGACTTACAAATGTTGAGAAAATTTAACCAGACATGTTTTACTAAAATGGGCATAACGTTTTCATACAAACTCTGATTGAGGAGATTCAAAATGATCCAGAATGAAGACGAATAGGTCTACAACTTTTGTTCTTTAAGTATTTCAATTTGAGGTTGTTAGAAGGGGTCAAAATAGTCATCGTTAGGACTGATGTGTATTAGGAGGTAATCGGAGGGCGTCAGGCATGCACGCATACAATTGTAGTGCTCCCGACGATAAAATATGTTGTTCTAAGTGATAAAACATAAATATGCATGATTATAGACATGTTATATAGCTAAGATTACTTTACTCATACTGGAATGCTTTAACATGATTTTGTAGAAGAAAACTTAATGTTTTTGAGAAACAAAAGTTGATGAATTTGGTGTCCTTTGAGTTCTGACCTTGGACCCTATGTACACATATCAACGTGGATGAAATGTAGTTTTAAAGTTACCTTGCATATACTAGATTGATATAGCTTGGTTTAAAATTTTTTGAAAGAAAACTCAGAAGTTTTGAGAACTAATAGTTTCAAATATTGTGTAAAGTATACTCTAACCTTTCTAGCATGCATACTAAGACGCCTTATACCTCTAGACATGACGAATATGTTCATCATCTAGATAATCATGAATTGGAACTTTCAAGTGTGGTTTAAAATAAGTTTTCAAATAATGAACTATGATATGTCTATGTAAATAAGATATATACATGTGAGAATGTTATTAAAGGCTTATTAGTACCAATATATGGTTTAAAAGCTTATAACATCGAATCTTGTTAAAGAAAGTTGTTAAGCCTTATTGATTGAAATAAATCATTATGAATGTGACGCCCCCAAAACAGGTATACATCACCCATCTTGAGTTGCCAAATACATGTGAATACAAATACAAACTTAATTATACAACCGTTGTGTAATATACGACAAAACATAGCTGAGAGTTTAAACAGGAATGTTGCCTTCTAGACAATATCCACTCTCAAATAGAGTCCTCATTACATTTATTGTCACACTATTTTAAAGATTTAAAATTTTAGTTTATCCAAAAATCAATAACGTCCAAATTGTCAACATGATACTTCTTTATGGAGTAAAATTCAAGAATGCTCAGAAGAATATTTCCATGAAAAGATACTGGATGAAGCGCAAATATCCAGGATATTCTACTAATTTCATGGAGTATAGAAGCCAAAACTTTAACCAACTGAGTATAATAGAATATATGAAGCTGCAAATGGATTTTCGCCCGCCATGCGGTAATCTACGTAGACAGATCATTTCCATAATTTAATAAGAAATGAATACAAAGGATAATTCACCATGCATGCGGTAATCCACGTAAATAGGTTATTCCAACAGAATAATAAAGAATGGAATAACAGAAGAATTCACCAGGCGTGCGTAATCCGCACAGACAGGTTATTCCAACAGAATAATAAAGAATGGAACCAGGTCATGCGTAACCCTCACAAACAGGATATTCCAAAAGAACAATAAAGAATGGAATAACAACAGAATTCACCAGGCATGCGATAAACTGCACAGACAGGTTATTCCAACAGAATAATAAAGAATGGAACCGGGTTATGTGTAATCCGCATGGACAGGATATTCCAACAGAATAATAAAGAATGGAATAACAACAGAATTCACCAGGCATGCGATAGACCGCACAGAGAGGTTATTCCAACAGAATAATAAAGAATGGAATAATAGAATAATTTCATCATATATGCGGTACTTCGCATAGACAGGTTATTCCAACATAATAATAAAGAATGGAATAAAAACCCTTACGAGTATTGAAATAAAATAACTTTCTTCCTGAATACGAAAAAATAATACCCCTTACCATAGAAAGAAGAGTATTCTGACTGGTAGGGCGAAGATAATCTTGAAGAAAACTTATACTATTTTCTACGCTCAAAGCTTCTTAAAACTCTAAAGAAATACGCTCAAGACTATAGAAGAAGAATTCTCTGAATTTCTGGTGTGTTTTCAATTCTAACTAAGCATCCTATTTATAGGAGAATGGAAAGGATACTATGCAATAAAATATAATATATTCTATTTATAAATATATATATATATATATATATTTTATTTAAAATCTAATAAAATAAATAACTTTATAAAAGTATTACATTTTTTATATAAAAAGATTTTACTATGCAAACACTATGCATAATAAAATATAATATATTCTATTTATAATCTAATAAAACAAATAACTTTATACAAATATTCGGTTTATATAAAAGATATTACTATGCAAACACTATGCGAGCACTATGTAAACACTATGCATAATAAAATATATTATATTCGATTTATAATCTAATAAAACAAAATTTTATAAAAAGTATTCTGCTTTTATATAAAAGTTTTTCTATTTTATTACATTTATAATAATAACAAAACAAAATTCATCATCATTATTATAATTCACACTATTAATCGATCGAATTAGATTCCTGGAAAGAGGGGGCTTTCAATAAGGATTTCTCCTATTGATTAATGCGCAATTAGGTGACCAAACCTCTCCTTGTGAACTTCTAGATATCGTTAATATTGCAAATAATAATATTAATAACTTTGTTATCTCAATTATTGATTTAATAATATATAAAATATCGATAATAATTGAATCAAATAACGTGAGATACTATGCAACCATTACTGTAGCAATAATTGAACAAAATTGAGTGAGTTTTAACGTAAGCATCAATAATTAATATCGTGTGTTACTATGCAACCATGCGTATTACTGTACTTTTAACACCGGGTGTTTCAACAGTTAACAGTAAAACTTTCGTCGTTATTTTCATAAAAATATTTTTTGTCGTTTTCTCAATCCGACAATAATTTCGTTGTGGGGTCCACCAATGATTGTGCCGTCGGACGAATATTCCCTGTTAAAACGAAAATTTCCTGACCAATCAAATATTATATAACAACTTGGGTACTTTGTAAAATTTATAAATATTACTCACAACTATAACATTATATCAAATTCACTCCATAATATGAAAAAATGATATTTACAAAAAATTCATTTTTATTCCTAAAAGTTAGGGTCTTACAACCTTCCCTTCTTATGAAATTTCTCCCTCGAAATTAGGGTACGTACCTGGTATGTCGAAAAGGTAAGGATGCCTTGATTTCATTTCAGACTCTAACTCCCAGGCCATTTCTTCAAAATTTTGACTTGAGGTACAACCTTGGAGCGTATAATATGTTCCTTCTTATCCAAGATTTGAATAGGAACCTCTTCATACGTTAAATCTTCCACTATTTCGTCCGGTTCTAAGTCAATAATGTGGTTCGGGTCTTCCACATATTTACGTAACATGGATATGTGAAAAACGTTATGAACATGAGACATACTTGGTGGTAAAGCAAGTCTATAGGCCACCGTTCTTACTCGATCGAGGATTAAAAATGGGCTAATGAATCGAGGATTGAGCTTTCCTCTCTTTCCAAATCTCATAACTTCTTTCCATGGAGCAACACGTAACAACACATGATCTCCAATATCGAATTCTACGTCCTTTTGATGAAGATCAACATAACTCTTTTGTCGATCTTGTGAGGTTTTTATACATTGATGGATCGTTTGAATCTTTTTCGTAGTCATACGTACCAACTCCGGTCCCAACAACGTTGATTCACCCATCTCGTCCCAACATACTGGAGAACGACACTTTCTTCCATACAACACTTCGAATAGAGCCATGCCAATACTTGCTTGATAGCTGTTGTTGTAGGAAAACTTCACCAACGGTAAGAACTTGTCCCAACTTCCCTTGAAGTCAAGGACATAGAGTCTTAATAAATCTTCAAGAGTTTGAATAGCCCTCTCTG
The DNA here is from genome assembly GCA_020205605.1 of Panax ginseng. Lineage (NCBI taxonomy): Eukaryota > Viridiplantae > Streptophyta > Magnoliopsida > Apiales > Araliaceae > Panax > Panax ginseng. The sequence goes on from CM035132.1 coordinate 137,192,759, forward strand.
ATTGTCCTTCCATCTAAGGATGATATGCTGAACTAAATTGTAAATTCGTGCCCATAGCTTTTTGCAAACTAACCCAAAATCAAGAAATGAATATTGGGTCTCGATCAGAAACTATGGATACTGGCATACCATGCAGTCTTACAATCTCCTTTATGTATATACGAGCAAGACGTTCAAGTGTATAAGGTTCTCGTATTGGTAAGAAATGAGCAGACTTGGTCAATCTATCAACAATGACCAAAATTTCATCTATGCCTTGAGAAACCTTGGGAAGACCAGTAACGAAATTCAAACTATGCAGGCACTATGCAAATACTATACATGCACTATGTAGGCACTATGCAAATACTATGCATAATAAAATATATTATATTCGATTTATAATCAAATAAAACAAAACTTTATAAAAAGTATTCTGTTTTATATAAAAAGTTTTCTATTTTATTACATTTATAATAATAATAATAATAAATTCATTATCATTATTATAATTTACACTATTAATCGACCGGTCGTTCCCGGAAAGAGGGGCTTTCAATAAGGATTTCTCCTATTGGCGGCATGAATTAGGTGACCAAACCTCTCCTTGTGAACTTCTAGACATCGTTAATATTGCAAATAATAATATTAATAACTTTGTTATCTCAATTATTGATTTAATAATATATAAAATATAAATAATAATTGAATCAAATAACGTGAGATACTATGCAACAAGTAATCGTGTAGCAATAATTGAACAAAACCGAGTGACTTCTCATGTAAGCATCAATAATTAATATCGGTAAACTACTATGCAACCACGCGTATTCATCATACTTTTAACACCGGGTGTTTCAACAGTTAACGGTAAAACTTCCGTCGTTATTTTCATAAAAATATTTTTTATCATTTTCTCAATCCGACAATAATTCCGTTATGGGGTAAACCAATGATTGTGCTGTCTTACGAATATTCCCTGTTAAAATGAATATTCCCTAACCAATCGAATATTATATAACAATTTGCGTACTTTGTAAAATTTATAAATATTACCCACAACTATAACATTATATCAAATTCACTCCATAATATTAAAATATGATATTTATAGAAAATTCATTTTTATTCCTAAAAGTTGGGGTCTTACAACCTCCCCTTCTTATGAAATTTCGCCCTCGAAATTAGGGTATGTACCTGGTATGTCGAAGAGGTAAGGATACCTTGATTTCATTTCAGACTCTAACTCCCAGGTCATTTCCTCAACATCATGGTTTCTCCACAAAACTTTGACTTGAGGTATAACCTTAAAGCGTAGAATATGTTCCTCCTTATCCAAGATTTGAACAAGAACCTCTTCATACGTTAAATCTTCCGCTATTTCATCCAGTTCTAACTCAATAATGTGGTTCGTGTCTTCCACATATTTACGTAACATGGATATGTGAAAAATGTTATGAACATGAGATATACTTGGTGGTAAAGCAAGTCTATAGGCCACAGTTCCTACTCGATCGAGGATTAAAAATGGGCCAATGAATAGAGGATTGAGCTTTCCTTTCTTTCCAAATCTTGTAACTCCTTTCCATGGAGCAACACGTAACAACACATGATCTCCAATATCAAATTCCACGTCCTTTCGATGAAGATCAGCATAACTCTTTTGTCAACCTTGTGAGGTTTTTATACGTTGCCGGATCGTTTGAATCTTTTCCGTAGTCATACATACAAACTCTGGTCCCAACAACGTTGATTCACCCACCTCATCCCAACATACTGGAGAATGACACTTTCTTCCATACAACGCTTCGAATGGAGCCATGTCAATACTTGCTTGATAGTTGTTATTGTAGGAAAATTCCACCAACGGTAAGAACTTGTCCCAACTTCCCTTGAAGTCAAGGACACAAAGTCTTAATAAATCTTCAAGAGTTTGAATAGTCTTCTCTAATTGTCCTTCCATCTGAGGATGATATGCCGAACTAAATCGTAAATTCGTGCCCATAGCTTTTTGCAAACTAACCCAAAATCATGAAGTAAATATTGGGTCTCGATCAGAAACTATGGATACTGGCATACCATGCAATCTTACAACCTCTTTTATGTAAATACGAGCAAGACGTTCAAGTGTATAAGTTTCTCGTATAGGTAAGAAGTGAGAAGACTTGGTCAATCTATCAACAATGACCCAAATTGAATCTATGCCTTGAGAAACCTTGGGAATACCAGTAACAAAATCCATGGTAATGTGCTTCCACTTCCATTCTGGAATTTTAAGTGGTTGCAATTGACCTTTGGGTACTTGATGCTCCGCCTTGACTCGTTGACAAGTTAGACACCTTGAGATAAACAATGTTATCTCTCTCTTCATATTGCTCCACCAAAATGTATGACGAAGATCACGATACATTTTGGTACTCCCAGGATGGATTGCAAAGAGTGTGTTGTGCGCCTCCATCATAATTTTATACTTTAAATCAGGGTCATTAGGAACACAAAGTCTAAAGTTGACTCAAAGTATTCCTTCTTCATCGATTCTTGCTTCCGGCATAGCACCTTCTTGCACTTTCTTCCTCATACTCATCAGCTCTAGGTCTGTAGCTTGAGCAACTTTAACTTTCGATTAAAGTCGATTCTAATCGTATATTACGCCATCATCACATGGGTCCCTGGAGTCTTTAACTCTATCTCCATCCTTTGTAAGTCATACAAAATTGGCCTTTGTGTTGACAATATTGCACTCGTACCCGCATATGATCTTCTACTCAATGCGTCAGCTACCACGTTTGCTTTTCCAGGGTGGTATTGAATCTCCTCTTCTTGAAATGTCCACTATTATTGTCATGGCCATGATTACCACCGAAGTGATTACCATTTCTGGCATGTTGATTCCCTCCACGTTTGTTTTCACCGCTTCGATGACTGCAACCACTGGTATTATGGACTTGCCGACTTCTCTCTCTTGGTTGGGTTGACTCATTATAGCGCTCCAATAATTGAGCCCTATTCACAACATCTGAATACAAACACAAATTATGAGAGATAATGTATTGACGTATCTCAGGTTTCAAAACTCTTAAAAACGTCCGTGACATTCTCTCCTCATTATCAATTAAGTGGGACGTAAACCGAGACAACTCGACAAACTTAGCTTTGTACTGCACCACAGTCATATTGTTTTTCTCAAGCTTGATAAACTCTACCTCCTTCATATGACGAATACTTTCAGGAAAGTACTTGTCGTTGAACAGCTCTTGGAACTTCTCCCAAGACATTTTGAGTGCGGCAGGTTGAGTACGCTTTACAGATTTCCACCAGTAATCTGCCTCTGCTCACAACATGAAGGTGGAAAATGGAACCTTTTGCTCTACTTTATCTTGTTGATCTACTTTATCCACGTCTTCACCTTAAGTGGTTTTGGCTCTCCAAAAAACTCTGTTAGTCCCAGCTCCTTGAACTGCTTAGCTCTGACCATCCGAGAGTTATCCTTGTTTCCACCTGCATTTTGGACAGGAGCCGCCCTCACCTGATGTTGTGTGAATTGCATAAAACCTCTGAACATCCCATCATTCATCATTTGATCGTTGTTGTTTAGTTGAGGATTATTGTCCTCCTGTTGCACATTATCCTGGGTATTAATCTGTGGTGACTCAACGGTCTCATGGGCTTCATCGCTTCTCTCAACATTTTCGGATGCCATTTTCAAATACTGCCACAAAACAAGGGTTAGTTAGCATATCACATATTATCCCTATACTCTGACCGACCAATTAAATACCAAATAAACCTAGGTAGGTCATACTAGTGAAGGAATTCCCCATCTCTCCCCTCCTAGTTCTTGTCTCACATCTCAGCCAGGGATCATATCCCTAACCTTTGATACCAACTGTGATGCCCCCAAAACAGGTATACATCACCCATCTTGAGTCACCAAATACATGGTACAAAATTCAAATACAAACTTAATTATACAACCGTCGTGTAATATACGACAAAACACAGCTGAGAGTTTAAACATGAATGTTGCTTTCTAGACAATATCCACTATCAAATAGAGTCCTCATTACATTTATTGTCGCACTATTTTATAGAATAGTGAGGTCTACTAATACACCATCTCAGACTATCACTACGTTCCCCGACTAGTCCCGGCTACGTTCTCATTTCCTAAAGAGAACAATGAAAGCAAAAGGGTGAGCTCAACTAGCCCAGTAAGAAATATTATGACTAAGATAATGAAAAATAAATTATCATTAGTCTTCAATAATGTTAAACTGATAAAATACAATAGACATCAAGTTTAACTGTAGTGGAATAAGCAATCCATTAGAAGAGTCAAGTAGAGCTTGATATCTACTATCGTCTATGATTTAAAATGTTTTCATCAATTTTTATCATTTGAGACTCGACAATAAATAAACCACATCATCGAGTCATCCACACTTTTCAGACCCATGGATATTCTTTAAATCATCAATGATCATGACTATCTTAAATAATCCACGGTCATAATCATACCAAAAACTGTCCATCAATGCACTATAGGCCACTGAGAACTTTTACTACATATTTATAACATTATAGGTCATGATTATACCGAATAATCCCTGGTCATAATCACACCAAGTCCATCTATGCACGTAAGCCAAAGATGACTTTCATCACAATAGAAGCATGAGGATGATGACAATGACATAATAATTCAATAAAACAAGTTCAAGGATAAATTTTAAAAATTTAAAATTTTCGTTTATCCAAAAATCAATAACATCCAAATTGTCAACATGATACTTCTTTGTAGAGTTAAATTCAAGAATGCTCAGAAGAATATTTCCATGAAAAGATACTGGATGAAGCGCAAATATCCAGGATATTCTACTAATTTCATGGAGTGTAGAAGCCAAAACTTTAACCAACTGAGTATAATAGAATATATGAAACTGCAAATGGATTTTCGCCCGACATGCGGTAATCTACGTAGACAGATCATTTCCATAATTTAATAAGAAATGAATACAAAGGATAATTCACCATGCATGCGGTAATCCACGTAAATAGGTTATTCCAACAGAATAATAAAGAATGGATTAACAGAAGAATTCACCAGGCGTGCATAATCCGCACATACAGGTTATTCCAACAGAATAATAAAGAATGGAACCGGTCATGCGTAACTCTAACACAAAGCAGGATATTCCAACGAATAATAAAGAATGGAATAACATCGAAATTAACCGGGCATGCGATACACCACCGCAGACGAGTTATTCCAACGAAATAATAAAGAATGGAACCAGTCATGCGTAATCCGCTTGCAGACGGGATATTCCAACAGAATAATAAAGAATGGAATAACAACAGAATTCACGGGCATGCGATAGACCGCCTTACGAAAAGGTTATTCCAACAGAATAATAAAGAATGAAATAATAGAAGAATTTCACCATGTATGCGGTACTTCGCATAGACAGGTTATTCCAACATAATAATAAAGAATGGAATAACAACCCTTGCGAGTATTGAAAGAAAATAACTCTCTTCCTGAATACGAAAGAATAATACCCTTTACCTTAGAAAGAAGAGTATTCCGACTGGTAGGGCAAGGATATTCTTGAAGAAAACTTATACTGTTTTCTACGCTCAAAGCTTCTTAAAACTCTAAAGAAATATACTCAAGATTATAGAAGAAGAATTCTCTGAATTTCTGGTGTGTTTTCAATTCTAACTAAGCATCCTATTTATAGGAGAATGGAAAGGATACTATGCAATAAAATATAATATATTCTATTTATATATATATATATATATATATATATATTTTATTTAAAATCTAATAAAACAAATAACTTTATAAAAGTATTCTATTTTATATAAAAAGATTTTACTATGCAAATATATACGAGCACTATACAAATACTATGCATAATAAAATATAATATATTCTATTTATAATCTAATAAAACAAATAACTTTATAAAAGTATTACATTTTTTATAAAAAGATTTTACTATGCAAACACTATGCGAGCACTATGCAAATACTATGCATAATAAAATATATTATATTCTATTTATAATCAAATAAAACAAAACTTTATAAAAAGTATTACATTTTTAAATAAAAAGTTTTACATTTTTATTACATTTATAATAATAATAAAACAAAATTCATCATCATTATTATATTTCACACATTAATCGACCGAATTAGTTCCCGGAAAGATGGGGCTTTCGAATAAGGATTTCTCCCTATTGGCGGCGCTTGATTAGGTGACCAAACATCTCCTTTCTTGAACTTCTAGACATCATTAATATTGTAAATAATAATATTAATAACTTTGTTATCTCAATTATTGATTTAATAATATATAAAATATCGACAATAATTGAATCCAATAGCGTGAGATAATATGCAATAATTACTATAACAATAATTGAACAAAATTGAGTGACTTCTCACGTAAGCATCAATAATTAATCTGGTGTGCTCTTATGCAACCACGCTGGCGTAATCTTTATGTACTTTTAACAAGGGTGTTTCAGCGATTAACGGTTAAACTTAGCCATTATTTTCATAAATATATTTTTATCGTTTTCTCAATCGACAATAATTCCGTGTAGGGGTCCACCAATGATTGTGTAAATAAATACGAATATTCCTGTTAAAGCGAATATTCCCCATTAATCAAATATTATATAACAACTTGCTTACTTTGTAAAATTTATAAATATTACCCATGTATAACATTATATCAAATTCACTACATAATATTAAAAAATGATATTTATAGAAAATTCATTTTATGCCTAAAAGTTGGGTTGTAAAACTGACTTCTTTATAAAGATGATTTTTTCTATAAATATCATTTTTGAATATTATGGATTTGAATTTGATATAATATATAGTTATAGGTATTGTTTATAAATTTTGCAAAATGATATAATATATGATTAATATATTAAAATTAAAATTAAAGACTTACCATTAAGCTGTTGAAACCCCAGTGAAATATCTAGCATAGTAGCATTTTATGAAAGTCAGCGCTTTTGTTCAATTGCAAAATTATTGTCGATATTTATATATTAATGAGACGAAAGTTATTAATGTTATTATTTGCAATAATGTCTAGATTGATGTCAATGGAAAGAAATCATTGAAAGTCTCTCTTTGAGACTTTCAGTCGATAATATATAATGATGATAAATGTTGTTAAAAATATTGAAGGATTTTTATAAAATCTTTGATGTAAATTTTGCTTATTATATGAACCTCCATTTACCTATTTTTTAAATAATCGGTAGAAAGTTATTCATAGATATATATATATATATATATATATATATATATATATATATAAATGTGTGCAGTGTGTGCATGTGACTATGTGTTTAACGTTGTGTAAGGTAATGGGAGGATTGAATTAATGGTGGTGGGAGATTTATATATATATATAATATGTTTTTGGTTTTGGTTTTACATGCAATTCCTTTCATCCGTGATTATTAGTAAGGTAGCCTGTGAAATCTGTTAATGTTGCGTCCGTGATAATTCCTAATAGTGCCCCTTCCATTCTTCTATAAATAGGATGCTTAGTTAAAATTAAAATCACACCAGAAATTCAGAGAATTCTCTTCTACAATCTTGAGCGTATTTCCTTAGAGTTTTAAGAAGCTTTGAGCGTAGTGCAAGTTTTCTTAAAGAATATCCTCGCCCTACCAGTCGGAATACTCTTCTTTTATGGTAAGGGGTATTATTTATTTCGTATTCATGAAGAGAACTTCTGTTATTCCATTCTTTATTATTCTGTTGGAATAACCTGTATACGCGGACTTCCCTATACTTGGTGAAATTCTTCTGTTGTTCCATTCTTTATTATTATCTTGGAATAACCTGTCTATGTGAAGTACCGCATACATGGTGAAATTCTTCTGTTATTCCATTCTTTATTATTTTGTTGGAACATCCTGTTGGTGTGAATTTCGCCTGACCTGGTTTCGTTAGTTATTATCCTGTTGGAACATCCTGTCGGTGCGAATTTTGCCTGACCTGGTTCCGTTATTTATTATTCTGTTGAAATATCTTGTCATGCGTAAGCGTTTACGCATGACTGAATTCCATTATTTATTATTACATTGGAATAACTTTTATCTGCATGCGATCTATCGCATGCCTGGTGATTTCTTTTGTTATTCCATTCTTTATTATACTCAGTTGGTTAAAGTTTTGGCTTTTATACTCCATGAAATTAGTTGAATATCCTTGATATTTGCGCTTCATCCAGTATCTTTTCATGGAAATATTCATCTGAGCATTCTTGAGTTTTACCCCACAAATCAGTATCATTTTGACAACTTGGACGTTATTGGTTCCTGTATAAATTAATTCTTGAACTTGTTTTATTGAATTCTTATATCATTGTCATCATCCTCATGTTTATATTATGTTGAAAGTCATCCATGGCCTGTAGTGCATAGATGGACTTGGTATGATTATGACCAGGGGTTATTAGGTATAATCATGACCGTAATGTTACAAATGATGTGGTAAAAGTCCTCATTGGCCCGTAGTGCATTGATGGACAGTTGTTGGCATGATCATGCCCATTGATGAATACAAAAATATCCTTGGCCCGTAGTGCATGGATAATTTGTGGTTGTGATACTAATGAATATCCTTGTCCATAGTGTAAGGATGATGTGGATTATTTATTAAGCTGAGTCTCAGCGATAAAAGTGATGAAAAACCTTTTTAAATCATAAAAGATAGTAGATTTTATTCTCTACTTGACTCTTTTAATGAATTGCTTGTTCCACTGCAGTTAAACTTGATGTTTGTTATATTTTATCAGTTTAACACTGTTGAAGGCTAATGAGAATTTATTCTGCATTATCTTAGTCATAATATTTCTTACTGGGCTAGTTGAGCTTACCCTTTTGCTTTCATTGTTCTCTTCAGGAAATGATAACGTAGTAGGGACTAGTCGGGGAACAGAGTGATGGTCCAGATGTTAGCTTTAGTATTCCTCACTATTCTATGAAATAGTGTGATAATAAATGTATTGAGGACTTATTTTGAGTTTGAATACTGTCTTGAAGACAATATTTGTATTAAAACTCACAGCTCTTGTTGTATATTTAAGATTGTATTTGTATTCTGTACCATGTATTTGGGGACTCAGAATAGGTGATGTATACCTATTTTGGGGGCGTCACATGGGTCTTACAATGAAGCTAAGTAGTTTGAATATGAACTTGAAAATAGATCACACATCTATGAACTTTAAATATGTGTCAAACATATAGCGAGTCAAGTGTGTGATAAATGTATATGAATGTTCACGTCAAGTATGGATAGTTAAGGTATACCTATACATACCTAGCTATTCTAAGAGTATGATGAGAAAGTGAAATGAAGGTTTTACAAACTTAGTTGGGAAATGATGTAATATTTATTATTATATTAAGAGTGAATGAAATGTATGACTGAAGGATATGAATCCCTGATTATATAACTGTGTAGGAATACACGCAGTGCATATAAGCTTTAAGCAGTTAAGTCGTAGTTGATAAAATACGAATCAGGCAAGTCTTTTTGTTCTTATTTGATATATGAATGCTATAACTGTTAGTTGAGTTGTATTATGCTTTGAGAATGTTGATGTATATATATGAAATGCATATGAGATATGTATGAAATTGGAAAGTTGATCTTTGATGATATGCTTGTGAAGTAAACCTATATGCCTGTTATATGAGAAGTAACATGCGTAGTAAATATTAATGGATTATGAATGCATGAGCTGAGTCTGCTATTATATGTTATGTGCTACATGAAAACTGTTAGAATTATTGGGCTGTCGAGCTCACCCTTGCAAATAACCACTTTTGCAGGTTAAGGACTCACGGTATAGATTACGTGTTACTTGATTGATAGAATTTAATAGTAATCGAAGGAGATCGATTTATTTATTTAAATATATGCTCTTGAGCCATGTTTAGGTTCTAGGAGATGTACATGATAGTACTTTACCATGTGTAATACATGTTAAGTTGTAAAGTTGTACTATATGGTACATAGAGGAATTCAAATCGAGATATAAAAATTTATACAGTAATTGAATAGAATGAATCATATCATAATTTGATTCAAGGATTTGTAACCGATTCAAGTTAAGAAATCAATAAAAGATTTTTCAAAGGAGATTGAAAAAGTTTAAATTATTTCGCATATTTTTATAACATCGAATATGATGTAAGACAGGAAAGATAAATGACCAAGATTTGAAACTTATAAAAGTTTGGGGTTGTGACACCCCCAAATCTGGGTACTTCATTCCCACAAGATTTGATGTTGACTGTCTAAACATTCATTTCTAACTACCCAAATATAATAAAGATTAACAATAAACCTTCCCATTAAAGGACTACATCAATAAGTTCAATACAATCTCCTAGGTTATCTAACCTTTAAATACAAACATCAAGCAAGGAAAATAAAATAATTACATCTCAACAATTAAAACAAAGTCTGACAATATAGAAATTAACAGATTTACAAGTCTTCAACACTTGTTCATCATTCCTTTAACTTTACAAGTGGTAGGTTCATTGACCTTCTCAACTTTAGCTATAATGGTTATATAAGCAAGACTGAGCAAACAAATGCTCACTTGAAGTGATAATGAAATAAAAATATCATAACAACTGCCAAGTTAATATGCTCAATAGAACTGAATAATATGCTCGATCAATGATAATTAGGAAGCAGACTTTAAAATATATGTATCTGAGGGTCACAAGACCACAAACTGTGACGCCCCCAAAATAGGTATACATCACCCATCTTGAGTCACCAAATACATGGTACAGAATACAAATACAAACTTAATTATACAACCGTTGTGTAATATACAACAAAACATAGCTGAGAGTTTAAACAGGAATGTTGCCTTCTAGACAATATCCACTCTCAAATAGAGTCCTCATTACATTTATTGTCACACTATTTTATAGAATAGTGAGGACTACTAATACACCATCTCGGACTATCACTACGTTCCCCGACTAGTCCCGGCTACGTTCTCATTTCCTGAAGAGAACAATGAAAGCAAAAGGGTGATAGCCCAGTAAGAAATATTATGACTAAGATAATGAAAAATAAATTATCATTAGTCTTCAATAATGTTAAACTGATAAAATACAATAGACATCAAGTTTAACTGTAGTGGAATAAGCAATCCATTAGAAGAGTCAAGTAGAGCTTCATATCTACTATCGTCTATGATTTAAAATGTTTTCATCAATTTTTATCGCTGAGACTCAGCTTAATAAATAAACCACATCATCGAGTCATCCCTGCACTACGGGCCATGGATATTCTTTAAATCATCAATGATCATGACTATACCGAATAATCCCTAGTCATAATCATACCAAAAACTGTCCATCAATGCACTACAGGCCACTGAGAACTTTTACTACATATTTATAACATTATAGGTCATGATTATACCGAATAATCCCTGGTCATAATCACACCAAGTCCATCTATGCACGTAAGCCAAAGATGACTTTCATCACAATATAAGCATGAGGATGATGACAATGACATAATAATTAAATAAAACAAGTTAAAGGATAAATTTTAAAGATTTAAAATTTTAGTTTATCCAAAAATCAATAACATCCAAATTGTCAACATGATACTTCTTTGTGGAGTAAAATTCAAGAATGCTCAGTAGAATATTTCCATGAAAAGATACTGGATGAAGCGCAAATATCCAGGATATTCTACTAATTTCATGGAGTATAGAAGCCAAAACTTTAACCAACTGAGTATAATAAAATATATGAAACTGCAAATGGATTTTTTCCCGCCATGCGGTAATCCACGTAGACAGATCATTTTCACAATTTAATAAGGAATGAATATGAAGGATAATTCACTATGCATGCGGTAATCCACATAGACAAGTTATTCCAACAGAATAATAAAGAATGGAATAACAGAAGAATTCACCAGGCGTGCGTAATCCGCACAGATAGGTTATTACAATAGAATAATTAAGAATGGAACTAGGTCATGCGTAACTCTTGCGAGCGGGATATTCAACGTAATAATAAAGAATGGAATAACAATAGAATTCACCGGGCATGCGATACAATCAGATGCATGTGTTATTCCAATGTAATAATAAAGAATGGAACCAGTCATACGTAATCCACAAACAAGATATTCCAACAGAATAATAAAGAATGGAATAACAACGAATTCACCGAGAATGCGATAGACCGCATGATAAAAGTTATTCCAACGTAATAATAAAGAATGGAATAATAGAAGAATTTCACCATGTATGCGGTTGCAGCATAGACGAGTTATTCCAACATAATAATAAAGAATGGAATAATGACTTCTACGAGTATTGAAAGAAAATAATTCTCTTCATGAATACGAAAGAATAATACCCTTACCTTAGAAAGAAGAGTATTCCGACTGGTAGGGCGAGGATATTCTTGAAGAAAACTTATACTATTTTCTACACTCAAAGCTTCTTAAAACTCTAAAGAAATACGCTCAAGATTATAGAAGAAGAATTCTCTGAATTTCTGGTGTGTTTTCAATTCTAACTAAGCATCTTATTTATAGGAGAATGGAAAGGATACTATGAAATAAAATATAATATATTCTATATATATATATATATTATTTAAAATCTAATAAAACAAATAACTTTATAAAAGTATTCTGTTTTATATAAAAAGATTTTATTATGCAAATACTATGCAGGCACTATGCATAATAAAATATAATATATTCTATTTATAATCTAACAAAACAAATAACTTTATAAAAGTATTCTGCATTTTATATAAAAATATTTTACTATGCAAACACTATATCTAAGACTTATGCATATACTATGCATAATAAAATATATTATATTCTATTTATAATCAAATAAAACAAAACATTATAAAAATTATTTTGTTTTATATAAAAAGTTTTCTATTTTATTACATTTATAATGATAATAAAACAAAATTCATCATCATTATTATAATTCACACTATTAATCGACCAGGTCGTTACCAGGAAAGAGGGGGCTTTCCAATAAGGATTTCTCCCTAGCGCGCAATTAGGTGACCAAACCTCTCCTTGACAGAACTTCTAGACATCGTTAATATTGCAAATAATAATATTAATAACTTTGTTATCTCAATTATTGATTTAATAATATATAAAATATTAACAATAATTGAATCAAATAACGTGAGATACTATGCAACAAGTATTGTAGCAATAATTGAACAAAACTGAGTGACTTCTCACGTAAACATCAATAATTAATACCACGTGCTACTATGCAACCATGCGTATTACTGTACTTTTAACACCGGGTGTTTCAACAGTTAACGGTAAAACTTCTGCCATTATTTTCATAAAAATATTTTTTGTCGTTTTCTCAATCTGACAATAATTCCGTTGTGGGGTCCACCAATGATTGTTCCGTCGTACGAATATTCTCTGTTAAAACGAATATTCCCCGACCAATCGAATATTATATAACAACTTGCATACTTTGCAAAATTTATAAATATTACCCAGAACTATAACATTATATCAATTTCACTCCATAATATTAAAAAATGATATTTATAGAAAATTCATTTTTATTCCTAAATGTTGGGGTCTTACAACCTCCCCTTCTTATGAAATTTTGCCCTCAAAATTAGGGTACGTACCTGGTATGTCGAAGAGGTAAGGATACCTTGATTTCATTTTAGACTCTAACTCCCAGGTCATTTCCTCAACATCGTGGTTTCTCCACAAAACTTTGATTTGAGGTATAACCTTGGAGCGTAGAATATGTTCCTTCTTATCCAAGATTTGAACAGGAACCTCTTCATACGTTAAATCTTCCGCTATTTCATCCGTTTCTAACTCAATAATGTGGTTCGGGTATTCCATATATTTACGTATCATGGATATGTGAAAAACGTTATGAACACGAGACATACTTGGCGGTAAAGCAAGTCTATAGGCCACGGTTCCTACTCGATCGAGGATTAAAAATGGGCTAATGAATCGAGGATTGAGCTTTCCTCTCTTTCCAAATCTCGTAACTCCTTTCCATGGAGCAACACGTAATAACACATGATCTCCAATATCGAATTCCACGTCCTTTCGATGAAGATCCGCATAACTCTTTTGTCGATCTTGTGAGGTTTTTATACGTTGCCGGATCGTTTGAATATTTTCCGTAGTCATACGTACCTCTGGTCCCAACAACGTTACTTCACCCACCTCATCCTAGCATACTGGAGAGCGACAATTTCTTCCATATAACGCTTCGAATGGAGCCATGCCAATACTTGCTTGTTAGCTGTTGTTATAGCTCTTGTCCCAACTTCCCTTGAAGTCAAGGACACATAGTCTTAATAAATCTTCAAGAGTTTGAATAGTCCTCTCTGATTGTTCGTCCGTCTAAGGATGATATGCCAAACTAAATCATAAATCCGTGCCCATAGCTTTTTGCAAACTAACCCAAAATCTTGAAGTGAATCTTGGGTCTCGATCAGAAACTATGGATACTGGCATACCATGCAATCTTACAACCTCGTTTATGTACATACGAGCAAGACGTTCAAGTGTATAAGTTTCCCGTATAGGTAAGAAGTGAGCAGACTTGGTCAATCTATCAACAATGACCCAAATTGCATCTATGCCTTAAGAAACCTTGGGAAGACCAGTAACGAAATCCATGGTAATTTGCTCCCACTTCCATTATTGAATTTCAAGTGGTTGCAATGGAACTTTTGGTACTTGATGCTCCGCCTTGACTCGTTGACAAGTTAGACACCTTGATATAAATAACGCTATCTATCTCTTCATATTACTCCAGCAAAATGTATGACGAAGATCACGATACATTTTGGTACTCCCAGGATGGATTGCAAACGGTGTGTTGTGCGCCTCCATCATGATTTTATACTTTAAATCAGGGTCGTTAGGAACATAAAGTCTGGAGTTGACTCGAAGTATTCATTATTCATTGATTCTTGTTTCCGGCATAGCACCTTCTTGCACTTTCTTCCTCATACGCATCAGCTCCAGGTCTGTAGCTTGAGCAACTTTAACTTTATCGATTAAAGTCGGTTCTACTCATATATTTGCCATCATCACATGGGTCCCTGGAGTCTTTAACTCTATCTCCATCCTTTGTAAGTCATAAAAAATGGGCCTTTGCGTTAACAATATTACACTCGTACCCGCATATGATCTTCTACTCGATGCGTTAGCTACCACGTTCACTTTTCCAGGGTGGTATTGGATGGTATGATCATAATCTTTCAATTATTCAAGCCAACATCGTTGTTGCATGTTGAGTTCCTTTTGAGTGAAGAAATATTTGAGGCTTTTAAGATCTATAAAGATCTCCACTTTCTCCCCATACAAGTAATGCCTCCAAATCTTTAGTGCAAAAACGACTTCTGCCAACTCTAGATCATGAGTGGGATAGTTCTTCTCATATTCTTTGAGTTGTCGTGAGCTATAGGCTATGACTTTCCCATGTTGCATAAGAACACATCCTAACCCTTTACCCGAAGCATCAACGTAGATGACAAATCCCTCCGAGCCAGATGGTATTATTAGAAGAGGTGCTGAAATAAGTCTCCTCTTGAGTTCTTGAAAAGTCTTCTCACATTCCTCGCTCCAACCGAATTTTGTATCTTTTCGAGTCAATTGAGTTAGTGGAGTAGCGATTAGAGAAAATCCTTCCACGAATCTCCGATAATAACCAAATTTAAACCGAGAAAGCTACGATTTCTTGATCATCGATTTAGGTTGCTCCCATCTTTGAATTGCTTCAATCTTTGTCGGGTCAATAGATATTCCATGACTTGATACTACGTGCTCAAGGAATGCTACTTCCTCAAGCCAGAACTCGTATTTCTTCAACTTGGCATAAAGCTTGTTTTCACGAAGCTTTTGGAGTATCAGCCTCAAGTGTTGGTTATGATATTCACAACTTTTGGAATATATGAGTATGTCATCAATAAAGACGACCACAAAGTGATCCAAATATTCCTTGAATACTCGGTTCATTATATCCATGAAGGCAGCAGGAGCATTAGTCAATCCAAAAGACATGACTAGGAATTCATAATGCCCATATCGAGTTCTGAAAGTCGTCTTTGGAATGTCATCGGTTCTAATCTTCAATTGGTGATATCCGGAACGAAGATTGATCTTTGAAAAAAATTTGGCGCCTTGCAACTGGTCAAACAAGTCAATAATACGTGGCAATGGGTACCTATTTTTGATGGTGACGTGATTCAACTCCCGATAATCAATACAAAGTCGCATACTTCCATCTTTCTTCTTTACAAATAGAACAGAAGCAACCCAAGGAGACGTATTAGGACGAAATGAAACCGATGTCGACAATTCACATAGTTGGGTTTTTAACTCTTGAAGTTCAATAGAGCCATTCGATATGGGGCTTTGAAATGGGTTTTGTATCGGGTTCAAGGTCGATACAAAATTCAATTTCACGCTCTAGGGGTAGGTCAGGAAGTTCTTCAGGGAATACGTCAGGAAATTTATTAACAATAGAAATATCATTCAAAACTGACGTATTTTTATTTAGATCAGTGACATGAGCTAAGAAAGCTTGACATCCATTTTTCAATAAACGAATAGCTTTATGGGTTGAGATGACAGTGATTGATTTTAATGGTTTGGTTTGCTTGAATTCGCATAATAGGTTGGTTAGGAATATGAAAGCTAACAACCTTACGAAAACAATCAATTTTTATATGATGAATAGTTAACCAATCAATCCCTAGAATTACATCAAATGCAAGTATTTTCAAAGAAATAAGATCGACGGAGTAACGTATGCGATTCTGGATTTAAATCAAACAAGACTTATAAACTGTGGATGTAATGAAGGTTTCTCCCAACGGAGTTTCAACAGATAAGTCAAAGTCTAATTTCTACGGAGTCAAATTTAAAGAGTGAGCGCAAGTAGGAGAAATAAAGGAATGGGTAGAACCGATATCAAATAAAATATAAACTTCGCTAGACTTTATGATTAGCTTACCCGTGATCACCTCGTTCGGATTCCTTGCTTTCTGGGAGGTTAGGATAAACGCTCTCCCTTGAACTACCTATTTTGTCTTGTCTGGGACACCCTTGGATGCTTCCACCCCAGCTGGACTTGACTTTGGTGCACGACAAAATCGGGTTAGGTGACCTTCTTTTCCACAATTATAACATGCTTTGGACTGCATCGTGCAGTTTGGACTTATGTGTCCTTCCCCTCCATATTTGTAACATACGATCGGTGGTCGTTCTCCTTCCTTAACAACAGGTGCTGGTGCTGACGTCTTTCCATCATTATTAATCTCGTCTTTTTGAAATGTTCACTCTTATTGTCATGGCCATGATTATCACTGAAGTGATTACCATTTCTGGCATGTTGATTCCCTCCACGTTTGTTGTCACCACTTTGATGACTGTTACCACTGGTATTATCGACTTGTCGGCTGCTTTCTCTTGGTTGGGTTGACTCATTATCACGCTCCAATAACTGAGCCATATTCACAACATCTGAATACAAAAAAAGTTTATGAGAGATAAGGTATTGACGTATCTCGGGTTTCAAACCTCTTAGAAACATCCGCATCATTCTCTTCTCATTATCAACCAAGTGGGACGAAAACTGAGATAACTTGGAAAACTTAGATTCGTATTGCGCCACGATCATATTATTTTGCTCAAGCTTGATGAACACTACCTCCTTCATGTGATGAATACTTTCAGGAAAGTACTTGTCGTTGAACAGCTCTTGGAACTTCTCCCAAGACATTTTGAGTGCGGCAGGTTAAGTACGCTTTACAAATTCCCACCAGTAATCTGCCTCTACTCGCAACATGAAGGTGGCAAATGGTACCTTTTGCTCCTCGGAGCATCCCAAGATATCAAATATCTTGTTGATCTGCTTTATCCACGTCTCCGCCTTAAGTGGTTTTGGCTCTCCAAAAAACTCCGGTGGTCCCAGCTCCTTGAACTACTTAGCGGTGACCGTCCGAGAGTTGTCCATGTTTCCACCTGCATTTTGGACAAGAGCCGCCCTCGCCTGATGTTGCATGAATTGCATAAAACTTCTGAACATCCCATCATTCATCATTTGATGGTTGTTGTTTACCTGAGGATTATTGTCCTCCTGTTGCACATTATCCTGGGTATTAATCTATGGTGACTCAACGGTCTCATGGGCTTCATTGCTTATCTCAACATTTTCGGATGCCATTTTTGAATACTGCCACAAAACAAGGGTTAATTAACATATCACATATTATCCCTATACTCTGACCGACCAATTAAATACAAAATAAACTTAGGTAGGTCATACTAGCGAAGGAATTCCCCGTTTCTCCCCTCCTAGTTCTTGTCTCACATCTCAGCCAGAGACCACATCCCTAAGCTTTGATACCAACTGTGACGCCCCCAAAACAGGTATACATCACCCATCTTGAGTCGCCAAATACATGGTACAAAATATAAATATAAACATAATTATACAACCGTCGTGTAATATACGACAAAACATAGCTGAGAGTTTAAATAGGAATGTTGCCTTCTAGATAATATCCACTCTCAAATAGAGTCCTAGTTACACTTATTGTCACACCATTTTATAGAATATTGAGGACTACTAATACACCATCTCGGACCATCACTCCGTTCCCCAACTAGTCCCGGCTACGTTCTCATTTCTGAAGAGAACAATGAAAGCAAAAGGGTGAGCTCAACTAGCCTAGTAAGAAATATTATGACTAAGATAATGCAGAATAAATTATCATTAGTCTTCAACAATGTTAAACCGATAAAATACAATAGACATCAAGTATAATTGCAGCGAAATAAGCAATCCATTAAAAGAGTCAAGTAGAGCATGATATCTACTATCTTCTATGATTTAAAATGTTTTCATCAATTTTTATCGCCGAGACTCAGCTTAATAAATAAACCACATCATCGAGTCATCCCTGCACTATGGGCCAAGGATATTCATTAAATCATCAATGGTCATGACTATACCGAATAATCTCTGGTCATAATCATACTAAAAACTGTCCATCAATGCACTACAGGCTACTGAGGACTTTTACCACATCATTTATAACATTATAGGTCATGATTATACCGAATAATTCCTGGTCATAATCATACCAAGTCCATCTATGCACGTAAGCCAAAGATGAGTTTCATCACAATATAAGCATGAGGATGATGACAATGACATAATAATTCAATAAAACAAGTTCAAGGAAAAATTTTAAAGATTTAAAATTTTAGTTTATCCAAAAATCAATAACGTCCAAATTGTCAACATGATACTTCTTCGTGGAGTAAAATTCAAGAATGCTCAGAAGAATATTTCCATAAAAACATACATGATGAAGCGCAAATATCCAGGATATTCTACTAATTTCATGGAGTACAGAAGCCAAAACTTTAACCAACTGAGTATAATAGAATATATGAAACTGCAAATGGATTTTTGCCCGCCATGCGGTAATCCACGTAGACAGATCATTTCCACAATTTAATAAGGAATGAATACGAATGATCATTCACCATGCATGCGATAATCAACATAGACAAGTTATTCCAACAGAATAATAAAGAATGGAATAACAGAAGAATTCACCAGGCGTGCATAATCCGCACAGATAGGTTATCCCAACAGAATAATAAAGAATGGAACCAGGTCATGCGTAACCCGCATAGACAGGATATTCCAACTGAATAATAAGGAATGGAATAACAACAGAATTCACCAGGCATGCGATAGACCGCACAGATAGGTTATTCCAACAGAATAATAAAGAATGGAACTAGGTCATGCGTAATCCGCACAGACAGTATATGTTTGGTTTGTAATATTCATGGACGCAATCAAATTGCACAAAATAAGCGAAAACGTGGAAAATCAGAGTTTTAAAATTTTATAAACCATATACCCGGATCACCCTTTATGCACAATTATTAATTAAACAAAAAAGAAAGAACAAGAATCTTACCCTTGAAGATCCGAGCTTCCTTAGGTACAAGTTCACCTCCAATCCTTTTCGCGTTCAACTTGAATCCACTGGGTTAGGTTCCTTCCTTTGATCAACGTTAGCCACCCAAGTGTTTGGCCTCTAAAGGTGATCCACCAAGGAAGAATAAAGATTCAAGAAGATGGGTGTTTGGCTAAACCCTAGTTTTTTTATCTCTCATAGAAAAGGGGTGTATTCTCCCAACAATTGGAATCACGTATTCACGTGTTGTGAAAGTGTCAACCCCCTCACCCATAATAAGACTCCTCTTATTTATAGATGTAGGCAACCCTCCTTAACAATTAAGGAATTGAGTTTTATTTTAATTAATTAAACTCCTTTAATTAATTAGGCTCCCAATCTTATTAGGAATAATTAATTAAACTTTTTTAATTAATTAGCCTCCTAATCTTATTAGGATATTTGAGAGTACTTTTATTAATTAATTCCCAAACTCCTTTAGGAATTAAATAATAATAATAGTAATAATAATAATAATAATAAGACTCCTCTTATTAATTTATATTTAATATTTCTAAAATATTAAATAATAAATATTAAGCTATTTAATTTATTCTATCACCATAGATTAAATTAAATATACTTAACTTATTATTACGATTATGCCATTAACTTCTTAAATAATTATTCTTCCTTTTATGGTGTGACTCTTTAGGTTCTCCATATTAAACCGGTTGTGAATAAATCAATTAGGATAATTCTAATCTTATTTAAATAAATAAATTAAATTATTAATTTATTTAAATAAATAATATTTATTCTACAATAGGGATAAGCCTCCCTAGCGATCAACGACTTTCCAGATAATATAGATTTCAACATTAATCATAAAAGAACCTTTGAGTAAATAGTTACTGAGTACAATTCAATCCTTCCACCATACAATGTCCCAATTAAATATAAGACATGGAATTACTATCAAGTCTTATTTTATTTAATTATATATATTTCGACTCTTAAATACACAACTCCAAATAATGCAAATTAGAAACTCCTTTCTAATTTCATTCTCGCCTTAACCAAGGACTCTTTGGGTTGTCATTTATCGAATCACATAGGACATTTCTCTTCTTTTACTAGAAGTGGTAGATTCTTTATTGATCATAAATTATCTCTATGTACAACTTATTATACCCAAGCATACCCTTTGATATACCCTAAGGGTCTTAAGGAATAAGTCAAAGTATAACTCATCATACACAAGATACTATGATGATCTCAAGTCCAAGGATCACTTGTACTACTATCACTACAGGAATTCCTATTGACAGGCAAGTAAAACCCCATTAGGTACTCCTTAACGAGCCACGTTCAGTGAACTTATTCTCCAATAAGCACCTACATACTTGCTTTAGTGTCTCCACACAAATGATCATGAGATCAATCATCCTCATCCAATGAGCAAGCAATGTATGTACCAATCTATCCGGATTCACTAATCCCCAATTTAGTAATCCAACGATTGGGAACTATTTTAGTTTTAAGCTTTTTAAGAATTTAGATCTCGTTAAAATGATCATCATTATTATTCTAAAAGCATTGCTTAAAACTATGGGTTTATCACATATTATAAAACAACATCATGTAGATAATTAAAAGTCTTTAATAAATTAATACATTTTATTAATAAATGAATAAGATTGTTACAAAGTATATGCTTTATCATCAAATATGATTGGCTTGTATGCATACTACTTTCAGGATATTCCAATAGAATAATAAAGAATGGAATAACAACAGAATTCACCAGGCATGCGATAGACCGTACAGACAGGTTATTCTAACAGAATAATAAAGAATGGAATAACAAACACAATGTATGCGGTACTTCGCATAGACAGGTTATTCCATCATAATAATAAAGAATGGAATAACAACTCTTACGAGTATTGAAAGAAAATAATTCTCTTCATGAATACGAAAGAATAATACCCCTTACCTTAGAAAGAAGAGTATTCCGACTGGCAGGGCGAGGATATTCTTGAAGAAAAGTTATATTGTTTTCTACGCTCAAAGCATCTTAAATCTATAAAGAAATACGCTCAAGATTATAGAAGAAGAATTCTCTAAATTTCTGGTGTGTTTTCAATTCTAACTAAGCATCCTATTTATAGGAGAATGGAAACGATACTATGCAATAAAATATAATATATTCTATTTATAAATATATATATATATATATATATATATATTCAAAATCTAATAAAATAAATAACTTTATAAAAATATTCACTTTTATAAAAAAGATTTTACTATACAAACACTATGCATGCACTATGCAAACACTATGCATAATAAAATATAAAATATTCTATTTATAATCTAATAAAACAAATAACTTTATAAAAGTATTTTGTTTTATATAAAAAAGATTTTACTATGCAAACACTATGCGAGATACTATATGCAAACACTGTGCATAATAAAATATATTATATTCTATTTATAATCAAATAAAATTAAACATTATAAAAAGTATTCTGTTTTATATAAAAAGTTTTTTGTTTTATTACATTTATAATAATAATAAAACAAAATTCATCATCATTATTATAATTCACACTATTAATCGACCAAATGTCGTTCCCGGAAGAGGGGCTTTCCAATAAGGATTTCTCACTCTTGGCGCGCAATTAGGTGACCAAACCTCTTCTTGACAGATTCTAGACATCTTTAATATTGCAAATAATAATATTAATAACTTTGTTATCTCAATTATTGATTTAATAATATATAAAATATCGACAATAATTGAATCAAATAACGTAAGATACTATGCAACAATTAATATAGCAATAATTGAACAAACCTGAGTGACTTCTCACGTAAGCATCAATAATTAATACTGTGTGCTACTATGCAACCACGCGTATTACTGTACTTTTAACACCGGGTGTTTCAACAGTTAACGGTAAAACTTCCGCCGTTATTTTTATAAAAATAATTTTTGTCATTTTCTCAATTCGAAAATAATTCCGTTGTGGGGTCCACCAATGATTGTGCCTGTAAAACCCCAACTTTAATGAATAAAAATGAATTTTCTATAAATATCATTTTTGAATATTATGGAATAAATTTTATATAATGTTATAGTTGTGGGTAATATTTATAAATTTTTCAAAGTACGCAAGTTGTTATATAATATTCGATTGGTCTGGGAATATTCGTTTTAATAGGGAATATTCGTACGACGGCACAATCATTGGTGGACTCCACAAGAGAATTATTGTCGGATTCAGAAAATGACAAAAATATTTTATTGAAAATAACGGCAAAAGTTTTACCGTTAATACTGTTGAACTACTCGGTAGAAAAAGTACAATAATACGCGTGGTTGCATAGTAGCACACACTATTGATTATTGATGCTAACGTGAGAAGTATTTCAGTTTAATTCAATTATTGTCAATATTTTATATATTATTAAATCAATAATTGAGATGACAGAGTTATTAATATTATTATTTGCAATATTAACGATGTTTAGAAGTTTTGTCAAGGAGAGGTTTGGTCACCTAATTGCACGCCAATAGGGAGAAATTCTTATTGGAAAGCCCCCTCTTTCCTAGGAACGACCTGGTCGATTAATAGTGTGAATAATTGTAAGACCCCAAATAATTAATAAATGAAATTATTTTTCCTCTATTTATTATTTTGAAATAGTAAGGGTTGATTTGATTAATGTTGATAGTTATGGATAAAATACGCAAATATTTCAAAATAAGCAAGTGGTTATAAAATATTCATTGTTGTTTGGAATATTCGTTGGTCGTGGAATATTAAATCGCTTTGTCGGGGAATATTCGCATGCGACCAGTAGCGACCATGTGTGGGCCCCATAACGGAAAGCGATTGGATGAAGAAAACGACAAATATAAGTTGTTAAAAATAACGGCGTAGTTATTACAGATTATCTTGTTAAAATACTTTGGTTAAACACAATAGCACGATTGCACCAATTATTAATTCTTACGTAAGAAGGCACTTTACTCAATAATTATTTACGGTAATTATTGCTTCGGATTTTATTTTATTGATTCAATAATTGTTGTGTTGATATTTTATATTCTTTGTTGTTTCAATAATTGTCACTACACGATTATTTTTCATTATCGAAGCAATAATTCATCTTATCTGAATAATATTATTGGATAACATTATTGGCAATGTCTAGAAAGTTACATCTAAGGAGAGGTTTGGTCACCTAATTGCGGCGCCAAGATGAAGAAAAATCTTATTGGAAAGCCCCTCTTCCTAGGCTATAAGTTGTCAATATTGTGATTCTCATAATATTATTTGTGAATAATTAATTATTGATTCATATGATGAGGAAAATATTGATTTTATATGGATATAGATGGATAAAATTTTGATGTGACAATTGTTGAAAATTAAAATTTTATCTTTTTTCGATAAAATAATTCATTTAAATATATTATTATATTTTAATAATATAATAATGGTGATATTTTTACAATGAATATGTGATATATGAGTATCTGAGAAGAAAGAGTATTTTTGTTACAATAAATGTTTAAAACATGTTAAACATGTCGGTGGACCCCATTTCTTGACTGAAATTTGATTATAGCTTGTAAAATCGTCTGCTTATGGATTTGGTCAATTGTTGTTTGGAATTTGGAAAAACTTTCTTACAGTAAAGTTGTAGAGAATTGAATTTCCAATAAAAATTCATGATTTGAATTTTTCTGAAAAAGAGCTATTTATTATGAATTATTGCGCTTTGAAGCTCAAAATAATTAATTTTGGAAGTTTAAAATATTTTAATTAGAAAAACATTTTTTAATGTTTTGGCATGTGTGTAATGATGATTTGTGGGTGGTAGTGGTATGACTTTGAAAAAAAAATTATATTAATATTTTATTAAATTTTCTACTTTGGTGTTCTAAGCATTTTCCTATAAATAGGGTGCTTGGTTAGAATTGAAAATCACACGAAACTCAAGTTTTTCTCTCTATATTATCGAGCATATTCTTGTGAATATTTTGAGTATATTTTGAGTATTGCTATACGGTGCAAGTTCAAGTCATAGCCTTTATATCCTGTTTTTTAATTTAAGTCCGATCTTTCGAGGTAAGGGATATTACTTTTTTAATGATATTTTTATTCTAATATTATTATGCCAAAGTATTGATCTGAACTTTTTAATCAAATTTGGAACTTTTAGTGTCGGGGTTACTATTCACGTATATGGCATTATTCACGTATACGGTACTATTCACGAATACGACACTATTCATCGAAAAAATGAAAATTTTTCTTTTCGTCCAAAATATCTATTGTGGATACTAGCTTTGATTGTATCCATGTTTTGATCATTCCTGAATTTTAGACCACTATGATTATTTTTGAGGTATTTTTGGACGTGGATAAAACAAAGTACGAATCCGTAATCCTAAATCCTTGTCATTTTGTTTCACTAGATTCGTTTCTTTAAAAATATTTTTCATCATCCTAAGTCTTAAATGATGATATTATTGAATATCTTTGGCCTGTAGTGCAAAGATGAATGATTTCTGATGAATATCTTTGGCCCGTAGTACAAAGATGAACAGTGTTTAGATGAACATGACCAATCGATGAATATCTTTGGCACAGAGTGCAAAGATGAATATTTGATTCGAGATATATATTGATTGATGTTACGGGGATAAAAGATAGAGCGATGAACTTTAAATTCATACATAGAAGATAGTAGTTTGCATTCTCTACTTAACTCTTCTAATGAATTATTATTTCCAATCATAATATTGATTTAAAACTTGTTGTCTATTGTATTCTATTAGATTTTTCTCTCATTAAAGACTAACGATAATTTGTTGTATATTATCTTAGTCATAATATTCTTTACTGGGCTAGTTGAGCTCACCCTTTTCCTTTTTGTTCCATTTTTCTTCTCAGGAGGCGAGAATGTAGCGAGTACGAGTCGGGGTATGGAATGATGGTTATAGAGAGAGTTGTTTAGTAGTCCTCACCATTTTTGTAAAATAATGTATCAATAAATGTGATGAGGATTTATTTGGGTATAGATATTGTCTAGAAGATAATATTTGTATTCAAACTCACAATTTTACTATTGTAATAATAAAGTTGTAGTTGTTTCTGTACCATGTATTGACAACTCAGAATGGGTGATGTATACCTATTTTGGGGACGTCACAGTTGGTATCAGAGCTTAGGGATATGATCTCTGGCGGAGATCGGGGAATAGAACTAGGAGGGGAGAGACGAATAAATCCTTCGCTAGTGTGTCCTACCTAAGCTTATTTGTTAGTTGGTCAGTATATAGGGATATTATGTGATATATTGATTTGCTTAATTAACCCTTGTTTTATGACAGTATTTGAGAATGTCGACTGAGAATATTAATGAAGGAAATGAGACCGTGGAGAGCCTTTGTACTCACCAACGAGGAGAACGTTCAACAGGCTGGCAATGTTCCTCCTGTGAACAACACCACTGAGCAGATGATGAACGAGGGGATGTTTAGAAGCTTTTTGCAGTTCATGAAAAATCAAACGAGGGAGACTCGTGTTCAAAATACAGGAGGAAATGATAGCAATTCACGGGTTGTCACAGCCAAGCAGTTCAAAGAGTTTGGACCACCAAAATTTAAGGGAAAGCCAGATCCGATCATGGCGGAAACATGGGTCAAGCAAATTACCAAGATATTCGATGTCTTGGGATGCATGGAGGAACAAAAGGTTCCATTCGCCACCTTTATGTTCCGTGGCGAGGCGGAATCTTCGGTGGAGATGCAGTGAAGCGTACCATCCAAATTCCACTTTTCAAAGATGTCTTGGGAGACGTTTGAGAACTATTTAATGACAAATACTTTCACGAAAGTGTTCGTCATATGAAGGAAGTGGAGTTTATTAGACTAGAGCAGAATAACATGACGGTGTCCCAGTACGAGGCAAAGTTTGCAGACTTATCCAGGTTTGCACCTCATTTGGTGGAGAATGAGGAACGTATGACTCGGATATTTCTTAGAGGTTTGAAACCCGGCATACGTCAGTATCTCATTTCTCATAAATTTTCTCTCTATTCAGATGTTGTAAACATGGCTCAATTATTAGAGCGAGATAACGAGTACGATCAACTGAGGGACCACAACCAGGATCATACCGGAGATGGTAGTCAACAAAACAACGATAACCAGCAGAGAAAGAAAAAGACGGACAAAAATGGTAACCACTCTGGTGGTAATCATGGCTTTGAGAATAGAAGAAGCGAATCGGGAGGAGATTTGAAAAAGAGGAGATTCAATAACGACCATGTGAAGATGACAGTGCCGGCAACAACTGGTTCTAAGGGAGGAGAACGACCATCGGTCATATGCTACAAATGCGGAAAAGAGGGACATATCAGTCTAAACTGCCCACAACAGTTCAAGGTATGCTATAATTGTGGAAAGGAAGGACATATCGCTCGAGATTGTACAGTAGCAAAACCTAGTTCAGCGGGGACGGTGACTCAAAAGACTAACCCAAAAAAGTCAAAGTCAACGGTTCCTGGAAGAGCGTTTGTTGTGACTTGTCAAAATGCGAGGAACCCAAACGAGGTGATCACGGGTAAGCTATTTATGAATTCTTGCGAAGTTTATACCTTACTTGATACCGGTGCTACCCATTCATTTATCTCTCCTGCTTGTGCTCAACGTTTAAACTTGACTCCAGAGAAATTAGACTTTGACCTATCTGTGAAAACTCCGTTAGGAGAAACTTTCATCACATCCACTGTTTATAAATCTTGTTTGATTCAAGTTGGCACCATCACCTTACCTGTTGACCTTATCTATTTAAAGATACTTGCTTTTGATGTGATTTTAGGGATTGATTGGTTAACTACTCATCATGCCAAAATTGATTGTTTCCGTAAGGTTGTTAGTTTTCATATTCCTAACTAACCTGTTGTACGAATTCAAGAAACTAAACCATTAAAATCAATCACTGTCATATCTAATCATAAAGCTATTCGTTTATTGAAAAACGGATGTCAAGATTTCTTAGCCCATGTTATGGATTTGAATAAAGACACGTAAAATTTGAATAATATTCCTGTTGTTATTGATTTTCCTGACGTATTTCCTGAAGAACTTCCCGGTCTACCCCCAGAACGTGAAGTTGAATTCTTTATTGATCTTGAACCTGGTACAAAGCCCATTTCTAAAATCCCATATCGAATGGCTCCTATTGAACTTCAGGAGTTAAAGGTCCAACTACAGGAATTGTTGGACATCGGTTTCATTCGTCCTAGTACATCTCCTTGGGGTGCTCTTATTTTATTCGTAAAGAAAAAAGACGAGAGTATGCGACTTTGTATTGACTATCGGGAATTGAACCATGTCACCATCAAGAATAGGTATCCTCTACCTCGTATTGATGACTTGTTTGACCCGATTGCAAGGAGCACAATTCTTTTCAAAAATCGATCTTCGCTTACGGATATCATCAATTTGAAGATTAAAATCGAGGATATTCCAAAGACCGCTTTTAGAACTTCGATGACGGGCATTATGAATTCCTAGTCATGTCTTTTGGATTGACTAATGCTCCTGCTGACTTTCATGGATATGATGAACCGAGTATTCAAGGAATATTTGGATCAGTTTGTTGTTGTCTTTATTGATGACATCCTCATATATTCCAAAGGTCGTGAAAATCATGAGCACCATTTGAAGTCGGTAATGCAAAGGCTTCGTGAAAACAAGTTATATGCCAAGTTAAAGAAATGCGAGTTCGACTTGAGGAAGTAGCATTTCTTGGGCAATCGTGTGTCAAAACATGGAGTATCTGTTGACTGGCGAAGATTGAAGCAATACAAAGTTGGGAGAACAAAGAGGCGGTGGATCAAGTACATAGCTTTCTCGCTTAAATTTGGTTATTATCGGAGATTCGTGGAAGGATTTTCTCGAATCGCTATTCCGTTAACTTCGATTGACTCGGAAAGATATAAAATTAAATATGGAAGCGAGGAATGCGAGAAGAGTTTCCAAGAGCTTAAGAGGAGACTTATTTCTAAGACTGTTTTCTAACAATACCATCCGCATGGATGGATTTGTTATCTCACAATGATGCTTCGTGCAAAGGGTTAGGATGTTTTCTCATGCAACGTGGGAAAGTCATAGCCTATGCCTCGCGACAACTTAAAGAATATGAGAGGAATTATCCTACTCATGATCTAGAGTTAGCGGCCCGGTCATTTTCGCTAAAAGATCTGGAGGCACTATCTATACGGGAGAAAGTGGAGATATATTCGGACCATAAAAGCCTCAAATATTTCCTCACTCAAAAAGAACTCAACATCTGGCGGACGTTGGCTCGAGCTATTGAAAGACTACGACCACACTATTCAATACCATCCTGGAAAAGCGAACGTGGTAGCTGACGCGTTGAGTAGAAGATCATATGCAGGAATGAGTGCGATGATGTCGAGTATACGTATAGAGCCAACTTTAATAGAAAAAGTTAAGGTTTC
This sequence comes from Panax ginseng, assembly GCA_020205605.1. Classification (NCBI taxonomy): domain Eukaryota; kingdom Viridiplantae; phylum Streptophyta; class Magnoliopsida; order Apiales; family Araliaceae; genus Panax; species Panax ginseng. The sequence continues at coordinate 137,222,376 of CM035132.1, forward strand.
TCAAGCCACCGACCCGGAGCTGATGCGTATGAAGAAGAAAGTACAAGAAGGTGCTATTCCGGAAGCGAGAATTGATGAAGAAGGAATACTTCGAGTCCATTCCAGACTTTGTGTTCCTAACGACTCTGATTTGAAGTACAAGATTATGATGGAGGCACACAATACACCATTTGCAATCCATCCTGGAAGTACTAAAATGTATCTTGATCTTCGACATACATTTTGGTGGAACAATATGAAGAGAGAGATTGCAAAGTTTATCTCGATGTGTTTAACTTGTCAACGTGTAAAGGCGGAGCATCTAGTACCTAAGGGTCCATTGCAACCACTTGAGATTCCAAAATAGAAGTGGGAACACATTACCATGGATTTCGTTACGGGTCTTCCTACGGTTTCTCAAGGAATCAATGCCATTTGGGTTATTGTTGATAGATTAACCAAGTCTTCTCATTTCTTGCCGTCTGAGAGACTTATTCCCTTGAGCGTCTTGCTAGTATATATAAAATGAGATTGTGAGGTTGCATGGCATGCCAAGATCCATAGTTTCGGATCGTGACCCAAGATTCACTTCAAGATTTTGGGTTAGCTTGCAAAAAGCTATGGGCACGGATTTACGATTGATTCGACATACCATCCTCAAACGAATCGGACAATCGAGAGAGGACTATTCAAACTCTTAAAGATCTATTAAGACTCTGTGTCCTAAACTTCAAGGGCAGTTGGGATAAGTATTTACCATTGGTGGAATTCTCCTACAACAACAGTTATCAGGCAAGTATAGGTGTGGCTCCATTTGAAGCATTATATGGACGAAAGTGTCGTTCTCCAATATGTTGGGATGAGGTGGGTGAAGCAACATTGTTGGGACCCGAGTTAGTACGTATGACTACCAAAAAGATCCAAATGATTCGACAACATATACAAACGGCACAAGATCGACAAAAGAATTATAAGGATCTTCATCGAAAGAACGTGGAATTTAGTATAGGGGATCATGTATTGTTGCGAGTTGCTCCATGGAAGGGAGTTACAAGATTTGGGAAGAGAGGAAAGCTCAATCCACGATTTATTGGTCCATTTCAAATTCTTGACCGAGTAGGAAATGTAGCCTATAGACTCGCGTTACCTCCGAGTATGTCTCGTGTTCATAATGTGTTTCACATATCTGTACTTCGTAAATATGTGGAAGACCCGAACCACGTTATAGAGTTAGAACCGGACGAGATAGTCGAAAACTTAACGTACGAAGAGGTACCTATTAAGATCTTGGATAGGAAGGAGCATGTCCTACGCACAAAGGTCATACCACAAGTTAAAGTTTTGTGGAGGAATTATGCTATTGAGGAAATGACCTGGGAGTTGGAAACGGAAATGAAAGCGAGGTATCCTCATCTTTTCGAAACACCAGGTACGTACGTCAATTTCGAGGACGAAATTTCATAAGGAGGGGAGGTTGTAAGACCCCAAATAATTAATAAATGAAATTTATTTTCCTCTATTTATTATTTTGAAATAGTAAGGGTTGATTTGATTAATGTGGATAGTTATGGGTAAAATACGCAAATATTTCAAAATAAGCAAGTGGATATAAAATATTCATTGTTGTTTGGGATATTCGTTGGTCGTGGAATATTCAATCTTTGTGGGAATATTAAATGCGACGGTAGCAGACCATATGTGGGCCCCATAATGGAAAGCGATTAGATGAAGAAAACGATAAATATAAGTTGTTTAAAAATAACGGCGTAGTTATTACTGAGTTAATCTTTGTTAAAATACTCTTGGGTTAAAACACAATAGCACCACGATTGCACACCAATTATTGATTCTTACGTGAAGAAGGCACTACTCAATAATTATTACGATAATTCTTCGCTCAAAGATTTTATTTTATTGATTCAATAATTGTTGTGTTGATATTTATATTACTCGTTGTTTCAATAATTGTCACTACACAATATTTTTCATTATCGAAGCAATAATTCATATTATCTGAATAATATTATTGGATAACATTATTGGCAATGTCTAGAAAGTTACATCTAAGGAGAGGTTTGGTCACCTATTTGCGCCGCCAAGATGAGAGAAATTCTTATTGAAAGCCCCTCTTTCCAGAACCGCACGGTTGTCAATATTGTGATTCTGTAATATTATTTGTGAATAATTAATTATTGATTCATATGATGAGGAAAATATTGATTTTATGTGGATATAGATGGAGAAAATTTTTAATGTGACAATTGTTGAAAATTAAAATTTTATCTTTTTCTCGATAAAATAATTCATTTAAATATATTATTATATTTTAATAATATAATAATGGTTATATTTTTTACAATGAATGTGTGATATATGAGTATCTGAGAAGAAAGAGTATTTTGTTGCAATAAATGTTTAAAACATGTTAAACATGTCGGTGGACCCCATTTCTTGAATTGAAATTTGATTATAAATTGTAAAATTGCCCGTTATGGATTTCGGTCAATTTACATTTTGGAATTTGGAAAACCTTTCTTCTGTAAAGTTGTAGAGAATTGAATTTCCTATAAAAACTCGCGAGATTTGAATTTTATAACAAAAAAGCTATTTATTATGAATTATTGAAGTTTCAAAGCTCCGAAATAATTAATTTTGGAAGTTTAAAATATTTTAATTAGAAAAAACATATTTTTTAATGTTTTGGCATGTGTGGCTGATGTTGTGGGCTGGTAGTGGGCGTATGACTTTTAAAAAAAATTATATTAATATTTTTATTAAATTTTCTACTTTGGTGTTCTAAGCATTTTCCTATAAATAGGGTGCTTAAGTTAGAATTGAAAATCACACCGAAATCAAGTTTTCTCTCTATATTATCGAGTATTCTTGTGAGTATTTTGAGTATATTTTGAGTATTGTTATACGGTGCAAGTTCAAGTCATAGCCTATATCCGTGTTTCAAATTTAAAGTCTTGATCTTTCGAGGTAAGGGATATTATTTTTTAATGATATTATTTATTCTAATATCATTATGTCAAGTATTGATTTAAAATTTTAATCAAATTTGGAACTTTTAGTATCGGGTTACTATTCACGTATACTATTATTCACGATATCTGGTACTATTCACGAATACTGGCACTATTCATCGAAAAATGAAAATTTTCCTTTTCGTCCAAAATATCTATTCTGGATACTAGCTTTGATTGTATCCATGTTTTGATCATTCTTGAATTTTACACCACTATGATTATTTTTGAGGTATTTTTGGACGTGGATAAAACAAAGTACGAATCTGTAATCCTTAATCCTTGTCATTTTGTTTCACTGGATTCTTTTCTTTAAAAATATTTTTCATCATCCTCAGTCTTAAATTATGATATTATTGAATATCTTTGGCCTGTAGTACAAAGATGAATGATTTCTGATGAATATCTTTGGCCCGTAGTGCAAAGATGAACAGGTGTTTAGATGAACATGACCAACTGATGAATATCTTTAGCCTGTAGTGCAAAGATGAATATTTGATTCCAGATATATATTGATTGATGTTACGGGGGATAAAAGATAGATTTATGAACTTTAAATTCATACATAGAAGATAGTAGTTTGCATTCTCTACTTAACTCTTCTAATGAATTATTATTTCCGCTGCGAATATTGATTTAAAACTTGTTGTCTATTGTATTCTATTAGATTTTTCTCTGTTGAAGACTAATGATAATTTGTTGTATATTATCTTAGTCATAATATTCTTTACTGGGTTAGTTGAGCTCACCCTTTTCCTTTTTGTTCCATTTTTCTTCTCAGGAGGCGAGAATGTAAATGCGAGTATGCGTAGCCTGGGGTATGGAATGATGGTTATAGAGAGAGTTGTTTAGTAGTCCTCACCATTTTTGTAAAATAATATATCAATAAATGTGATGAGGATTTATTTGGGTATAGATATTGTCTAGAAGATAATATTTGTATTCAAACTCACAGTTTTACTATTGTAATAATAAAGTTGTAGTTGTTTCTGTACCATGTATTGACAACTCAGAATGGGTGATGTATACCTATTTTGGGGGCGTCACAATAATAATAATGATGATAAATTTTGTTTTATTAGTATTATTAATGTAATAAAATAGAAAAGCTTTTTATATAAAACAGAATACTTTTATAAAGTTATCTGTTTTATTAGACAATAATTAGAATATATTATATTTTATTATGCATAGTATTTGCATAGTGCCTGCATAGTGTTTGCATAGTAAAATCTTTTTATATAAAACAAAATACTTTTATAAAGTTATTCGTTTTATTAGATTATAAAAACAATATATTATATTTTATTATAAACTAATCTGGACCGTCCGTTTAAAGTAAATTAATCTGGACCGTTCATGGATTGGTTACTATTTAGTCCATTCTTCTATAAATAGAAGCTCATTCCTTCATTATTTCTTACGAATTCACTGAAATTCTAGAGAGAGAAACTATAGAGAGAACGAAGAAAAGTATTCTGTTACTTCACTACTCCGATATCATGTTTTTTTTACGGTAAGGGGTATTATTTCTTTTGTATTCATGAAGAGAACTTCTACTATTCCATTCTTTATTATTCTATTGGAATAACCTGTATACGTGGGCTACCCTATACTTGGTGAAATTCTTCTGTTATTCCATTCTTTATTATTCTGTTGGAATATCATGTCTGCATGCGTTTACGCCGGACTGGTTTTGTCTTTATTATTCATTGGAATATCCCGTCTGCATGCGTTTTTTACGCCTTAATCGGTTCTGCTTTTTATTATTCTGTTGGAACATCCTCGCTTGGTCATGTAATTTTGCACGACCTAGTTCCGTTATTTATTATTCTGTTGGAATAATCATACATGTGAAGTACCGCATGCATGGTGATTTCATTGTTATTCCATTCTTTATTATTACGTTGGAAACATCCCGCTTGCAAAAATTTCACCCGACCGGTTCCGTTATTTATTATTCGCTGGAATAACTCGCCTATGCGGCACCGTATGCATGGTGATTTCTTTTCTTATTCCATTCTTTATTTTACTCAGTTGGTTAAAGTTTTGACTTCTATACTACATGAAATTAGTGGAATATCCTTGATATTTTTGCTTCATCCAGTATCTTTTCATGGAAATATTCTTCTGAGCATTCTTGAATTTTACTCTACAAAGTATCATGTTGACAATTTGGACGTTATTAGTTCCTGGATAAATTAATTCTTGAACTTGTTTTATTGAATTCTTATATCATTATCATCATCCTCATGTTTATATTATGTTGAAAGTCATCTGTGGCCTGTAGTGCATAGATGGACTTGGTATGATTATGACCAGGGATTAATTGGTATAATCATGACCATAATGTTACAAATGATGTGGTAAAAGTCCTCATTGGCCCATAGTGCATTGATGGACAGTTGTTGGCATGATCATGACCATTGATGAATACACGAATATCCTTGGCCCGCAGTGCATGGATAATTTATGGTTGTGATACTAATGAATATCCTTGGCAGTAAAGTGTGGATGATGTGGATTATTTATTAAGCTGAGTCCCAGTGATAAAAGTGATGAAAAACCTTTTAAATCATAAAAGATAGTAGATTTTATTCTCTACTTGACTCTTTTAATGGATTACTTGTTTCGCTGCAGTTAAACTTGATATCTATTATATTTTATCAGTTTAACATTGTTGAAGACTAATGATAATTTATTCTGCATTATCTTAGTCATAATATTTCTTACTGGCTAGTTGAGCTCACCCTTTCTTTCACTGTTCTCTTCAGGAAATGAGAACGTAGCCGGGACTAGTCCGGGAACGGAGTGACGGTCCGAGATGGTGTCTTAGTAGTCCTCACTATTCTATACAATAGTGTGATAATAAATGTAACGAGGACTTATTCTGAGAGTAGATATTGTCTAGAAGACAATATTTGTTTTAAAACTCACAGCTCTTGTTGTATATTTAAGATTATATTTGTATTTTGTACCATTTATTTGGCGACTCAAGATGGGTGATGTATACCTATTTTGAGGGTGTCACAGTTGGTATCAAAGCTTAGGGATATGATCCCTGGCTGAGATGTGAGATAAGAACTAGGAGTGGAGAGATGGGGAATTCCTTCGCTAGTATGACCTACCTAAGTTTATTTGATATTTAATTGGTCGGTCAGAGTATAGGGATAATATGTGATATGTTAATTAACCCCTGTTTTGTGGCAGTGTTTGAAAATGGCATCTGAGAATGTTGAGAACATTAATGGAGCACAAGAGATCGTTGAGTCTCCACAGATCAATAATCAGGATAATGTGCATCAGGAAGGCGACAATCCTCAGGCAAACAACAACACTGACCAGATGATGAACGATGGAATGTTCAGAGGATTTATGAAATTCATGCAACATCAGGCAAGAGCGGCTCCTGTACAAAATGCAGGTGGAAACACTAGCAACTCTCGGACGGTCACCGCTAAGCAGTTTAAGGAACTGGGACCACCAGAGTTTTTTGGAGAGCCAAAACCACTTACGGCGGAGACGTGAATAAAGCAGATCTGCAAGATATTTGATGTCTTAGGATGCTCCGAGGAGCAAAAGGTTCCCTTTGCCACCTTCATGTTGCGTGTAGAGGCAGATTACTGGTGGGAATCTATAAAACGTACTCAACCTGCCACACTGAAGATGACTTGGGAGAAGTTCCAAGAATTGTTCAACGACAAGTACTTTCCCGAAAGTATTCGTCACATGAAAGAGGTAGAGTTCATCAAGCTGGAGCAAAACAACATGACCGTGTCACAGTACGAAGCCAAGTTTGCCGAGTTCTCCCAGTTTGCATCCCATTTGGTTGATAATGAGGAGAGAATGATGTGAATGTTTCTAAGAGGTTTGAAACCCGAGATACGTCAATATCTTATCTCTCATAAACTGTGTTTGTATTCAGATGTTGTTAATAGGGCTCAGTTATTGGAGCGCGATAATGAGTCAACCCAACCAAAAGAGAGCAGCCAGCAAAATGATAATACTAGTGATACTAGTCATCGAAGCGGTGACAATAACCATGGAGGGAATCAACATGCCAAAAATGGTAACAACTTCGGTGGTAATCATGGCCAAAACAATAAGAATGGACATTTCAAGAAGAGAAGATTCAACAATGATGGAAAGACGTCAGCACCAGCACCCGTTGTTAAGGAAGGAGAACGACCACCTATCATATGCTTCAAATGCGAAGGGGAGGGACACATCAGTCCAAACATCATGATGTCGTCCAAAGCATGTTATAATTGTGGAAGAGAAGGTCACCTAGCCAAATTTTGTCGTTCACAGAAGACAAGTTCAGCTAGGATGGAGGCACCAAAGGACGCCCCTGAAAAGTCAAAGCCAATAGTGCAAGGGAGAGCGTTTGTCGTGACCTCCCAGAAAGCAAGGAACCTGAATGAGGTCATCACGGGTAAGCTTATCATAAACTCTAGCGAAGTATATACCTTTTTGATACTGGTTCTACCCATTCTTTTTTTTTTCTCCTACTTGCGCTCAACGTTTAAATTTGACTCCGGAGAAATTAGACTTTGACTTATCTGTTGAAACTCCATTGGGAGAAACCTTCATTACATCCACTATTTATAAGTCTTGTTTGGTTCAAATCGGTACCCTCACATTACCTGTCGATCTTATTTCATTGAAAATACTTGCATTTGATGTAATTCTAGGGATTGATTGGTTAACTACTCATCATGCAAAAATTGATTGTTTTCGTAAGGTTGTTAGCTTTCATATTCCTAATCAACCTATTATGCGAATTCAAGCAATCAAACCATTAAAATCAATCACTGTCATCTCAAGCCATAAAGCTATTCGTTTATTAAAAAATGGATGTCAAGCTTTCTTAGATCATGTCACGGATCTAAACAAAAATACGTCGATTTTGAATGAAATTTCTATTGTTAATGAATTTCCCGACGTATTCCACAAGAACTTCTACTGCCTACCCCAGAAGCGTGAAATTGAATTTTGTATCGACCTTGAACCCGATACAAAATCCATTTCCAAAGCCCCATATCGAATGACTCCTATTGATCTTCAGGAGTTAAAGACCCAAGTGCAGGAATTGTTAGACATTGGCTTTATTCATCCTAGTACTTCTCCTTGGGGTGCTCCTGTTCTATTCTCGAAGAAGAAAGATGGGAGTATCCGACTTTGTATTGATTATCGGGAGTTGAATCATGTCACCATCAAAAATAGGTACCCATTTCAATGTATTGATGACCTATTTGACCAGTTGAAAGGCACCAAATTCTTTTCAAAGATTGATCTTCATTCCGGATATCACCAATTGAATATTAGAACCGATGACATTCTAAAGACAGCTTTCAGAACTTGGTACAAGCATTATGAATTCCTAGTCATGTCTTTTGGATTGACTAATGCTCCTGCTGCCTTCATGGATATGATGAACCGAGTATTCAAGGAATATTTGGATCACTTTATGGTCATCTTTATTGATAACATCCTTATTTATTCCAAAAGCCGTGAAGATCATGAGCAACACTTGAGACTGACACTCCAAAAGCTTCGTGAATATAAGCTTTATGCCAAGTTGAAGAAATGCGAGTTCTGGCTTAAGGAAGTAGCATTCTTTGGGCACGTGGTATCAAGTCATGGAATATCTGCTGACCCAAAGAAAGATTGAAGCTATTCAAAGTCGAGAGCAACCTAAATCGATGATCGAAATCGTAGCTTTCTCGGCTTAGTTTGGTTATTATCGGAGATTCGTAGAAGGGTTTTCTCGAATCGCTACTCCCTTAACTCAGCTGACTTAGAAAGATACAAAATTCGATTGGAATGAGGAATGTGAGAAGAGTTTTCAAGAACTCAAGAGAAGACTCATTTCAGAACCTGTTCTGACAATACCATCTGGCTCGGAGGGATTTGTCATCTATAGTGATGCTTCAGGCAAAGGGTTAGGATATGTTCTCATGCAACATGGGAAAGTCATAGCCTATGCCTCTCGACAACTCAAAGAATATGAGAGGAATTATCCTACTCGTGATCTAGAGTTGGCAGCAGTCGTTTTTGCACTAAAGATTTGGAGGCATTACTTGTATGGGGAAAAAGTGGAGATCTTTACGGATCATAAAAGCCTCAAATATTTCTTCACTCAAAAGGAACTCAACATGCGACATCGACGTTGGCTTGAACTGTTGAAAGATTATGATCATACCATTCAATACCATCCTGGAAAAGAAAACGTGGCAGCTGACGCATTGAGTAAAAGATCATATGCGGGTACGAGTGCGATATTGTCAACGCAAAGGCCAATTTTGTATGACTTGCAAAGAATGGATATAGAGATAAAGACTCCAGGGACCCACGTGATAATGGCGAATATATGAGTAGAACCAACTTTAATCGATAAAGTTAAAGCTGCTCAAGCTACAGACCTAGAGCTGATGCATATGAGGAAGAAAGTACAAGAAGGTGCTATACCGGAAGCAAGAACCGATGAAGAAGGAATACTTCGAGTCAACTCCAGACTTTGTGTTCCTAACGACCCTAAGTTAAAGTATAAAATCGTGATGGAAGCGCACAACACACCGTTTGCAATCCATCCTGGGAGTACCAAAATGTATCATGATCTTTGACATACATTTTGGTGGGGCAATATGAAGAGGGATATAGCACTGTTTATCTCAAGGTGTTTAACTTGTCAACGAGTCAAGGCAGAGCATCAAGTACCAAAAGGTCCATTGCAACTATTTGAAATTCTAGAATTGAAGTGGGAGCACATTACTATGGATTTCGTTACTGGTCTTCCCAAGGTTTGTTAAGGCATAGATGCAATTTTGGTCATTATTGATAGATTGACCAAGTCTGCTCACTTCTTACCTATACGAGAAACTTATACACTTGAACGTCTTGCTCATATGTACATAAACGAGGTTGTAAGATTGCATGGTATGCCAGTATCCATAGTTTCTAATCGAGACCCAAGATTCACTTCACGATTTTGGGTTAGTTTGCAAAAAGCTATGGTCACGGATTTACGATTTAGTTCGGCATATCATCCTCAAAAGGACGGACAATCAGAGAGGACTATTCAAACTCTTGAAGATTTATTAAGACTCTTTGTCCATGACTTCAAGGGAAGTTGGAACAAGTTCTTACCATTGGTGGAGTTTTTCTACAACAACAGTTATCAAGCAAGTATTGGCATAGCTCCATTCGAGGCGTTGTATGGAAGAAAGTGTCATTCTCCAGTATCCTGGGATGAGGTGGGTGAAACAACGTTGTTGGGACTGGAGTTGGTACGTATGACTACGGTAAAGATTCAAACGATCCGACAACGTATAAAAACCTCACAATATCGACAAAAGAGTTATGCTGATCTTCATCGAAAGGACGTGCAATTCGATATTGGAAATCATGTGTTGTTACGTGTTTCTCCATGGAAAGGAGTTACGAGATTTGAAAAGAGAGGAAAGCTCAATCCTTGATTCATTGGTCCATTTTTAATCCTCGATTGAGTAGGGACTGTAGCCTATAGACTTGCTTTACCGTCAAGTATGTCTCGTGTTCATAACGTTTTTCATATATCCATGTTACGTAAATATGTGAAAGACCCGAACCACATTATTGAGTTAGAACCAGACAAAATAGCGGAAAATTTAACGTATGAAGAGGTTCTTGTTCAAATCTTGGATAAGAAGGAACATATTCTATCCTCCAAGATTATACCTTAAGTCAAAGTTTTATGGAGGAACCACGATGTTGAGGAAATGACCTTAATTTCGAGGGAAAAATTTCATAAGAAGGGGAGATTGTAAGACCCCAACTTTTATAAATAAAAATGAATTTTCTATAAATATCATTTTTGAATATTATGGAATAAATTTGATATAATGTTATAGTTGTGGATAATATTTATAAATTTTGTAAAGTACGTAAGTTGTTATATAATATTCAATTGGTCGGGGAATATTCATTTTAATAGGGAATATTCGTACGATGGCACAATCATTGGTGGACCCCACAACAGAATTATTGTCAGATTGAGAAAACGACAAAAATATTTTTTTAAAAATAACGGCGGAAGTTTTACCATTAATACTGTTGAACTACTCCGTAGTATAAGTACAGTAATACGCGTGGTTGCATAGTAGCACACGATATTGATTATTGATGCTTACGTGAGAAGTATTTCAGTTTTATTCAATTATTGTCGATATTTTATATTATTAAATCAATAATTGAGATGACAGAGTTATTAATATTATTATTTGCAATATTAACGATGTCTCAGAGTTCGCCAAGGAGGTTTGGTCACCTAATCATGCGCCAATAGGGAGAAATCCTTATTGAAAGCCCCTTTCCGGGAACAACTCGGTCGATTAATAGTGTGAATAATAATAATGATGATAAAGTTTTGTTTTATTAGTATTATTAATGTAATAAAACAGAAAATCTTTTATATAAAATAGAATACTTTTATAAAGTTATCTGTTTTATTAGACAATAATTAGAATATATTATATTTTATTATGCATAGTGTTTGTATAGTGCCTGCATAGTATTTGCATAGTAAAATCTTTTTATATAAAATAAAATACTTTTATAAAGTTATTCGTTTTATTAGATTATAAGTAGAATATATTATATTTTATTATAAACCAATCTGGACCGTCCGTTTAAAGTAAATTAATCTGGACCGTTCATGGATCGGTTACTATTTAGTCCATTCTTCTATAAATAAAAGCTCATTCCTTCATTATTTCTTACGAATTCACTGAAACTCTAGAGAGAGAAACTATAGAGAGAAAGAAGAAAAGTATTCTGCTACTTCACTACTTCGATATCAAGTTTCTTTTACGGTAAGGGGTATTATTTCTTTTGTATTCATGAAGAGAACTTCTTTTATTCCATTCTTTATTATTCTGTTGGAATAACTTGTATACGCGGGCTACCCTATACTTGGTAAAATTATTCTGTTATTCCATTCTTTATTATTCTGTTGGACTATCATGTCTGTGTATTTTACGTCAAACCTGGTTCTGTCTTTATTATTCTGTTGGAATATCCTGTCTGTGCGTTTTACGCCGGATCTGGTTCCGTCTTTATTATTTTGTTGGAACATCCTGTCGGTGCGAATTTTGCCTGACCTAGTTCCGTTATTTAGTATTCTGTTGGTATAATCTGTCTATGCGAAGTACCGCATGCATGGTGATTTCTGTTTTTATTCCATTCTTTATTATTCTGTTGGAACATCCTGCTTGGGTCATAATTTCTTTGACCGGTTCGTTATTTATAATTTTGTTGGAATAACCTGTCTATGCGAAGTACCGTATGCATGGTGATTTCTTTTCTTATTCCATTCTTTATTATACTCAGTTGGTTAAAGTTTTGACTTCTATACTCCATGAAATTAGTGGAATATCCTTGATATTTTTGCTTCATCCAGTATCTTTTCATGGAAATATTCTTCTAAGCATTCTTGAATTTTACTCTACAAAGAAGTATAATATTGACAATTTGGACGTTATTAGTTCCTGGATAAATTAATTCTTGAACTTGTTTTATTGAATTCTTATATCATTGTCATCATCCTCATGTTTATATTATGTTGAAAGTCATCTGTGGCCTATAGTGCATAGATGGACTTGGTATGATTATGACCAGGGATTAATTGGTATAATGATGATCGTAATGTTACAAATGATGTGGTAAAAGTCCTCATTGGCCCGTAGTGCATTGATGGATAGTTGTTGGCATGATCATGACCATTGATGAATACACGAATTTCCTTGGCCCGTAGTGCATGGATAATTTGTGGTCGGGATACTAAAGAATATCATTGGCCGTAGTGCAGGGATGATGTGGATTATTTATTAATCTGAGTCCCAGCGATAAAAGTGATGAAAAACCTTTTAAATCATAAAAGATAGTAGATTTTATTCTCTACTTGACTCTTTTAATGGATTGTTTGTTCCGCTGCAGTTAAACTTGATATCTATTATATTTTATCAGTTTAATATTGTTAAAGATTATGATAATTTATTCTGCATTATCTAAGTCATAATATTTCTTACTGGGCTAGTTGAGCTCACCCTTTCTTTCACTGTTCTCTTCAAGAAATGAGAACATAGCCCGAACTAGTCGGGAAATGGAGTGACAGTCCAAGATGGTGTCTTAGTAGTCCTCACTATTCTATAAAATAGTGTGATAATAAATGTAATGAGGACTTATTCTGAGAGTAGATATTGTCTAGAAAACCATATTTATATTAAAACTCACAGCTCTTGTTGTATATTTAAGATTGTATTTGTATTATGTACCATGTATTTGGCGACTCAGTATAGGTGATGTATACCTATTTTGGGGGCGTAACAGTGCCGTCGTACGAATATTCCCCGACCAATCGAATATTATATAACAACTTGCATACTTTATAAAATTTATAAATATTACCCACAACTATAACATTATATCAAATTCACTCCATAATATTAAAAAATGATATTTATAAAAAATTTATTTTTATTCCCAAAAGTTGGGGTCTTACACGAACTATGTCCAAAGTTATAATTATTCTTTCAACTTAAACCAAAACAGTCATAAGACTGTAGGGACTTCTCGTACTTAAGGGGATCAACTCTTCGTATAATGTATTGTGCACAAACATCTAAACGCTTTGCGTAAATAATCCCCTATAATAGGGTTGTTCATCTCAGTTTTAATATACGAGTCCACACTAAAGGAAGTTTAGTTTGGATAAGCTTTAAGGTAATTTAGAGTTCAACGAACATCAACTAAGAATTAGTTGAATTAATATAGTTTGATATCACTTCAAGTGCTCGATAACAATATGATATGAAATGATCATGGATTATTGAATCAACTTTATACATCAAAATCATGATTTAGAAATGAATTAGAAAACATAGGCATTGAATATTATAACAAACCTTGCTTGAACAATAATAAGCTAAGGCTATTAATCTTACTTAATAAAAGAAGTGAGTTAATGAACGTGCATGATTAATAACAAGTTGAGGAATAAAACTTGCTCAACATAAGAATAACAGAATTTAGGAACTTGCATAATAAGAAACAAAATTAAAGATAGGAACCCTTCTCAAAGTAAGATTTAGGTTAAAGAGTTTGCATGAACATAATCAAATTTAAAATAGCTATAAAAGTAGGTTTAGGAACTTGTTCAATGCATCAATAAGGTTTAAGCACTTGCACAATCATAAAAGTAGAGTTAGAGAACTTGCCTCGTGCGTAAGTTAAACAATCACTACTCACGTTCACCACAAGTCCTACAAATACCATATGTATTGACAATACTCATTAGTTACACTAATATTAGCTTCATGAGTTTCTTTCCCACTTTTAGTATAGCTCACTAACTAAGTTTAAGTTTAAATAATATCACATCTTTTCATGAGCATCACATTTTAGTTCTATCACAACTAATTAAATTATCATGCCATTGCACCATATACACATAACAACTTGATAAAAGATCCTATTAAATGTTTAACATGATATCATTCTCTTTAGATTAGGTTACACTAAAACACAAAGGACTACACTTGCATTCGTGCATCCCGACGCCCTCTGATGGCCTCCAAATGCACAATAGTCCTAAAGATGACCATTTTGACCCTTAATAACGACATCAAATTGAAAACCATAAAGCATAAAAGTTATAGGTCTACTCGTCCTCGTTTCGAATCATCTTGAATTACATTAATCAGAGTTCGTATGAAAACATTATGCTCATTTTAGTAAAATATGTCTGGTCAGATTTTTTTTTAAAATTTGCAAGACAGAATACCCCTCCGCCGGGGCAGGGATTTTTGTACTACAATAGCCAGCCGGGGTGGGGGTACCTTCTGCAATTTCATAAACAAACATCATGAACACTACAGAAAGCCAAATTAGGCCTAAAAACTCCTTTCTAACAACCATACCAACCTATCCAAGGTGTAATATGTTTACATAAATATAAACTAATGTTTCTAACACGTTTCTGACCAAATAAAAAACATAAACATCAAAATTACAACATTTAATTTCACTATTTTTATTATTTCTTCTTCTTTTGACATTCATAGCGAAATTCCTCATTGTGATTTCGTTTTACAACCAAAACAGTTAGTTTTAGTTACTTTGTTTTCTTTTATTCATATACTTTCATAATCAATAGCCAATTTATACATTATACTATGAATTAAACATCAATTTTGACATTCAAAATAAACCATATTCATATATATTTCACTGTTAAATAACTTTCTCCATACATAACATATTAATATGAAGTAAACTACTCTAAATCATATATTAACATATAAAATAGTTTATCAACAACTATCATATATACAAATTATATAATTATAGAGAACTTTTCATACAATACAAAACTAGAACTTTAGAAGAAAACTAGAAAGAAAAAAAGTAGGGTTATACCTTTGCTAGAAGATGATTACAACTACTACTTCTTCTAAATTCTCAACTCACAGAGAATTTTCTCTTCTTCATTCTCTCTTTTCTTTCTTTGTTTTTCTCTTTTCTCTTCTTTCTCTTCTTCTCTGTCCATTCTCTCTTTTCCAACTTACGTAACTTAGAAAATATAACGTATAATATAATACGTAATAATATATAATATAAATATGTGTAACTGGTGTCAGTTATATTTTTTGAAAATCAAAAGCCATAAGGCTTGTTTGGCTAAACCACTTTAAAAATTATTAACTTAAAATTCTTATGCCTTATTTGGTAAAACCTATTTAAATAAAAGACTTAACATTCATTAAGCTTTGTTTGGCAAAACTGAATTAAACTCCTTTAATTTATTTTAATAACTCATTTATAGTATAGTTTATGGTCACACTTTATTTAATCAAATTCTAATATTCAATTTAATCAAATCTAATAACAATTCTTAAATTAATTTACCACATAAACCACTACAACAAAATTATAAGTTTCCTTATAATTATAATTTTATTTAATAAATTAACACATCACTTTAATTACAAAATCAAATTAGAATGACATTATAATAATTCATTTAATCATTATAAACCCTCTAATTAATTATTAATTTAAATTAGAATATTATCTCTTAATAATTAATTTCCTTAACTCATAGATTATTTATTTAACAAATAAATAATCAAATCAAATCACATTAAACAAATATTTATTCAACAATAAACACATCAATTAAATATTTATATAATTCAATAAATATTTGGAATTATAATTTAAAATTCTAGGTTGTTATAGGGGTCATTATACAGATACTAGAAATGGAAAGAATATATATTCTAAATTTTAATAAGCAAGGTTATATTCATTAAGTTATGAATAAAAGATATGAATAGTTTGACGATAGTAGTATCGTGGCGGACCAGATCCGAGGTTTGAAGGGACCCAAATTTGGGGGCGTCACAGGTTGGTATCAAATTTGTAGGTTATAAACTTTAGGTAAGAGTACCTAAGGCTATAATCTGAGAGAGAGAAATATAAAGATTAAAACATATAAGAGAAGATTCAAAGAAGAATCTTGAAGTATCTAAGAGAATGAGAATTCAGGAGTTTCCAAACTCTGGTAATAAAATTGTTAAGATGATGTTTATAAGATGAAGATGACAAAGATAATAAGAATGAACTTGAATGGAGTTTAGTTGATAATGGGAAAGAACCCTAAGGTAAATCGATGATCACGACGTGATCGGATTGAGCTATGAAATGATAAATAGTCTATAACGACTAAGTGGCGATAGCTTAATGCTATAAGAGAAGGTGCTATGAAATGGTACGAGATGAACTAATGAGGAGTTGTATATGATGGGATACGAAGAATTCATATCAAACAAAGAGAAAGTTAAGAGTGAGATAGAGTTAATTGGGATTTCAATTGAGGATTCATTTCAGCAACTAAGTTGTATGATTCCTTGTATGGGCAGAGAAATTGTACTTGGTTTAAGAACCACTTAGCATCCTATATTGATATAGTGGTTGAGTTAAGCAATTCCTTGTATGGGCAGGGGATTGTGTTTGGTTCGATAACTACATAGCTTCTTACACTGATAATCATTGAAATGTTGGTGTCACGCTGTTGATATGCTTATGGTGAGAAGGTGATTCTTTTCTCATATCATATTTGATAGATAGAGACTACTATGATTAAGATAGAGAATATTAAGATTAGGCGTGAGTTCTTAAAACTCATGCATATGGTAAGTTTGTGACTCATAATCATATGGTATTTTTTGAACTCCTCATCGAATGGACGCCTATGATCTAACTAGGATAAGTTCTTCAACTCATATGATCATGACAAGTTCTTGAACTTCAAAAGTGTGGTATGTTTGATGAACTATACTGGGTATAGAAAACTTTCGAGGTAAGAACTAAAATATTTTGGTATAGTAAGCATTGATGGTGTTAGAGATTGATAGAATGAAGCAATGGAGTAAAGATTGAAGTTGATGGAGAAACATGGATTTTCTAAATCTTCTAGCTCTGCTTAGATTTTAAAAATTTATTGACTTCGTACTGATGTTTACACTTCTATTTTCTTGAAAAAAAAATTATTGGATCATGTGATTAAACCAATGATGTTTAAAACATAATACAGTTATTCATTTGTCTATGCTAATTGTTTCGGCTAAGACAAAAATGATTTGAAAATTTTCAAAATATATTTCAAACCATGTGCATCATTTGATGTGGTGTCGAAAATGGTAAACGATGGAGTCATCAATGCAGTCGAACCAAGTGTTGGTTGTGATTGTAAGATCGTCAGCCCACTATGGTATGATGTAATATGACAAAGTCACATAATGGAGGAATCCTCAACATACTACTAATCTGGTACGGTATCATGACGCTATAAAAGAATTTTTGGTTTTCTTTTAAATTATGAAGATGGTCAATTGAGTTGGCTAAATTATTTCGATTGATGTCTGAATTGTTGATAAAAGTCTAAGCTATTTGATTTGGCTAGATGGCTATTGAAAAATATTCATGGAATTCAAGCATTCTTGAGTATTTATGCCAAACTAGATTGCTTTGGTGCGGATTCAGATGTTGAAAAGCTGAGGTGAACAACCCTATAAGGGGACATGTTTTCGGGGACAATGGTTCCGAGCGTAATGCATATAGT
Source organism: Panax ginseng (assembly GCA_020205605.1). Taxonomy (NCBI): domain Eukaryota; kingdom Viridiplantae; phylum Streptophyta; class Magnoliopsida; order Apiales; family Araliaceae; genus Panax; species Panax ginseng. Next base: position 137,240,544 of record CM035132.1, read on the forward strand.
CACTACAAAACACAACGTTGTGGCCCAATGTAGTTGTACAATAGGCTGGCCACCTAGTGTACGTGTGGAGGGTGTTTTCAGTCTTTGTGATTGATAAACACTTTGGTTTATAGTGTGAAGGATTGTGTTGAAGCACTAGTAAACCTAGAGAAGAGTTCACGGTCTTATGACCCCTCAGCATAATTTAGAATCAAAGATTTTTCGTACTACTTCCCTATTATTGAAAAATCGTCGAAGATTCTTATTCTTCTGAAGGATGAATGTAGTAAGTCGAATGTTCCTTAGAAAGGAAAAAGTGGTAGAATGCTTTGGAGAAAGTTATAATAATAAAAACTTCCAAAAATAGAATGGATAAAATTATTCAAAAGAATATGTAATATTCAGAATAGCCCTGAGTAGAGGAGGTTTTGGTGATTCCGGGAACGAAATCCTTATAAGGGGGAGAGGATGTAAGAACCCAAATTTTTTGAAAATATTAAAATAAGAATTTAATTGTGACGCCCCCAAAATAGGTATACATCACCCATTCCGAGTCACCAAATACATGGTACAAAATTCAAATATAACTTAATTATACAATTGTCATGTAAAGTATGACAAAACATAAGCTAGGAGTTTCAACACGAATATTGTCTTCTAGATAATATCCAAACTCAAATTCAATATTATTACATTTATTTTCACACTATTTTACAAAATAGTAAGGACTACTAATGCAAACATCTGGACCGTCACTCCCTTCCTCGACTAGTCCCAGCTATATTCTCATTTTCTGAAGAGAACAATGAAATCAAAGGGTGAGCTCAACTAGCCCAGTAAGAAATATTATGACTAAGATAATGTAGAATAATTTATATTTAGCCTTCAACAATGTTAAACTGATAAAATATAATAGTCATCAAGTTTAACTGCAGCGGAACAAGCAATCCATTAGAAGAGTCAAGTAGAGCATGATATCTACTATCTTCTATGATTTAAAAAATTTATCATCAATTTTATCGCTGAGAATCAGCTTAATAAATAATCCACATCATCGAATCATCCCTACACTATGGCCAAGGATATTCATTAGTATCATGACCACAAATTATCCATGCACTGCATGCCAAGGATATTCGTGTTTTCATCAATGGTCATGATCATGCCAACAACTGTCCATCAATGCACTACGGGCCAATGAGGACTTTTACCACATCATTTATAACATTACGGTCATGATTATACCGAATAATCCCTGATCATAATCATACGGGCCATAGATGTCTTTCATTATAATATAAGCATGAGGATGATGACAATGATATAAGAATTCAATTAAAAGAAAGCAAATGATAAATTTTAAATATTTATAATTCAGTATATTCAGAATTCAATAATGTCTAAATTGTCAACCTAATACTGCTTTGTGGAGTAAAATTCAAGAATAATATAGTATCACTAATGATTTGGACCGAACATAAATTAATTATTGTCATAAATAGTACTCCGGGTGAATAGTACCTAAGTGAATAGTACCCTGTGAATAGTACTTCGGGAATAGTAACCCCATGAATAGTACTCCGGCATGAAAAAGTTAAAACTTATCAAGAATGCTCAGAATAATATTTTCATGAAAAGATACTGGATGAAGCGCAAATATCAAGGATATTCTACTAATTTCATGGAGTATAGAAGCCAAAACTTTAACAAAATGAGTGTAGAATTCAAAATCTGAAATGAAATAATATTACTTACATACTACATAGTATGGAAGAAAATATTATTTCATACGAATATTGACTGAAAAAAATTTAGGATTTACTATGCAAATACTATGCGGCACTATGCATAATAAAATATAATATATTCTATTTTTCATAAAAAACAAAACTTATAAAATATATATATATATATATAAAACCTCCTTCCCAGGCAATCCAAATTCCCCCTCCCCCGTGACAAATTTATTTATCACACGTGGGACCCACCCATGTCATCATTACATGTGGGCTCCACCTTTTATAATGAAAAACTTTCTACCGATTATTTTGAAAAATGGTAAATAGGGGTCCATATAATAAGCAAAATTTACGACAAATACTTCATAAAATTCCCCTCAATATTTGTAACAACATTTATTCATCATTATTATTATTCACAATATTTAACAACCTGATCATTCCCAGGAAAGAGGGAGCTTTTCGATAAGGATTTCTCCTTATTGGCGCGCAATTAGGTGACCAAACCTCTCCTCGACAGAACTTTCTAGACATCATTAATATTGCAAATCATAATATGAATATATGTATCGTCTCAATTATTAATTTAATAATATATAAAATATCGACAATAATTGAATCAATTAACATGAGATACTATGCAGCAATTACTGTAGCAATAATTGAACAAAACTGAGTAACTTCTCACGTAAACATCAATAATGACTACCGTGCGCTACTATGCAACCATGCGTATTACTGTACTTTTAACACCGGGTATTTCAATAGTTAATGGTAAAACGTTTGCCGTTATTTTCATAAAAAAGATATTTCTGTCATTTTCTAACTCCGACAATAATTTTGTTATGGGGTCCACCAATGATTGTGCCGTCGTACGAATATTCTTCGACCAATCGAATATTATATAACAACTCTCATACTATGGAAAATTATAAATATTACCCACAACTATAAAATTTTATCAAATTTACACCATAATATTCAAAAATATATTTTGAGAAAAATTCATCTTTATTCATAAAAGTTGGGGTCTTACAACCTCCCATTCTTATGAAATTTCGCCCTTGAAATAAGGGTACGTACCTGGTATGTCGAAGAGGTGAGGATACCTTGATTTCATTTCAGATTCTAACTCCCAGGTCATTTCCTCAACATCGTGGTTTCTCCACAAAACTTTGACTTGAGGTATAACCTTGGAGTGTAGAATATGTTCCTTCTTATCCAAGATTTTAATAGGTAGTGTGACGCCCCCAAATTCGAGTATCTTCAACCCGACAGATGGTGCTATACGGTACTCATAACTGTACATTCATTCTATTGAAACAACATTAAAATATGTGTATCAACGACATTCTTATTACATTAATAATAATACATCCCGTTCCTATGTTCTGAAACCATTACATTCTGAGTCTGCGGTAATATAATTCATACAAACATACTAGTCTATTATAGAATAAACTAGTCATTCATCTTCACCTTGCCTTTATCTCTACTGGAACCCTCAGTTCGCTCGACCTTAGCTGCAATCATATGATTCAAACAAGAAGTGAGCATAACTAGCTCAGCAAGTCTAACAATATATTATATAGATTCCACTTCGAGAATCATATGATTATTCTTCATTAACTAAACAATAGTTATGAAGTACTATGAAACATTGAATAACACTTCTCATCTCATAAAACAATTCTAAGGTACATAAAGTAGCTTGGAAATTCTGAGTAGGTCCATAAACCATGAACATTCTCTTTAGCTTTTATTCATGAAAAGGAAAACCCGGTACTGTAACATTCCAGAATTTTAAATTGTAATATAAATATTTATTGAATTATATAAGTATTTAATGGATGTGTTTATTGTTGAATAAATAATTGTTCAATTTGATTTGATTTGATGTGGTTAATTATTTTTTTTAAATAAATAATTAATGAGTTAAGAAAATTATTATTATATTGATATTTCAATTTGATGGTTAATTATTTGTATTGAGTTATGTGATTAAATGAATTATTCAATAAATTGTTATTAGAATTAATTAAATTAAGTATGAAAACTTAATTAAATAAAGTGTGATAAATAACTATATTATAAAGGAGTTATTAAAATAAATTAAAAAGGGTTTAATTTAGTTTTTGCCAAACAAGGCTTAATATATTAATTCTTTAAAAATTAAATGGTTTTGCCAAACAAAGCCTTATGGCTAATTTCTAATTTTTGAATTTAAATAAAATAAATTAAAATATAATATTTATAGAATATATGTTGATGTTTTATTAAGTATGGTGTGTTAAGGATTAGCAGTTTTAGTTTTTCGTATTATAGCTATCAGTTTGGTTTCTTTTTACGCATTCTAGTTACTGAGAAAATAGAGAAGAGAGTTCAGAGCGAATTGAGAGAGAAGCTGTGAGGGAATTGGGAGAATCTTAAGAATCTTTGCAGCAATCTCAGTGATGATAGCAAGAATTTCAAGCAAATTAAAGGTATTTTTACATAACCTTAGTATGGTATATATATATATATATATATATATATATATGCATATTTGTGTTCACGGCAAAAACTATATGCTCTGTGAATTCCATATTATTGAATTGTAGCTATACAATGAATTGTGGGGATTATTCATGTTAGTGAGGTTTTAGTTGGGTTATAAACAAGAAATTGTTTGCTTAACATATAGATATGATTGTATGCTAGGTTAAGTCTGCAAGAAGAGAAATTTGTTTTTATAGTGAATATGTGTATGAACATAGTTTGAATATAGGTATGAATGTATATATATGATTGTGAACTAATGGTGAAATTTAACTGTGATTATGCTAATTAGCTTGTTAAGAATTATAGAGAACGTAGTTGAAAGGAATCAATTTGATGTATAATAGGAATTACAGTGTTAAACTTTGTCAAAAAACGTCAATAAAGGAATTTGGTTTAAAAAAAAAATTGACTTTCATGGATTTAAGTTTTCTAAAATTTTTGTTTAGTTGTTTAAATTGGTACATATATGCTTGGTAATATTTATGTGTGCTTTACATGGAATACACATGTTAATTGGTGTTAGAAATTAAGACACAGTTGCATGGTTTTGTTTCTAGTTTTGGGTGTTCTATAATTCGGAGCCCCAACGCCAAATTTCATGCCTGAATTGTAATTTGTGCCTCGGCATAAAAATAGGCGAACTTGGCTTGACCTTTCAAGTTCACCCCCAAATCTTGAATTTCACACCCAGCGCACATCGTCTCGCGCTGAAATACCTGGAATTGTAGCCTGGGTCGGACAGTTTTGACCTCCTGTAGTAAAATGACCATAATGTTTTCATACGAACTCCGATTGAGGTGATTCAAGATGATTCGGAACGAGGACAAATAGACCTATAACTTCTATGCTTCAAGGTTTTCAATTTGAAATCACTATTAAGGGTCAAAATTGCCATCTTTAGGACTGTTGTGTATTTAGAGCCAATCTGAGGGCGTCGGGATGTATGAATGCAAGTGCAATCCTTTGTGTGTTAGTATAACTTAATGATAACTTGTTGGACATGTAATAGAATGTTGTATCAAGTTGTTAATGTGTATATGGCGCAATGACATGATCACTTAAGTAGTTGTAATAAAGCTAAAAAGTAATGTTCATGAAAAGATGTGATGTTGTTTAAACTTAAACTTAGTTAGTAGCTATACTAAAATTAAGCAAGCAAATCATGAAGGTAATGTTAGTGTAACGAATGTGTATTGTCAATACCTATGATATGTGTAGGACTTGTGGTGAACGTGAGTAGTGATTGTTTAACCTACGCACAAGGCAAGTTCTCTAACTCTACTTTTATAATTGTGCAAGTATCTAAACTATCTTTGAGCAAGTTTTCTAACTCTACATTTACGTTGAGCAAGTTTATTCTTATTATTGAGAAAGTTCTTATATCTAGTTTGTTTATGATTTCTAAATCTAGATCTTATTCTGATATTGAACAAGTTATTCTTGTTTTTAACTTGTTATCTAGCATACAAGTTACATACTCTAATATACTCATTTTGAACAAGTTATATTGTTTAATGTACTATTTGTTATGCATGATTAGTACTCAATTCCAAATAACATTGGCTTAATATTGTTCAAGCAAGGCATATTATAATTATTCGATGTTTATGCTATTCGTTTATTCCTAAATCATGATCTTAATTTTCAATGTCGATTTAGTTATGATTATTCCATATCATGATGTTATCAATATTGTATTCAACTAATCCTTAGTTGATGACCGTTGAATTCTAAATTACCCTTGAAATGTATCCAAACCAAACTTACTTTGGTGCGAACTTGTATTCTAAATACTGAGATGAACAACCGTATTATTAGGGGTAATTTACGCTTAGCGTTGAAATGTTTGTGCACAATACATTGTACGAAGGGCTGATCCCCCTAAGTACGAGGAGTCCTTATAGTCTTATGACTATTAAAGTTGGAGTTTGAAAGATTACTCGCAACTGTGGACATAGTTCGTGGTCTTATGACCCTCAGATATTTATATTCCATATTTTGATTCCAGTCTTTGGTTATCATTGATAAAGTACTATTCAGTTTTGATGAGCCTATTTATTGGCAGCTGTTATATTCTTGTTGACTCATTGCTATATCTAGTGAGCATTTGTTTTGCTCACTCTTGCATATTTATACACTCATTGCAGCTAAAGTTAAGAAGGTAGATGAGCCTTCAACTAGCAAAGGAAAAGGAAAAATGTACAAGTGATGCAGACTTGTAATTTTATTTATTGTGATGGTCATAGACTTTTAAATAATGATGTGATGTAATAATTTTATTTCCGCACTTGAATGATGTTTAAGGTTAGACAACCTGGGAAGATTTTTATTTAATAATGTAACCCTATTTAAATGGAGGATTAATGGTTAAATGTTATTTTATTTGGGTAGATAGATATGAGTGATTGGATAGTGAACACCAAATCTTGTGGGAATGAAGTACCTAGATTTGGGGGTGTCACAGGTTGGTATCAAAGCTTTAGGTTATGAACCTTAGGTGGGGAAAAGCCTTAGGATGTTACCTTTGAAAAGATAGTGATGATGAACTCTTATCGAGTTTTAAGGAAGAAGTAATAAAATACTTATGTGCTTATGAGATTGTAACTTATGTGCTCTTGAGTGTCGAGTAGTAATGATTAGTAATTAAAACTTAAAATTTGGTTGACAGGATGACTAATGTAGGAGGATCTAGTTAGGCTAGAGAGGTGGAGCCTCGAGATATTCAGGTGATTTGGGAACAATTACTGCCGCGGGAAACAGTTCCGTTGGTCATAGTAGTTTAGCAGGAGAGAGTACTTGATTAGGATGATGAGATAGAGACGGACGAGGAGGACCCCGTAGAGCTGCCACAGTTGGATGAGGAGGGCGAGGAGGAAGAGCTTCCACTTAACTCGGTAGCTGCCCATATGTACGACGAGGTGTATGACCGTAGTGTGGAACTTCAAGATACCATAGAGGAGTTGCAAGAAATAGTAGCTGAACAACAGACCTCGATGGCACAGAAGGACGACGAGATCCAGAATCAAGAAGAACGGCTGAACAACGTTGAAGAGAAGCTGGTTCACACCAAAGGAGGGAACGAGCGTATGATAGCAGAGATTACAGAATTGAAGAATAAGCTAAAGGAGGAATCTACTAAGAGGGCAAGAGCTGAAGATGCATACAATGAAGCTTACCAATGAGCCAGAACAACGTAGAGGGACGCACAAGCAAAGAGGATGAAGATGGAAGAAATTAATAACGTATTCAACACCATGATCAATCGAGCTCAAGATCGGGTCATGGGTTATCCAATCCAGTTCGAGATGCTACCATCATATATATTAGATCGCCGAACAATGTTCCGAATTATGGAGGAAGAGCGTCGTAAGGCTGCGCAACATCTTAGTAGGACATTGTAGGGAATGTAATTGATATGTGATTAGAAAATAAATGAAATGTAAATCCCGAGTATGCTACAACCAATGGGATGTGATGATGATGAAGTAATCCTGCAACTGTTGTAGTTCAAGAAAGTTATGTTAATAGCACTGATGCTATTATTATGATGTTTTTTTAAAGATTATGAATGAATAAAATTTATTATTTTATTCCAAAGTGTTATGTGTTACGTGATAATTTTGGTGTGTTAATTAAGTAGAAATACTTAAAGAAATGGAGTAATAGTCTAATGGGTGTATTTTAACAGAAAATGCCTCCAAGACGTCAACCACCCCGACAGAGAGCCACTGAGGAAACCAACAACAATAATGAGGAAGGTAACCCAGTTCCGCAGCTAGTGATGTTACTGACGGGTGCTTTGTAGAATCAACCTCAGAATAAGGGTACAACTTTTAAGGATTTCAAGGCGGTTGGACCACCAGAATTCCTTGGGTCCATGAATCCGGTTGAAGTACAGACCTAGATCATGGAAATAGAGAAGGTTTTCGATGTTGCTAGGGTAGAGGATAACTAGAAAACTGCTTTCGCAACATTCATGTTGAAAGCAGAGGCTAGTTATTGGTGGCAGGCCAATAAAACCCGAGGAGGTTAAGGGATTATAACTTGGGAAAGGTTCAAAGAAATGTTTTTTGAGACTTATTTCCCAGAAAGTTCGAAGAGTCAGCTAGAGGTGCAGTTTTTGGAGCTGAAGCAGGGAACGATGTCGGTGTCTGAGTATGCCGCAAAATTCAATGAGTTGGCGAGGTTCGTGTTATATCAAGTCAGCATAGACGAACGAAAGGCGAAGTGATTTGATCAGGGACTGAAGCCCTGGTTGTACAGTAGGGTCTCCCTATTCTAACTAAAGACGTTTGCACCAGTGATGGAGAAGGCAATTCTCGCTGAGAATGGAGGCGAGGCTGTAACAAAACACAACCAAGAGCAGAGGAAGAAGAAGAGTGAAGGTGAAGCTAAGAATGGTGGTGGTGGTAATGGTGGGAATGGCAACAACAATTTAAAGAGGAAGTGGAATGCAAATGTGGGAGCTAGAAATCAGTAAGGAAACCAGCAAAAGAAGAAGTTTGAAGATTATGGTACATGCGGGAAATTTCACAAGGGTGTGTGATTGATGGGGAAACGAGTATGCTTTAATTATGGCCAGGAGGGTCACATCGCCCCAAACTGCACTCAACTTAAGAAGAACGTTTGCTTCACGTGCGGGTCCAAGGATCATTTTACTCGTGAATGCCCTAAGAAGAGATCTGGTGAAGCAAATGGAAACAAGGGAAGTGCTAGTGGAGGTACATTGGCTATTGTTGGACCAACATCAATAAATAAGCCGATAGCAAGAAACTTCAACATGACGGTGCAGGACGCAGTGCAATCAAAAGATGTCGTGTCAGGTATTATCCCAATCAATGATATAAATGCATATGTATTATTTGATTCGGGTGCTACTTGCTCGTTTATATCTGATGAATTTGCTAAGAAGTTATAAATACCTAGTGAGGAGCTGAATTTCCCTTTAAACATAGAAATTGCGAATAGGGAAGTGATTCCTATTAGGTTCTTACAAAAGAACTATAGGGTGAACATTAAGGGGAATATTATGAAAGTAGATTTAATCCCGATAAAACTCGGAGAGTTTGATGTTATATTGGGAATGGATTGGTTATTCAATTATGGAGCGATAACTGATTGCCAAAAGAAGTGTGTAAACCTTATGACTCCGTCAAAGGTAGTTTTTCATGGTAGCAAATCGCCTAGACAAATGATATGTTTGACGATGATGCAAGCCAAGAAGTTGTTGAGTCAGGGTTGTGTAGGGTATTAAGCCTACATAGTCGATACTCAAAAGGAGAAGGGTGTGAAACTGGAGGAAATACCAGTGGTTTGGAAATTCGTGGACGTGTTTCTGGAGGATTTTCTAGGACTTTCGCCGAACAGAGAAATCGAGTTCGTGATCGACTTAGCGCTAGGAACCGCTCCAATATCGAAGGCCCCGTATAGAATGGCTTCGGTAGAGATGAAAGAAATAATGGTACAACTGCAAGAACTGTTAGATAAGAAGTATATTCAACCGAGCGTATCACCGTGGGGATCACCGGTGTTATTTGTGAAGAAGAACGATGGGTCAATGCATCTTTGCATTCATTATATGGAATTAAACAAAGTCATTATTAAGAATAAATATCCATTGCCGAGAATAGATGATTTTTTTGACCAGTTGAAGGCTGCTAGATATTTCTCAAAAATAGATTTGAGAAGTGGGTATCATCAAGTGAAAGTAAGGAAGGAGGATGTACCGAAGACGGCATTCTGAACTCGGTATGGACATTATGAATTTTTGGTGATGTCTTTTGGTTTGACAAACGCCCCTGCAGCGTTCATGGATTTGATGAACAGGGTGTTTAAACCATTTTTAGACAAGTTTGTGGTCGTGTTTATCGATGATATTCTGGTGTACTCTAGAACTCAAGAAGAACACGTAGAACACTTACGTCTAACGTTGGAGACGCTAAGAAAGAAAAAGCTGTACGTGAAATTCTCTAAATGTGAATTCTGGTTAGAATGTGTACAATTTCTTGGGCACGTAATTGACAAGGATGGAATTTCAGTGGATCCATCAAAGGTCGAAGCTGTGATAAATTGGGAACAAAATCCATCAGAAGTGAGAAGTTTCTTGGGATTGGCAGGGTATTACAGACGATTTATCCAAGATTTCTCCAAGATTGCCACTCCGTTGACAAATTTGACGAGAAAAATGGTAAAATTTGTCTGGACGGAGAAATGTGAGGAGAGTTTTCAAGAATTGAAGAAGAAGCTCAGTGTGGCACCTGTGTTGTCATTACCAAATAATACATGAAATTTTGTGGTGTATAGTGATGCGTCACAAAAGGGATTGGGTTGTGTCCTTATGCAAAACGGCAAGGTCATTGCGTATGCATCAAGGCAGTTGAAGGACTACGAGAAAGGGTATCCAACTCATGATTTAGAGTTGGCAACAATAGTGTTTGCTTTAAAGATATGGAGACACTATCTTTATGGAGAAAAATGTGAGATCTACACAGACTATAAGAGTCTAAAATATATCTTCACTCAAAAGGACTTGAACATGCGTCAAAGGAGATGGACGGAATTGATAAAGGATTATGATTGCGAGATCTTTTATCATCGGGGAAAAGCTAATGTGGTTGCAGATGCCTTGAGTAGGAAAGGCAGACAAAAGTTGATGTTGTTAACCAATAAGGAGGAGCTCATTTCGGCAATGGCAAGGTTAGAGTTGGAAATCAAATTTCCAAAAGAATCCGATGAAAAATTATACCAGATGGAAGCCAGTCCAACTTTTGTGAACAAAGTGAAGAACCCTCAACTGCATGATGAGGAATGCAAAAAAATAAGAGAAAGTGTGGTCGAGGGAAAAGAAGTGAAATACAAGGCCGATACTAAGGGAATGCTGAGATTCGAGGGACGAATTTGGGTTCCAGCAGTATAGGATATTAAAGAAGACATCTTGACATAAGCTCATAGCTCAAGATATTCGATTCATCCGGGAAGTATGAAGATGTATCAAGATTTGCGGCGACATTTTTGGTGGCCAAATATGAAAAGAGATGTTGCAGAATGCGTTGCAAAGTGCTTGACATGTCAGAGAGTAAAGGCAGAACATCAAAGGCCAATCGGATTACTTCAACCATTAGAGATACCAGAATGGAAATGGGAGCATATCAAAATGGATTTTTTGGTACGTCTTCCAACGACTCAGAAATGATACGATACGATATGGGTGATAGTGGACAGATTGACAAAATCTGCACACTTTTTGCCAATAAAGATTAGATTTAATCTTGATCAGCTGGTGAAGCTATACGTTAAAGAGATCGTCTCAAGACATGGAGTTCCAATATCAATAGTGTCAGATCGAGACCCGAGGTTCACATCAAATTTCTGGAAGAAACTTCAAGAATGCATGGGAACGCAATTGAAGATTAGTACGACATATCATCTGCAAACTGATGGGCAAAGCGAATGAACAATTCAGACACTGGAAGATATGCTTAGAGCATGCATCATGGATTTCAAAGGAAACGGGGATGATCATCTACCGTTGGTGGAATTTGCATACAACAACAGTTACCATGCAAGCATTGGTATGCCGCCATACGAAGCATTATACGGCATGAAATGCAGAACTCCACTATGCTGGGATGAAGTTAGTGAATGTCAACTACTAGGACCAGAACTGGTACAGCGAACCACTGAAATTATCAAACTCATCAGAGAAAGACTAGTAGTTGCTCAAGATCGACAGTAAGAAGAAATATCTTTGATCAACAACCATTGCGGTTTAATAAAGATTTGTCCTATGAAGAGGTTCCTATCCAGATAGTCGACAGGAAAGAACATGTGCTCAGGAATAAAGTAATACCTTCCGTGAAGGTGATATGGAGGAACCACAATGCTGATGCAGCTACGTGGAAACTTGAAGATAAAATGATGAAAAATTACCTTGAGCTATTTGTTTAATCTGTGTCTTCGATTCTGGGGACAAAATCCTTATAAGTAGGGAAGAATATGACGAATGATTTATTTGAGTTGTGATTCTGAGGACAAAATCCTTGTAAGGAGGGAACGATGTAACATTCCAGAATTTTAAATTGTAATATTAAATATTTATTGAATTATATGAGTATTTAATGGACGTGTTTATTGTTGAATAAATAATTGTTCAATTTGATTTGGTTTGATGTGGTTAATTATTTTTTTTAATAAATAATTAATGACTTAAGGAAATTATTATTATATTGATATTTCAATTTGATGGTTAATTATTTGTATTGAGTTATGTGATTAAATGAATTATTCAATAAATTTTTATTAGAATTAATTAAATTAAGTATGAAAACTTAATTAAATAAAGTGTGATAAATAACTATATTATAAAGGAGTTAATAAAATAAATTAAAAAGGGTTTAATTTAGTTTTTGCCAAAAAAGGCTTAATATATTAATTCCTTAAAAATTAAACGGTTTTCCCAAACAAAGCCTTATGGATAATTTCTAATTTTTTAATTTAAATAAAATAATTAAAATATAATATTTATAGAATATGCGTTAGATTTGTAACTGATGTTTTATTAAGTGTGGCGTATTAAGGATTAGCAGTTTTAGTTTTTCGTATTATAGCTATCAGTTTGGTTTCTTTTTACGCATTCTAGTTACTGAGAAAAGAGAGAGAGAGTTCCAGAGAGAATTGAGAGAGAAGCTGTGAGAGAATTGGGAGAATCTTAAGAATCTTTGCGGCAAACTCAGTGGTGATAGCAAGAATTTTAAGCAAATTAAAGGTATTTTTACATAACCTTAGTATGGTATATATATACATATGCATATTTATGTTCACGGCAAAAAAAAAACTATATGCTCTGTGAATTCCATATTCTTGAATTGTAGTTATACAATGAATTGTGGGGATTATTCATGTTGGTGAGGTTTTAGTTGGGTTATAAACAAGAAATTGTTTGCTTAACATATAGATATGATTGTATGCTAGATTAAGTCCGCAAGAAGAGAAATTTGTTTTTACAAAGAATATATGTATGAAAATAGTTTGAATATAGGTATAAATGTATATATATGATTGTGAACTAATGGTGAAATTGAACTATGATTATGTTAATGTTAATTAGCTTGTTAAAATTTTGATTATAATAGGAATTACAATAATGTAGTTGAAAGGAATCAATTTGATGTATGATAGGAATTATAGTGTTAAACTTTGTCAAACAACGCCAATAAAGGAATTTGGTTTTGAAAAAAAAAACATTTGGCTTTCAAGGATATAAGTTTTCTAAAAAAATTTATTGTTTAGTTTGGGTACATATATGCTTGGTAATATTTACGTGTGCTTTACATGGATTACACATGTTACAATGAGGACTTTTACCACATCATTTGTAACATTACGATCATGATTATACCGATTAATCTCTAGTCATAATCATACCAAGTCCATCTATACACTACAGGCCACAGATGACTTTCAATATAATATAAACACGAGGATGATGACAATGATATAAGAATTCAATAAAACAAGTTCAAGAATTAATTTATCCAGGAACTAATAATGTCCAAATTGTCAACATGATACTTCTTTGTGGAGTAAAATTCAAGAATGATCAGAAGAATATTTCCATGAAAAGATACTGGATGAAGCGCAATTATCAAGGATATTCCACTAATTTCATGGAGTATAGAAGTCAAAGCTTTAACCAACTGAGTATAACAGAATATATGAAACTGCAAATGAATTTTCGCCCGCCATGCGGTAATCCACGTAGACAGATCATTTCCACAATTTAATAAGAAATGAATAGGAAGTGTCATTCACCATGCATGTGGTAATCCACATAGACAAGTTATTCCAACAGAATAATAAAGAATGGAATAACAAAAGAATTCACCATGCATGCGATAGACTGCACAGACAGGTTATTCCAACAAAATAATAAATAATGGAACCAGGTCATGCGTAACACAGACAGGATATCCTAACAGAAAAATAAAGAATGAAATAACAAAAGACTTCACGGGCATGCGATAGACCGCATGAATGTTATTCCAATGAATATTAAAAAAATGGAACTGAGTCATGCGTAATACGCACAGACATGATATTCCAACAGAATAATAAATAATGGAGTAACAGAAGAATTTCACAATGTATGCGGTACTTTGCATATACAGGTTATTCCAACATAATAATAAAGAATGGAATAACAGAAGAATTTCACCATATATGCGGTACTTCGCATAGTAAGGTTATTCCAACATAATAATAAAGAATGGAATAACAGAAGAATTTTACCATGTATGCGGTACTTCGCATAGACAAGTTATTCCAACATAATAATAAAGAATGGAATAACAGAAGAATTTCACCAAGTATAGGGTAGCCTGCGTAAACAGGTTATTCCAACAGAATAATAAAGAATGGAATAACAGATGTTCTTTTCATGAATACGAAAGAAATAATACCCCTTACCCTAGAAAAAAAACTGGATATAGGAGTAGTGAAGTAGCATAATACTTTTCTTCTTTCTCTCTATAGTTTATCTCTCTAGAGTTTCAGTGAATTCGTAAGAATAATGAAGGAATGAGCTTCTATTTATAGGAGAATGGACTAAATAGTAACTAATTCATGAACGGTCCAGATTGATTTACTTTTAAACGGATAGTCCATATTGATTTACTATGCAGTATTAATAAAATATTCTAATAAAACAAAATCTTTTAAATAAAATATAATATATTCTATTTATAGTCTAATAAAACAAATAACTTTATAAAAGTATTTTATTTTATATAAAAAGATTTTACTATGCAAGCACTATACATAATAAAATATAATATATTCTATTATTGTCTAATAAAACAAATAACTTTATAAAAGTATTTTGTTTTATATAAAAGATTTTACTATGCAAACACTATGCATAATAAAATATAATATATTATAGTTATTGTCTAATAACACAAATAACTTTATAAAAGTATTCTATTTTATATAAAAAGATTTTACTATGCAAAAACACTATGCATAATAGAATATAATATATTATATTTATAGTCTAATAAAATAAATAACTTTATAAAAGTATTCTATTTTATATAAAAAGCTTTTTTGTTTTATTACATTAATAATAATAAAAAAAAATTTTTATATATATAATATATATATATATATATAAAACTTCCGTGACTTCATAAAATGACACCTCAATATATTTAACAATATTTATCATCATTATTATAATTCACATTATTAATCGACTTGTGTCATTCCCAGAAAGAGGGGCTTTCCAATAAGGATTTCTCCCTATTAGTAGCAGCAGGACCAAACCTCTCCTCGCGTAACTTCTAGACATCATTAATATTACAAATAATAATATTAATAACTCAGTCATCTCAATTATTGATTTAAGAATATATAAAATATCGACAATAATTTAATCAACTAACGTGAGATACTATGCAACAATTACTGAAGCAATAATTGAACAAAACTGAGTGACTTCTCACGTAAGTATCGATAATCAATACCGTGTTCTACTATGCAACCACGCACATTACTGTACTTTTACTACCGAGTTGTTCAATAGTTTTAACGGTAAAACTTTCGTCGTTATTTTCATAAAAATATTTTTGTCATTTTCTCAATCCGATAATAATTCCGTTGTGGGGTCCACCAATGATTGTGCCGTCGTACAGATATTTCCTGACAAAAAGAATATTTCCCGACCAAACAAATATAATACAACAACTTGTTTACTTTGCAAAATTTATGAATACTACCCACAACTATAACATTATCTCAAATCCACACCATAATATATAAAAAAATATTTCAAGAAAATTAAATCTTTATTCGTAAAATTTGGGATTTTACATTTGGTGTTAGAAATTAAGACACAGTAGCTTGGTTTTGTTTTTGGTTTTGGGTTTTCTGTAATTGAGCCCCAAATACCAAATTTCACATGAGCCAAATTTTGCATGACCAAAGATCAAATTTGCTACTCAACGCCAAAAATAGGCCTGAACTTCACACCCCAACGCTGAAGTTCGCGCCCAAATAATTGAATTTTGTGCCCAGTGCCAGCCTCGTGCCCCATCTTTGAAATTGTAGCCCAGGGTGAGACGCTTTGACCTCCTGTAGTAAAACAACTAAAACATTTTCATACGAACTCCGATTGAGGTGATTCAAGATAATTCAGAACGAGGACGAATAGACCTATAACTTTTATGCTTTAAGGTTTTCAATTTGAAATTGTTATGAAGGGTCAAAATGGCCATTTTTAGGACTATTGTGTATTTGGAGCCAATCGGGGGGCGTCGGGATGCGCGAATGCAAGTGCAACCCTTTGTGTGTTAGTATAACTTAATGATAACTTATTGGACATATAATAGGATGTTGTATCAAGTTGTTAATGTGTATGTGGTGCAATGACATGATCACTTAAGTAGTTGTAATAAATCTAAAAAGTAATGTTCATGAAAAGATGTGATGTTGTTTAAACTTAAACTTAGTTTGTAGCTATACTAAAAGTAAGAAAGCAACTCATGAAGGTAATGTCAGTGTAACAAATGTGTATTGTCAATACCTATTGTGACGCCCCCAAAACAGGTATATATCACCCATCTTGAGTCGTCAAATACATGGTACAAAATTCAAATACAACTTAATTATACAACAGTCGTGTAAAATACGACAAAACATAATCTAAGAGTTTTAATAAGAATATTGTCATCTAGACAATATCCACACTCAATGGAGTCCTCATTACATTTATTGTCACACTATTTAGCAGAATAGTGAGGACTATTAATGCTATCATCTGGACCGTCACTTCATTCCCCGACTAGTCCTGGCTACGTTCTCATTTCTTGAAGAGAATAGTGAAGGAAAGGGTGAGCTCAACTAGCCCAGTAAGAAATATTATGAATAAGATAATGCAGGATAAATTATCATTAGTCTTCAAAATGTTAAACTGATAAAATACAATAGACATCAAGTTTAACTGCAGCGGAATAAGCAATCCATTAGACGAGTCAAGTAGAGCATAAAATCTACTACCTTCTATGATTCAAAAAAATATTTTCATTAATTTTTATCGCTGAGACTCACCTTAATAAATAAACCACATCATCGAATCATCCCTGCACCACGACCAAGGATATTCATTAAATCATCAATGGTCATGAATATACTTAATAATCCCTAGTCATAATCATACCAAAAACTATCCATCAATGTACTACAGGCCACTGAGGACTTTTACCACATCATTTGTCACATTACGGTCATGATTATACCGAATAATCCCTGGTCATAATCATACCAAGTCCATCTATGCACGTAAGCCGAAGATGACTTTCAACATAATATAAACATGAGGATGATGACAATTACATAATAATTCAATAAAACAAGTTCAAGAATTAATTTTAAAGATTTATCAGTTAATTTATCCTGAACTCAATAACGTCCAAATTGTCAACATGATACTTCTTTGTGGAGTAAAATTCAAGAATAATATTCATGCACCAAAAATAATTTGGACAGAAAAGAATCAATTTTTTGTCGTGAATAGTACCTCGTGAATAGTACTTCGGGAATAGTACCTCGTGAATAGTACACCGACATGAAAAGTACTCCAAATACCCGAGGGAATAATATTTTGGTGAATAGTAATTTTGGTGAATAGTAACCCGTGAATAGTAACTCTTGAATAGTATTCTGGCATAAAAAGTGCCCCGAATACCAGAGTGAATAATACTAGAGTGAATAGTAACCTGGTGAATAGTAACCCATGAATAGTAACTTCTAACAGAAAATACTAAAGAAAATGATATTTCATGACGAGTACAAAAGAAATAATATCTCATATGAGTATAATAGAATATACGAAATTGCAAATGGATTTCATCCGCCATGCGATAATCCACGTAAATAGATCATTTCCACAATTTAATAAAGAATGAATACGAAAGGTCATTCACCATGCATGTGGTAATCCACATAGATAGGTTATCCCAACAGAATAATAAAGAATGGAATAACAGAAGGATTCACCATGTAAAAAGCGATAGATCGCATAGATAGGTTATTCCCAATGAATAATAAATAATGGAACCAGTCACGCGTAAACTCACGTACGGGATATTCGACGAATAATAAATAATGGAACCCGGTCCCAAGCATAAATGCACGAGACAAAGATATTCGGCGAATAATAAATAATGGAACCGTGTTTAAGGCGTAAATGCACGCAGACGTGATATTCCGCCGAATAATAAAGAACGAAATAATAGAAAATTTTCACCATGTATGCGGTACTTTGCATATACAGATTATTTCAACATAATAATAAAGAATGGAATAACAGAAAAAATTCACTATGCATGCGGTACTTCGCATATACAGGTTATTCCAACAGAATAATAAGGAATAGAATAACAATAGCTCTCTTCATGAATACGAAATAAATAATACACCTTACGAGTACAACAAATAATATCCCTTACCTCAAAAGAAGACTGGATACTGGAATAGTGACGTAGCAGGCTTCTCTTCTTCTTTCTCTCTATAGATTTTCTCTCTATAATTTCTCTCTATAATAATTGCTCTATAGCTTTAGTGAATTGGTGAGAAATGAAGGAAGAATGAGCTTCTATTTATAGAAAAATATAGTTTCGATAATTCCACGTTTTCGGTCTCGAAAAATTACAGTTCAATACCTCCAACTTTTCTTTCATTTTTAATTTAGTCCTGCAAGTATTATCAAACTTGCACCACCTCCCCTAATAATAAATCATGTGAATCAATAGTTCAATCATGTGATTCAATAGTTATAATCATGTGAAAATATGAATTACGGTATAGTACCTCCATCTATACCTCCATATTTAACTTAGTCATGCAAGTATTATCAATCTTGCACCAACTCCCCTAATACTATAAGAATGTGATTCAATAATACACACATGTGAACAAATAGTTATATAAACATGTGAATTAGTAGCAATTAATTTCTCATTTATCCGATTAATTACCCGATTTATCAATATAACCCCCAGACATCAATTATCATCGGAATAAATGTCGATTTCCACGAACACTAATAATCCCAACATAATAGAACTATCAAATTCATCTTTAATCAACACGAACTTATTCATTATTAATATTATAACTCACAATATTTAACAACCAGGTCATTCCTAGGAAAGATGGGGCTTTCCGATAAGGATTTCTCCTTATTGGTAGCCTTGATTAGGTGACCAAACCTCTCCTCGATGTAACTTCTAGACATTGTAAATATTGTAATTTAATAATATGAATAACTTTGTCTTCTCAATTATTGATTTAATAATATATCATATTATGCAGATGATACTGTGACAGTAATCGAATCAATAATATGAGAGATATGATGCAACAATTACTATAACAATAATTGATTATAACTGAGTGACTTTTCACGTAAGCATCAATAATCAATACCGTGTGGTACTATGCAACCACACGTATTATTGTACTTTTACTACCGGGTAGTTCAACAGTTTTAACGGAAACACTTCCGTCGTTATTTTATAAAATGATAATTCTGTCGTTTTCTTACTACGACAATGAATGTGCCATCGTACGGATATTCCCCGACAAAAAGAATATTCTCCGACCAAATGAATATTTTATAACAACTTGCATACTTTGCAAAATTTATAAATACTACCCACAACTATAACATTATATCAAATCCATACCATAATATTCAAAAAAAAATACTTCGAGATACTTAAATCTTTATTCATAAAATCTGGGGTCTCACACCTATGGTATATGTAGGACTTGTGGTGAACGTGAGTAGTGATTGTTTAACATACGCACGAGGCACGTTCTCTAACTTTACTTTTATAATTGTGCAAGTATCTAAACTATCTTTGAGCAAGTTTATTCTTATTATTGAGAAAGTTCTTGTATCTAGTTTGTTTATGATTTCTAAATCTAGATCTTATTCTGATATTGAACAAGTTATTCTTGTCTTTAATGTGTTATCTAGCATGTAAGTTTACATACTCTAATATACTCATGTTGAACAAGTTATATCGTTTAAAGTACTATTTGTTATGCATGCTTAGTACTTAGTTCCAAATAACCTTGGCTTAATATTGTTCAAGCAAGGAATATTATAATTATTCGATGTTTATGCTGTTAGTTTATTCCTAAAGCATGATCTTAATTTTGAATGTCGATTTAGTTATGATTATTCCATAGCATGATGTTATAAATATTGTATTCAACTAATCCTTAGTTGATGATCGTTGAATTCTAAATTACCCTTGAAATGTATCCAAACCAAAGTTACTTTGGTGCGGACTTGTATTCTAAATACTGAGATGAACAACCCTATTATTAGGGGTAATTTACGCTTTGCATTGAAATGTTTGTGCACAATACATTGTACGAAGGGCTGATCCCCTTAAGTACGAGGAGTCCTTATAGTCTTATGACTGTTAAAGTTGGAGTTGAAAGATTACTCACAACTGTGGACATAGTTCGTGGTCTTATGACCCTCAGATATTTATATTCCATATTTTGATTCCAGTCTTCGGTTATCATTGATAGAGTACTATTCAGTTTTGATGAGCCTATTTATTGGCAACTATTATATTCTTTTTGACTCATTGCTATATCTAGTGTGCATTTGTTTTGCTCACTCTTCCATATTTATACACTCATTGCAGCTAAAGTTGAGAAGGTAGATGAGCCTTCAACTAGCAAAGGAAAAGGAAAAATGTACAAGTGATGCACACTTGTAATTTTATTTATTGTGATGGTCATAGACTTTTAAATAATGATGTGATGTACTAATTTTATTTCCGCACTTGAATGATGTTTAAGGTTAGACAACCTGGGAAGATTTTTATTTAATAATGTAACCCTATTTAAAGGGAGGATGTATGGTTAAATGTTATTTTATTTGGGTAGATATATATGAGTGATTGGATAATGAACACCAAATCTTATGGGAATGAAGTACCTAGACTTGGGGGTGTCACATGTACTAAGACCGTAAGTCCGACATTTCTTACGAGCACTTCTAGATGATCAGCCTATAGTACTCTATGTTGATCAACACTCATCCATTAAACGTATTTACGTTTAAGTTTTGGCAACCTCGCGTGCCTATCGAATAATTGATGTAAAATACATTTGTTTATTCAGACTCAGGCTTACCTTGAATTCGTACCAAACAATTGGCGTAGGATAGCGTTATCAATTCTATATTGAAAGAATTATAAATAAATAAATCAATCAATCTTTCAAGATTAGTCTAGCCGAGTTAAAACTGGCATCGACTCTTTCTTTAAAACCATTCATGCTTCTCATAACATGAATCACTGAAAACCTGGCTAACATGAAGGATAAACAAGCAAAAGAAAACTTGCCTTCAGTGCCTGCTACAATAAAATCACTTTTCCTTTGAGTTTTACAGTCTCTACAACACATAACCACATAATATACCACATTAGGTCATGAATGAACATGCATGGTTCCTAATGAATCTTACCCTTCTTCTCAATTTAATCATGTATTAGATTTGTTATTATTGGTTCTGGCTTGCCGTTACTAACTGAGACTCGATCGTCATTGGTTAAGTACACTTATTGTATATCGTTCACATTCACATTCAATTGCCTTACCTCCAACCTTTAGTGTTATACTTGAGGTTTATAAAATCTTTACTAATGTTACATTAAGTTAGTTAAGGATTTAATTCACTCTCCATTCAATTCTCCTTTACTTTACATTCAAAATCTTTCTTCTCTGTTTACCTCCTAGTGCTGGCGATGCGGCTTTCCTTCTCTATCTCTATGCGTGCATGCAGACAAGTCAAGAGTGGTCGAAACTTTACCTGCACCTGCGGCACCATGCTCGATTCATTTGGTGTATTGCAAAGGCAAAACATAAGTAACTCCTAGACACTTTGGCGCTGTGTATACCACTCGGTCAGTGTTTTATGCAGCGTTGTGCAGCGCCAGACTCACTACTGATAATTTTGACAGTTTTATTACACAAATGAATTTCCCGGACTCATAACTTCTTCTTTATAATTCCGAATTGGCTCGTTCAAAAGCCATTAGCTCACAAATTACATACTCAACATGTTCATGTTAGAATTTTTTATTTTCGAATCCATTAACTTAAAATTCACTTATTAGTTCATTTTAACAAAACCGATAAACCTTCGTGAACGTTCAACGCTCGTTTCTTCGTTCTAAGTCAAAATTCGATCATTTTCGAGTCAGTAAATCTATAATGCCAAATGAGACTATACACCATCGAAAACCAACATTTCTGAGTTCAACGTTAAAATTTGACTTCCATTCCGAGAATTCCACGAATTCGACGATTATCGTCTAATCGTGTGAATTCCGGCATTACTTCGTTACTTATGATTTGTTCATCGCTTCAAATGGATTCTATCCATCATATTAACATCTTAACATACCTATTACATTAACTTAATTACATGATAAGTTATTACTTGTTCTTCATGAGTATATAACTTATACAAGTATAAACTACTTATGATTTCACTTTACATGACTTATCATAGTTTAAGTCTTCTAACAATCATCCTCACATCTTCTAGTCATACAAATTTCATCCATGTAAATATATTACAATTCCTTACAAGTTCTTCCTTAGTTCATAACTTATATATGAACGAAGTGCTTATTCACGGCTTATTAAGTCTTAAGTCCTTTAATTAATCATTCCTACCTCTTCTTAGCATACATGTTCTACCACTACCCACTTCTCCATCAATTGAAGAGAAAAAGAATCATGGTTTAGGTTCTTACCCTTGAAGATCAATTGATTAAGCTTTAATCTTCTTCTTGCTTCTTGAATTAACAAAGGATAACTTTTCCTAGCTTTTGTAGCTTTTTCTCTCTAACCAATAAGCACTTATACTGTTGGATGAAGTTTAACAACCAACAAATGAGCTAAGACATCTTCTATTTATAAAAAATCCTAAATGAGGGCTTAATGGTCAATAAGCCATCCACCTCCTTACTATTCTTAGCTTAACCATTAAGTTTACTTGGTCACCACATATACTTGGTAATTACTCAACTTATAATTTTCCTGCTCATCACACATAAGCACTTTGCTTGCTCATCACATATAAGCACTTTAGTTGATCATCACACATAAGCACTTTACTTGTTCATCACATTATGTGCTTGCTTACCACTTAACTTATCCTTTACTTAGCCCTTAAGTTTACTTACTTATCACTTTGGATCACCCATGGGTTTCCCCATGTGTTTTAATTATCCAATAACCCATAGGTTCTTTTTTTGGGCTTTATATTCAATTAGCTTAATTAACTTAACTTATACTTTGGGCTTGCATTTAATTCACATTGGACCTTAACCTTTAATTCCAATTGGACTTAACCATTCCTATAGTTGGGCTTGTACAATTCCTAACAAATCATACAACTTCAATACATTTGGCTTAAAGCTTTATAACGTATAATCTATGTATTATTCTCGTATTCTAACTCGTATACTTATTCGTATATGACATACCATAATTCATACATACTCATATAATACCTCGTATCATACTCGTATTCATTACCTCGTACAATACCTACGTATTATACGATCCTCGCTTTAAATCATTATACATATTTAAATTCCTTTTCGAAAATCACTTTCCCTAACCGTTACATTTTAAGTCCGCAAGAGAAAAACTTTGTTTGCCATAACTGAAATATAATTAGATACTCCATCTCGTCTTAGAATTCTATCATTACGCGTTTCTCGAAAGTTCATTGATAATTTCCGAGCAGAAATCAGTAAATAGTGTTTTTACGAAAATTTCTCGAAAAACTTTTATTTTCGTCTTGGAAATCCAAACACTTTAATTCTATCACGTAGCCAAAATCCTAACCACTTTCTCACATTCTAGGTCATAGAATGACCTTCACATAGCTTACTCACATAAATAATCAATTAAATTCATTTAATCCACATAATCAAATAAAAATTTAATTCTCATAAAAATCTGATTTTCTCGGGGCGTTACACTCTTCCCCCTTTATAAGGATTTTGTCCCCAGAATCTCGTTACAACACAAAGAAATGAGGAAAAATTTTCTTCATTTTAATCTCGAGTTCCCACTTTGCTTCTTCAGCATTGTGGTCCCTCCATTTCACCTTCACAAAAGGTATTATCTTATTTCACATTACTTGTCCCTTCCTATCAATAATCCTAGTTGGAAGTTAAGCATTTACTAACACATTACGCTATCTCTCTTCTATATTTGGCCAACAAAAGTTCCGTCGAAGGTCTTAATACATCCTAGTACTACCTGGATGTATTGAGCACCTCGAACTATGACTTTACTCACTATTTTTCTTTTAGCTTTTAGAATTATTTAGAACTCAAACTCCACCTTCAAAACGAGATGATACTTGATTTTCTCTTTCTTTTCCATCCTCTTTTTCATTCTCTTGCACTCTTCGTTACCTAGTTGTACTTCCTTAACTCGTTCCATTTTCGTGGATTGAGTCTACATTATGAATATCATTTCTACCGCTCCATTTCGTAATTTAACTTCTAACTCCGTTCTTGCCATCTCCGTTATTAACTCATTCTGAGTCGTTAACATCAATAGCTTTTCCCCTACCTTTCCTACTATGTTTACCTTCCCGATATGATATAAGATATCATAGTCGTGATACTTTATCAATTATGACCACCTTCTCTACCTCATATTCAACTCCTTTCGTGTGAAGATATACTTCAGACTCTTATAGTCCGTGTATATCTCACACTTCTCCTCGTATAAATACTATCTTCAGATTTTTAATTCAAAAACTACAACTGCCAATTCTAGATCATAAATAGGATAAACCTTCTCATAATCCTTTAACTGGCGTGATGCATACACAATGACCTTCCCATGCTACATGAGCACGCAACCTCGTCCTCTATACGAAGCATCGCTATAAATTACAAATTTCTCCGTATCATCTTGTAAAGATAATATAGACACCTCATTTAGCCTTCCTTTTAGTTTCTGAAAACTCTTTTTCTCACTTCTTATTTTCAACATACTTATTAATAACAAATCTGTATATCTTTTAAGCTAAAATTCACACTTAGTGAATTCCGTATCCAACTTCTCCCTCCGTAGTGTTTCCCACACTATCTTCAAATGTTTAGAGTGATCTTTTGATGTCTTTAAATAGACTAGAATATCACCAATGATCATTCTGACAAACTCGTCCAAATATCATTTGAACACTCTATGACGCTAATGGTACTTTCTACCATAGCACCTCATAAGAGTACCCATCAGCTTATCACCGACTTACTCGGGGTCCCCTATGGAAGGTCTAACTTCAGTACATTAGTCAACCCAAATGACATTACCAGAAACTCGTAATAACCATAACGAGTTCTGAACGTCGTCTTAGGTACATCCTCCTTCTTCCTTACTTTTAATCGACAATACCCCGTACACAAATCTATCTTAGAAAAAATACTTTGCCCCTTTTAACTGATCAAATAGATCATCGATCCTGGGAAATGGGTATTTACTCTCAACTGCTACTTACTCCACTCACGATAATTGATATGCAAACGTAACAACTCATGCTCTTTCTTAGCATCATCCTAACTTGCGTCATGGTTAGACAACAAAAACGTCCCGGTGATTTATTACCGTAAAATACTACCTTGGGTTTTCTTAAAAACCAAAGATTCATACTTTTCTTATGACAATCAAATAAAATTCTATGGTTAATTAACCCATTAATACCGAGAATTACATCAAATTCTCTCAACTTTATCGGTACTTAATCTACCAATACTTTATTACCTCTATTATCCATGAAATAATTCCCATGAATATATTTGACGAGAGTTATGTCCTCATTCTCTACGTTAACGTTTAAAGGTATTTATAATCCTTTCAGGAATGAACTTAATCATTTAGCACATTCACATGCTATAACAGAACAAGTAGCACTCCAATCAAACCGCACATAAAAATTCATTGTACTGACTGAAATGATACATGTTACTATATCCGTTGATGCAACCGCATCTTGGACCGTCATATTAAAAGTACGGGCCATAGGTCTACCCGACAATGGTGGTCTAGTAATAGCTAACTTACCACTACTAACACCCTTACTCTCCTCCGACCCCTTCTTTGGGCAATTTCTTGCCATGTGGTCCAACGACCCACATACAAAATAGCCATGGTTTTTCTTAGGATTAGGACAATTGGGTGATATATGACCCTTCTATCCACAGTTATAACAAACTGACTTTCCCTTCAGACAGACTCCTAGATGAGTCTTTCCACATGTCTTACATGCTTCGATCCTACATTTAGGATCCCCTTGTCCCACTCCAGAATTCTCGGAGTTAAAATTCTTTTTCTTTGGCATACTGCCACTACCACTGGCATTCTCTGCCTTAGTTCCTCCCTCTCCCTTGCTCTTATTCTTTATTTCTTTGTGGTATTGGGTCAATGCCTCACTACCACCCTCTACTATAATTGCTTTCTTTAGAATGGTCCCATAGGAAACACTCTAAAAAATAGAAATTCTACTATAGAGCTAGGGTTTCAGGCCCTACTCAAACCTACGAGCCTTCCTCTCCTCAGTATCCACTTTGTGTGGAGCAAACCTTGCCAATTCATTGAATTTGGCTGCGTACTAGGGAACCGTCATGTCCCTTTGCTTAAGTTCTAAGAGCTTAATCTCCATCCTCCCTTGCATGCTTGTAGGGAAATAGTTCTCGAAGAATACCTTCTTGAACTGTTCCCACGTAACTGCATCAGTTCTAGCCCCACCCTAATGAGCCTCCCACCAAAAGTTAGCTTCCCTTTTCATCATGTAAGTCGCAAAAGAAATCTTTTGCGCCTCAGCTACGTTTGTAATAACAAATGCCTTCTCTATTTCCTTTACCCATGTCTGGGCCTCAATTGGGGTCCGTCGTTCCTTTGAACTCCGGCAAACCTACGCTTTTAAACTTTTTAAAGGTAGTCGTTCTGGCTACCCTAGGTCCCGCGGGTGCTCTACCCCCGGTTTGGTTAAATGCAGCCGTTAATAAATTAACGAACTCTTGCATAGGGTTTTTTTGACCCCTTTGATTATCATTATGTGATTCCGCCTCCTGATTACGTTGTCTTCTCCGTTGCTGAATTTTCTGATTAAAAAAATAAAATTTCATTATTATCTATTTACTTACTTAGTTATTATTCGCCAAACAACAACTCATACCATAACAAAGCACATTAAATGAAAAATTCATTATATTCATATGCTTCCTCATAGTTTACAACTATTTACAATTTGCCTCCATAGCCAAAAGCTATTACATTTCTATCCCGCAATTGAACTTAACAAAAGTTGGGATTTACAAAAAGACTACCCTTTTATACAAAAGATAGTTTTACGTCACTACACATATATTTATAACCCTAAACTTCTAATAATGTATAACATCGTCCTCATGTTTCTCATTCGCAAGAATCAACACAATATCCAGAATAATAGTATGTCGAGTTTGTCCCGACTCAATGGAATAATAAGCAATTTTCAGCTTGAAATCCTTATGAGCACTCTCATGGATGTAAGACATCCGTGCTATCTTCTGGTCTCTTTCAACCTGTTTCATACGAAGCTCATCAACCTCTTCCTTATAGTCCCTAGCCTTATTTGTCAGAAGCACCTTTTCATCGTGCTCTGACTCAAAATCTTCTTCTGCAGACTCCTTTGCTTCATGGAGATAACTAATCTCTTCATTCGATTCTCGCACAAACCGCATTTCGCCAGTACATTTCACAAGCAATCGCCATATACAATGCTCTCATTTCATCAGGAGGTGTTGACTCTTATACAGGTACCACCGCATTAACCGATGTTACCTCCATTTCTTCCTCCACATCAATCATCATATTTAGGTATGATACTATATCTATTTCTCCCTCAAAATATTTCTCCTTAGAAAAGTACTCCTCTTGCTCCGATTCTTCTAGAATCACTAATGGTACCTCCATCACTAGCATAGGTACAGGCTCTACTCTGTTCACAAGCTCTTCGCTCACCACGTGTATATCTCTATACATCAAGCTATTGATTGACATCTACAATAACACATAACGTGTTGATTAGTACATAATACGCAATAGTATAAGCACAAATCACATTTAATTTATTTAGGATTAATTTTCATCTTTTAAATCTTTCGGTACTGAGTTTCCTCAATACCTTATTAACTCATTCGACTTAAATAAATCTCGAGTTTTACTTCCTTCAAACTTTTCCTTCCCTAACGAGGTTATTAGCCTAAGGTTTTCCCCCCTTAATTTTTATAACCTAATGCTTTGATATCAACCTGTGACGCCCCCAAATCCGGGTATCTTCCAACGCGACAGATGGTGCTACACGGTACTCATAAATGTACATTCATTCTATTGAAACAACATTACAATATGTGTATCAACGACATTCTTATTACATTAATAATATTACATCCTATTCCCAGGTTCTGAAACCATTACATTCTGAGTTTGTGGTAATATAATTCATACAAAAATACTAGCCTATTACAGAATAAACAGTCATTCATCTTCGCCTTACCTTTATCTCTACTGAAACCTCGGTTCGCTCGACCTTATCTGCAATCATATGATTCAAGCAAGAAGTGAGCATAACTAGCTCAACAAGTCTAACAATATATTATATAGATACCACTTCGAGAATCATATGATTATTCTTCAGTAACTAAACAATAGTTATGAAGTACTATAAAACATTGAATAACACTTCTCATCTCATAAAAAATTCTGAACTACATAAAATAGCTTGGAAATTCTGAGTAGGTCAATAAACCATGAACATTCTCTTTAGCTTTTATTCATGAAAAGGACAACTCGGTACTAATTCTTATGAACACTTCTAGGTGATCAACCTATAGTACTCTATGTTGATCAACCCTCATCCGTTAAACGTATTTACGTTTAAGTTTTGGCAACCTCGCGTGCCCATCGAATAATCGATGTAAAATACATTTGTTTATTCATACTTAGGCTTACCTTGAATCCATACCAAACAATTGGCGTAGGATAGCGTTATCAATTCTATATTGAAAGACTTGTAAATAAATAAATCAATCAATCTTTCAAGATTAGTCTAGCCGAGTTAAAACTGGCATCGACTCTTTCTTTAAAACCATTCATGCATCTCATAACATGAATCACTGAAAACCTGGCTAACACGAAGGTTAGACAAGCGAAAGAAAACTTGCCTTCAACGTCTGCTACAGTAAAATTACTTTTCCTTTGAGTCTTTACAGTCTCTACAACACATAACCACATAATATACCACATTAGGTCATGAATGAACATACATGGTTCCTAATGAATCTTACCCTTCTTCTCAATCTAATCATGTATTAGATTTGTTATTATTGGTTCCAGCTTGTCGTTATAATTTAAATCGTTTTTACCAACTTCTTTCTCTTTTATGACTTAACTGAAATTATTTCATTAATACAACTCGTTTCGAGTTAATCATCCTTCCTTACGGCTTACTAACTTTCTTACGTTACTAACCGAGACTCGATCGTCATTGGTTAAGCACACTTATTGCATACCATTCACATTCACATTCAATTGCATTACCTCCAACCTTTAGTGTTATACTTGAGGTTTATAACATCTTTACTGATGTTACATTAAGTTAGTTAAGGATTTAATTCACTCTCCATTCACTTCTCCTTTACTTTACATTCAAAATCTTTCTTCTCTGTCTACCTACTAGTGCTGGCAATGCGGTGCCAACTTTCTTCTATGTCTATGTATGCATGCCAGTAAGTCAAGATGGATCGAAACCCGCCTTACGCCATGCAAGGCCATGCTCATTCATTCGATCAGCATTGCGGCAACTTCAACTTGATAGCTCTGGATGGTTTGGCATCGGTGCACCACTCGATGTGCTTTATCCGCGCATGCGGCGCCAGCACCTCGATGCCGAATAAGTTTGACAGTTTTATTACACAAACGAATTTCTCAGACTCATAACTTCTTCGTTATAAGTCCGAATTGGCTCGTTCAAAAGCCATTAGCTCACAAATTACATACTATATATGTTCATGTAAGAATTTTCTATTTTCGAATTCGTTAACTTAAAATTCACTTATTAGTTCATTTTAACAAAATCGATAAACGTTCGTGAACGTTCAACACTCGTTTCTTCGTTCTAAGTTGGAATTCGGTCATTTTCGAGTCCGCAACTCTATAATGCCAAATGAGACTATACTCCATCGAAAACTAACGTTTCTGAGCTCAACGTCAAAATTTGACTTCCATTACGAGAATTTCACGAATTCGACGATTATCGTCTAATCGTGAGAATTCCAGTATTACTATGTTACTTATGATTTGTTCATCGATTTAAATGGATTCTATCCATCATATTAACATTTTAACATACCTATTACATTAACTGATTTACATGATAAGTTATTACTTGTTCTTCATGAGTATATAATTTATACAAGTATAAACTACTTATGATTTCACTTTACATGACTTATCATAGTTTAAGTCTTCTAACCATCATCCCCACATCTTCTAGTCATACAAATTTCATCCATGTAAATATATTACAATTCCTTACAAGTTCTTCCATAGTTCATAACGTATATATGAATGAAGTGCTTATTCACAGCTTATTAAGACTTAAGTCCTTTAATTAATCATTCCTACCTCTTCTTAGCATACATGTTCTACCACTACTCACTTCTCCGTCAATTGAAGAGAAAGAGAATCATGGTTTAGGTTATTATCCTTGAAGATCACTTGATTAAGCTTTAATCTTCTTCTTGCTTCTTGAATTAACAAAGGCTAACTTTTTCTAGCTTTTGTAGCTTTTTCTCTCTAACCAATAAGCACTTATCATGTTGGATGAAGTTTAACAACCAACAAATGAGCTAAGACATCTTCTATTTATAGAAAATCCTAAATGAGGGCTTAATGGTTAATAAGCCATCTACCTCCTTACTATTCCTAGCTTAACCATCAAGTTTACTTGGTCACCCCATATACTCATCACATATAAGCACTTTACTTGCTCATCACACATAAGCACTTTACTTGCTCATAACATTATTTGCATGCTTACCACTTAACTTATCCTTTACTTAGCCCATAAGTTTACTTGCTTATCACTTTGGATCATCCATGGGTTGCCCCATGGGTTTTAATTATCCAATAACCCATAGGTTCTTTTTTGGGCTTTATATTCAATTGGCTTAATTAACTTAACTTATACTTTGGGCTTGTATGTAATTCACATTGGACCTTAACCTTTAATTCCTATTGGACTTAACCATTCCTCTACTTGGGCTTGTATAATTCCTAACAAATCCTACACCTATAATATATTTGGCTTAAAGCCTTATAACGTATAATCTATGTATTATTCTCGTATTCTAACTCGTATACTTATTCATATAGGACATACCATCATTCATAAATACTCATATAATACCTCATATCATACTCATATTCATTACCTCGTACAATACCTACGTATTATATGATCATCGCTTTAAATCATTATACACATTTAAATTCCTTCTCGGAAATCACTTTCCCTAACCGTTAGGTTTTAAGTCCACAAGCAAAAAATTGTGTTTGCTATAACTGAAATATTATTGGATATTCCATCTCGTCTTAGAATTATATCATTATGCGTTTCTCTGAAGTTCAAAAATAATTCCCGAGCAGAAATTAATGAATAGTATTTTTACGAAAATTTCTCGAAAAACTTTTATTTTCTTCTTGGAAATTCAAACACTTTAATTCTATCACGTAGCCAAAATCCTAACCACTTTCACACATTCTAGGTCATAGAACGACCTTCACATAGCTTACTCACATAAATAATCAATTAAATTCATTTAATCTACATAATCAAATAAAAATTTAATTCTCATAAAAATCTGATTTTCTCGGGGCATTACATGTACCTCTTCATACGTTAAATCTTCCGCTATCTCGTCCGGTTCGAATTCAATAATATGATTCGGGTCTTCCACATATTTGTGTAACATGGATATGTGAAAAACGTTATTAACACGAGACATACTCTTCGGTAACGCGAGTCTATAGGCCACAGTTCCTACTCGGTCAAGAATTTCAAATGGGCCAATGAATCGAGGATTGAGCTTTCCTCTTTTTTCAAATCTTGTAACTCCTTTCCATGGAGCAACACGTAACAACACATGTTCTCCAACATTGAATTCCACGTCCTTCTGATGAAGATCAGCATAACTCTTTTGACGATCTTGTGAGGTTTTTATACGTTGCCGGATCATTTGAATCTTTTCCTTAGTCATGCGTACCAATTTCGATCCGAACAACATTGCTTCACCCACCTCATCCCAGCATACTAGAGAACGACACTTTCTTCCATACAACGCCTCAAATGGAGCCATGCCAATACTTGCTTGATAATTGTTGTTGTAGGAGAATTCCACCAATGGCAAGAACTTGTCCCAACTTCTTTTGAAGTCAAGGACATAGAGTCTTAATAGATCCTCCAAAGTTTGAATTGTCCTCTCTGACTGCCCATCCGTCCGAGGATGATATGCTGAACTGAATCGCAAATCCATGCCGATAGCTTTTTGCAAACTAACCCAAAACCGTGAAGTGAATCTTGGGTCTCAATCAAAAACTATGGATACTGGTATACCATGTAGTCTTACAATCTCATTTATGTATATACGAGCGAGATGTTCAAGTGTATAAGTTTCTCGTATAGGTAAGAAATGAACAGACTTGGTCAATCTATCAATAATGACCCAAATTACATCATTTCCTTGAGAAACCTTGGGAAGACCAATAATGAAATCCACACTAATGTGCTCCCACTTCCATTCTAGAATTTCAAGTGGTTGCAATGGACCTTTCGGCACTTGATGCTTCGCCTTGACTCGTTGACAAGTTAAACACCTTGAGATAAACTCTGCTATCTCTCTATTCATATTGCTCCACCAAAATGTATGTCGAAGATCACGATACATTTTGGTACTCCCAAGATGGATTACAAATGGTGTGTTGTGCACCTCCATCATGATTTTGTACTTTAAATCAGGGTTGTTAGGAACACAAAGTCTAGAGTTCACTTGTAGTATTCTTTCTTCATCGATTCTTGCTTCTTGAATAACACCTTCTTGCACTTTCTTCCTCATACGTATCACTTTGGGTCCGTAAGTTGAGCAACTTTAACTTTATTGATTAAAGTCCTGTTTCTACTCAGATATTTTCCATCATTATGTGGGTCCCTGAGTCTTTAACTCTATCTCCATCCTTTGTAAGTCATACAAAATGGGCTTTTATGTTGACAATATTGCACTTTCGTACGCATATGATATTCTACTCAATGCATTAGCTACCACGCTCGATTTTCCATGATGGTATTGAATGGTATGATCATAATCTTTCAATAGCTCGAGCCAACGTCGTTCTTAGCATGTTGAGTTCCTTTTGAGTGAAGAAATATTTGAGGCTTTTATGATCTATATAGATCTCCACTTTCTCCCCATACGGTAATGCCTCCAAATCTTTAGTACTGAAAACGACAAATTTGCCAATTCTAGATCATGAGTAGGATAATTCCTCTCATATTCTTTGACTTGTCGTGAGGCGTAAGCTATGACTTTCCCTTGTTGCATGAGAACACATCCTAACCCTTTGCATGAATCATCATCAGAGATGACAAATCCTCCAAACCGGATGGTATTGTCAAAATAGGTAATTGAAATAAGTCTCCTCTTGAGTTCTTGAAAACTCTTCTCACATTCCTCGCTCCAACTGAATTTTATATCTTTCTGAGTCAGCTGAGTTAATGGAGTAGCGATTCGAGAAAACCCTTCTATGAATCTCCGATATTAACTAGCTAAGCCAAGAAAGCTACGTACTTCGGTCACTGACTTAGGTTGCTCCCAGCTTTAAATTGCTTCAATCTTTACTGGGTCAACAGATATTCCCTGATTTGATATCACGTGCCCAAGGAATGCTACTTCCTCAAGCTAGAACTCACATTTCTTCAACTTGGCATAAAGCTTGTTTTCACGAAACTTTTGGAGTATTAGCCTCAAGTGTTGCTCATGATCTTCACGACTTTTGGAGTAAATAAGGATGTCATCAATAAAGTCGACCACAAAGTGGTCCAAATATTCATTGAATACTCGGTTCATCATATCCATGGAGGCAGCAGGAGCATTAGTCAATCTAAAAGACATAACTAGGAATTTATAATTCTCGTACCGAGTTTTGAAAGTCGTCTTTGGAATGTCATTGGGTTTAATCTTTAACTGATGATATCTAGAATGAATATCAATCTTTGAAAAGAATTTGACGCCTTGCAACTAGTCAAACAGGTCATCAATACGAGGCAATGGGTACCTATTTTTGATGGTAACATGATTCAACTCCCGATAATAAATACAAAGTCGCATACTCCCATCTTTCTTCTTTACAAATAGAATAGGAGCACCCCAAGGAGACGTACTAGGACAAATGAAACCGTTGTTTTACAATTACTACAGTTGTGTCTTTAACTCCTGAAGTTAAATAGGAACCATTCGATATGGGGCTTTGGAAATGGGATTTGTACCGAGTTCAAGGTTGATATAAAATTCTATTTCGCGCTTTGGGGGTAGGCTAGGAAGTTCTTTAGGGAATACGTTAGGAAATTTATTAACAATAGAAATATAATTCAAAACTGACGTATTTTTATTTAAATCCGTGACATGAGCTAAGAAAGCTTGACATTCATTTTTCAATAAACAAATAGCTTTATGACTTGAGATGACACTGATTGATTTTAATGGTTTGGTTTCTTGAATTCGCATAATAGGTTGGTTAGGAATATGAAAGCTAACAACTTTACGAAAATAATCAGTTTTTGCATGATGAGTAGTTAACTAATCAATCCCTAGAATTACGTCAAATGCAAGTATTTTCAATGAAATAGATCGATAGGTAATGTGAAGGTACCGATTTGAACAAAACAAGGCTAATAAACAGTGGATGTAATGAAGGTTTCTCCCAACGGAGTTTTAACAGATAAGTCAAAGTCTAATTTCTCAAGAGTTAAATTTAAACGTTGAGCGCATGTAGGAGAAAAAAAAGAATGGGTAGAACCAGTATCAAATAAGGTATAGACTGCGCTAAAGTTTATGATTAGCTTACCCATGATAACCTCGTTCGGGTTCCTTGCTTTCTGGGAGGTTACGAAAAATGCTCTCCCTTAAACTACTGGTTTTGAATTTTCTGAAACGGCCTTTGGTGCCTCCATCCTAGCTAGACTTGGCTTCCCTGCACGACAAAATTAAGCTAGGTGACCTTCTCTTCCATAATTGTAACATATTTTGGACTGCTGCGCACAGTTTGGATTGATGTATCCCACTCCTCCGCTTTTGAAGCATATGATAGGTGGTCGTTCTCCTTCCTTAACAACGGGTGCTGGTTCTGACCTCTTTCCATCATTGTTGAATCTCATCTTCTTGAAATGTCCACTTTTATTATCTTAGCCATGATTACCACCGAAGTGGTTTCCATTTCTGGCATGTTGATTCCCTCCACGTTTGTTGTCACCGCTTTGATGACTGCTACCACTAGTATTATCAACTTGCCGGCTACTCTCTCTTGGTTGGGTTGACTCATTATCGCGCTCCAATAACTGAGCCCTATTTACAACATCTGAATACAAACAAAGTTTATGAGAAATGAGGTATTGACATATCTCGGGTTTCAAACCTCTTAGAAACATCCACGTCATTCTCTCCTCATTACTAACTAAGTGGGGACGCAAACCGGACAACTCGGCAAACTTGGCTTCAGTCTTCGTGACACGGTCCATGTTGTTTTGCTCTAGCTTGATGAACTCTACCTCCTTCATGTGACGAATACTTTTGGGAAAGTACTTTCATTGAACAGTTCTTGGAACTTCTCCCAAGACATCTTTAGTGTAGCAGGCTGAGTACGCTTTACAGTTTCCCACCAATAGTGTGTCTTTCCCAAGATTTCAAATATCTTGGTGATCTGTTTTATCCACGTCTCCACCTTAAGTGGTTTTGGCTCTCCCAAAAACTCTGGTGGTCCCAGCTCCTTGAACTGCTTAGCGGTGACCATCTGAGAGTTGCCAGTGTTTCCACCTGCATTTTGGACAAGAGTCTCTCTCGCCTGATGTTGCATGAATTGCATAAAGTCCCTAAACATTCTGTTGTTCATCATTTGGTCGGTGTTGTTATTTGCATGAGGATTATTGCCTTCTTGATTCACATTTTCCTAGTTATTGATCGTTGGTGATTCAACGGTCTCATGTGCTCCATTGCTATTCTCAACATTCTCGGATGTCATTTTCAAATACTGCCACAAAACAAGGGTTAATTGACATGCAACATATTATCCCTATATTCTGACCTACCAATTAAATAACAAATAAACTTAGGTAGGTCATACTAGCGAAAGGAATTACCCGCTCTCCCTCCTAGTTCTAGTCTCACACCTCAGCTAGGGATCATATCCCTAAGCTTTGAAACCAACTGTGACGCCCCAAAATAGGTATACATCACCCATTCATAGTCGCCAAATACATGGTACATAATTCAAATATAACTTAATTATACAACTCATCGTGTAAAGTACGACAAAACATAAGTCGGGGAGTTTCAACACGAATATTGTCTTCTAGAAAATATCCAAATTCAAATTCAATATTATTACATTTATTTTCACGCTATTTTACAAAATAATGAGGACTACAAATGCAAACATCCGGACCACCACTCCACTCCCCGACTAGTCCCGCTTATATTCTCATTTCACAAGAAACAATGAAATCAAAGGGTGAGCTCAACTAGCCCAATAAAAAATATTATGACTAAGATAATGTAGAATAATTTATCGTTAGCCTTCAACAGTGTTAAACTGATAAAATACAATAGACATTAATTTTAACTGCATAGTGAAACAAGCAATCCATTAGAAGAGTCAAGTAGAGCATGATATCTACTATCTTCTATGATTTAAAAAGTTTATCATCAATTTTATCGTTGAGACTCAGCTTAATAAATAATCCACATCATCGAATCATCCCTGCACGATGGCCAAGGATATTCATTAGTATCATAACCATGAATTATCCATGCACTACGGGCCAAGGATATTCATGTTTTCATCAATGGTCATAATCATGCCAACAACTGTCCATCAATGCACTACGGGCCAATGAGGACTTTTACCACATCATTTGTAACATTACGGTCATGATTATTTATAAGTGGGTTTTATACCTACTTATTGGATATCAATTTACGCGAATTATGCCCATCTCAAGTACATTTAAGTCTGTTTTAGTTGCATTTCATGCGATTTTGCATTGCATGTACTTAAAACTCCTTTTGGCAAAAAAGTGCAGGAAATGGCCTAATTTTATGGTATTAGAAGGCACGAGGCTGATGGATGTGTGAAGGCAAGGCGCAAGCGGGGATATACATAGCATGAAGGTATAATGGAGCAAGGAGACCAAACATGGAAGGAATGAGCAGCAGGACAAAGCGACAGTAGCAGCAATATTGTAGAACCAGAACCATAATCCACAGACTGTGAGCCGCCATGCATATACTAGGCACGAGGGCGCTCTATCGCGAGAGGCCACCGGTGGATCATCGACTTCTCGCAAGTCTCGCGCCTGTCGCGAGGAACATATCGAGGGCGCGATCGCGTGAGATCTCAAAGTCGCTTATTTATTTTATTTTAATTTTTAATTAAATGAGTTGTAATTGGTTTGAAACGATATCTGACTGGTGTCAGACATAACTTTTGGTACACTTGGTTAATTTTTTACGTATTTTTTTCTAAGAGTAACTAGGGTTTACACGAGAGGGATTCCAACGAAGAACGAAGCCAAAACTCCATCTTCTCTAATTCTTGTTGGGATTCTCCTTTATTGTGGATTATTAATATTGTTTTTTCTGGATTTATATAAGGATTTGAACGTAGATATTGGTTTACAATCTACAATTGGGTTTGATCGTTCTAACTTTCATCTTTTAATTGTTTTGTTGATAATCATGGTTAGCGTTGATCCCATAAGGGCTTTTGGTTCAGTCATGAACTAAACTCCATTATGGGATTCTAACGGATTTTAATATGTAGTTTGGTTGCATGCTTATTTTCTAGGGATGTTTTGCATATCATATGGGATTTCTATCATGATTGTTTTACATGTATAAATGCTTGATCACCATTCATTTCAGACTTGTATGGGATTGACAATGAACATGTGAGTATGGACTGTAATCATGATAGCATACGAATATGGGGCTGTTTTATATGGCTTACGTATTTTGTGAAGCAGATAGATATATACTGTTTCGCCGTATAAGTTAGAGTAAGGGCTTGTGCTTAAATTCAGTATAATTGCAATTTCACATAGACATATAGTGATTTTGGTTGTATTGATGATTACATGGAGTCTATCATTTGTGGATGTTGTGTGAGTAGGTTATAGTGCATTGAAAAATGGCTATAACTCTGTTAGTGCTCTTGGCTACTTTCCTGTGATATGTGAACATTTCTTGCATGATAGTGGCAATTAGATGAAATATTAAATGAAGTTAGGATCCCATTATTTCTAGATTTGATTTATTCCATTAGTATTCTGATTTTTAGTTGTTATTCGCTATTAGATTAATTCATCAATTATAGTCGTTAGTCTAAGCATATGAATACAGTGATTTAATTGATGTATAATAGTTTAAATTTGACAACTTTCTATGTGGGATCGATACTCTACTTACTCAGACACTTGTTGACACATGTATGCTTGCATGAGTTAGATCTCTTTTATAAGAACTGAAAAAGAGGCAACAAGTTTTTGGCGCCATTGCCGGGGAAAGGCTTTAGTTTAAATAATTATCATCAGTTTAAAGCTATATTGTATAACTTAGACAATTCTCGATCGCTTTCATTTCTATTTTTGTTTCGTTTTTGGTTTCGGTACTTGTATATTTTTATGCACACAAGATCTTCCAATTCGTAATTAACACCAAATAGAGATAACATTAACTGGAGAGGTTGGAAAGAAAGTAAAAGGGAGAAATTTGCAAGCACAATTAGAAGGTACTATAATCGGACATGGTCAAGAACGAGAATTGAGCAAAGAGAGAAGAGCACCGGCTCTACGAGATTATTCCATGCCAAATATAAATGACTACAGTCTAGCATAGTCGAATCGGCAAACAATAAATGCAATACTTTTGAGATTAAACCGCATAATTCGGATGGTGCGAAACTCGCCAGCGATTTGGGGTGTTTTCTACGGATGATCCGAATGAACACTTATTGAGCTTCATAGAGATTTGTGATACATTCTGATATAATGGTGTGACAGAGGATGCTATAAGACTGCGGTTGTTCCCATTCTCGTTGAGGGATAAGGCGAGGAGTTGGCTTCATTCTTTGACGTCAAGGTCAATCACTACATGGGAGGACTTAGCGCAAAAATTTTAGCCAAGTTCTTCCCAATGGCTAAGACTGCAAAGATGAGGACAGCTATATGTCAGTTTGAGCAACAACAGGGAGAGTCCTTATATGAAGCATGTGAAAGATACAAAGAGATGTTAAGGAAGTGTCCGCATCATGGTATGCCGGATTAGATGGTAATTAATACTTTCTATAATGGATTAGGATGGCAGTCGAGACCGATTATAGATGCAGCTGCATGAGGGGCATTATGGGTAAAAATCTATGACGAGGCCTATACCCTTATTGAGACTATGTCAGCTAATGATTTTCAGAATCCTACATCTCGGATGCCACAACCCAAGGTTGCAGGTGTGTTGGAGGTGGATGCTATCACTCAGTTGTCAGTCACATATGGCAGCGAATGGCAAAGAAGATAGACACGATAGCAGAGAGCAAAATGAAAACAGTCGCCTTTGTTTATGAAATTTGTGCGGGGTCACACTCCACGGATCAATGTGTTATCAGCTCTAAGTCGGTGCAGTATGTGAGCAACTACAGGAAAGACCAAGGTTAATTTCAGAACACATACCACCCCAACAACCGAAATCATCCAAACTTTAGCTGGTCGAATAACCAAGGATATCAACAAAGTCAGTTTCAGCCGAATCATCAATTCCAGGCACAACCAGCTCAGCCACAGTACACACCGAAACCACCATTTCCACCGGGATTCTCTCAGCAACAATATCACACTCCAGCTGCACCTCAGCAGGAAAAGAAATCAGAAATGGAGGAAATGATGTTGAAATACATGGCAAACACGGAGGTTATGATCAAAAGCCAAGCAGTGGCGATCAAGAATTTGGAGACTCAGATGGGGCATATGGCGAGTATGCTTAACAACAGGCCCTAAGGTTCCTTGCCAAGTAACACAGAGGCAAATCCTATAAGAGACGGGAAGGAGCAATGTCAAGCGATCACATTGAGATCGGGGAAAGATTTGACAGGTACAACAAGTCGAGCGCCGCACATTAGTTATGAAAAGGGAAGCCATGAGGCGAAAGCAAGTGATTGTTGATGAAGAAAATATGGAAAAATCTAAGTCACAAAGAAGTCGAGAAGGATACAACATGTTCGGAGGAAAAGCCTAAGAGTTCAAGGCCACTAATTCACCCTCAAGTACCGTGATCCGCAAAGATTAACTAAACAGAGGGAGGATAGCAAGTTCTTGGAGGTATTCAAAAGTTGCGAGATCAACATACTGCTCACGAGGCATTGGAACAAATGCCAAGCTACACAAAGTTTATGAAGGGTATATTGTCAAGGAAGAGAAGACTAGATGAGTTTGAAATGGTAGCCTTGATAAAGGAATGTAGTGCGATTAAGCCAAATAAAAGCTACCTCCAAAGTCAAGGATCCGGAAGCTTCACAATTCGCGTACAATTAGAAAAATGAACTTGATGAAGTGTTTATGTGATCTTGGGGCAAGCATAAATTTGATGCCCTTGTCGTGTTTAACCAATGGGACCGCCAAACTCCAAAGCCGAACAAACATATCATTACAAATGGTGATAGATCCATCACGTATCCACGGGAATCGTTGAAGATGTGTTGGTTAGGGTGGACAAGTTTATTTTTTCGGCTGACTTCATCATTTTAGACTATGAGGAGGACAAGAGCATACCAATAATGTGACAGCCCCAAATTCGGGTCCCAAATCACCACGGATCTGCATAATTATTCTATTACTATTATGAAAGATATAAACATAAATTGTTTATACAATACACTTTACACACTATTCCCCAAAATCGAGTAACCTTAAGTTATACACAAATTATAAACTATCTAACACATAACATTATTATCCAACTATACTATTACAAACTAGTCGCACATTTTATCCCAAGCTAAACTTGGCATTATCCTTTTCCTCATGTATCCGAATGCATTTGCCTTATCTGCAATGTTTATCATGATATAGCAAGGGTGAGCATAAAAGTTGCCCATCAAGTTTAAATACAATTTAAAGATATATCATGATTGAAAGAGTCTGAATAATAAGATGGCTATAATTCATCAATATAATTGAGAACTAGCACGAACAAACTTTTGACTGAACAAGTATTGAACAAGAACAAATATATCTGGACCAACTGGTAATGAAGGTGATCAGCCTTTCATACCTGACTTATACATGCAATATGTACAGAGTACAATTATCCTTGGCAATCAAAGAATGATTAACCATAAGCATATCTCGAATGAAACAACTCTTAGTAGAGTTAAGTAAAACTTAC
The DNA here is from genome assembly GCA_020205605.1 of Panax ginseng. Taxonomy (NCBI): domain Eukaryota; kingdom Viridiplantae; phylum Streptophyta; class Magnoliopsida; order Apiales; family Araliaceae; genus Panax; species Panax ginseng. The sequence continues at coordinate 137,282,668 of CM035132.1, forward strand.
TCGAACTGCTGATTACCGCTACACAATTTATATCGCTTTTATCCAAGACCTAATATTAGTAATATAGATCTCCAAGATTAGAATACTATAATCATAATATAATACTATTATATATATATAATTATAAAATTACCTAAACACATAACACATAGCCCTATCACCCACAAACAACCTAAGACTTGGTCTCAAGTCAAACTATTTAAGTCCGAGTTGAAACCAACACAAATATGACATCCCGACTGATTACAGTCAGACAATTCACGAGTTTAAGTTCAATTAAACTCTGCCTTAACACTTAACAATTATCTTAGATATTCATATTATGAGTCAAAACATTTTTCACAGACTTGTAATAATTTCCATATAATTATTACCATTTAAAATGATTTTTCCAATCATTAATATTGTATTTATATAATATAAATACCACATAATTCCTTAATCATTAATATTCATTTATCATTAAATATTAATGAAAATCATAACATAAGATTATAATATAATTATAATATCACAAAGTATTTTTAATACTTTAAAATCATATTTATATAATTTTTAAACCATTAAATGCATTATTCAATAATTGATATTAATATTTTCATGGAAAAATATCAAAAGTTATGTTTTGATAACCTAAAATATTTTTATAACACATAAATCATTTTTATATGATTTTTAAATCATTAATTTATTTTTCCATAATTTATTTAATATATTTATTAAATAAATTAATTACCATTAATAATAAATTATTAATGAAATTCATCACAAAATATTAAAAGTCATCAAAAATAACTTAAAATATTTTTAACACCATAATATAATTTTTCATGATTTTTCATGAATTAAAACCATTTTAAAATAATTTATTTAATATTATAATTAAATAAATAAATACCTTTTTATATTCCAAAATATTAAATATTTTTGAAATATACACAAAATAATTAAAAACTATTTTTCAGACTTTAAAATAATTTTTCATAATTTAATATGTATTTTTAATAATTAAAAATCATTTTTTCTATTTATTAACTAAAATAATTAATTTTCAGAAATAAACTGTCGCTAAAAGTGGCTTAGGCGACAAATCAGTCGCTAAAGGTGTTCTTGGTGTTCTTGAGAAAGAACCCAGAAAACCATGTCGTTTAGCGGGGTAAGTACTTTGACTCATTTAATTCCTTGATTAGAAGGTTTCTAGGAAATCTAATGTAATATGTTTGTAGTATTGATGTAATACTATAACATAAAGCAAGTTTCATGGCCAAAACAAATAAAATATGCAAGATCTAAGCCTCCCAAATCTTATCAGACATTGTTCTTCAATTTACGGGTTTTCCGAAAAATTGAAGAACAAATGAGGTGCTACTACTTTCAATCCTTGTAACTTGCGCTTTTATGCATTGTTTGTGTGATCTAAAGGTTCGATCTTGAAGAACACATGTCGTGGTACAATTATATAGCATCATATCATTATAACATCAAACATATTAATGATTAAAATTTGGTCAAATCACACTTGAATTTTCGGCTTTTGAAGGTTCTAAGTTTCCCGAAACCTTCTTAAGCAAATCGGTCAACGTAGTTTGACCTTGATTAATTTCTCAAAGGATCATGTTTTGAGTAATCTAATTGCTCTCATATGTAGTCTTGATGACAAAGCTACAAGGATCCACCAACAAAATCAACAAACAACAAACAACTTGACAGATCAAGGCGTTGCAAAACACATGCCGACGGATTTGGTTTCAAACTTTTAGGTTACCTGAGAATGTACTTTCGGTCATGCCTTCATCAATCGGGTTTTGACCGAGTATAATATTAAATCTATACATTAACTGACTTTGATTTCACTTACAGATGAAAGAGCGCATACCAAAATACAGATCTAAAACCTAAAACCACAAAAATCAACAATGGAGAAAAATCTATGGACTCTGACATTAGCTTGTCAAGCCATATATTTCAACTTTTCCGATTTCTAAAATGCTAGATTCGAGCACTTTGATGTTATGGATCCGGGATTTAACAACCCGATCACTAAATAACATCATAATACACAACATTAACAAATCAACAACAACATTTAACATCAAATCATGAGATTTCTAGGTTTAGGGTTCATATACCTTCTAAGCTTAGATCTTTGAATCGATTTTCGATTACATTCTTGGGTGATCTAAAGGTCGTATAAGTGACGATCTACCTTAGATTTTCGAGATATGAAGAGAGAGAGAGAAATGTGTTGTGGGAGAGCAAGTTAGCAAATGAGCAACTTTTATGACTTTTCTCTATTTTAATCTCTTTGATTCATTGAATGGAGCTAATATAGTCATTTTGATTTGGTGATATAAGTCACATGTCTAGGGTTTAGGGTTGGTGAACAACCCACACTAGAACATAACTTACAAGTAACCTAATAAATAATGCAAGATGGCTAGTTTAGTCATTTAGCATTTAATTTTAATGGCATAAAGGTCAATTGATACAAACCCTTAGGGTTTAGGGTTTAACCCATTAGGTTTTGGCAAAATAATTTCTAAAATTTCCAATTTAGGTTTTCAACATTAGAAAATTAACATTTTTCTAAATTATAATTAGGATTATATAATTATAATAAGATTCCTAATCACGTAAGTTCAATCTTTCTAATTAGGATTATTATTTCCTAATTAAAATTGCTAATTTAGCAATTAGGGTTAAAATTTGTACATTAGTGTTTATAACCCAAGAATTAGGGTTTTACATAGAAAAATAATATTCTAATTTTAGAAATTAGATTTCCTAAATAGATTAGGGTTTTCTAATTACATATAACTTGAAAATTAGGATTAATGTTTCCTAATTAATATTGCTAATTTAGCAATTAAATACACAATTGTGCATTAGGGTTTCTAACATAATAATTAGGGTTCAAAAATTTGAAATTAGTGTTTGCTAATTAATTAAGCTTTACCATGATTAACATCATAATTAATAGCACTTACGCGTTATAATTATTCTTTAAATTCCTAGATTAGGGTTCTAATTTCCGAATTAGGGTTTCGGATTTCCGAAACTGAAATTAGGGTTTCAGAACAAATTTCTAGGGTTTCTTATCAAACGTTAGGGTTTTCTAACAGAACGCTGTCGTTCTTAATATATACTTAGGGTTTGACACTGATAAAATTTATCTGGTCAACCCTTGACCCTTAACCATATTCTGAACACATACATAACCATATACACAGAACATATTCAGATATATACTTATTCCTGAATAATTCACCTAAATCCTTCACAGAATTTTGAAACCCTCAAAATTCCTTCCCAAAAATATCAAACACATACACTTATTTTCTGTCTAGGTATCGTATTTGACTTTAAATTAATCATTTAAGATTTTAATAAATTTTCTAAATTCTCGGGTCGTCACAAATAATACTGGGGAGACCATTCTTAGCCACAGGCAGAACTTCGATAGATGTGGAAAAAGGTGAACTCACTATGCGTGTTCAGGATCAAGAGATCACCTTCAATGTCTTTAAAGCAATAAAGTTGCCAATGGATGAAGAAGAATGCTTCCTGGTTGACTTGGTGGATTGAAGCCTAAAGGATGAAGTTTAGAAATCGGGGAATTATGGACCGTTGAGGTGTGTAACGGGTGAAAACTCAGAGTTGAAGGTAGAGTCATTGATGAAAGTTGAAGTCATTAAATTTCCGGGTGCGGTGGGCAATAAGGAAGGAACCTCAATTTTTGATGTGACGTGAGATTCAGAGACAGTCAAGCTAATTGACTATAACTTAGCGCTGGGTGGGAGGTAACCCATTATTTCTACCTCCATTGATTTTTTTTAGTTATTCATGTTAGATTAATTTTGTTAGTTATATCTACTTCATTTTTAATAGGATGTCAGATTTTCATGCTTAAGTATGTAGCAAGAATTGCTTTGCGAATATTTGCAAGACGTTAGCATTATGTGGCCACTAATTCATTCCTTAACAATGTGCATTAATGTCTATGCAGGAACCATCATTGGAAAGCATCACTGATAGGCAGAGTAGAATTGAACTTTAGCATTACAGATATTAGGATCGCGCGACCGCGCATCAAGTCAATCATGATAACAGAACATTACTGCAGTCTCATGCGCCTGCGCCCACCAAAGATAAACTCGTAAGGTGATCACAAGCGTGACACCGGATTAAAATAGATCTGAACATTTTAAAAAGAGTTGTGGACCATTTGGACTCTCATTTGGAATAATAATGAGCGCGAAATTCTCTCACTCTCCATAACTCACATCTCTATCTCTCTATCAGTTACAAACTGAAATCGTACATCTCTCAATCACCTCTCCACGATTCTCTCCACGTTCAAGGCTCATACCCACACTCTCATCCACGGTTATAAAGCTAGGGTTTCTGATTGGGTTGGCAGAAACAAGTTTGAAGGTTATCACATAGAAAATTCTCATTCACTCTCAGTAATTTCATCTGCATTCTTGCTCAAATTTCTGCAAATGGGTCCGAAGAGAGCACGACCATCTTCCTCTTCCTCATCCTCCTCCGGCAGTCACGGGGATGACATTGTCGACCACACCAAGTTCCTGTGTCTGGAAGCCCAGCAGGAGTACTACCAAATCGTAGCAAAAACATTTATCCAGGAAAGAGGATTCAAACCAGAAGGCCAGGATGGACAGCTTTGTGCCATGATCCAAGAACGAGGCTGGGGTGGACTGACTGCCTCTCCCACGCCCATTCCAATGAACATAGTCTCGAGAGTTTTACGCCAATGCCAAAGTCGCCATGAACGATACCTCTATGGTTCGAGGTGTCGAGATAGACTACAGACCCTCCGCCATCAGAACCATTTTGAGAATCACCGCGACACCACCACGAGGGCCTGCCAATTGGATCACAGGGGCACATCTAGAAATAGACTTGGAGCTTGTTATAGTAGAGTTGTGCATACCAGGCACGAAGTGGACTTAAAAAGTCGACACGACCCAGCGTCGCATATTCCCAGCAGCCGCACTGAATCGATATGCCAAGGCGTGGAATCTGTTCATTTGTGCCACGTTACTACCTTCATCGCATCAACATGAGATCACAGCGGAAAGGGCCATAATTCTGTGGGGCATAATTACTGGCGAATATATTGATGTAGGTTATTTGATTCATTAAAATTTTGTAAAGTATCTGAAGGGAAGTACCACTGGGAGCATTCCACATGCATCAGTGGTAGCCATGCTATCTGCTCATCAGGGTGCAATTGGGGTGATGAACAAATGCAATATCCAAGCCAAGACATCACCCATGCCACCATTACGAAATTTGAGGACTGGGAAGGAGGCGAAGCACACCCGCGCGGACGAGGATTTAGTCTTCGGCCCACATTCTCCGAGCCCTCGCAGCAGCCCCCTCAGACAGATGAGGCAGGCCCATCCACCCGAGCACACACTGTTCCTAGCGATCAACAGCTTCGAAGGTTGGAGCGAAAAGTTGACGCCATGTATGACAACTTTGGAACGTTTGCTATGGGACTCACAAGGGCCTTGGCCGTAGCCTTCGCACAGCAGGGAACAACACTCGAGTGGCCCCAGTTTGGGACTGCGATGCCTTATCCACCACTGTTCATTCACCACCCGAGGAGGTGGTCAAGGCCGATCATTAGGGGAGTTTTTTCATACCCTTTACCTTTATTCAATGGGGCATTGAATACTTTAAGTTTGGGGGGTATTGGGGAGTAATATAACAAAGATGTAGTTAGTTTTTGCACGCTTAGTTCAAATTTTGCATGTTTAGTTTAATAATTTAGTTGTTTTTGTGTTATTGTTCTATTGATAGAATTTAATTTTTTTTGTAGTAATTTGCATGTCTCACAAAATTCTTGCTTTATAGAAATTCCGCTTAGCCAATGATGATAGTGAATTGTGAAGGATTGTAGAGTATATTGGATAACATGAACGTAGTTATAATGTTTTACACGATGGAATTCATGTTGTTGTTTAAATGCATTCTGTTTTGCGGATGTGTTCACAATCGATTCAGGTGTATTAGAATTATGTGTTGCATTACTTGTTAGAAAATGTAGTTTTAAAAAGAGAAAAATGTGGAACATGCATGTAAACTTGACAAACATTGACATTCAAACTTTAGGAAAACATAGGTATGTTATGTATAAAAAAAATGAATAGCAATAATGTGGCTAGTCTTATTTTGGGGCCCCAGCTACTTGAGTAGAAATACCTTTGAGGATTTTCTCTCTACACCTAACGCCTAAGGTCTTTCATGGTCTAGAGTCGTTGGTTGAAAGCTCGCTAAGGGGTAGCAATGTTGCCTAATGGAATAAGGGATTGCACAGTCATGTATAAAAAAAAGAAAAGAAAAATAGCAATAAACACCGCGGGAAAGAGCGAAAATCACCCTCGTGAGTAGCAATAAAGCTATTAAGCCCATTGCTAATCTTTAGTTTATTTGGATAGGTTGAAACAGTTTGCGTTGTATAAGTATACATGATTCTCAATTTAGGCTATAATTTTCTATTTCGAGCATGTTAGCATATATATTCTTTGATTGAATCAAGTTTTGGTGAACATTACACACACACACCATCTCTATAGCATGTATGAATTATCTGAGTGTATGATGTTATAACCATTGTTTAGTTTAAACTTGTATTCCTGAATCTGGATAATTCATTTGAGGCATTTTGGGCTTAAATTTCGCTTAAGTTGGAATGATGTGAGACTAGTTTGCATAGTAGTGTAGCCGCATAGTAGTGCTTTTGCATTTTCTTGGTTATTTAGCATGCATTGCTTGAGGGAAGCAATAGTTTAAGTTTGGAGGTATTTGATAAGTGGGTTTTATACCTACTTATTGGATATCAATTCTGTTTTAATTATGCCCATCTCAAGTACATTTCACTGCTTTAGTTGCATTTCATTCCATTTTGCATTGCATGTACTCAAAACTCCTTTTGGCTAAAAAAGTGCGGAAATGGCCTAATTTGGTGGTATTAGAGAGCACGAGGCTGATGGATGCGTGAAGGCGAGGCGCAAGTAGGGATATGCATGGCATGAAGGTATAATGGAGCAAGGAGACCAAGCATGGAAGGAATGAGCAGCAGGACAAAGCGATGCAAGCAGCAGAATATTGCGAACCGTAATCCACACATCGTGAGATCTTGCGACCACATGCAAGATACTAGGGCTCCGAGGGCGCCGTCTGCGAGAGGAGGTCATCGACATCCCTTGCCGCAAGTCTCAAGCCACGTTAGGAACATATCGGAGGGCGTACAATACCGCCGATGTCAAGTTGTTTATTTGTTTTATTTTAATTTTTAATTAAATGAGTTGTAATTGGTTTTAAATGATATCTCGATCGGTGTCGTATATAACTTTCTTTCAGTACACTTGGTTAATTTTTGACGTATTTTTTTCTAAGAGTAACTAGGGTTTACACGTGAGAGGGATTCCAACGAAGAACGAAGCCAAAACTCCATCTTCTCTAATTCTTCTTGGGATTCTCCTTCATTGTGGATTATTAATATTATTTTTTCTGGATTTATATAAGGATTTGAACATAGACATTGGTTTATAATCTACAATTGGGTTTGATCGTTCTAACTTTCATCTTTCAATTGTTTTCTTGATAATCATGGTTAGTGTTGATCCCATAATGACTTTTGGTTCAGTCATGAACTAAACTCCATTATTGGATTCTAACAGATTTTAATATGTAGTTTGGTTGCATGCTTAATTGGTAGGGATGTTTTGCATCTCATATAGGATTTCTAACATGATTATTTTACATGTATGAATGTTCGATCACCATTCGTTTCAGTACTTGTATGGGATTGACAATGAACATGCGAGTATGGACTGTAATCACGATAACATACGAATATGGGGCTATTTTATATGTCTTGCGTATTTTGTGAACCAGATAGACATATACTGTTTCACCGTATGAGTTAGAGTAAGTGCTTGTGCTTAAATTCAAGATGATTGCAATTTCACATGTAGACATATAGTGATTTTGGTTGTATTGATGATTACATGGAGTCTATCATCCATGGATGTTGTGTGAGTAGGTTATAATGCATTGAAAATGGCTATAACTCGTTAGTGCTCTTGGCTACTTTCCTGTGATATGTGAACATTTCTTGCATGATAGTTGTGATTAGATGAAATATTAAATCAAGTTAGGATCCCATTATTTTCATATTTAATTTATTCCATTAGTATTCTGATTTTTAGTTGTTATTCGCAACTAGATTAATTCATCAGTTATAGTCGTTAGTCTAAGCATATGAATACAGTGATTTAATTGATGCATAATAGTTTAAATTTTATAAATTTCTCTGTGGGATCGATACTCTACTTACTCAGACACTTGTTGATGATGTATGCTTGCATGAGTTAGAGCTCTTTTATCGAATCCGAAAAAGAGGCAACAATTATACCAAATAATCCATGGTCATAATCATACCAAGTTAATCTATGCACTAAGGGCCACAGATGACTTTAATCATAATATAAGCATGAGGATGATGACAATGATATAAGAATTCAATTAAAAGAAAGCAAATGATAAATTTTAAAGATTTATAATTCAATTTATTCAGAATTCAATAATGTCCAAATTGTCAACATGATACTACTTTGTGGAGTAAAATTCAAGAATAATATTGTATCAAAAATGATTTGGACCGAACAGAAATCAATTTTTGGCACAAATAGTACTCCGGGTGAATAGTACCTGAGTGAATAGTACCCCATGAATAGTACTTCAGGAATAGTAACCCCGTAAATAGTACTTCGGCATGAAAAAGTTAAAACTTATCAAGCATGCTCAGAATAATATTTCCATGAAAAGATACTAGATGAAGCGCAAATATCAAGGATATTCTACTAATTTCATGGAGTATAGAAACCAAAACTTTAACAAAACGAGTGTAGAATTCGAAATCTGAAACGAAATAATATTACTTATATACTACAGAGTATGGAAGAAAATATTATTTCATACGAATATTGAGCAAAAATAACATCCCTTACCTTAAAAAGAAGAGTATTTAGACTGGTAGGGCGGAGATATTCTTGAAGAAAACTTATACAGTTTTCTACGCTCAAAACTTTCTAAAACTCAAAAGAAATACGCTCAATATTATAGAAGAAAAATAATATGAATAATTGTATCGTCTCAATTATTGATTTAATAATATATAAAATATTAACAATAATTGAATCAAATAACGTGAGATACTATGCATCAATAACTGTAGCAATAATTGAACAAAACTGAGTGACTTCTCACGTAAGAATCAATAATCAATACTGTGTGCTACTATGCAACCACGCGTATTAATGTACTTTTATCACCGGGTATTTCAACAGTTGACGGTAAAACTTTCGCCGTTTTTTATAAAAAGATATTTTTGTCGTAGGAGAATTCCACCAATGGCAAGAACTTGTCCCAACTTCCTTTGAAGTAAAGGACATAGAGTCTTAATAGATCCTCCAAAGTTTAAATTGTCCTCTCTGACTGCCCATCCGTCCGAGGATGATATGCTGAACTGAATCGCAAATCCATGCCGATAGCTTTTTGCAAACTAACCCAAAACCGTGAAGTGAATCTTGGGTCTCAATCAGAAACTATGGATACTGGTATACCATGTAGTCTTACAATCTCATTTATGTATATACGAGCGAGACGTTCAAGTGTATAAGTTTCTCGTATAGGTAAGAAATGAACAGACTTGGTCAATCTATCAATAATGACCCAAATTACATCATTTCCTTGAGAAACCTTGGGAAGACCAATAATGAAATCCACACTAATGTGCTCCCACTTCCATTCTAGAATTTCAAGTGGTTGCAATGGACCTTTCGGCACTTGATGCTCCGCCTTGACTCGTTGACAAGTTAAACACCTTGAGATAAACTCTGCTATCTCTCTATTCATATTGCTCCACCAAAATGTATGTCGAAGATCACGATACATTTTGGTACTCCCAAGATGGATTACAAATGGTGTGTTGTGCACCTCCATCATGATTTTGTACTTTAAATTAGGGTTGTTAGGAACACAAAGTCTAGAGTTCACTTGTAGTATTCCTTCTTCATCGATTCTTGCTTCTTGAATAACACCTTCTTGCACTTTCTTCCTCATACGTATCACTTTGGGTCTGCAAGTTGAGCAACTTTAACTTTATTGATTAAAGTCGGTTCTACTCGTATATTTTCCATCATTATGTGGGTCCCTGGAGTCTTTAACTCTATCTCCATCCTTTGTAAGTCATACAAAATGGGCTTTTATGTTGACAATATTGCACTCGTACCCGCATATGATATTCTACTCAATGCATTAGCTACCACGTTCGATTTTCCATGATGGTATTGAATGGTATGATCATAATCTTTCAATAGCTCGAGCCAACGTCGTTGCCGCATGTTGAGTTCCTTTTGAGTGAAGAAATATTTGAGGCTTTTATGATCTGTAGATAGATCTCCACTTTCTCCCCATACGTAATGCCTCCAAATCTTTAGTACGAAAACGACAAATTGCCAATTCTAGATCATGAGTAGGATAATTCCTCTCATATTCTTTGACTTGTCGTGAGGCGTGGCTATGACTTTCCTTGTTGCATGAGAACACATCCTAACCCTTTGCATGAAGCATCATCAGAGATGATAAATCCTCCAAACCGGATGGTATTGTCAAAATAGGTACTGAAATAAGTCTCCTCTTGAGTTCTTGAAAACTCTTCTCACATTCCTCGCTCCAACTGAATTTTATATCTTTCTGAGTCAGCTGAGTTAATGGAGTAGCGATTCGAGAAAACCCTTCTATGAATCTCCGATATTAACCAGCTAAGCCGAGAAAGCTACGTACTTCGGTCACTGACTTAGGTTGCTCCCAGCTTTAAATTGCTTCAATCTTTACTAGGTCAACAGATATTCCCTGATTTGATATCACGTGCCAAAGGAATGCTACTTCCTCAAGCTAGAACTCGCATTTCTTCAACTTGGCATAAAGCTTGTTTTCACGAAACTTTTGGAGTATTAGCCTCAAGTGTTGCTCATGATCTTCACGACTTTTGGAGTAAATAAGGATGTCATCAATAAAGTCGACCACAGAGTGGTCCAAATATTCATTGAATACTCGGTTCATCATATCCATGGAGGCAGCAGGAGCATTAGTCAATCTAAAAGACATAACTAGGAATTTATAATTCTCGTACCGAGTTTTGAAAGTCGTCTTTGGAATGTCATTGGGTTTAATCTTTAACTGATGATATCCATAATGAATATCAATCTTTGAAAAGAATTTGACGCCTTGCAACTAGTCAAACAGGTCATCAATACGAGGCAATGGGTACCTATTTTTGATGGTAACATGATTCAACTCCCGATAATCAATACAAAGTCGCATACTCCCATCTTTCTTCTTTACAAATAGAATAGGAGCACCCCAAGGAGACGTACTAGGACGAATGAAACCGTTGTTTTACAATTACTACAGTTGTGTCTTTAACTCCTGAAGTTAAATAGGAACCATTCGATATGGGGCTTTGGAAATGGGTTTTGTACCGAGTTCAAGGTCGATATAAAATTCTATTTCGCGCTTTGGGGGTAGGCTAGGAAGTTCTTTAGGGAATACGTTAGGAAATTTATTAACAATAGAAATATAATTCAAAACTGACGTATTTTTATTTAAATCCGTGACATGAGCTAAGAAAGCTTGACATTCATTTTTCAATAAACAAATAGCTTTATGACTTGAGATGACACTGATTGATTTTAATGGTTTGGTTGCTTGAATTCGCATAATAGGTTGGTTAGGAATATGAAAGCTAACAACTTTACGAAAATAATCAGTTTTTGCATGATGAGTAGTTAACTAATCAATCCCTAGAATTACGTCAAATGCAAGTATTTTCAATGAAATAGATCGATAGGTAATGTGAAGGTACCGATTTGAACAAAACAAGGCTAATAAACAGTGGATGTAATGAAGGTTTCTCCCAACGGAGTTTTAACAGATAAGTCAAAGTCTAATTTCTCAAGAGTTAAATTTAAACGTTGAGCGCGTGTAGGAGAAAAAAAAAAATGGGTAGAACCAAAGATCAAATAAGGTATAGATCGCGCTAAAAGTTTATGATTAGCTTACCCATGATAACCTCGTCTGGGTTCCTTGCTTTATGGGAGGTTACGAAAAATGCTCTCCCTTAAACCACTGGTTTTGAATTTTCTGAAACGGCCTTTGGTGCCTCCATCCTAGCTAGACTTGGCTTCCCTGCACGACAAAATTAAGCTAGGTGACCTTCTCTTCCATAATTGTAACATATTTTGAATCTCACTGCGCATACAGCTTGGATTGATGTATCCCACTCCTCTTTTTTGAAGCATATGATAGGTGGTCGCTCTCCTTCCTTAACAACGGTGTTTGGTTCGACCTCTTTCCATCATTGTTGAATCTCATCTTCTTGAAATGTCCACTTTTATTATCTTAGCCATGATTACCATCAAGTGGTTACCATTTCTGGCATGTTGATTCCCTCCACGTTTGTTGTCACCGCTTTGATGACTGCTACCACTAGTATTATCAACTTGCCGGCTACTCTCTCTTGGTTGGGTTGACTCATTATCGCGCTCCAATAACTGAGCCCTATTTACAACATCTGAATACAAACAAAGTTTATGAGAAATGAGGTATTGACATATCTCGGGTTTCAAACCTCTTAGAAACATCCACGTCATTCTCTCCTCATTACTAACTAAGTGGGACGTAAACCGAGACAACTCGGCAAACTTGGCTTCGTACTGTGACACGGTCATGTTGTTTTGCTCTAGCTTGATGAACTCTACCTCCTTCATGTGACGAATACTTTTGGGAAATTACTTTCATTGAACAGTTCTTGGAACTTCTCCCAAGACATCTTTAGTGTAGCAGGCTGAGTACGCTTTACAGTTTCCCACCAATAGTGTGTCTTTCCTCGCAACATGAAAGTGGCAAAGGGAACCTTTTGCTCCTCGGAGCATCCCAAGATTTCAAATATCTTGGTGATCTGCTTTATCCACGCCTCCACCTTAAGTGGTTTTGCTCTCCCAAAACTCGTGGTCCCAGCTCCTTGAACGCTTAGCGGTGACCATCTGAGAGTTGCCAGTGTTACCACCTGCATTTTGGACAAGAGTCTCTCTCGCCTGATGTTGCATGAATTGCAGAAAGTCCCTAAACATTCTGTTGTTCATCATTTGGTCGGTGTTGTTATTTGCATGAGGATTATTGCCTTCTTGATTCACATTTTCCTAGTTATTGATCGTTGGTGATTCAACGGTCTCATGTGCTCCATTGCTATTCTCAACATTCTCGGATGTCATTTTCAAATACTGCCACAAAACAAGGGTTAATTGACATGCAACATATTATCCCTATATTCTGACCTACCAATTAAATAACAAATAAACTTAGGTAGGTCATACTAGCGAAGGAATTACCCGTCTCTCCCCTCCTAGTTCTAGTCTCACATCTCAGCTAGGGATCATATCCCTAAGCTTTGAAACCAACTGTGACACCCCCAAAATAGGTATACATCACCCATTCATAGTCGCCAAATACATGGTACATAATTTAAATATAACTTAATTATACAACTATTGTGTAAAGTACGACAAAACATAAGCTGGGAGTTTCAACACGAATATTGTCTTCTAGAAAATATCCAAATTCAAATTCAATATTATTACATTTATTTTCACGCTATTTTACAAAATAATGAGGACTACAAATGCAAACATCTGGACCACCACTCCACTCCCCGACTAGTCCCAGTTATATTCTCATTTCCTTAAGAGAACAATGAAATCAAAGGGTGAGCTCAACTAGCCTAGTAAAAAATATTATGACTAAGATAATGTAGAATAATTTATCGTTAGCCTTCAACAGTGTTAAACTGATAAAATACAATAGACATTAATTTTAACTGCAGCGGAACAAGCAATCCATTAGAAGAGTCAAGTAGAGCATGATATCTACTATCTTCTATGATTTAAAAAGTTTATCATCAATTTTATCGTTGAGACTCAGCTTAATAAATAATCCACATCATCGAATCATCCCTGCACGATGGCCAAGGATATTCATTAGTATCATAACCATGAATTATCCATGCACTACGGGCCAAGGATATTCATGTTTTCATCAATGGTCATAATCATGCCAACAACTGTCCATCAATGCACTACGGGCCAATGAGGACTTTTACCACATCATTTGTAACATTACGGTCATGATTATTTATAAGTGGGTTTTATACCTACTTATTGGATATCAATTTACGCGAATTATGCCCATCTCAAGTACATTTAAGTCTGTTTTAGTTGCATTTCATGCCATTTTGCATTGCATGTACTTAAAACTCCTTTTGGCAAAAAAGTGCAGGAAATGGCCTAATTTTATGGTATTAGAAGGCACGAGGCTGATGGATGTGTGAAGGCAAAAGCGGGGATATACATAGCATGAAGGTATAATGGAGCAAGGAGACCAAACATGGAAGGAATGAGCGGCGCAGGACAAAGCGACGATGGCAGCAATAATATTGTAGAACCAGAACCATAATCCACAGATCGTGAGCCGCATGCAAGATACTAGGGTTCTGAGGCGCACTCTTTGCGAGAGGCCACCGGACATCTCGACTTCTTCGCAAGTCTCGCGCCGTCTGAGGAACATCTCGGAGGGCGCGCGATCGCGTGAGATGCTGAAGCTGTTTATTTATTTTATTTTAATTTTTAATTAAATGAGTTGTAATTGGTTTGAAACGATATCTGACTGGTGTCAGACATAACTTTTGGTACACTTGGTTAATTTTTTACGTATTTTTTTCTAAGAGTAACTAGGGTTTACACGTGAGAGGGATTCCAACGAAGAACGAAGCCAAAACTCCATCTTCTCTAATTCTTGTTGGGATTCTCCTTTATTGTGGATTATTAATATTGTTTTTTCTGGATTTATATAAGGATTTGAACGTAGATATTGGTTTACAATCTACAATTGGGTTTGATCGTTCTAACTTTCATCTTTTAATTGTTTTGTTGATAATCATGGTTAGCGTTGATCCCATAAGGGCTTTTGGTTCAGTCATGAACTAAACTCCATTATGGGATTCTAACGGATTTTAATATGTAGTTTGGTTGCATGCTTATTTTCTAGGGATGTTTTGCATATCATATGGGATTTCTATCATGATTGTTTTACATGTATAAATGCTTGATCACCATTCATTTCAGACTTGTATGGGATTGACAATGAACATGTGAGTATGGATTTGTAATCATGATAGCATACTTAATATGGGGTTTGCTTTATATGGCTTACGTATTTTGTGAAGCGAGATAGATATATCTTGTTTACTACCGTATAAGTTAGAGTAAGGGCTTGTGCTTAAATTCAGTATAATTGCAATTTCACATAGACATATAGTGATTTTGGTTGTATTGATGATTACATGGAGTCTATCATTTCTGGATGTTGTGTGAGTAGGTTATAGTGCATTGAAAAATGGCTATAACTCTGTTAGTGCTCTTGGCTACTTTCCTGTGATATGTGAACATTTCTTGCATGATAGTGGCAATTAGATGAAATATTAAATGAAGTTAGGATCCCATTATTTCTAGATTTGATTTATTCCATTAGTATTCTGATTTTTAGTTGTTATTAAGCTATTAGATTAATTCATCAATTATAGTCGTTAGTCTAAGCATATGAATACAGTGATTTAATTGATGTATAATAGTTTAAATTTGACAACTTTCTATGTGGGATCGATACTCTACTTACTCTGTATTACTTGTTGACACATGTATGCTTGCATGAGTTAGATCTCTTTTATCAGAACTGAAAAAGAGGCAACAAGTTTTTGGCGCCGTTGCCGGGGAAAGGCTTTAGTTTAAATAATTATCATCAGTTTAAAGCTATATTGTATAACTTAGACAATTACGATCGTTTCTCATTTCTATTTTTGTTTCGCTTTTTGTTTTGGTACTTTTATATTTTTATGCACACAAGATCTTCCAATTCAGAATTAACACCAGCGTAGGATAACATTAACGGGAGAGGTTGGAAAGAAAGTGTGCGGAGAAATTTGCAAGCACAATTAGAAGGTACTATACTGGACATGGCTGAAGAACAGAGAATTGAGCAAAGAGAAGAGCACCGGGCTCTACGAGATTATTCCATGCCAAATATAAACAGACTACAGTCTAGCATAGTCAGACCGACAATAACAGCCAATACTTTTGAGATTAAACCGGGCATAATTCAGATGGTGCAGAACTCGATTCGGTTTGGGGTGTTTGCTACGGATGATCCGAATGAACACTTATTGAGCTTCATAGAGATTTGTGATACATTCTGATATAATGGTGTGACAGAGGATGCTATAAGACTGCGGTTGTTCCCATTCTCGTTGAGGGATAAGGCGAGGAGTTGGCTTCATTCTTTGACGTCAAGGTCAATCACTACATGGGAGGACTTAGCGCAAAAATTCTTAGCCAAGTTCTTCCCAATGGCTAAGACTACAAAGATGAGGACGACTATATGTCGGTTTGAGCAACAACGAGGAGAGTCCTTATATGAAGCATGTGAAAGATACAAAGAGATGTTAAGGAAGTGTCCGCATCATGGTATCTTAGGATTAGATGGTAATTAATACTTTCTATAATGGATTAGGATGGCGATGAGACCCATTATAGATGAAGTTTATGAGGGGCATTATGGGTAAAAATCTATGACGAGGCCTATACCCTTATTGAGACTATGTCAGCTAATGATTTTTAGAATCCTACATCTCGGATGCCACAACCCAAGGTTGCAGGTGTGTTGGAGGTGGATGCTATCACTCAGTTGTTAGCACATATAGCAGCGATGGCAAAGAAGATAGACACGATAGCAGAGAGCAAAATGAAAACAGTCGCCTTTGTTTATGAAATTTGTGCGGGGTCACACTCCACGGATCAATGTGTTATCAGCTCTAAGTCGGTGCAGTATGTGAGCAACTACAGGAAAGACCAAGGTTAATTTCAGAACACATACCACCCCAACAACCGAAATCATCCAAACTTTAGCTGGTCGAATAACCAAGGATATCAACAAAGTCAGTTTCAGCCGAATCATCAATTCCAGGCACAACCAAATTTCAAACACAAGACACACAAAAACCACCATTTCCACCGGGATTCTCTCAGCAACAATATCACACTCCAGCTGCACCTCAGCAGGAAAAGAAATCAGAAATGGAGGAAATGATGTTGAAATACATGGCAAACACGGAGGTTATGATCAAAAGCCAAGCAGTGGCGATCAAGAATTTGGAGACTCAGATGGGGCAGATGGCGAGTATGCTTAACAACAGGCCCTAAGGTTCCTTGCCAAGTAACACAGAGGCAAATCCTAGAAGAGACGGGAAGGAGCAATGTCAAGCGATCACATTGAGATCGGGGAAAGATTTGACAGGTACAGCAAGTCGAGCGCCCGCACATTAGTTACAAAGGGAAGCCGCGCGAGGCAGAGCAAGTGATTGTTGATGAAGAAAATATGGAAAAATCTAAGTCGCAGCAGGTCGAGAAGGATACAACAGGTTCAGAGGAAAAGCCTAAGAGTTCAGTTCCACTAATTCACCCTCAAGTACCGTATCCGCAAAGATTAACTAAACAGAGGGAGGATAGCAAGTTCTTGGAGGTATTCAAAAAGTTGCAGATCAACATACCGTTCGCTGAGGCATTGGAACAAATGCCAAGCTACACAAAGTTTATGAAGGGTATATTGTCAAGGAAGAGAAGACTAGATGAGTTTGAAATGGTAGCCTTGATAGAGGAATGCGGTCAAAGTGCTTGACGTAAGCTACCTCCAAAGCTGAAGGATCCTGGAAGCTTCACAATTCCGTGCACAATTAGAAAAATGAACTTCGGTAAGTGTTTTATGTGATCTTGGGGCAAGCATAAATTTGATGCCCTTGTCGGGTGTTTAACTATTGGGACCGCTTGACTCAAAAGCCGATAAACATATCATTACAAATGAAGGTGATAGATCCATCACGTATCCACGGGAATCGTTGAAGATTTGTTGGTTAGGGTGGACAAGTTTATTTTTCTACCGACTACATCATTTTAGACTATGAGGAGGACAAGAGCATACCAATAATGTGACAGCCCCAAATTCGGGTCCCAAATCACCACGGATCTGGTACAATTATTCTATTACTATTATGAAAGATATAAACATAAATTGTATATACAATACACTTTACACACTATTCCCCAAAAAAGAGTAACCTTAAGTTATACACAAATTATAAACTATCTAACACATAACATTATTATCCAACTATACTATTACAAACTAGTCGCACATTTTATCCCAAGCTAAACTTGGCATTATCCTTTTTCCTGTATCCGAATGCATTTGCCTTATTTGCAATGTTTATCATGATATAGCAAGGGTGAGCATAAAAGTTGCCCATCAAGTTTAAATACAATTTAAAGATATATCATGATTGAAAGAGTCTGAATAATAAGATGGCTATAATTCATCAATATAATTGAGAACTAGCACGAACAAACTTTTGACTGAACAAGTATTGAACAAGAACAAATATATCTGGACCAACTGGTAATGAAGGTGATCAGCCTTTCATACCTGACTTATACATGCAATATGTACAGAGTACAATTATCCTTGGCAATCAGCAATGATTAACCATAAGCATATCTGAATGAAACAACTCTTAGTAGAGTTAAGTAAAACTTGCCTGAACCGTTGATTACCGCTACACAATTTATATCGCTTTATCCGAAGACCTAATATTAGTAATATAGATCTCCAGTATTAGAATACTATAATCATAATATAATACTATTATATATATATAATTATAAAATTACCTAAACACATAACACATAGCCCTATCAGTCCACAAACAACCTAAGACTCGGTCTCAAGTCAAACTATTTAAGTCTGAGTTGAAACCAACACAAATATGACATCCCGACGGTCTAGTCAGACAATTCACGAGTTTAAGTTCAATTAAACTCTGCCTTAACACTTAACAATTATCTTAGATAATCATATTATGAGTCAAAACATTTTTCACAGACTTGTAATAATTTCCAGATAATTATTACCGTTTAAAATGATTTTTCCAATCATTAATATTGTATTTATATAATATAAATACCACATAATTCCTTAATCATTAATATTCATTTATCATTAAATATTAATGAAAATCATAACATAATGTTATAATATAATTATAATATCACAAAGTATTTTTAATACTTTAAAATCATATTTATATAATTTTAAACCATTAAATGCATTATTCAATAATTGATATTAATATTAAAATATTAATATTTTCATGGAAAAATATCAAAAGTTATATTTTGATAACCTAAAATATTTTTATAACACATAAATCATTTTTATATGATTTTTAAATCATTAATTCTATTTTTTCATAATTTATTTAATATATTTATTAAATAAATTAATTACCATTAATAATAAATTATTAATGAAATTCATCACAAAATATTAAAAGTCATCAAAAATAACTTAAAATATTTTTAACACCATAATATAATTTTTCATGAATTAAAACCATTTTAAATAATTTATTTAATATTATAATTAAATAAATAAATACCTTTTATATTCCAAAAATATTAAATATTTTTGAAATATACACAAAATAATTAAAAACTATTTTTCGACTTTAAAATAATTTTTCATAATTTAATATGTATTTTAATAATTAAAAATCATTTTTCTATTTATTAACTAAAATAATTAATTTTCGTAAATAAACTGTCGCTAAAAGTGGCTTAGGCGACAAATGCATCATAAAAAGGTGTTCTTGGTGTTCTTGAGAAAGAACCCGAGAAAACCATGTCGATTAGCGAGGTAAGTACTTTACTACACATTTAATTCCTTGATTAGAAGGTTTCTAGGAAATCTAATGTAATATGTTTGTAGTATTGATGTAATACTATAACATAAAGCAAGTTTCATGGCCAAAACAAATAAAATATGCAAGATCTAAGCCTCCCAAATCTTGTCACACACTGTTCTTCAATTTCCGGGTTTTCCAGAAATTGAAGAACAGTCGAGGTGCTACCTTTCAATCCTTGTAACTTGCAGTCTATGCATTGTTTGTGTGATCTAAAGGTTCGATCTTGAAGAACACATGTCATGGTACAATTATATAGCATCATATCATTATAACATCAAACATATTAATGATTAAAAATTTGGTCAAATCACACTTGAATTTTCGGCTTTTGAAGGTTCTAAGTTTCCCAGAAACCTTCTTAAGCAAATCGGTCAACATAGTTTGACCTTGATTAATTTCTACAGTGATCATGTTTTGAGTAATCTAATTGCTCTCATATGTAGTCTTGATGACAGGCTACAAGGATCCACCAACAAAATCAACAAACAACAAACAACTTGACAGATCTGGGCGTTGCAAAACACATCGAGACATTTGGTTTCAAACTTCTAGGTTACCCGAATGTACTTTCGGTCGCCCTTCAATCAAGGTTTTGATTTAGTATAATATTAAATCTATACATTAACTGACTTTGATTTCACTTACAGATGAAAGAGCGCATACCAAAATACAGATCTAAAACCTAAAACCACAAAAATCAACAATGGAGAAAAATCTATGGACTCTGACATTAGCTTGTCAGGCCATATATTTCAACTTTTCCAGATTTCTAAAAATGCTAGATTCGAGCACTTTGATGTTATGGATCTGAGATTTAACAACCCAGATCACTAAATAACATCATAATACACAACATTAACAAATCAACAACAACATTTAACATCAAATCATGAGATTTCTAGGTTTAGGGTTCATATACCTTCTAAGCTTAGATCTTTGAATCTGATTTTCGATTCTGTTCTTGGGTGATCTAAGGCTGTATAAGTGACTGATCTACCTTAGATTTTCAGATATGAAGAGAGAGAGAGAGAATGTGTTGTGGGAGAGCAAGTTAGCAAAATGAGCAACTTTTATGACTTTTTCTCTATTTTAATCTCTTTGATTCATTGAATGGAGCTAATATAGTCACGATTTGGTGATATAAGTCACATGTCTAGGGTTTAGGGTTGGTGAACAACCCACACTAGAACATAACTTACAAGTAACCTAATAAATAATGCAAGATGGCTAGTTTAGTCATTTAGCATTTAATTTTAATGGCATAAAGGTCAATTGATTGACAAAAACCCTTAGGGTTTAGGGTTTAACCCATTAGGTTTTGGCAAAATAATTTCTAAAATTTCCAATTTAGGTTTTCAACATTAGAAAATTAACATTTTTCTAAATTATAATTAGGATTCTATAATTATAATAAGATTCCTAATCACGAAGTTCAATCTTTCTAATTAGGATTATTATTTCCTAATTAAAATTGCTAATTTAGCAATTAGGGTTAAAATTTGTACATTAGTGTTTATAACCCAAGAATTAGGGTTTTACATAGAAAAATAATATTCTAATTTTAGAAATTAGATTTCCTAATTAGATTAGGGTTTCTAATTACATATAACTTGAAAATTAGGATTAATGTTTCCTAATTAATATTGCTAATTTAGCAATTAAATACTGAAATTGTGCATTAGGGTTTCTAACATAATAATTAGGGTTCAAAAATTTGAAATTAGTGTTTGCTAATTAATTAAGCTTTACCATGATTAACATCATAATTAATAGCACTTACGCGTTATAATTATTCTTTAAATTCCTAGATTAGGGTTCTAATTTCCGAATTAGGGTTTGATTCCTAAACCAAATTAGGGTTTCGAACAAATTTCTAGGGTTTCTTATCAAACGTTAGGATTTTCTAATGAGCATCGTCGTTCTTAATATATACTTAGGGTTTGACAATCGATAAAATTTATCTGGTCAACCTTGACCCTTAACCATATTCCGAACACATACATAACCATATACACGTAACATATTCGGGATATATACTTATTCCTGAATAATTCACCTAAATCCTTCACAGAATTTTGAAACCCTCAAAATTCCTTCCCAAAAATATCAAACACATACACTTATTTTCTGTCTAGGTATCGTATTTGACTTTAAATTAATCATTTAAGATTTTAATAAATTTTCTAAATTCTCGGGTCGTCACAAATAATACTGGGGAGACCATTCTTAGCCACAGGCAGAACTTCGATAGATGTGGAAAAAGGTGAACTCACTATGCGTGTTCAGGATCAAGAGATCACCTTCAATGTCATTAAAGCAATAAAGTTGCCAATGGATGAAGAAGAATGCTTCCTGGTTGACTTGGTGGATTGAAGCCTAAAGGATGAGGTATAGAAATCGGGGAATTATGGACCGTTGAGGTGTGTAACGGGTGAAAACTCAGAGTTGAAGGTAGAGTCATTGATGAAAGTTGAAGTCATTAAATTTCGGGGTGCGGTGGGCAATAAGGAAGGAACCTCAATTTTTGATGTGACGTGAGATTCAGAGACAGTCAAGCTAATTGACTATAACTTAGCGCTGGGTGGGAGGTAACCCATTATTTCTACCTCCATTGATTTTTTTTAGTTATTCATGTTAGATTAATTTTGTTAGTTATATCTACTTCATTTTTAATAGGATGTCAGATTTTCATGCTTAAGTATGTAGCAAGAATTGCTTTCATGAATATTTGCAAGACGTTAGCATTATGTGGCCACTAATTCATTCCTTAACAATGTGCATTAATGTCTATGCAGGAACCATCATTGGAAAGCATCACTGATAGGCAGAGTAGAATTGAACTTTAGCATTACAGATATTAGGATCGCACGGCCGCGCATCAAGTCAATCATGATAACATAACATTCTCAAGTTCAAGTCTCGGCGCCGTCAAATTTCAAATCTAAACTCGTATGCGGTCGCGACATGACGGGATTAAAATAGATCTGAACATTTTGAAAAGAGTTGTGGACCATTTGGACTCTCATTTGGAATAATAACAGACGCGAAATTCTCTCACTCTCCATAACTCACATCACTATATCTCTATCAGTTACAAATTGAAATCGTACATCTCTCAATCACCTCTCCACGATTCTCTCCACGTTCAAGGCTCATACCCACACTCTCATCCACGGTTATAAAGCTAGGGTTTCTGATTGGGTTGGCAGAAACAAGTTTGAAGGTTATCACATAGCAAATTCTCATTCACTCTCAGTAATTTCATCTGCATTCTTGCTCAAATTTCTGCAAATGGGTCCGAAGAGAGCACGACCATCTTCCTCTTCCTCATCCTCCTCCGGCAGTCACGGGGATGACATTATCGACCACACCAAGTTCACGTGTCGGAAGCCCAAAGAGTACTACCAAATCGTAGCAAAAACATTTATCCAGAAAGAGGATTCAAACCGAAGGCGGGATGGACAAACTTTGTGCCATGATCCGAAGAACGAGGTCGGGTGGATCGCCCTCCCACGCCCATTCCAATGAACATAGTCCGGAGAGTTTTACGCCAATGCCAAAGTCGCCATGAACGATACCTCTATGGTTCGAGGTGTCGAGATAGACTACATGCACCCTCGCCATCGTAACCATTTTGAGAATCACCGCGACACCACCACGAGGGCCTGCCAATTGGATCACAGGGGCACATCTAGAAATAGACTTGGAGCTTGTTATAGTAGAGTTGTGCATACCAGGCACGAAGTGGACTTAAAAAGTCGACACGACCCAGCGTCGCATATTCCCAGCAGCCGCACTGAATCGATATGCCAAGGCGTGGAATCTGTTCATTTGTGCCACGTTACTACCTTCATCGCATCAGCATGAGATCACAGCGAAAAGGGCCATAATTCTGTGGGGCATAATTACTGGCGAATATATTGATGTAGGTTATTTGATTCATTAAAATTTTGTAAAGTATCCAAGGAAGTACCATTGGGAGCATTCCACATGCATCGGTGAGAGCCATGCTATCTCTGCTTCATCGTGGTGCAATTGGGGTGATGAACAAATGCAATATCCAAGCCAAGACATCACCCATGCCACCATTACGAAATTTGAGGATTGGGCAGGAGGCGAAGCACACCCGCGCGGATGAGGATTTATTCTTCGGCCCACATTCTCCGAGCCCTCGCAGCAGCCCCCTCAGACAGATGAGGCAGGCCCATCCACCCGAGCACACACTGTTCCTAGCGATCAACAGCTTCGAAGGTTGGAGCGAAAAGTTGATGCCATGTATGACAACTTTGGAACGTTTGCTATGGGACTCACAAGGGCCTTGGCCGTAGCCTTCGCACAGCAGGGAACAACACTCGAGTGGCCCCAGTTTGGGACTGCAGTGCCTTATCCACCACAAGATTCACCACCCGAGGAGGGTGGTCAAGCCGATCATTAGGGGAGTTTTCTGTACCCTTTACCTTTATTCAATGGGGCATTGAATACTTTAAGTTTGGGGGTATTGGGGAGTAATATAGCAGCATGTAGTTAGTTTTTGCATGTTTAGTTCAAATTTTGCATGTTTAGTTTAATAATTTAGTTGTTTTTGGTGTTATTGTTCTATTGATAGAATTTAATTTTTTTTTGTAGTAATTTGCATGTCTCACAAAATTCTTGCTTTATAGAAATTCTGCCTAGCCAATGATGATAGTGAATTGTGAAGGATTGTAGAGTATATTGTGAAGGATTGTAGAGTATATTGGTATTAGAATTATGTGTTGCATTACTTGTTAGAAAATGTAGTTTTAAAAAGAGAAAAATGTGGAACATGCATGTAAACTTGACAAACATTGACATTCAAACTTTAGGAAAACATAGGTATGTTATGTATAAAAAAAAATGAATAGCAATAATGTGGCTAGTCTTATTTCGGGGCCCTGGCTACTTGAGTAAGTACGCCTGAGGGGATTTTCTCTACACCTAACGCCCTAAGGTCTTTCATGGTCTAGGAGTCGTTGGTTGAAAGCTCGCTAAGGGGTAGCAGTGTTGCCTAATGGAATAAGGGATTGCACAGTCATGTATAAAAAAAAGAAAAGAAAAATAGCAATAAACACCGCGGGAAAGAGCGAAAATCACCCTCGTGAGTAGCAATAAAGCTATTAAGCCCATTGCTAAACTTTAGTTTATTTGGATAGGTTGAAACAGTTTGCGTTGTATAAGTATACATGATTCTCAATTTAGGCTATAATTTTCTATTTCGAGCACGTTAGCATATATATTCTTTGATTGAATCAAGTTTTGGTGAACATTACACACACACAGCATCTCTATAGCATGTATGAATTATCTGAGTGTATGATGTTATAACCATTGTTTAGTTTAAACTTGTATTCCTGATTCTGGATAATTCGCTGAGGCATTTTGGGCTTAAATTCTGTTTAAGTTGGAATGATGTGAGACTAGTTTGCATAGTAGTGTAGCTGCATAGTAGTGCTTTTGCATTTTCTTGGTTATTTAGCATGCATTGCTTGAGGGGAAGCAATAGTTTAAGTTAGGAGGTATTTGATAAGTGGGTTTTATACCTACTTAATGGATATCAATTTACGCGAATTATGCCCATCTCAAGTACATTTCAGTCTGTTTTAGTTGCATTTCATTCCATTTTGCATTGCATGTACTTAAAACTCCTTTTGGCGAAAAAGTGCAGGAAATGGCCTAATTTGGTGGTATTAGAGAGCACGAGGCTGATGGATGCGTGAAGGCGAGGCGCAAGCAGGGATATGCATGGCATGAAGGTATAATGGAGCAAGGAGACCAAGCATGGAAGGAATGAGCAGCAGGACAAAGCGGCAATGACAATAATATTGCGAAACGTAATCCACACCACATCGAGAGACGCGATCGCCGCATGCATATTAGGCTGGTATGCGCTTGCCGTCTGAGAGGTCAGTTGGACATCCTGACATACTGCAAGTCTCGCGCTCACGTTAGGAACATATCTTGGGAGGCGCATGTGACGCTGGATCTTGTTGTTTATTTGTTTTATTTTAATTTTTAATTAAATGAGTTGTAATTGGTTTTAAATGATATCTGACTGGTGTCAGACATAACTTTTGGTACACTTGGTTAATTTTTGACGTATTTTTTCTAAGAGTAACTAGGGTTTACACGTGAGAGGGGATTCAACGAAGAACGAAGCCAAAACTCCATCTTCTCTAATTCTTCTTGGGATTCTCCTTCATTGTGGATTATTAATATTATTTTTTCTGGATTTATATAAGGATTTGAACATAGACATTGGTTTATAATCTACAATTGGGTTTGATCGTTCTAACTTTCATCTTTCAATTGTTTTCTTGATAATCATGGTTAGTGTTGATCCCATAATGACTTTTGGTTCAGTCATGAACTAAACTCCATTATTGGATTCTAACGGATTTTAATATGTAGTTTGGTTGCATGCTTAATTGCTAGGGATGTTTTGCATATCATATAGGATTTCTAACATGATTATTTTACATGTATGAATGTTCGATCACCATTCGTTTCAGTACTTGTATGGGATTGACAATGAACATGCGAGTATGGACTGTAATCACGATAACATACGAATATGGGGCTATTTTATATGTCTTGCGTATTTTGTGAACCAGATAGACATATACTGTTTCACCGTATGAGTTAGAGTAAGTGCTTGTGCTTAAATTCAGTATGATTGCAATTTCACATAGACATATAGTGATTTTGGTTGTATTGATGATTACATGGAGTCTATCATCTGTGGATGTTGTGTGAGTAGGTTATAATGCATTGAAAAATGGCTATAACTCTGTTAGTGCTCTTGGCTACTTTCCTGTGATATGTGAACATTTCTTGCATGATAGTTGTGATTAGATGAAATATTAAATCAAGTTAGGATCCCATTATTTCCATATTTAATTTATTCCATTAGTATTCTGATTTTTAGTTGTTATTCGCAACTAGATTAATTCATCAGTTATAGTCGTTAGTCTAAGCATATGAATACAGTGATTTAATTGATGCATAATAGTTTAAATTTGATAACTTTCTCTGTGGGATCGATACTCTACTTACTCTGTATTACTTGTTGACAGATGTATGCTTGCATGAGTTAGAGCTCTTTTATCAGAACTGAAAAAGAGGCAACAATTATACCAAATAATCCATGGTCATAATCATACCAAGTTAATCTATGCACTAAGGGCCACAGATGACTTTAATCATAATATAAGCATGAGGATGATGACAATGATATAAGAATTCAATTAAAAGAAAGCAAATGATAAATTTTAAATATTTATAATTCAATTTATTCAGAATTCAATAATGTCCAAATTGTCAACATGATACCGCTTTGTGGAGTAAAATTCAAGAATAATATTGTATTAAAAATGATTTGGACCGAACAGAAATCAATTTTTGGCACAAATAGTACTCCGGGTGAATAGTACCTGAGTGAATAGTACCCCATGAATAGTACTTCAGGAATAGTAACCCCGTAAATAGCACTTCGGCATGAAAAAGTTAAAACTTATCAAGCATGCTCAGAATAATATTTCCATGAAAAGATCTTTGGATGAAGCGCAAAATATCAAGGATATTCTACTAATTTCATGGAGTATAGAAACCAAAACTTTAACAAAACGCAGTGTAGAATTGAAATCAAAGCGAAATAATATTACTTATATACTACAGTATGGAAGAAAATATTATTTCATACGAATATTGAGCAAAAATAACATCCCTTACCTTAAAAAGAAGAGTATTTAGACTGGTAGGGCGGAGATATTCTTGAAGAAAACTTATACAGTTTTCTACGCTCAAAACTTTCTAAAACTCGAAAGAAATACGCTCAATATTATAGAAGAAAAATAATATGAATAATTGTATCGTCTCAATTATTGATTTAATAATATATAAAATATTAACAATAATTGAATCAAATAACGTGAGATACTATGCATCAATTACTGTAGCAATAATTGAACAAAACTGAGTGACTTCTCACGTAAGAATCAATAATCAATCTTGTGTGCTACTATGCAACCACGCGTATTCATCGTACTTTTATCACCGGGTATTTCAACAGTTGACGGTAAAACTTTCGCCGTTTTTTATAAAAAGATATTTTTGTCGTAGGAGAATTCCACCAATGGCAAGAACTTGTCCCAACTTCCTTTGAAGTCAAGGACATAGAGTCTTAATAGATCCTCCAAAGTTTGAATTGTCCTCTCTGACTGCCCATCCGTCCGAGGATGATATGCTGAACTGAATCGCAAATCCATGCCGATAGCTTTTTGCAAACTAACCCAAAACCGTGAAGTGAATCTTGGGTCTCAATCAGAAACTATGGATACTGGTATACCATGTAGTCTTACAATCTCATTTATGTATATACGAACGAGACGTTCAAGTGTATAAGTTTCTCGTATAGGTAAGAAATGAACAGACTTGGTCAATCTATCAAAAATGACCCAAATTACATCATTTCCTTGAGAAACCTTGGGAAGACCAATAATGAAATCCACACTAATGTGCTCCCACTTCCATTCTAGAATTTCAAGTGGTTGCAATGGACCTTTCGGCACTTGATGCTCCGCCTTGACTCGTTGACAAGTTAAACACCTTGAGATAAACTCTGCTATCTCTCTATTCATATTGCTCCACCAAAATGTATGTCGAAGATCACGATACATTTTGGTACTCCCAAGATGGATTACAAATGGTGTGTTGTGCACCTCCATCATGATTTTGTACTTTAAATCAGGGTTGTTAGGAACACAAAGTCTAGAGTTCACTTGTAGTATTCCTTCTTCATAGATTCTTGCTTCTTGAATAACACCTTCTTGCACTTTATTCCTCATACGTATCACTTTGGGTCTGCAAGTTGAGCAACTTTAACTTTATTGATTAAAGTCGGTTCTACTCGTATATTTTCCATCATTATGTGGGTCCCTGGAGTCTTTAACTCTATCTCCATCCTTTGTAAGTCATACAAAATGGGCTTTTATGTTGACAATATTGCACTCGTACCCGCATATGATATTCTACTCAATGCATTAGCTACCACGTTCGATTTTCCATGATGGTATTGAATGGTATGATCATAATCTTTCAATAGCTCGAGCCAACGTCATTGCTGCATGTTGAGTTCCTTTTGAGTGAAGAAATATTTGAGGCTTTTATGATCCGTATAGATCTCCACTTTCTCCCCATACGAGTAATGCCTCCAAATCTTTAGTACGAAACGATAAATTGCTAATTCTAGATCATGAGTAGGATAATTCCTCTCATATTCTTTGACTTGTCGTGAGGCGTGAGCTATGACTTTCCTTGTGTTGCATGAGAACACATCCTAACCCTTTGCATGAAGCATCATCAGAGATGACAAATCCTCCAAACCGGATGGTATTGTCAAAATAGGTAATCTTGAAATAAGTCTCCTCTTGAGTTCTTGAAAACTCTTCTCACATTCCTCGCTCCAATCGAATTTTATATCTTTCTCGAGTCACCGAAGTTAATGGAGTAGCGATTCGAAAAAACCTTCTATGAATCTCCGATATTAACCAAATAAGCCCGAAAAGCTATGTACTTCATCATCGACTTAGGTTGCTCCCGCTTTAAATTGCTTCAATCTTTCTTTGGGTCAACAGATATTCCCTGATTTGATATCACGTGCCCAAGGAATGCTACTTCCTCAAGCTAGAACTCGCATTTCTTCAACTTGGCATAAAGCTTGTTTTCACGAAACTTTTGGAGTATTAGCCTCAAGTGTTGCTCATGATCTTCACGACTTTTGGAGTAAATAAGGATGTCATCAATAAAGTCGACCACAAAGTGGTCCAAATATTCATTGAATACTCGGTTCATCATATCCATGGAGGCAGCAGGAGCATTAGTCAATCTAAAAGACATAACTAGGAATTTATAATTCTCGTACCGAGTTTTGAAAGTCGTCTTTGGAATGTCATTGGGTTTAATCTTTAACTGATGATATCCATAATGAATATCAATCTTTGAAAAGAATTTGGCGCTTGCAACTAGTCAAACAGGTCATCAATACGAGGCAATGGGTACCTATTTTTGATGGTAACATGATTCAACTCCCGATAATCAATACAAAGTCTCATACTCCCATCTTTCTTCTTTACAAATAGAATAGGAGCACCCCAAGGAGACGTACTAGGACGAATGAAACCGTTGTTTTACAATTACTACAGTTGTGTCTTTAACTCCTGAAGTTAAATAGGAACCATTCGATATGGGGCTTTGGAAATGGGTTTTGTACCGAGTTCAAGGTCGATATAAAATTATATTTCAAGCTTTGGGGTAGGCTAGGAAGTTCTTTAGGGAATACGTTAGGAAATTTATTAACAATAGAAATATAATTCAAAACTGACGTATTTTTATTTAAATCCGTGACATGAGCTAAGAAAGCTTGACATTCATTTTTCAATAAACAAATAGCTTTATGACTTGAGATGACACTGATTGATTTTAATGGTTTGGTTGCTTGAATTCGCATAATAGGTTGGTTAGGAATATGAAAGCTAACAACTTTACGAAAATAATCGGTTTTGCATGATGAGTAGTTAACTAATCAATCCCTTTAATTACGTCAAATGCAAGTATTTTCAATGAAATAGATCGATAGGTAATGTGAAGGTACCAATTTGAACAAAACATGGCTAATAAACGATGGATGTAATGAAGGTTTCTCCCAACGGAGTTTTAACGAGATAAGTCAAAGTCTAATTTCTCAAGAGTTAAATTTAAGCGTTGAGCGCATGTAGGAGAAAAAAAAGAATGGGTAGAACCGATTATCAAATAAGGTATAGATCAAGCTAAAGTTTATGATTAGCTTACCCATGATAACCTCGTCCGGTTCCTTGCTTTCTGCGGGAGGTTACTGAAAATGCTCTCCTTAAACTCATTGGTTTTGAATTTTACGAAGCGGCCTTTGGTGCCTCCATCCTAGCTAGACTTGGCTTCCCCTTGCGACAAAAATTAAGCTAGGTGACCTTCTCTTCCATAATTGTAACATATTTTGAATTGCTGCTATTGACAGTTTGGATTGATGTATCCCACTCCTCCGCTTTTGAAGCATATGATAGGTGGTCGTTCTCCTTCCTTAACAACAGGTGCTGGTTCTGACCTCTTTCCATCATTGTTGAATCTCATCTTCTTGAAATGTCCACTTTTATTATCTTAGCCAAGATTACCACCGAAGTGGTTACCATTTCTGGCATGTTGATTCCCTCCACGTTTGTTGTCACCGCTTTGATGACTGCTACCACTAGTATTATCAACTTGCTTGCACTCTCTCTCTGGTTGGGTTGACTCATTATCGCGCTCCAATAATTGAGCCCTATTTACAACATCTGAATACAAACAAAGTTTATGAGAAATGAGGTATTGACATATCTCGGGTTTCAAACCTCTTAGAAACATCCACGTCATTCTCTCCTCATTACTAACTAAGTGGGACGCAAACCGGGACAACTCGGCAAACTTGGCTTCGTACTGTGACACGGTCATGTTGTTTTGCTCTAGCTTGATGAACTCTACCTCCTTCATGTGACGAATACTTTTGGGAAAGTACTTTCATTGAACAGTTCTTGGAACTTCTCCCAAGACATCTTTAGTGTAGCAGGCTGAGTACGCTTTACAGTTTCCCACCAATAGTGTGTCTTTCCTCGCAACATGAAAGTGGCAAAGGGAACCTTTTGCTCCTCGGAGCATCCTAAGATTTCAAATATCTTGGTGATCTGTTTTATCCACGTCTCCACCTTAAGTGGTTTTGGCTCTCCCAAAAACTCTGGTGGTCCCAGCTCCTTGAACTGCTTAGCGGTGACCATCTGAGAGTTGCCAGTGTTTCCACCTGCATTTTGGACAAGAGTCTCTCTCGCCTGATGTTGCATGAATTGCAGAAAGTCCCTAAACATTCTGTTGTTCATCATTTGGTCGGTGTTGTTATTTGCATGAGGATTATTGCCTTCTTGATTCACATTTTCCTAGTTATTGATCGTTGGTGATTCAACGGTCTCATGTGCTCCATTGCTATTCTCAACATTCTCGGATGTCATTTTCAAATACTGCCACAAAACAAGGGTTAATTGACATGCAACATATTATCCCTATATTACGACCTACCAATTAAATAACAAATAAACTTAGGTAGGTCATACTAAGCGAAAGAATTACCCGTCTCTCCCTCCTAGTTCTAGTCTCACATCTCATTAGGGATCATATCCTAAGCTTTGAAACCAACTGTGGCGCCCCCAAAATAGGTATACATCACCCATTCATAGTACCAAATACATGGTACATAATTCAAATATAACTTAATTATACAACTATTGTGTAAAGTACGACAAAACATAAGCTGGGAGTTTCAACACGAATATTGTCTTCTAGAAAATATCCAAATTCAAATTCAATATTATTACATTTATTTTCACGCTATTTTACAAAATAATGAGGACTACAAATGCAAACATCTGGACCACCACTCCACTCCCCGACTAGTCCCAGTTATATTCTCATTTCCTGAAGAGAACAATGAAATCAAAGGGTGAGCTCAACTAGCCCAGTAAAAAATATTATGACTAAGATATTGTAGAATAATTTATCGTTAGCCTTCAACAGTGTTAAACTGATAAAATACAATAGACATTAATTTTAACTGCAGCGGAACAAGCAATCCATTAGAAGAGTCAAGTAGAGCATGATATCTACTATCTTCTATGATTTAAAAAGTTTATCATCAATTTTATCGTTGAGACTCAGCTTAATAAATAATCCAAATCATCGAACCATCCCTGCACGATGGCCAAGGATATTCATTAGTATCATAACCATGAATTATCCATGCACTACGGGCCAAGGATATTCATGTTTTCATCAATGGTCATAATCATGCCAACAACTGTCCATCAATGCACTACGGGCCAATGAGGACTTTTACCACATCATTTGTAACATTACGGTCATGATTATTTATAAGTGGGTTTTATACCTACTTATTGGATATCAATTCTGTGAATTATGCCCATCTCAAGTACATTTAAGTCTGTTTTAGTTGCATTTCATGCCATTTTGCATTGCATGTACTTAAAACTCCTTTTGGCAAAAAAGTGCAGGAAATGGCGTAATTTTATGGTATTAGAAGGCACGAGGCTGATGGATGTGTGAAGGCAAGGCGCAAGCGGGGATATACATAGCATGAAGGTATAATGGAGCAAGGAGACCAAACATGGAAGGAATGAGCGGCGGAGACAAAGCGACGATGGCAGTGACAATATTGTAGAACCAGAACCATAATCCACAGATTTGTGAGCCGCATGGCATATACTAGGCTGAGGGCGCACTCTTCGCTGCGAGAGGCCACCGGACATCTGACTTCTCGCAAGTCTCGCGCCCGTCACGAGGAACATCTTTGGAGGCGCGCGATCGCGTGAGATCTTTGAAGTCATTTTATTTATTTTATTTTAATTTTAATTAAATGAGTTGTAATTGGTTTGAAACGATATCGGTCGGTGTCGGACATAACTTTTTTGTACACTTGGTTAATTTTTGGCGTATTTTTTCTAAGAGTAACTAGGGTTTACACGTGAGAGGGATTCCAACGAAGAACGAAGCCAAAACTCCATCTTCTCTAATTCTTGTTGGGATTCTCCTTTATTGTGGATTATTAATATTGTTTTTTACGGATTTATATAAGGATTTGAGCGTAGATATTGGTTTACAATCTACAATTGGGTTTGATCGTTCTAACTTTCATCTTTTAATTGTTTTGTTGATAATCATGGTTAGCGTTGATCCCATAAGGGCTTTTGGTTCAGTCATGAACTAAACTCCATTATGGGATTCTAACGGACTTTAATATGTAGATTGGTTGCATGCTTATTTTCTAGGGATGTTTTGCATATCATATGGGATTTCTATCATGATTGTTTTACATGTATAAATGCTTGATCACCATTCATTTCAGACTTGTATGGGATTGACAATGAACATGTGAGTATGGACCTAATCATGATAGCATCTAATATGGGGCTATTTTATATGGCTTACGTATTTTGTGAAGCGGATAGATATATCTTTGTTTACCGTGATAAGTTAGAGTAAGGGCTTGTGCTTAAATTCAATTATAATTGCAATTTCACATGTACATATAGTGATTTTGGTTGTATTGATGATTACATGGAGTCTATCATTTCGGATGTTGTGTGAGTAGGTTATAGTGCATTGAAAAATGGCTATAACTCTCTGTTAGTGCTCTTAGCTACTTTCCCGTGATATGTGAACATTTCTTGCATGATAGTGGCAATTAGATGAAATATTAAATGAAGTTAGGATCCCATTATTTCTAGATTTGATTTATTCCATTAGTATTACGATTTTTAGTTGTTATTATTTATTAGATTAATTCATCAATTATAGTCGTTAGTCTAAGCATATGAATACAGTGATTTAATTGATGTATAATAGTTTAAATTTGACAACTTTCTATGTGGGATCGATACTCTACTTACTCTGTATTACTTGTTGACACATGTATGCTTGCATGAGTTAGATCTCTTTTATAAGAACTGAAAAAGAGGCAACAAGTTTTTGGCGCCATTGCCGGGGAAAGGCTTTAGTTTAAATAATTATCATCAGTTTAAAGCTATATTGTATAACTTAGACAATTCTGATCGTTTCTCATTTCTATTTTTGTTTCGTTTTTGGTTTCAGGTACTTTTATATTTTTATGCACACAAGATCTTCCAATTCAGAATTAACACCAGCGTAGGATAACATTAACGGGAGAGGTTGGAAAGAAAGTGTGCGGAGAAATTTGCAAGCACAATTAGAAGGTACTATACTGGACATGGCTGAAGAACAGAGAATTGAGCAAAGAGAAGAGCACCGGGCTCTACGAGATTATTCCATGCCAAATATAAACAGACTACAGTCTAGCATAGTCGAATTAAACAATAACGACCAATACTTTTGAGATTAAACCGGGCATAATTCAGATGGTGCAGAACTCAGTTCAGTTTGGGGGTGCTGCTACGGATGATCCGAATGAACACTTATTGAGCTTCATAGAGATTTGGAGACTCAGATGGGGCAGATGGCGAGTATGCTTAACAACAGGCCCTAAGGTTCCTTGCCAAGTAACACAGAGGCAAATCCTAGAAGAGACGGGAAGGAGCAATGTCAAGCGATCACATTGAGATCGGGGAAAGATTTGACAGGTACAGCAAGTCGAGCGCCCGCACATTAGTTACAAAGGGAAGCCGCGCGAGGCAGAGCAAGTGATTGTTGATGAAGAAAATATGGAAATATCTAAGTCGCATCAGGTCGAGAAGGATACAACAGGTTCAGAGGAAAAGCCTAAGAGTTCAGTGCCACTAATTCACCCTCAATCCGTATCCGCAAAGATTAACTAAATGAGAGGAGGATAGCAAGTTCTTGGAGGTATTCAAAAAGTTGCAGATCAACATACCGTTCGCTGAGGCATTGGAACAAATGCCAAGCTACACAAAGTTTATGAAGGGTATATTGTCAAGGAAGAGAAGACTAGATGAGTTTGAAATGGTAGCCTTGATAGAGGAATGCAGTGCAGTGCTTCAGCGTAAGCTACCTCCAAAGCTGAAGGATCCGGGAAGCTTCACAATTCCGTGCACAATTAGAAAAATGAACTTCGGTAAGTGTTTATGTGATCTTGGGGCAAGCATAAATTTGATGCCCTTGTCAGTGTTTAACCAGTTGGGACTGCCAGCTCCAAAGCCGACAAACATATCATTACAGCTAGGTGATAGATCCATCACGTATCCACGGGGAATCGTTGAAGATGTGTTGGTTAGGGTGGACAAGTTTATTTTTTCGGCTGACTTCATCATTTTAGACTATGAGGAGGACAAGAGCATACCAATAATGTGACAGCCCCAAATTCGGGTCCCAA
This sequence comes from Panax ginseng, assembly GCA_020205605.1. Lineage (NCBI taxonomy): Eukaryota > Viridiplantae > Streptophyta > Magnoliopsida > Apiales > Araliaceae > Panax > Panax ginseng. Next base: position 137,318,619 of record CM035132.1, read on the forward strand.
ATCACCACGGATCTGGTACAATTATTCTATTACTATTGCGAAAGATATAAACATAAATTGTTTATACAATACACTTTACACACTATTCCCCAAAATCGAGTAACCTTAAGTTATACACAAATTATAAACTATCTAACACATAACATTATTATCCAACTATACTATTACAAACTAGTCGCACATTTTATCCCAAGCTAAACTTGGCATTATCCTTTTTCCTGTATCCGAATGCATTTGCCTTATCTGCAATGTTTATCATGATATAGCAAGGGTGAGCATAAAAGTTGCCCATCAAGTTTAAATACAATTTAAAGATATATCATGATTGAAAGAGTCTGAATAATAAGATGGCTATAATTCATCAATATAATTGAGAACTAGCACGAACAAACTTTTGACTGAACAAGTATTGAACAAGAACAAATATATCTGGACCAACTGGTAATGAAGGTGATCAGCCTTTCATACCTGACTTATACATGCAATATGTACAGAGTACAATTATCCTTGGCAATCAGCAATGATTAACCATAAGCATATCTGAATGAAACAACTCTTAGTAGAGTTAAGTAAAACTTGCCTGAACCGTTGATTACCGCTACACAATTTATATCGCTTTATCCGAAGACCTAATATTAGTAATATAGATCTCCAGTATTAGAATACTATAATCATAATATAATACTATTATATATATATAATTATAAAATTACCTAAACACATAACACATAGCCCTATCAGTCCACAAACAACCTAAGACTCGGTCTCAAGTCAAACTATTTAAGTCTGAGTTGAAACCAACACAAATATGACATCCCGACGGTCTAGTCAGACAATTCACGAGTTTAAGTTCAATTAAACTCTGCCTTAACACTTAACAATTATCTTAGATAATCATATTATGAGTCAAAACATTTTTCACAGACTTGTAATAATTTCCAGATAATTATTACCATTTAAATTTTTTTTTCCAATCATTAATATTGTATTTATATAATATAAATACCACATAATTCCTTAATCATTAATATTCATTTATCATTAAATATTAATGAAAATCATAACATAAGATTATAATATAATTATAATATCACAAAGTATTTTAATACTTTAAAATTATATTTATATAATTTTTAAACCATTAAATGCATTATTCAATAATTGATATTAATATTAAAATATTAATATTTTCATGGAAAAATATCAAAAGTTATATTTTGATAACCTAAAATATTTTTATAACACATAAATCATTTTTTATATGATTTTTTTAAATCATTAATTCTATTTTTCCATAATTTATTTAATATATTTATTAAATAAATTAATTACCATTAATAATAAATTATTAATGAAATTCATCACAAAATATTAAAAGTCATCAAAAATAACTTAAAATATTTTTTTAACACCATAATATAATTTTTCATGATTTTTTATGAATTAAAACCATTTTTAAATAATTTATTTAATATTATAATTAAATAAATAAATACCTTTTATATTCCAAAAATATTAAATATTTTTGAAATATACACAAAATAATTAAAAACTATTTTTCAGACTTTAAAATAATTTTTCATAATTTAATATGTATTTTTAATAATGAAAAATCATTTTTTCTATTTATTAACTAAAATAATTAATTTTCAGAAATAAACTGTCGCTAAAAGTGGCTTAGGCGACAAATCTGTCGCTAAAGGTGTTCTTGGTGTACTTGAGAAAGAACCCAGAAAACCATGTCAGTTAGCAGGGTAAGTACTTTGACTACATTTAATTCCTTGATTAGAAGGTTTCTAGGAAATCTAATGTAATATGTTTGTAGTATTGATGTAATACTATAACATAAAGCAAGTTTCATGGCCAAAACAAATAAAATATGCAAGATCTAAGCCTCCCAAATCTTGTGGAGACATTGTTCTTCAATTTACGGTTTTCGAAAATTGAAGAACAAACGGTCAATCTTACCTTTCAATCCTTGTAACTTGCGGTTTTATGCATTGTTTGTGTGATCTAAAGGTTCGATCTTGAAGAACACATGTCAGGGTACAATTATATGGCATCATATCATTATAACATCAAACATATTAACAGATTAAGGCTGGTCAAATCATACTTGAATTTTTCGGCTTTTGAAGGTTCTAAGTTTCCCGAAACCTTCTTAAGAAAATCCACAACGTAGTTTGACCTTGATTAATTTCTCGATGATCATGTTTTGAGTAATCTAATTGCTCTCATATGTAGTCTTGATGACAGGCTACAAGGATCCACCAACAAAATCAACAAACAACAAACAACTTGACAGATCTGGGCGTTGCAAAACCTGTCAGACGCTGGTTTCAAACTTCTAGGTTACCCAGAATGTACTCGGTCATGCCTTGTCAATCGGGTTTAATTTATAGTATAATATTAAATCTATACATTAAGCGACTTTGATTTCACTTACGAGATGAAAGAGTGCATACCAAAATACAGATCTAAAACCTAAAACCACAAAAATCAACAATGGAGAAAAATCTATGGACTCTGACATTAGCTTGTCAGGCCATATATTTCAACTTTTCCAGATTTCTAAAAATGCTAGATTCGAGCACTTTGATGTTATGGATCTGGGATTTAACAACCCAGATCACTAAATAACATCATAATACACAACATTAACAAATCAACAACAACATTTAACATCAAATCATGAGATTTCTAGGTTTAGGGTTCATATACCTTCTAAGCTTAGATCTTTGAATCTGATTTTCGATTCTGTTCTTGGGTGATCTAAGGCTGTATAAGTGACTGATCTACCTTAGATTTTCAGATATGAAGAGAGAGAGAGAGAATGTGTTGTGGGAGAGCAAGTTAGCAAATGAGCAACTTTTATGACTTTTTCTCTATTTTAATCTCTTTGATTCATTGAATGGAGCTAATATAGCTGCTGATTTGGTGATATAAGTCACATGTCTAGGGTTTAGGGTTGGTGAACAACCCACACTAGAACATAACTTACAAGTAACCTAATAAATAATGCAAGATGGCTAGTTTAGTCATTTAGCATTTAATTTTAATGGCATAAAGGTCAATTGATACAAACCCTTAGGGTTTAGGGTTTAACCCATTAGGTTTTGGCAAAATAATTTCTAAAATTTCCAATTTAGGTTTTCAACATTAGAAAATTAACATTTTTCTAAATTATAATTAGGATTCTATAATTATAATAAGATTCCTAATCACGAAGTTCAATCTTTCTAATTAGGATTATTATTTCCTAATTAAAATTGCTAATTTAGCAATTAGGGTTAAAATTTGTACATTAGTGTTTATAACCCAAGAATTAGGGTTTTACATAGAAAAATAATATTCTAATTTTAGAAATTAGATTTCCTAATTAGATTAGGGTTTCTAATTACATATAACTTGAAAATTAGGATTAATGTTTCCTAATTAATATTGCTAATTTAGCAATTAAATACAGAATTGTGCATTAGGGTTTCTAACATAATAATTAGGGTTCAAAAATTTGAAATTAGTGTTTGCTAATTAATTAAGCTTTACCATGATTAACATCATAATTAATAGCACTTACGCGTTATAATTATTCTTTAAATTCCTAGATTAGGGTTCTAATTTCCGAATTAGGGTTTCGGATTCCCGAAACTGAAATTAGGGTTTCAGAACAAATTTCTAGGGTTTCTTATCAAACGTTAGGGTTTTCTAACAGAACGCTGTCGTTCTTAATATATACTTAGGGTTTGACACTGATAAAATTTATCTGGTCAACCCTTGACCCTTAACCATATTCTGAACACATACATAACCATATACACAGAACATATTCAGATATATACTTATTCCTGAATAATTCACCTAAATCCTTCACAGAATTTTGAAACCCTCAAAATTCCTTCCCAAAAATATCAAACACATACACTTATTTTCTGTCTAGGTATCGTATTTGACTTTAAATTAATCATTTAAGATTTTAATAAATTTTCTAAATTCTCGGGTCGTCACAAATAATACTGGGGAGACCATTCTTAGCCACAGGCAGAACTTCGATAGATGTGGAAAAAGGTGAACTCACTATGCGTGTTCGTGATCAAGAGATCACCTTGATGTCTTTAAAGCAATAAAGTTGCCAATGGATGAAGAAGAATGCTTCTGGTTGACTTGGTGGATTGAAGCCTAAAGGATGAGGTATAGAAATCGGGAATTATGGACCGTTGAGGTGTGTAATGTGGTGAAAACTTCGAGTTGAAGGTAGAGTCATTGATGAAAGTTGAAGTCATTAAATTTCGAGTGCGGTGGGCAATAAGGAAGGAACCTCAATTTTGATGTGGCGTGAGATTCGAGAGAGCAAAGCTAATTGACTATAACTTAGCTATTTGGGTGGGAGGTAACCCATTATTTCTACCTCCATTGATTTTTTTAGTTATTCATGTTAGATTAATTTTGTTAGTTATATCTACTTCATTTTTAATAGGATGTCAGATTTTCATGCTTAAGTATGTAGCAAGAATTTCTTTGCGAATATTTGCAAGACGTTAGCATCATGTGGCCACTAATTCATTCCTTAACAATGTGCATTAATGTCTATACAGGAACCATCATTGGAAAGCATCACTGATAGGCAGAGTAGAATTGAACTTTAGCATTACAGATATTAGGATCGCGCGGCCGCGCATCAAGTCAATCATGATAACATAACATTCTCAGAAGTCTACTGCGTCGCCCGACCAATTTCAAACTAAACTCATGGTCACAGCGTGACACCGGATTAAAATAGATCTGAACATTTTAAAAAGAGTTGTGGACCATTTGGACTCTCATTTGGAATAATAACAGACGCGAAATTCTCTCACTCTCCATAACTCACATCTCTATCTCTCTATCAGTTACAAATTGAAATCGTACATCTCTCAATCACCTCTCCACGATTCTCTCCACGTTCAAGGCTCATACCCACACTCTCATCCACGGTTATAAAGCTAGGGTTTCTGATTGGGTTGGCAGAAACAAGTTTGAAGGTTATCACATAGCAAATTCTCATTCACTCTAAGTAATTTCATCTGCATTCTTGCTCAAATTTCTGCAAATGGGTCCGAAGAGAGCACGACCATCTTCCTCTTCCTCATCCTCCTCCGGCAGTCACGGGGATGACATTATCGACCACACCAAGTTCACGTATGCGGAAGCCCAAAGCAGAGTACTACCAAATCGTAGCAAAAACATTTATCCAGGAAAGAGGATTCAAACCAGAAGGCCAGGATGGACAGCTTTGTGCCATGATCCAAGAACGAGGCTGGGGTGGACTGACTGCCTCTCCCACGCCCATTCCAATGAACATAGTCCGAGAGTTTTACGCCAATGCCAAAGTCGCCATGAACGATACCTCTATGGTTCGAGGTGTCGAGATAGGCTACAGACCCTCCGCCATCAGAACCATTTTGAGAATCACCGCGACACCACCACGAGGGCCTGCCAATTGGATCACAGGGGCACATCTAGAAATAGACTTGGAGCTTGTTATAGTAGAGTTGTGCACACCAGGCACGAAGTGGACTTAAAAAGTCGACACGACCCAAATATCGCATATTCCCAAAGTACCATAGCTGATCAATCGATATGCCAAGGCGTGGAATCTGTTCATTTGTGCCACGTTACTACCTTCATCGCATCAGCATGAGATCACAGCGGAAAGGGCCATAATTCTGTGGGGCATAATTACTGGCGAATATATTGATGTAGGTTATTTGATTCATTAAAATTTTGTAAAGTATCTGAAGGGAAGTACCACTGGGAGCATTCCACATGCATCAGTGGTAGCCATGCTATCTGCTCATCAGGGTGCAATTGGGGTGATGAACAAATGCAATATCCAAGCCAAGACATCACCCATGCCACCATTACGAAATTTGAGGATCAAGCGAGGCGAAGCACACCACATGCGAGACGAGATTTTATTCTTGACCCACATTCTCCGAGCCCTCGCAGCGGATCCCCTCAGACAGATGAGGCGAGCCCATCCACCCGAAAGCACACTGCTTTGTTCTAGCGATCAACAACTTGAAGGTTGGAGCGAAAAGTTGACGCCATGTATGACAACTTTGGAATGTTTGCTATGGGACTCACAAGGGCCTTGGCCAGTAGCCTTCGCGACGCAAGGAGGAACAACACTCGAGTGGCCCCAGTTTGGGACTGCGGTGCCTTATCCACCACTTTGATTCACCACCCGGGGAGGGTGGTCAAGCCGATCATTAGGGGAGTTTTCTGTACCCTTTACCTTTATTCAATGGGGCATTGAATACTTTAAGTTTGGGGGTATTGGGGAGTAATATAGCAGCATGTAGTTAGTTTTTGCATGTTTAGTTCAAATTTTGCATGTTTAGTTTAATAATTTAGTTGTTTTTGGTGTTATTGTTCTATTGATAGAATTTAATTTTTTTTTGTAGTAATTTGCATGTCTCACAAAATTCTTGCTTTATAGAAATTCTGCCTAGCCAATGATGATAGTGAATTGTGAAGGATTGTAGAGTATATTGGATAACATGAACGTAGTTATAATGTTTTACGATGGAATTCATGTTGTTGTTTAAATGCATTCGGTTTGCACGGATGTGTTCACAATCAGTTGCAGGTATTAGAATTATGTGTTGCATTACTTGTTAGAAAATGTAGTTTTAAAAAGAGAAAAATGTGGAACATGCATGTAAACTTGACAAACATTGACATTCAAACTTTAGGAAAACATAGGTATGTTATGTATAAAAAAATATGAATAGCAATAATGTGGCTAGTCTTATTTGGGGCCACAGCTACTTGAGTAAAATGCGCTTTGAGGGATTTTCTCTACACCTAACGCCCTAAGGTCTTTCATGGTCTAGGAGTCGTTGGTTGAAAGCTCGCTAAGGGGTAGCAGTGTTGCCTAATGGAATAAGGGATTGCACAGTCATGTATAAAAAAAAGAAAGAAAAATAGCAATAAACACCGCGGGAAATAGCGAAAATCACCCTCGTGAGTAGCAATAAAGCTATTAAGCCCATTGCTAAACTTTAGTTTATTTGGATAGGTTGAAACAGTTTGCGTTGTATAAGTATACATGATTCTCAATTTAGGCTATAATTTTCTATTTCGAGCATGTTAGCATATATATTCTTTGATTGAATCAAGTTTTGGTGAACATTACACACACACAGCATCTCTATAGCATGTATGAATTATCTGAGTGTATGATGTTATAACCATTGTTTAGTTTAAACTTGTATTCCTGAATCTAGATAATTCGCTGAGGCATTTTGGGCTTAAATTCTGTTTAAGTTGGAATGATGTGAGACTAGTTTGCATAGTAGTGTAGCTGCATAGTAGTGCTTTTGCATTTTCTTGGTTATTTAGCATGCATTGCTTGAGGGGAAGCAATAGTTTAAGTTTGGCGGTATTTGATAAGTGGGTTTTATACCTACTTATTGGATATCAATTTACGCGAATTATGCCCATCTCAAGTACATTTCAGTCTGTTTTAGTTGCATTTCATTCCATTTTGCATTGCATGTACTTAAAACTCCTTTTGGCGAAAAAGTGCAGGAAATGGCCTAATTTGGTGGTATTAGAGAGCACGAGGCTAATGGATGCGTGAAGGCGAGGCGCAAGCAGGGATATGCATGTCATGAAGGTATAATGGAGCAAGGAGACCAAGCATGGAAGGATTGAGCAGCAGGACAAAGCGGCAATGAAGCAGATATATTGCGAACCGAAATCCACACATCGTGAGAGCAGCGATCATGCAACATACTAGGCTGAGGCGCCGCGCTTGGCGTGAGAGAGGTGGTGGACATCCCGACATCTTTACAAGTCTCGCGCTCACGTTAGGAACATACTGGAGGGGCGCGCGGCCGCGCGCGATGCTGAAGTTGTTTATTTGTTTTATTTTAATTTTTAATTAAATGAGTTGTAATTGGTTTTAAATGATATCGGACTGGTGTCAGACATAACTTTCGGTACACTTGGTTAATTTTTGACGTATTTTTTTCTAAGAGTAACTAGGGTTTACACGTGAGAGGGATTCCAACGAAGAACGAAGCCAAAACTCCATCTTCTCTAATTCTTCTTGGGATTCTCCTTCATTGTGGATTATTAATATTATTTTTTCTGGATTTATATAAGGATTTGAACATAGACATTGGTTTATAATCTACAATTGGGTTTGATCGTTCTAACTTTCATCTTTCAATTGTTTTCTTGATAATCATGGTTAGTGTTGATCCCATAATGACTTTTGGTTTAGTCATGAACTAAACTCCATTATTGGATTCTAACGGATTTTAATATGTAGTTTGGTTACATGCTTAATTGCTAGGGATGTTTTGCATATCATATAGGATTTCTAACATGATTATTTTACATGTATGAATGTTCGATCACCATTCGTTTCAGTACTTGTATGGGATTGACAATGAACATGCGAGTATGGACTGTAATCACGATAACATACGAATATGGGGCTATTTTATATGTCTTGCGTATTTTGTGAACCAGATAGACATATACTGTTTCACCGTATGAGTTAGAGTAAAGTGCTTGTGCTTAAATTAGATTATGATTGCAATTTCACATAGACATATAGTGATTTTGGTTGTATTGATGATTACATGGAGTCTATCATCTGTGGATGTTGTGTGAGTAGGTTATAATGCATTGAAAAATGGCTATAACTCTATTAGTGCTCTTGGCTACTTTCCTGTGATATGTGAACATTTCTTGCATGATAGTTGTGATTAGATGAAATATTAAATCAAGTTAGGATCCCATTATTTCCATATTTAATTTATTCCATTAGTATTCTGATTTTTAGTTGTTATTCGCAACTAGATTAATTCATCAGTTATAGTCGTTAGTCTAAGCATATGAATACAGTGATTTAATTAATGCATAATAGTTTAAATTTGATAACTTTCTCTGTGGGATCGATACTCTACTTACTCTGTATTACTTGTTGACAGATGTATGCTTGCATGAGTTAGAGCTCTTTTATCAGAACTGAAAAAGAGGCAACAATTATACCAAATAATCCATGGTCATAATCATACCAAGTTAATCTATGCACTAAGGGCCACAGATGACTTTAATCATAATATAAGCATAAGGATGATGACAATGATATAAGAATTTAATTAAAAGAAAGCAAATGATAAATTTTAAAGATTTATAATTCAATTTATTCAGAATTCAATAATGTCCAAATTGTCAACATGATACTGCTTTGTGGAGTAAAATTCAAGAATAATATTGTATCAAAAATGATTTGGACGAACGAAATCAATTTTTGGCACAAATAGTACTCGGGAATGAATAGTACACAGTGAATAGTACCCATGAATAGTACTTGAGAATAGTAACTCAGTAAATAAATACTTCGACATGAAAAAGTTAAAACTTATCAAGCATGCTCGAATAATATTTCCATGAAAAGATCTTTGGATGAAGCGCTTGAATATCAAGGATATTCTACTAATTTCATGGAGTATAGAAACCAAAACTTTAACAAAGCGAGTGTAGAATTGAAATCAAAGCGAAATAATATTACTTATATACTACGAGTATGGAAGAAAATATTATTTCATACGAATATTGAGCAAAAATAACATCCCTTACATTAAAAAGAAGAGTATTTACATTTGGTAGAGGAGATATTCTTGAAGAAAACTTATCTGATTTTCTATGCTCAAAACTTTCTAAAACTCGAAAGAAATACGCTCAATATTATAGAAGAAAAATAATATGAATAATTGTATCGTCTCAATTATTGATTTAATAATATATAAAATATTAACAATAATTGAATCAAATAACGTGAGATACTATGCATCAATTCTTTGTAGCAATAATTGAACAAAAGCTGAGTGACTTCTCACGTAAGAATCAATAATCAATCTTGTGTGCTACTATGCAACCACGCGTATTCATCGTACTTTTATCACCGGGTATTTCAACAGTTGACGGTAAAACTTTCGCCGTTTTTTATAAAAAGATATTTTTGTCGTAGGAGAATTCCACCAATGGCAAGAACTTTTCCCAACTTCCTTTGAAGTCAAGGACATAGAGTCTTAATAGATCCTCCAAAGTTTAAATTGTCCTCTCTGACTGCCCATCCGTCCGAGGATGATATCTTTGATCGAATCGCAAATCCATGCCGATAGCTTTTTTTTGCAAACTCACCCAAAACCGTGAAGTGAATCTTGGGTCTCAATCGAAACTATGGATCTGGTATACCATGTAGTCTTACAATCTCATTTATGTATATACGAGCGAGACGTTCAAGTGTATAAGTTTCTCGTATAGGTAAAAAATGAACAGACTTGGTCAATCTATCAATAATGACCCAAATTACATCATTTCCTTGAGAAACCTTGGGAAGACCAATAATGAAATCCACACTAATGTGCTCCCACTTCCATTCTAGAATTTCAAGTGGTTGCAATGGACCTTTCGGCACTTGATGCTCCGCCTTGACTCGTTGACAAGTTAAACACCTTGAGATAAACTCTGCTATCTCTCTATTCATATTGCTCCACCAAAATGTATGTCGAAGATCACGATACATTTTGGTACTCCCAAGATGGATTACAAATGGTGTGTTGTGCACCTCCATCATGATTTTGTACTTTAAATCAGGGTTGTTAGGAACACAAAGTCTAGAGTTCACTTGTAGTATTCTTTCTTCATCGATTCTTGCTTCTTGAATAACACCTTCTTGCACTTTCTTCCTCATACGTATCACTTTGGGTCTGCAAGTTGAGCAACTTTAACTTTATTGATTAAAGTCGGTTCTACTCGTATATTTTCCATCATTATGTGGGTCCCTGGAGTCTTTAACTCTATCTCCATCCTTTGTAAGTCATACAAAATGGGCTTTTATGTTGACAATATTGCACTCGTACCCGCATATGATATTCTACTCAATGCATTAGCTACCACGTTCGATTTTCCATGATGGTATTGAATGGTATGATCATAATCTTTCAATAGCTCGAGCCAACGTCGTTGCTGCATGTTGAGTTCCTTTTGAGTGAAGAAATATTTGAGGCTTTTATGATCTATATAGATCTCCACTTTCTCCCCCATACAGGTAATGCCTCCAAATCTTTAGTACGAAAACGACAGCTGCCAATTCTAGATCATGAGTAGGATAATTCCTCTCATATTCTTTGACTTGTCGTGAGGCGTAGGCTATGACTTTCCCTTGTTGCATGAGAACACATCCTAACCCTTTGCATGAAGCATCACTGTAGATGACAAATCCCTCCAAACCAGATGGTATTGTCAAAATAGGTACTGAAATAAGTCTCCTCTTGAGTTCTTGAAAACTCTTCTCACATTCCTCGCTCCAACTGAATTTTATATCTTTCTGAGTCAGCTGAGTTAATGGAGTAGCGATTCGAGAAAACCCTTCTATGAATCTCCGATATTAACCAATAAGCCGAAAAAGCTACGACGTACCATCATCCTTTGACTTAGGTTGCTCCCAGCTTTAAATTACTTCAATCTTTACTGGGTCAACATATATTCCCTGATTTGATATCACGTGCCCAAGGAATGCTACTTCCTCAAGCTAGAACTCGCATTTCTTCAACTTGGCATAAAGCTTGTTTTCACGAAACTTTTGGAGTATTAGCCTCAAGTGTTGCTCATGATCTTCACGACTTTTGGAGTAAATAAGGATGTCATCAATAAAGTCGACCACAAAGTGGTCCAAATATTCATTGAATACTCGGTTCATCATATCCATAGAGGCAGCAGGAGCATTAGTCAATCTAAAAGACATAACTAGGAATTTATAATTCTCGTACCGAGTTTTGAAAGTCGTCTTTGGAATGTCATTGGGTTTAATCTTTAACTGATGATATCCATAATGAATATCAATCTTTGAAAAGAATTTGACGCCTTGCAACTAGTCAAACAGGTCATCAATACGAGGCAATGGGTACCTATTTTTGATGGTAACATGATTCAACTCCCGATAATCAATACAAAGTCGCATACTCCCATCTTTCTTCTTTACAAATAGAATAGGAGCACCCCAAGGAGACGTACTAGGATGAATGAAACCGTTGTTTTATAATTACTACAGTTGTGTCTTTAACTCCTGAAGTTAAATAGGAACCATTCGATATGGGGCTTTGGAAATGGGTTTTGTACCGAGTTCAAGGTCGATATAAAATTATATTTCGCGCTTTGGGGGTAGGCTAGGAAGTTCTTTAGGGAATACGTTAGGAAATTTATTAACAATAGAAATATAATTCAAAACTGACGTATTTTTATTTAAATCCGTGACATGAGCTAAGAAAGCTTGACATTCATTTTTCAATAAACAAATAGCTTTATGACTTGAGATGACACTGATTGATTTTAATGGTTTGGTTGCTTGAATTCGCATAATAGGTTGGTTAGGAATATGAAAGCTAACAACTTTACGAAAATAATCAGTTTTTGCATGATGAGTAGTTAACTAATCAATCCTAAATTACGTCAAATGCAAGTATTTTCAATGAAATAGATCGATAGGTAATGTGAAGGTACCGATTTGAACAAAACAAGGCTAATAAACAGTGGATGTAATGAAGGTTTCTCCCAACAGAGTTTTAACAGATAAGTCAAAGTCTAATTTCTCAAGAGTTAAATTTAAACGTTGAGCGCATGTAGGAGAAAAAAAAGAATGGGTAGAACCAGTATCAAATAAGGTATAGACTGCGCTAAAGTTTATGATTAGCTTACCCATGATAACCTCGTCTGGGTTCCTTGCTTTCTGGGAGGTTACGAAAAATGCTCTCCCTTAAACTACTGGTTTTGAATTTTCTGAAACGGCCTTTGGTGCCTCCATCCTAGCTAGACTTGGCTTCCCCGCGACGACACAATTAAGCTAGGTGACCTTCTCTTCCATAATTGTAACATATTTTGAATTGCTCATGCATACTTTGGATTGATGTATCCCACTCTCCGCTTTTGAAGCATATGATAGGTGGTCGTTCTCCTTCCTTAACAACGGGTGCTGGTTCTGACCTCTTTCCATCATTGTTGAATCTCATCTTCTTGAAATGTCCACTTTTATTATCTTAGCCATGATTACCACCGAAGTGGTTACCATTTCTGGCATGTTGATTCCCTCCACGTTTGTTGTCACCGCTTTGATGACTGCTACCACTAGTATTATCAACTTGCCGGCTACTCTCTCTTGGTTGGGTTGACTCATTATCGCGCTCCAATAATTGAGCCCTATTTACAACATCTGAATACAAACAAAGTTTATGAGAAATGAGGTATTGACATATCTCGGGTTTCAAACCTCTTAGAAACATCCACGTCATTCTCTCCTCATTACTAACTAAGTGGGACGCAAACCGGGACAACTCGGCAAACTTGGCTTCGTACTGTGACACGGTCATGTTGTTTTGCTCTAGCTTGATGAACTCTACCTCCTTCATGTGACGAATACTTTTGGGAAAGTACTTTCATTGAACAGTTCTTGGAACTTCTCCCAAGACATCTTTAGTGTAGCAGGCTGAGTACGCTTTACAGTTTCCCACCAATAGTGTGTCTTTCCTCGCAACATGAAAGTGGCAAAGGGAACCTTTTGCTCCTCGGAGCATCCCAAGATTTCAAATATCTTGGTGATCTGTTTTATCCACGTCTCCACCTTAAGTGGTTTTGGCTCTCCCAAAAACTCTGGTGGTCCCAGCTCCTTGAACTTCTTAGCGGTGACCATCTGAGAGTTGCCAGTGTTTCCACCTACATTTTGGACAAGAATCTCTCTCGCCTGATGTTGCATGAATTGCAGAAAGTCCCTAAACATTCTGTTGTTCATCATTTGGTCGGTGTTGTTATTTGCATGAGGATTATTGCCTCCTTGATTCACATTTTCCTAGTTATTGATCGTTGGTGATTCAACGGTCTCATGTGCTCCATTGCTATTCTCAACATTCTCGGATGTCATTTTCAAATACTGCCACAAAAAAAGGGTTAATTGACATGCAACATATTATCCCTATATTCTGACCTACCAATTAAATAACAAATAAACTTAGGTAGGTCATACTAGCGAAGGAATTACCCGTCTCTCCCCTCCTAGTTCTAGTCTCACATCTCAGCTAGGGATCATATCCCTAAGCTTTGAAACCAACTGTGACGCCCCCAAAATAGGTATACATCACCCATTCATAGTCGCCAAATACATGGTACATAATTTAAATATAACTTAATTATACAACTATTGTGTAAAGTACGACAAAACCTAAGCTGGGAGTTTCAACACGAATATTATCTTCTAGAAAATATCTAAATTCAAATTCAATATTATTACATTTATTTTCACGCTATTTTATAAAATAATGAGGACTACAAATGCAAACATCTGGACCACCACTCCACTCCCCGACTAGTCCCAGTTATATTCTCATTTCCTGAAGAGAACAATGAAATCAAAGGGTGAGCTCAACTAGCCCAGTAAAAAATATTATGACTAAGATAATGTAGAATAATTTATCGTTAGCCTTCAACAGTGTTAAACTGATAAAATACAATAGACATTAATTTTAACTGCAGCGGAACAAGCAATCCATTAGAAGAGTCAAGTAGAGCATGATATCTACTATCTTCTATGATTTAAAAAGTTTATCATCAATTTTATCGTTGAGACTCAGCTTAATAAATAATCCACATCATCGAATCATCCCTGCACGATGGCCAAGGATATTCATTAGTATCATAACCATGAATTATCCATGCACTACGGGCCAAGGATATTCATGTTTTCATCAATGGTCATAATCATGCCAACAACTGTCCATCAATGCACTACGGGCCAATGAGGACTTTTACCACATCATTTGTAACATTACGGTCATGATTATTTATAAGTGGGTTTTATACCTACTTATTGGATATCAATTCTGCGAATTATGCCCATCTCAAGTACATTTAAGTCTGTTTTAGTTGCATTTCATGCCATTTTGCATTGCATGTACTTAAAACTCCTTTTGGCAAAAAAGTGCAGGAAATGGCCTAATTTTATGGTATTAGAAGGCACGAGGCTGATGGATGTGTGAAGGCAAGGTGCAAGCGGGGATATACATAGCATGAAGGTATAATGGAGCAAGGAGACCAAACATGGAAGGAATGAGCAGCAGGACAAAGCGACAGTAGCAGCAATATTGTAGAACCAGAACCATAATCCACAGACTGTGAGCCGCGCGGCATACTAGGCCTGAGGGCTCACTACTGCGCGAGAGGCCAGCTGGACATCCTGACTTACTGCAAGTCTCGCGCCCGTGCGAGGAACATACTGGAGGGGCGCGCGATCGCGTGAGATGCTGAAGCTGTTTATTTATTTTATTTTAATTTTTAATTAAATGAGTTGTAATTGGTTTGAAACGATATCTGACTGGTGTCAGACATAACTTTTGGTACACTTGGTTAATTTTTGACGTATTTTTTTCTAAGAGTAACTAGGGTTTACACGTGAGAGGGATTCCAACGAAGAACGAAGCCAAAACTCCATCTTCTCTAATTCTTGTTGGGATTCTCCTTTATTGTGGATTATTAATATTGTTTTTTCTGGATTTATATAAGGATTTGAACGTAGATATTGGTTTACAATCTACAATTGGGTTTGATCGTTCTAACTTTCATCTTTTAATTGTTTTGTTGATAATCATGGTTAGCGTTGATCCCATAAGGACTTTTGGTTCAGTCATGAACTAAACTCCATTATGGGATTCTAACGGATTTTAATATGTAGTTTGGTTGCATGCTTATTTTCTAGGGATGTTTTGCATATCATATGGGATTTCTATCATGATTGTTTTACATGTATAAATGCTTGATCACCATTCATTTCGGACTTGTATGGGATTGACAATGAACATGTGAGTATGGATTTGTAATCATGATAAGCATACTGAATATGGGGTCGCTTTTATATGGCTTACGTATTTTGTGAAGCGAGATAGATATATACTTGTTTCACCGTATAAGTTAGAGTAAGGGCTTGTGCTTAAATTCAATTATAATTGCAATTTCACATGACATATATACCGATTTTGGTTGTATTGATGATTACATGGAGTCTATCATTTGTGGATCTTTGTGTGGTGAGTAGGTTATAGTGCATTGAAAAATGGCTATAACTCATTAGTGCTCTTGGCTACTTTCCGTGATATGTGAACATTTCTTGCATGATAGTGGCAATTAGATGAAATATTAAATGAAGTTAGGATCCCATTATTTCTAGATTTGATTTATTCCATTAGTATTCTGATTTTTAGTTGTTATTCGCTATTAGATTAATTCATCAATTATAGTCGTTAGTCTAAGCATATGAATACAGTGATTTAATTGATGTATAATAGTTTAAATTTGACAACTTTCTATGTGGGATCGATACTCTACTTACTCTGTATTACTTGTTGACACACGTATGCTTGCATGAGTTAGATCTCTTTTATCAGAACTGAAAAAGAGGCAACAAGTTTTTGGCGCCGTTGCCGGGGAAAGGCGTTAGTTTAAATAATTATCATCAGTTTAAAGCTATATTGTATAACTTAGACAATTCTGATCGTTTCTCATTTCTATTTTTGTTTCGTTTTTGGTTTCAGGTACTTGTAGATTTTTATGCACACAAGATCTTCCAATTCAGAATTAACACCAGCGTAGGATAACATTAACGGGAGAGGTTGGAAAGAAAGTGTGCGGAGAAATTTGCAAGAACAATTAGAAGGTACTATACTGGACATGGCTGAAGAACAGAGAATTGAGCAAAGAGAAGAGCACCGGGCTCTACGAGATTATTCCATGCCAAATATAAACAGACTACAGTCTAGCATAGTCAGACCGACAATAACAGCCAATACTTTTGAGATTAAACCGGGCATAATTCAGATGGTGCAGAACTCAGTTCAGTTTGGGGGTGCTGACTACGGATGATCCGAATGAACACTTATTGAGCTTCATCGAGATTTGTGATACATTCTGATATAATGGTGTGACAGAGGATGCTATAAGACTGCGGTTGTTCCCATTCTCGTTGAGGGATAAGGCGAGGAGTTGGCTTCATTCTTTGACGTCAAGGTCAATCACTACATGGGAGGACTTAGCGCAAAAATTCTTAGCCAAGTTCTTCCCAATGGCTAAGACTACAAAGATGAGGACAGCTATATGTCAGTTTGAGCAACAACAGGGAGAGTCCTTATATGAAGCATGTGAAAGATACAAAGAGATGTTAAGGAAGTGTCCGCATCATGGTATGCCGGATTAGATGGTAATTAATACTTTCTATAATGGATTAGGATGGCGATCGAGACCGATTATAGATGCAAATTTACATGAGGGGCATTATGGGCAAAAATCTATGACGAGGCCTATACCCTTATTGAGACTATGTCACCTAATGATTTTCGAATCCTACATCTCGGATGCCACAACCCAAGGTTGCGGTGTGTGTGGAGGTGGATGCTATCACTCGGTTATCAAAGACATATGGCGTGATGGCAAAGAAGATAGACACGATATAGCAGAGAGAGCAAAATGAAAACAATCGCCTTTGTTTATGAAATTTGTGTGGGGTCACACTCCACGGATCAATGTGTTATCATTCTAAGTCTGGTGCGATATGTGAGCAACTACAGGTGAAAGACCAAGGTTAATTTCGAACACATACCACCCCAACAACCGAAATCATCCAAACTTTAAGTTTGGTCGAATAACCAAGGATATCAACAAAGTCGGGCCAAATAGAATCATCAATTCCAGCACAACAACCACCACCACCCAAGATACACATCAAAACCACCATTTCCACCGGATTCTCAAAGAATAATATCACACTCCAAATTGCACCTCAAAGAGGAAAAAAATCAGAAATGGAGGAAATGATGTTGAAATACATGGCAAACACGGAGGTTATGATCAAAAGCCAAGCAGTGGCGATCAAGAATTTGGAGACTCAGATGGGGCATATGGCGAGTATGCTTAACAACAGGCCCTAAGGTTCCTTGCCAAGTAACACAGAGGCAAATCCTATAAGAGACGGGAAGGAGCAATGTCAAGCGATCACATTGAGATCGGGGAAAGATTTGACAGGTACAACAAGTCGAGCGCCCGCACATTAGTTACAAAGGGAAGCCGCGCGAGGCAGAGCAAGTGATTGTTGATGAAGAAAATATGGAAAAATCTAAGTCGCAGCAGGTCGAGAAGGATACAACATGTTCAGAGGAAAAGCCTAAGAGTTCAGTGCCACTAATTCACCCTCAAGTACCGTATCCGCAAAGATTAACTAAACAGAGGGAGGATAGCAAGTTCTTGGAGGTATTCAAAAAGTTGCAGATCAACATACCGTTCACTGAGGCATTGGAACAAATGCCAAGCTACACAAAGTTTATGAAGGGTATATTGTCAAGGAAGATAAGACTAGATGAGTTTGAAATGGTAGCCTTGATAGAGGAATGTAGTGCAGTGCTTCAGCGTAAGCTACCTCCAAAGCTGAAGGATCCGGGAAGCTTCACAATTCCGTGCACAATTAGAAAAATGAACTTCGGTAAGTGTTTATGTGATCTTGGGGCAAGCATAAATTTGATGCCCTTGTCAGTGTTTAACCAGTTGGGACTGCCAGCTCCAAAGCCGACAAACATATCATTACAGCTAGGTGATAGATCCATCACGTATCCACGGGGAATCGTTGAAGATGTGTTGGTTAGGGTGGACAAGTTTATTTTTTCGGCTGACTTCATCATTTTAGACTATGAGGAGGACAAGAGCATACCAATAATGTGACAGCCCCAAATTCGGGTCCCAAATCACCACGGATCTGGTACAATTATTCTATTACTATTGCGAAAGATATAAACATAAATTGTTTATACAATACACTTTACACACTATTCCCCAAAATCGAGTAACCTTAAGTTATACACAAATTATAAACTATCTAACACATAACATTATTATCCAACTATACTATTACAAACTAGTCGCACATTTTATCCCAAGCTAAACTTGGCATTATCCTTTTCCTCATGTCCGAATGCATTTGCCTTTTATCTGCAATGTTTATCATGATATAGCAAGGGTGAGCATAAAAGTTGCCCATCAAGTTTAAATACAATTTAAAGATATATCATGATTGAAAGAGTCTCAATAATAAGTCGCTATAATTCATCAATATAATTGAGAACTAAGCACGAACAAACTTTTGATCGAACAAGTATTGAACAAGAACAAATATATCTGGACCAACTGGTAATGAAGGTGATCAGCCTTTCATACCTGACTTATACATGCAATATGTATAGAGTACAATTATCCTTGGCAATCAAAGAATGATTAACCATAAGCATATCTCGAATGAAACAACTCTTAGTAGAGTTAAGTAAAACTTGCCTCGAACTGCTTGATTACCACTACACAATTTATATCGCTTTATCCAAGACCTAATATTAGTAATATAGATCTCCAAAGATTAGAATACTATAATCACAATATAATACTATTATATATATATAATTATAAAATTACCTAAACACATAACACATAGCCCTATCACCCCACAAACAACCTAAGACTCGGTATCAAGTCAAACTATTTAAGTCTGAGTTGAAACCAACACAAATATGACATCCCGACGGTCTAGTCGAACAATTCACGAGTTTAAGTTCAATTAAACTCTGCCTTAACACTTAACAATTATCTTAGATAATCATATTATGAGTCAAAACATTTTTCACAGACTTGTAATAATTTCCGGATAATTATTACCATTTAAAATGATTTTTCCAATCATTAATATTGTATTTATATAATATAAATACCACATAATTCCTTAATCATTAATATTCATTTATCATTAAATATTAATGAAAATCATAACATAAGATTATAATATAATTATAATATCACAAAGTATTTTAATACTTTAAAATCATATTTATATAATTTTAAACCATTAAATGCATTATTCAATAATTGATATTAATATTAAAATATTAATATTTTCATGGAAAAATATCAAAAGTTATATTTTGATAACCTAAAATATTTTTATAACACATAAATCATTTTTATATGATTTTTAAATCATTAATTCTATTTTTCCATAATTTATTTAATATATTTATTAAATAAATTAATTACCATTAATAATAAATTATTAATGAAATTCATCACAAAATATTAAAAGTCATCAAAAATAACTTAAAATATTTTTTAACACCATAATATAATTTTTCATGATTTTTCATGAATTAAAACCATTTTAAATAATTTATTTAATATTATAATTAAATAAATAAATACCTTTTATATTCCAAAAATATTAAATATTTTCAAATATACACAAAATAATTAAAACTATTTTTCGGACTTTAAAATAATTTTTCATAATTTAATATGTATTTTTAATAATTAAAACCATTTTTTCTAATTATTAACTAAAATAATTAATTTTCGAAATAAACCGTCATTAAAAGTGGCTTAAAGCGACAAATCATCATAAAGGTGTTCTTGGTGTTCTTGAGAAAGAACCCGAAAAACCATGTCGCTTAGCGAGGTAAGTACTTTCGACTACATTTAATTCCTTGATTAGAAGGTTTCTAGGAAATCTAATGTAATATGTTTGTAGTATTGATGTAATACTATAACATAAAGCAAGTTTCATGGCCAAAACAAATAAAATATGCAAGATCTAAGCCTCCCAAATCTTGTCAGACATTGTTCTTCAATTTCTGGATTTTCCAGAAAATTGAAGAACAGTCGAGGTGCTACCTTTCAATCCTTGTAACTTGCAGTTTTATGCATTGTTTGTGTGATCTAAAGGTTCGATCTTGAAGAACACATGTCAGGGTACAATTATATAGCATCATATCATTATAACATCAAACATATTAACAGATTAAGGCTGGTCAAATCACACTTGAATTTTCGGCTTTTGAAGGTTCTAGGTTTCCCAGAAACCTTCTTAAGCAAATCGGTCAACGTAGTTTGACCTTGATTAATTTCTACAGTGATCATGTTTTGAGTAATCTAATTGCTCTCATATGTAGTCTTGATGACAGGCTACAAGGATCCACCAACAAAATCAACAAACAACAAACAACTTGACAGATCTGGGCGTTGCAAAACTCATCAGACAACCGGTTTCAAACTTCTAGGTTACCCGAATGTACTTATTACGCCATGCCTAATCACGGGTTTTGAATTTAGTATAATATTAAATCTATACATTAATCGACTTTGATTTCACTTACGGATGAAAGAAGCGCGCATACCAAAATACGGATCTAAAACCTAAAACCACAAAAATCAATAATGGAGAAAAATCTATGGACTCGACATTAGCTTGTCGTGCCATATATTTCAACTTTTCCGATTTCTAAAATGCTAGATTCGAGCACTTTGATGTTATGGATCCGGGATTTAACAACCCGCATCACTAAATAACATCATAATACACAACATTAACAAATCAACAACAACATTTGACATCAAATCATGAGATTTCTAGGTTTAGGGTTCATATACCTTCTAAGCTTAGATCTTTGAATCGATTTTCGATTACATTCTTGGGTGATCTAAGGTCAGTATAAGTGGTAAATCTACCTTAGATTTTCGAGATATGAAGAGAGAGAGAGAATGTGTTGTGGGAGAGCAAGTTAGCAAATGAGCAACTTTTATGACTTTTTCTATTTTAATCTCTTTGATTCATTGAATGGAGCTAATATAGTCACGATTTGGTGATATAAGTCACATGTCTAGGGTTTAGGGTTGGTGAACAACCCACACTAGAACATAACTTACAAGTAACCTAATAAATAATGCAAGATGGCTAGTTTAGTCATTTAGCATTTAATTTTAATGGCATAAAGGTCAATTGATACAAACCCTTAGGGTTTAGGGTTTAACCCATTAGGTTTTGGCAAAATAATTTCTAAAATTTCCAATTTAGGTTTTCAACATTAGAAAATTAACATTTTTCTAAATTATAATTAGGATTCTATAATTATAATAAGATTCACGAAGTTCAATCTTTCTAATTAGGATTATTATTTCCTAATTAAAATTGCTAATTTAGCAATTAGGGTTAAAATTTGTACATTAGTGTTTATAACCCATGAATTAGGCTTTTACATAGAAAAATAATATTTCTAATTTTAGAAATAAGATTTCCTAATTAGATTAGGGTTTTCTAATTACATATAACTTGAAAATTAGGATTAATGTTTCCTAATTAATATTGCTAATTTAGCAATTAAATACACAATTGTGCATTAGGGTTTCTAACATAATAATTAGGGTTCAAAAATTTGAAATTAGTGTTTGCTAATTAATTAAGCTTTACCATGATTAACATCATAATTAATAGCACTTACGCGTTATAATTATTCTTTAAATTCCTAGATTAGGGTTCTAATTTACAATTAGGGTTTCGATTCCTAAATCTGAAATTAGGGTTTCGAACAAATTTCTGGGTTTCTTATCAAACGTTAGGGTTTTTTCTAATGTAATTATGCTCGTTTTAATATATACTTAGGGTTTGACAATCGATAAAATTTATCTGGTCAACCCTTGACCCTTAACCATATTCTGAACACATACATAACCATATACACAGAACATATTCAGATATATACTTATTCCTGAATAATTCACCTAAATCCTTCACAGAATTTTGAAACCCTCAAAATTCCTTCCCAAAAATATCAAACACATACACTTATTTTCTGTCTAGGTATCGTATTTGACTTTAAATTAATCATTTAAGATTTTAATAAATTTTCTAAATTCTCAGGTCATCACAAATAATACTGGGGAGACCATTCTTAGCCACAGGCAGAACTTCGATAGATGTGGAAAAAGGTGAACTCACTATGCGTGTTTAGGATCAAGAGATCACCTTCAATGTCTTTAAAACAATAAAGTTGCCAATGGATGAAGAAGAATGCTTCCTGGTTGACTTGGTGGATTGAAGCCTAAAGGATGAGGTACAGAAACCGGGGAATTATGGACCGTTGAGGTGTGTAACGGGTGAAAACTCAGAGTTGAAGGTAGAGTCATTGATGAAAGTTGAAGTCATTAAATTTCGGGGTGCGGTGGGCAATAAGGAAGGAACCTCAATTTTTGATGTGACATGAGATTCAGAGACAGTCAAGCTAATTGACTATAACTTAGCGCTGGGTGGGAGGTAATCCATTATTTCTACCTCCATTGATTTTTTTTAGTTATTCATGTTAGATTAATTTTGTTAGTTATATCTACTTCATTTTTAATAGGATGTCAGATTTTCATGCTTAAGTATGTAGCAAGAATTGCTTTGCGAATATTTGCAAGACGTTAGCATTATGTGGCCACTAATTCATGCCTTAACAATGTGCATTAATGTCTATGCAGGAACCATCATTGGAAAGCATCACTGATAGGCAGAGTAGAATTGAACTTTAGCATTACAGATATTAGGATCACGCGGCCGCGCATCAAGTCAATCATGATAACAGAACATTACGCAAAGTCTCGCGCTTGCGCGCCAAATTTTGAAGATAAACTTCATGGCCACAAGCGACAACGGATTAAAATAGATCTGAACATTTTAAAAGAGTTGTGGACCATTTGGACTCTCATTTGGAATAATAATGACGTGAAATTCTCTCACTCTCCATAACTCACATCTCTATCTCTCTATCAGTTACAAATTGAAATCGTACATCTCTCAATCACCTCTCCACGATTCTCTCCACATTCAAGGCTCATACCCACACTCTCATCCACGGTTATAAAGCTAGGGTTTCTGATTGGGTTGGCAGAAACAAGTTTGAAGGTTATCACATAGCAAATTCTCATTCACTCTCAGTAATTTTATCTGCATTCTTGCTCAAATTTACGCAAATGGGTCCAAGAGAAACACGACCATCTTCCTCTTCCTCATCCTCCTCCGTGATCACAGGGGATGACATTGTCGACCACACCAAGTTCCCGTGGTCTGAAGCCCAAAGAGAGTACTACCAAATCATAGCAAAAACATTTATCCGGAAAGAGGATTCAAACCAGAAGGCCAGGATGGACAGCTTTGTGCCATGATCCAAGAACGAAGGTTTGGGGTGGATCTGATCGCCTCTCCCACGCCCATTCCAATGAACATAGTCCGAGAGTTTTACGCCAATGCCAAAGTCGCCATGAATGATACCTCTATGGTTCGAGGTGTCGAGATAGACTACAGACCCTCCGCCATCAGAACCATTTTGAGAATCACCGCGACACCACCACGAGGGCCTGCCAATTGGATCACAGGGGCACATCTAGAAATAGACTTGGAGCTTGTTATAGTAGAGTTGTGAATACCAGGCACGAAGTGGACTTAAAAAGTCGACACGACCCAGCGTCGCATATTCCCAGCAGCCGCACTGAATCGATATGCCAAGGCGTGAATCATTCATTTGTGCCACGCTACTACCTTCATCGCATCGATGAGATCACAGCGGAAAGGGCCATAATTCTGTGGGGCATAATTACTGGCGAATATATTGATGTAGGTTATTTGATTCATTAAAATTTTGTAAAGTATCTGAAGGGAAGTACCACTGGGAGCATTCCACATGCATCAGTGGTAGCCATGTTATTTGCTCATCAGGGTGCAATTGGGGTGATGAACAAATGCAATATCCAAGCCAAGACATCACCCATGCCACCATTACGAAATTTGAGGACTGGGCAGGAGGCGAAGCACACCCGCGCGGACGAGGATTTATTCTTCGGCCCACATTCTCCGAGCCCTCGCAGCAGCCCCCTCAGACAGATGAGGCAGGCCCATCCACCCGAGCACCCACTATTCCTAGCGATCAACAGCTTCGAAGGTTGGAGCGAAAAGTTGACGCCATGTATGACAACTTTGGAATGTTTGCTATGGGACTCACAAGGGCCTTGGCCGTAGCCTTCGCACAGCAGGGAACAACACTCGAGTGGCCCCAGTTTGGGACTGCAGTGCCTTATCCACCACCAGATTCACCACCCGAGGAGGGTGGTCAAGCCGATCATTAGGGGAGTTTTCTGTACCCTTTACCTTTATTCAATGGGGCATTGAATACTTTAAGTTTGGGGGTATTGGGGAGTAATATAGCAGCATGTAGTTAGTTTTTGCATGTTTAGTTCAAATTTTGCATGTTTAGTTTAATAATTTAGTTGTTTTTGGTGTTATTGTTCTATTGATAGAATTTAATTTTTTTTTGTAGTAATTTGCATGTCTCACAAAATTCTTGCTTTATAGAAATTCTGCCTAGCCAATGATGATAGTGAATTGTGAAGGATTGTAGAGTATATTGGATAACATGAACGTAGTTATAATGTTTTACACGATGGAATTCATGTTGTTGTTTAAATGCATTCGGTTTGCACGGATGTGTTCACAATCAGTTGCAGGTATTAGAATTATGTGTTGCATTACTTGTTAGAAAATGTAGTTTTAAAAAGAGAAAAATGTGGAACATGCATGTAAACTTGACAAACATTGACATTCAAACTTTAGGAAAACATAGGTATGTTATGTATAAAAAAAAATGAATAGCAATAATGTGGCTAGTCTTATTTCGGGGCCCTGGCTACTTGAGTAAGTACGCCTGAGGGGATTTTCTCTACACCTAATGCCCTAAGGTCTTTCATGGTCTAGGAGTCGTTGGTTGAAAGCTCGCTAAGGGGTAGCAGTGTTGCCTAATGGAATAAGGGATTGCACAGTCATGTATAAAAAAAAGAAAAGAAAAATAGCAATAAACACCGCGGGAAAGAGCGAAAATCACCCTCGTGAGTAGCAATAAAGCTATTAAGCCCATTGCTAAACTTTAGTTTATTTGGATAGGTTGAAATAGTTTGCGTTGTATAAGTATACATGATTCTCAATTTAGGCTATAATTTTCTATTTCGAGCATGTTAGCATATATATTCTTTGATTGAATCAAGTTTTGGTGAACATTACACACACACAGCATCTCTATAGCATGTATGAATTATCTGAGTGTATGATGTTATAACCATTGTTTAGTTTAAACTTGTATTCCTGAATCTGGATAATTCGCTGAGGCATTTTGGGCTTAAATTCTGTTTAAGTTGGAATGATGTGAGACTAGTTTGCATAGTAGTGTAGCTGCATAGTAGTGCTTTTGCATTTTCTTGGTTATTTAGCATGCATTGCTTGAGGGGAAGCAATAGTTTAAGTTTGGCGGTATTTGATAAGTGGGTTTTATACCTACTTATTGGATATCAATTTACGCGAATTATGCCCATCTCAAGTACATTTCAGTCTGTTTTAGTTGCATTTCATTCCATTTTGCATTGCATGTACTTAAAACTCCTTTTGGCGAAAAAGTGCAGGAAATGGCCTAATTTGGTGGTATTAGAGAGCACGAGGCTGATGGATGCGTGAAGGCGAGGCGCAAGCAGGGATATGCATGGCATGAAGGTATAATGGAGCAAGGAGACCTAGCATGGAAGGAATGAGCAGCAGGACAAAGCGACAAAGAGCAATGAATATTGCGTAACCGAAATCCACACATCGTGAGACGCAATGCGCCATGGCAAGCGCATACTAGGCTTTGAGGCGCGCGTCCGCATGTAGAGGTGGTGGACATCCCCGACATACTGCAACTCTCGCGCTCACGTGAGGAACATCTTTTGGAGGGCGCTGTGACACAAGCGATCTCAAGTTGTTTATTTGTTTTATTTTAATTTTTAATTAAATGAGTTGTAATTGGTTTTAAATGATATCTGACTGGTGTCAGACATAACTTTCGGTACACTTGGTTAATTTTTGACGTATTGTTTTCTAAGAGTAACTAGGGTTTACACGTGAGAGGGATTCCAACGAAGAACGAAGCCAAAACTCCATCTTCTCTAATTCTTCTTGGGATTCTCCTTCATTGTGGATTATTAATATTATTTTTTCTGGATTTATATAAGGATTTGAACATAGACATTGGTTTATAATCTACAATTGGGTTTGATCGTTCTAACTTTCATCTTTCAATTGTTTTGTTGATAATCATGGTTAGTGTTGATCCCATAATGACTTTTGGTTCAGTCATGAACTAAACTCCATTATTGGATTCTAACGGATTTTAATATGTAGTTTGGTTGCATGCTTAATTGCTAGGGATGTTTTGCATATCATATAGGATTTCTAACATGATTATTTTACATGTATGAATGTTCGATCACCATTCGTTTCAGTACTTATATGGGATTGACAATGAACATGCGAGTATGGACTGTAATCACGATAACATACGAATATGGGGCTATTTTATATGGCTTGCATATTTTGTGAACCAAATAGACATATACTGTTTCACCGTATGAGTTAGAGTAAGTGCTTGTGCTTAAATTCAGTATAATTGCAATTTCACATAGACATATAGTGATTTTGGTTGTATTGATGATTACATGGAGTCTATCATCTGTGGATGTTGTGTGAGTAGGTTATAATGCATTGAAAAATGGCTATAACTCTGTTAGTGCTCTTGGCTACTTTCCTGTGATATGTGAACATTTCTTGCATGATAGTTGTGATTAGATGAAATATTAAATCAAGTTAGGATCCCATTATTTCCATATTTAATTTATTCCATTAGTATTCTGATTTTTAGTTGTTATTCGCAACTAGATTAATTCATCAGTTATAGTCGTTAGTCTAAGCATATGAATACAGTGATTTAATTGATGCATAATAGTTTAAATTTGATAACTTTCTATGTGGGATCGATACTCTACTTACTCTGTATTACTTGTTGACACATGTATGCTTGCATGAGTTAGAGCTCTTTTATCAGAACTGAAAAAGAGGCAACAATTATACCAAATAATCCATGGTCATAATCATACCAAGTTAATCTATGCACTAAGGGCCACAGATGACTTTAATCATAATATAAGCATGAGGATGATGACAATGATATAAGAATTCAATTAAAAGAAAGCAAATGATAAATTTTAAAGATTTATAATTCAATTTATTCAGAATTCAATAATGTCCAAATTGTCAACATGATACTGCTTTGTGGAGTAAAATTCAAGAATAATATTGTATCAAAAATGATTTGGACGGAACAGAAATCAATTTTTGGCACAAATAGTACTCCGGGTGAATAGTACCTGAGTGAATAGTACCCCATGAATAGTACTTCAGGAATAGTAACCCCGTAAATAGTACTTCGACATGAAAAAGTTAAAACTTATCAAGCATGCTCAGAATAATATTTTCATGAAAAGATACTGGATGAAGCGCAAATATCAAGGATATTCTACTAATTTCATGGAGTATAGAAACCAAAACTTTAACAAAACGAGTGTAGAATTCGAAATCTGAAACGAAATAATATTACTTATATACTACAGAGTATAGAAAAAAATATTATTTCATACGAATATTGAGCAAAAATAACATCCCTTACCTTAAAAAGAAGAGTATTTCGACTGGTAGGGCGGAGATATTCTTGAAGAAAACTTATACAGTTTTCTACGCTCAAAACTTTCTAAAACTCGAAAGAAATACGCTCAATATTATAGAAGAAAAATAATATGAATAATTGTATCGTCTCAATTATTGATTTAATAATATATAAAATATTAACAATAATTGAATCAAATAACGTGAGATACTATGCATCAATTACTGTAGAAATAATTGAACAAACCTGAGTAACTTCTCACGTAAACATCAATAATCAATACCGTGTGCTACTATGCAACCACGCGTATTACTGTACTTTTAACACCGGGTATTTCAATAGTTAACGATAAAACTTTCACCGTTATTTTCATAAAAAGATATTTTTGTCATTTTCTAACTCCGACAATAATTCTGTTGTGGGGTCCACCAATGATTTTGTCATTGTACGAATATTCCCGGTTAAAACGAATATTCCCCGACCAATCAAATATTATATAACAACTTGCATACTTTGCAAAATTATAAATATTACCCACAACTATAACATTATATCAAATTCACACCATAATATTCAAAAATATATTTTGATAAAAATTCATCTTTATTCATAAAAGTTGGGGTCTTACATTAGTGAATAAAATTCTTAAGGCATGAGAAGGGTTCGAATAAGAATATATATATATATATATATATATATATATATATATATATATATATATATATATATATATATATACTTTGTGAGGTATGTTGTATGGTGTTGCATGGGGTAATATAAACTATGCAATAAGTGATTTTTGTGTTTAATAAATATATTATTATTATATATTTTTTATTTATTGAAGAGGTGAGTTATTTGAAGTAAAGAAGATTGATAGAAATTATCTATTGATATTAAATAATTTATGTGAAATTATTTTATCGTAGTAAGTTGGTGACATTAAATATCTTTGATAATCACCAATTTTTTAAGTATATGTACGAGTAAGTATCAAGTCTAAGGCAGTGGAACCGTACCTTTAATGGTGGATGTATAGGAGCTGGGCTAACGATTCCATCAGAGAGCAGAGGTATATATGAATTAGTGACCGATCTAACTTACTGTGGAAATAGTGTAGACGAGACATAAACTAATTTGTTGGTTGTTTGTGAGAAACCACTCAATGTACTATATTGAACACTATTAAAGACACGATGTGTGCTAGGTTTAGACTTGTATATATGTACGTTCTTGACGAGAGAAGAAAATCGAGATATCTTTAGATAAATATTGGTTAGAGATTAATTGATTAATATTGAGATATGGTTAAATGTAATGATTAAAGAAATTGTGTTGTCTATAGAAAGAAAAGAGAAATAATTATAATATAATTCTAATAAAGGATATTAAAATAAATTCTAGCATTTGATTATTTTAATAAAAGGGGAAATATTATTTTGATATTACCTTATGTAGCTTTGTACGAGTTAATATGTGTGATTAAGTAATATGATAAATATATTAAAATATATTTGCTACATAAGTTGATGGAAACAATTTATCATAATAAGAAATAAACTTATATAGTATGTACGCGTGTGTCATACATGTAAATATTTTAATAATACATAGATATTATATCAAGAGTAATATCTTGAGAAAATGTGTAAATCGTTTTATTATGATTAGTTCCTATATTTAGAGATATCATGATAAAAACATCTTATGTTATGTTATAGTGAAATACATAATTTTGATTATAGTAATGTATTTCCAAGAGGGTTAAAGTTATAAAAGAAAACTAAGTTATTTTAAATTACTAAATAACTTGAGTTATTATATTACCGCGAATGTTATAAAGAATATTTAAATATCTCCATTCACGATATATTTATATATATGAACCATGTGATATAATAGTTTGATGTAAATTGAGCATATTATAAATAGTAATGTGGTGGGAAATGAATAAGTAATGAAAATGAAAATAAGCTTAATGTAAGCTTGTGAGATATGCCTATTGTGGCAAAGTGATGGAATAAACATTCATTAAATAATTTAATGAATGAATAATTGAAGGAATTAAATTATATGTGCAATGATTATAAATTATATAGTAGTTACATCTATATGATATGAAATGAAGTGTGACACTTCAATCGTAACTATATAATATTAGTAATTATATGGCAAAGTGGAATGAGTCGCATGAGTTACATAAATGGACCTATGTGATAATATGTTATGTGTGGTACATTACTGTGTACTTTATGAGGGATATTAAAATAAATTAAATAACTAATTTTTGTTAATAATTAGTTAAAGAATTAAGTATAATTGAAAAAATAAAGTTCATGATAATGTGGTGTGACACTACTCAATTAAAATATTTTTGGGACTAACCCAAATGTACATGGATTGTATGATTATGTGTATATGTACCCCTAATTTATCATATAGTTATAACATTAAGTTATTAAATGTAAGTATGTAAGTCCAAAAGAAAGTAAATATAGATGTCTTAAATACCCATTTTGTTTATGATGAGAAACCAAATTGGTTGTCCCATTTTGTGAGTCTCATCTCCTTCATCACCTGAATAGGCCATTGGCCTAGCCTACCTCTTCAACTCTCAAACTCAATGAAATCAAAAGGCTAGAAGATGGTGGTTATGGCTATGGAAATGGTGGGGAGAGAGTGTTTAGTCATTTTCCACCAACTCTTCCTTAACCATCATCTTCTTCCATTTTCCATTGGATTCTACTTAGGAGGCAAAGCAATTATCTGGGTAATGAGTTCCCTATAAATTAGAAGTTCCCCTTCACAAATCCAAATTTGCTAAAATGTTTGATAAGTCTATATTAGAGAGTGAGTGCTCTGGAATAGATTGAACAAACTGATTGGAAGGAATTTAGCAAATTCAAGCTTTGAAGAGGTAATGTCCTCATATGTGTTCTTACTTTAGAGAATGATAACTTTCTAAAATTTTTATGAAAGTACTTATGAATTGGTTTGTAAATTGATACCATGATATTATCTGAGTTATATGGAATCATGATAGTTGTTTAGAGTATGTTAAATAAATGGGTTTGGGTTTGGTAGTAATATATTACTTTGGTTTGATTTGGAGTCAAAATTAGTGGCAAAGTCACTTTGTAAATGGTAAAATTGATGATGGATTATGTTAGCCCTCTTAGAAACGAAAAGAACGCAAGTTAAACAAACCAATTTGGCTGAGAAACGAATTCGTAGTGAATGAATTCACTAAATTTGTCAAAACATGAAAATTTAGTATGAACATGAGTTTTGGATTAATCTTTGGGTTAGTCAATGTTTATGTTGTTTATGTGGTTAGAAACGTGTTAGAAACATTAGTTTATGTTTCTGTAAATATATTACAACTTGGGTAAGTTGGTATGGTTGTTAGAAAGGTGTTTTTAGGCCTAATTTGGCTTTTTTACAGTGTTCGTTAGCAAACTGCAGAAGGTACCCTTGCCCCGGCGAGCTATTACAGTGTAAAACCCCCACCCCGACGGGGGGTAGTCTGATTTACAAATGTTGAGAAAATTTGACCAGACATGTTTTACTAAAATGGGCATTACTTTTTCAAACAAAGTCCGATTAAGGAGATTCAAGATGATCTAGAACGAGGACGAATAGGTCTACAACTTTTTTTCTTTAAGTATTTCAATTTGAGGTTGTTAGGAGGGGTCAAAATAGTCATCATTGGGACTTATGTGTATAAGGAGGCAATCAGAGAGCGTCGGGCATACACGTATACAAGTGTAGTGCTCCTGACGATAAAATATGTCTTTCTAAGTGATAAAACATAAATATAAATTATAATAGACATGTCGTATAGTTAAGATTACTTTAATTATAATGGAATGCTTTAACATGATTTTTTAAAAGAAAACTTAAAGTTTTTGAGAAACGGAAGTTGATGAATTTGGTGTCCTTTGAGTTCTGACCTTGGACCTTATGTACGCATATCAACGTGCATGAAATATAGTTTTAAAGTTACCTTGCATATACTAGATTGATATAGCTTGGTTTAAAATGTTTTGAAAGAAAACTCGGAAGTTTTGAGATACAATAGTTTCAAATATTGTGTAAAGTGTACTCTGACTTTTCTAGAATGCATACTAAGACGCCTTATACCTCTAGACATGACGAATATGTTCATCATCTAGCTAAGAATGAATTGGAACTTTCAAGTGTGGTTTAAAATAAGTTTTCAAATAATGAACTATGCTATGTCTATATAAATAAGATATATACATGTGAGCATGCTATTCGAGGCTTATTAGTACCAATATATGGTTTAAAAGCTTATAACATCGAATCTTGTTAAAGAAAGTTGTTAAGCCTTATTGATTGAAATAAATCATTATGGAGCTAAGTAGTTTAATATGAACTTGAAAATAGATCACGCATCTATAAACTTTAATTATGTGGCAAACACATAACGAGTCAAATGTGTGATAAATGTATAAGAATGTTGATGTCATGTACGGATGGTTAAGGTATACCTATACATACCTAGATATTTTAAGAGTATGATGAGAAAGTAAAATGATGGTTTTACAAACCTAGTTGGGAAACAATGTAATATTTATTATTATATTAAGAGTGTATGAAATCTATGATTGATGGATATGAATCCATGATTATATAATACACGCAGTGCAGATAAGCTTTAAGCAGTTAAGTCGTAGTTGATAAAATACGAATCAGGCAAGTCTTTCAGTTCCTATTTGATATATGAATTCTATAACTGTTAGTTGAGCTATATTATGCTATGAGAATGTTGATGTATATATATGAAATGCATATGAGATATGTATGAAATTTCAAAGTTGATCTTTGATGATATGCTTGTGAAGTAAACCTATATGCCTGTTATATGAGTAGTAACATGCATAGTAAATATTAATGGATTATGAATGCACGAGCTGAGTATGCTATTATATGTTATTTGCTGCATGAAAACTATTAGAATTGTTGGGCTATCGAGCTCACCCTTGCAAATAACCACTTTTGCAGGTTAAGGACTCACGGTAAAGATTACGTGCTATTTGATTGATAGAGTTCAATAGTAATCGAAGGAGATCGATTTATTTATTTAAATATATGCTCTTGAACCATGTTTAGGCTCTAGGAGATGTACATGATATGACACCCCCAAATCTGGATACTTCATTCCCACAAGATTTGGTGTTCACTTTCCATTCATTTATATCTAACTACCCAAATATAATAAAATTAAACCATAAATCCTCCTATAATTAGGGTTACATCATTAATCAAAAAGTCTCCTAGGTTATCTAACCTTTACATCAATCAAGTGCGAAAATAAAATAATTACATCACATCATTAACTATAAAGTCTATCATCATGACAATAAATAAATTTCAAGTCTTCATCACTTGTTCATTTTCCCTTTTTCCCTTGCTAGTGGTAGGTTCATCAACCATCTTAACCTTAGCTGCAATGAGTATATATATGCAAGAGTGAGCAAAACAAATGCCCACTTGGAATAGCAATGAATAACAATAACATAATAATTGCTAATGAATAAGCTCATCAGAGTTGAATAATACTATGTCAATGATAATCAAAAACTAATATCAACATACAAAATATAACTGAGGGTCACAAGGCCATGAACTATGCTCTAGGTTATCAAGTATTTCTACTTTAACCTTTAACAATCTAAAAGACTATAATCATCATCTATGTCCTAGGTTAACATATGTTTTTACTGTAACCTTTAACAGTCTAAATGACTATATGGACCATCATCTCGTACTCCAGGTGATCAGCAATTTGGGCTATATATTGCGCAAACATTTTAACGCCATTACGTAACTTTAAAATAATCCCCTGATATAGGGTTGTTCTTCTCAGTTTTTGGAGTACAAGTATGCACCAAAGAAAGTTTCGTTTGGGTAAGCTTCAAGGGTAATTTAGGGTTTCACGACCATTAACTAAGGGATTAGTTGAATCAACAAGACTTAACAGCACTACGAGTGATCAATAACAGTTTAAGGTAAAATGTTTAAGAATCGTAAGCATGCTTGGGAATAACCAAAAGCAAAAGCATTGAATAAAATAATAAACCTTACTGGAAAAATATTAAGCTAAGGTTATAATCTTATTAAATAAGAATTGGAATTACTGAACATGTATTAACTAATAGCAAGCTGAAAACAAAACTTACTCAACATGATACTAACTTGTGCAAAGTAATTGAAATAAAAGGGAAGATTGTAGGGCTTTTAACACCAAGTTGGATGCATGTTTTTGGCTTGAAACTTGGATTATACTGTAGAGCTTCTTCTTATCTTTTCGGAGCATCTTGAATCATCCCAATCAAAGTTCGGTTGCGAGAGTTATGGCCTTTTTATCAATGAAGATCAAAGCTAAGAGTTCTCATGTTTGCAATTTACATAACATCTACTTCTAGTCCACTTTCGACCATTATCTAGCCCGAATCCTTCAATTCTCAAACATGAAAGTTGTAGAACTCGTCGAGAGCTTCGATTTGATAGGTGGAAGGCCCCGTAATTCCTTATGGATCAAAAGTTATGGTTGTTTTACCAGAGGATACTACATCAAAAAAATGATGCCTGCCGGGGTGGGCTTTTACTATACAAAATCCTCACTGGGGCGGGGGTAAAAGCTGCCAAACAGAACCCTAGCCCACCGGGGTGGGCCCTTTAAGCCTTATACCCCCCGCCGAGGCGGGGGTACGCGCAGAAAAGTCATTTTTTGTACGAATTTGAGTTCGAGAAGGATTGGTTCGATTTGATTGACTCAAGGACTTCTAAGAGGACTTAAAGACATATAAAGAGACATATAAAAGGAGGAGAATCACAAGGATTAGGAGGGAGAGAGAGGATTCCATTAGATTATATTATTGTAGAATAGGAGAAAACACTAGTTCTTATGAGATTTGGAGATTGAAGCACTTGGAAGCCGTTGGAGATCCAGATCAAGAGCTTGAGGAAGATGGAGATTTGCTCACAACAGATTCACTTATTTTCCTTAATCTTATTCTTATCTTTTAATGTGTATTCAAGTGTGGATTCGTAGTTTTAATTCAATGAACTAATTCTTTGTTTGAGATTACAATGGATCTTATTATGTAGTTTATTTTAATCTGATTCGCTATCAATTATTATGGTCTATTGTGAGGATTGTCTATTATGATTTGAACTTAATTATTTAATTAATTTGCCATTAGTTACCTTGATAATCTATATGAACTCGAGAGATGAAGTTTAGATTTAGATCTGATCATAATAGCATGTGTTTTTTATTTCTGCATAGATGGAATTCATGATTCGTGTTTAGGATATAGATATGCCTTTACGCTATATATAATCTTATAGAGAACTTGTGCTTTAAATCCTTTTTAATTGTAATTCACATAGAGATATAATGGATTAGTTAATTAGGGTGTCTTTCTTAATTCTATCATATGTGAATTTAAGTGAGTATGAATATTATGCATCGAGAGGTGGTTTTATCTGCTTTAGTGTTCTTGATTAACAATTCAGGATAAAGATTAATTGATGAGAAGTGTGTTAACTTAAATGAAGCAATAAGTGAAGTTGTGATCTTAAATCTCCGTAATCTTAATTTAACTAGTGGAATTTAATAGTAGTTTAATTATATAATTTGAAATTCATTCGTTTAAATAAGATTGAGATGGTTACGAGTTAGTAATTGGTGATTTTTATTAAACAATTCCTCGTGGGAACGATACTCTACTTTCTCTTTATTACTTGTTGACCACGTATACTTGCGTTTTGTGCATAATTAAATTTTACCCAACAGGGAGAGAGAGCCTTGGAGAGAAATTGAGAAGGGAAGAGAGTTTCTTTGTGAATTTGAGAAGGAAATGACAATCAAAACCTCTCTAATTATCTTTGCTAAGGTTTAATCAAGAATCACAGGTAAGAAATTTAGTTTTATTGTTAGTTTATTTTTTCTTGAGTTCTTCATAAAAGTTGGATTTTGGTTTGTTGAGATATGATGTTAAGATGTTTATAATCTATTAGTTGTTATCTAGAAATGATTTTTAGAAATCAAATTCATATTAAACTTGTTTTAAATAAATATTTGGGTTATATTCTTAGTTTATATGTTCTTGAGTTTTTTTCCATAGAAACTTTGATTTTAGTTGTATAATTTGATGAGATATGGTGTATATATGTTAGTTGATGATTATAATCTATATATGTAGTTTAAAAATGATTTTGGAGTATCAAATTCATGAGTAGTCATGTTTGAGAAGAAAGAATTGGTTTTGGATGAGTATGTACAATATAGCCTATTTTAAGTCAAAACAATTGATGTTCAATTCATGTAGTAAACTGTAAATTGATGATCATTTGTGTTAATACATTTAAAAATAAAAATAACACAAGTTGAATGAATCAATTTGGTTAAGAAACGAATTCGTAGTGAATGAATTCACTAAACATGTTAAAATATAAAAAGTTAGTATAAACATGAGTTTTAGGTCAAGATTTGGGTAAGTTAATGTTTTTTTAAATTGTTGATTCTTTAGTATGTTGTAGTTCTATGAATTACGAATCCATAGAATAAAAAACAGACTAATTTGGATGTGTATAGCTTTAGTTATGTAGATTAGTAGGAGAAAAAGGGTCAAAAATCGCAAGAATAATAAACTGGTAATTCTAGTTACCTTTCTGCTTGTTCTACTGCTGTTCCCTAAGTCTCTTGGGGTGCAATCGCCCTCTAGGCACACACAAATTGCGCTTATTCCCAAGGCTTATTTGGTAGCAATTGCTTATTATGTAGTGTCAGATGTGACTGCTTTGACATCCTTTGGTAAAACGACTATAACATTTTCATACGAACTCTGATTAAGGCAATTCAGGATGATTCAGAAAGATAACGAGTAGACCTACAACTTTAATTCTTTAATTTTTAGATTTGATGTTGGGGACAGGGGTAAAATGACCATCTTTAGGACTGATGTGTATTCGAAGGTAATCAGAGGGCGTCGGGCATGCACATATGCAAGTGTAGTGCTTTTGACGATAAAAGATGTTGTTCTAAGTTATAAAACATTAATATTATGATGTATAATGATGTTTAACATTAATAAATAATGTATTAGATAAGTTGTATAAGCAGACTAAGCGTACGCAAGCGAGATAAATTAAGGGTGCGACGAATGAACGTCGAAACATAGTGACATGTGTTAATGAACTTAAAAAGTGTTTTATTTAAAATTAAATGAACATTATAAGATATGGAATGTGATTAATGTAAAACCAATAAGGATTCCTATGAAGACTTAAACATTTTAATGAACTTCGAGTTTGATTAAGAAGAAATATACTATTGATTAATAAGTTATATTAGGTTGAAACTCAACGTTGTAAGAGTTGAGAATATGATTTGGATGCTAAAAGTCTTATGTTATATGTTAGTGAGTTTTTTGATTCATGTTATGTGGTTGATTAATATGGTTAAACCTTAAGCTAAAGGTTATAACTTAACTAAGATACGAATTAAACCTTTGAGGATAATGTGTATGTAGCTAATTGATGTGATAATCCTAATGGTATGTGTAGGATATTGGAGTACGTGAGTTGTAATTATTTAGCTTATGCAAGAGGCAAGTTCCCTAACCTTTGCTACTTTATTATCCAGCAAGTTTTACTTTTCGTTGTCATGTTATACTTATGCAAGTTATCTATCTCTAATCTCTTATTGACTAGTTAAGTTATTTTTGTTACACAAGTTTCTTGAAGTTATTATTTAATTGAGCAAGTTCTCTAACTTTAATCTGTCATTATGCAAGTTCTTGTTCCTAACTTGTTATTGTTATGCATATTCTTTAACTCTGACTTATTGTTGAGTAAGTTTCTAAACTACTCTTTTTCTTGAATTAGTTAATTATTCTTTACTCCTTCATTTCAAGCGAGGTTGTTTTGTTTATTCAAAGTTTGTACTATTATTGGAAAGCTTGATCTTGTTGAAAAATATTTGTTCAGCTAAAATTAACCGTTGTTCATTATCTGATCACCAATGTCATTGCACTATCTTACATTATTGTACCGAACTCTTAGTTGACTAGCGATTCTTTATTGATTCAACTAATCCTTACTTGATGAATGTTATAAACTCTAAATTACCCTTAAAGTCAGTTCAAACCAAACTTCATTTGGTTTATTTATGAATCTATATAGTTTTAAGAATGTATAATCGATGACTAATATTTGTTCAGCTGATAAACCATTGAAAACCTATCTCTTATTGATACATTGACATAATTCGTTTGTAATCAAAATCTTGAATAGTTATTGATCCCTACTTGATTCAACCAGTACTGGGTTGAGGAGCGTTCTAAAGCTTTAGAATTCCTTTGAAGTTAATTCCAAACCAAACTTCCTTTGGTATGGAACCTGATAATCAAAGCTGAGATGAACAACCATATATCAGGGGATTATTTTAGAGCTACGCAATAGCGTTAAAATGTTTATGCAATACATAGTACAAAGGGCTGATCACATGGAGTACGAGATGATGGTCCACATAGTCATTTAGGCATTAAAGGTTCTGATGAGAAACACACAGCTAACCTAGGACATAGAAGATGATTATGGTCTTTTAGACTGTTAAATGTTAAAGTAGCAATACTTGAGAACCTATAATATAGTTCGTGGTCTTGTGACCCTCAGTGTACTCTTTTTATGATTGATATCTGTTGTTAATTTAAAATTCAATATTCCTTTGAACTCATAGCTTTTGAATTAGAGTTTATTGTTCCGGTAAGAGTACTTTACCATTGAAAGCTTAGTTCATTGTCATTCATAGAATGTTATTGTATACTATCTTTCTTATGAGCATTGTTTGCTCACTCTTGCACAAAACAATGCAGATGACACCACTAGAAAATCAACCTATAGCAATGAGATATAGCGACGGTCGGGGCAGACCGTAGCTATAGGATAATATACCGATGCTCATGAGATAACTTTTGATATAGAAAGACAAAATGGCTCTATTTCGATGGTCACCCCTTAACCGAAGCAATAGAGGAGAAAAACGGACCTATACCGAGCTTTGGTCGTAGATAATGAACTTCTCCCTCCTAAATGAAATTATCTGCCAAAATCTCCCTCCATTATTTTCATGCTCCAAAATCTCATTCCCAACCATATCTCTCTCCTTAAAATCTGTCAACTTAGTAGCCGCTCACGACTAAAATTCTAGCCCTCATCATTGTAATTCAAGCCCTAATCTCTCGTACCACTGTACTTCATGCCCTAATCTCTCATACATAGGCCTAAATGTCTCATAACCACCCTTAATATCTTATACAAGAGCC
This sequence comes from Panax ginseng, assembly GCA_020205605.1. Taxonomy (NCBI): domain Eukaryota; kingdom Viridiplantae; phylum Streptophyta; class Magnoliopsida; order Apiales; family Araliaceae; genus Panax; species Panax ginseng. The sequence goes on from CM035132.1 coordinate 137,358,430, forward strand.
TAAATCTCTCATACTGAGTCAAGCCCTAATTGCACATATGAACTTTCACTTTGCTTTATTCTTCTTGTGTAATTAAATTTGTCTTGCATGTATGCTTTGTCTGGAAGGTATGTTTCTTGTTAAGTTCTCTTATTATGATTTGTCTCATCAATCAGAAATCGCCAATTTCTACAATCTCTACTATTTCACCCATTATCACCAAATTCTATATGACTTATCCCGTAATCATGATATTTATAATATTGTGATATTTTCACCCATTATTTCTGTTTTACAATTTACTAATCTAATTGTCACAACGGGATCTTGCAAATCATGGCATACTATATCTCGTTAACTTTGTTAATGGAAAGGGGACGAGCTCTCCTCAAATGTTGCAAGTTTGTACGATCAATGTTATAAATTCAATCTACTTAGTTTTGTCCTATCCTTTTGAGGTTGAGGTTACTGTTTAGTAAAATATGGTCTACTACCTACCTTCGTTTCCCTGAATCTCATTGTAATTATTAAAATACTACTGTTCAACCTATATTTTCATCACATTCTTGTTTCTTTTCTAGGTGGTTTAGACTCATTATTTTTGGTTCCCTCAACATCTCCTTTATTGTTATCTTTATTATTTGTCTTGGGTTCCTTTTCCTTTCCTAATCATACTGAAACTTATGTCCATATCAACGAATTTTTATCTATTTATTAAATTTGAAGTGACTTTGGATTTCTTCGGTCTTATCCTACAGTTTCTTAGAATTAGGTGATTACTAATGTGAATATACATAAACAAATTTGATCATCTTCCTGGTTCTAATCAGGTGCAGGAACAACCTAAACTTTCTGGCAAGACCCAGGCTTTTCTCACATCTTCAGAAGAACCAAGTCTTAAGGTTTGGTTCCTACTTTTCATAATTTTTTGGAAGCTGATTATAAAACATATTAGGACACCTATCTCATTTGACTGTGTGGTCGGTATCATTCCATCCCTTACTCTTTATGTGGCATGTTGATATCAATAAAGAGAGACTTGTTTTGGATCGATGCATTTTTTGGTATTGAACCCGGTGAAAGCTTTTATGTTATGTTGGTTTCTACTATATTTCTGTTAGAAGTTATGATTCCAGTATCTATGAATTTTTTGGTTGATGATGCTCAAAAGTGAAAGATAAACCTTGATACCCCCACATCCACATGCACAGTTACACACTTACACCCACACCAGAATAAAACCTAAGATGGAAGCAAAAAAAGAGAAAAGAAAAGGCATAATTTAGTTAATATCTATTACTTTTAACTTTATTAAAGATGTCGTCTGTAACCATTGTACAGGGTCTTAAGGATATTGTGGACTCTTTGCGATCCGGGGATGACAAGAGGTTAATAACATATAGAAATATAGAGAAGTTTGCTCAGCAAACAAGAAGATTGATGAGGTATTGATAGAAACTTTTCACCTCTTTCTTGAGTTCCATTCTTCTGAATGGAGGAAGTGCGAGTTTTGTTTTGTTTGGGTTGATTTCTTCCTTTTACCTTTGCTTTGTTTTTTACATTTGGTCGCACACCCTTTTTCTTCATCCTTTGGTTTTGTCGTACATATAATGGGTTTCCAGTGCACAATGACTATGGTATTGTTTGCTCTACTAGTGATCAATCATTTTTTCTCATTAAATTGGCAGTACATTTAGTACATTGACTACTGCCCTGTTATACAATTGGAAGAGCTCTAACCTCCAACTTGTAATTTAGTGGTCTCTAAATGTTGGTTGATATAAATTTCCATAAGTTGGTCATCAATGTACCATTAAACAATAGCCTGAGATAAGTAGGGAGAGTTAAGTTATTTTTATAGGCATTGTTCGCTGATTATCTTGGATCTACTTGAGGTTCTAACTCTATCCAAATGGATGATCATCTCTGGAATTAGACTTGTTATATTTCTTAACTTTGTTTCAGTTGTTAGCCATGATGTGCATTATTATTATATGTTGCAACTAAATGAAAACTTGATCACCTGAAAAGATTGACAGTAAGAAGCTTACTTTTTTGCATTTGTAACAGGAATTTAAGAACTTTGATTCCCAAAGATGTATATATGATATTCTTATATATGGATATAATCACCCTCTTTATTATTCTTTTTTGGTTACTTGAGTAAAAAGGTATCTTCATTACATGTATTGTCTCAATGCTTCTTTCTCGAGACATATGGCTATCAAATGATAATTACCATAAAGCTACCAAATGATAATATTGTAAAAACTATCAATTGGATGCTTTTGTGAATTGATTGCACTCCTATCCCCTCTAACTATGAAATTATGTTTCAGGGACGAGTCCGAGTATTAGCTTTGATCGTGAAACTGTTCTCTATTTCCAGCTCTGTGGCATTAGTAGTTTACAACTCTAATCTTTTTAGTCTACTGGTTGAAGAAGTACGCAATATGAATGACATGCTCATAACTTTTGAGTGTTTTGGAACTTCTCTATGAGGTTTGGCATCAATCACTTTTCTAGTATAATCTCTCTCTGTTAATTAGTTATTGCAATTTTTATGTGACAATGTCTTTTTTTTCCTAGTGCTCAAGTTATATAACAATAAGTATCACCAACTCCTATGAGAAAGCTGTGTCTTCAATGTATATGGTTATATCACTTTTTAGTGGTTTGTTTATCTATTTTATATATAATGATACTACAGTTTGTTTGACTTCCTTTTTTTTCTTCTTCTTCTTCTTGTTATTGGAATGACGAAGTTGGCAGAAATTCCACATGGTACTAAATACTAGAAATATGTTATATGTGCATAGCTATCCTCAAGTTTCTTAATGTAGAAGAACTTCCAGCCTTTCTTTTGTTGCTATTGATACACAATTAGCCTGTGTGAGAAATCATGTTGTGAGCTTGTATATTAATGTCATGAACATATTTTTATTTGTCAAAGGTGGGAAAAATGAATAAAAAAACATATCAATTAATATGTTATGAACATGAGCATTGAGATTATCTATGTTTTAACCATATATAAATAAAAAATCATGTTTTGGAAAAATTTCCTGCGACTTCCTATTTTGATTATATATTGCCACCCTAGAGAAAAAGTTCTGTATAACTTCCTCAAGCACATCATGAAAATAGACCCATTCTATGAACTACTATCCCAATCGCTAGCAAGGTGCAATCTCGACATTTACATGATGGTATGCCTATCACAACCTGTGGCGCCCCAAAATTCGAGACACCCATATCTCTCGAATTCGGTGCATCACGTCAACTACGTAATAATATCTTGCTAAATCATTAACAACGGAAATAATAGAATAATTACATTGATATAATATAAATATTCGCGTCCCAAGGTACCGTAACCATTACTATTACAATTTTGTGATTAGCTTAACATAGCTTAATCATTCTTGAATACATCATAATAACAATAATAATAATACTTCTAGTCTTAAGGGCTAAATTATTCTGTCGCCTTGCCCTTTCCCTTGTCCTTTCCTGAAGTACCGCCTTGCTGCCTTAAAACTGTAATATTTTAGGAAGCAAGAATGAGCAACAAATTTGCCCAGCAAGTGAAGGACAAGCAGTTATAGCATTTAAAATTCTCAGGATTTCAAAAATGATAAGTAGTTCCGAATATCAAGAAACATCAAGAGTATTCAATAGGTGTCGTTATAGATCAAGTATATCACAATTTCGTGGATTTACCTCTCGAGGTTCATCATGAATGAGTAATCGAAAACGGTACTAAGGACTAAGAACTCTTACTATAATTAACGAGATTATTACTCAGTAATCCACAATAAACGAGTACATCGGGGATCAACCTAAAGTACCCTATGTTATGCATAACATTTAATCATACTTGGAGTGCGCACGCGTCGGTTTCCCCGACAACATATCATTTCCTCCTATGAGGGTTGTTCATCTCGCTTTAACATTCGGTCCGCACTCAAGGAAGTTTGGTTTGGATAATTCATCAAGGGTTCAAATTTAGAACGCTTCATCGCCTATGGACTAGACGCGAATCAATAGGGGTTCGCTAGTCTAACCATGTTTAACAATAACAGAGATAATTCAACTTGGATAAAATCTCAAAGGTATACAATAGAATAATTATTGTATAACAACATCCCCTTGAAGGATTAATAAACTTTAATATACAAGACAAAGCTAGATTTATAATAATGATAACTTGCTCAATGTAGAAAGATGAATCAATCAATTTATATAGCGATAACAAGTAGGGATAATAAACTTGGTCAACGAGGTTTAGGGTAAGAACTTGCTCAATGTAACAAGATAAGGTTTAGAAACTTGCTCAATGAAATTTGAGTAAGGTTAGGGAACTTTCCTTTAGCACTGATTACCACTTATAGCAAAAATCACCTCAATGAACTATGTTGTCCTATTTACATAAGTATAGGTATTCATTAGCCAAACAAACTTGATATATACATATATAAATAACATGTACTCATTATACATTCTTCTATCTATGAATATTGCATCCATTAACATCTCTTTAATCATACCTACTGACGAATGACCTTTTCTACGCATGCTTGCAGGTATTAGAATTGTTTTCCCGAAGTTAGTAAAACTTTATATTTTGGTTCGGGTGATAAAAGTTTATAACAGTAAGGGATATACATAAGTTCATCCTTATTTCAATTTATGGTGCTGTCTCCGAGTCCCAAGACATCTCGCCCTATCCGAACCCGAAGTTATCCTGTCATCTCCGAGGGCATCTGGCCATGTCCGAAGACGTTACGACTCGTCCGAGGACATTACGCTTTTGTCCAAGACAACATTTCTTTCTTGTCCAAGACAACACTTCTTGTCCAAAGCAATACTTCTTGTCCGAAGACAATACTTCTTATCCGAAGACAACACTTCTTGTCCGAAGACAATACTTCTTGTCCGAAGACAACACTTCTTGTTTCATGGCCTCACACTCCCAAACCCAATTATTACGTTACTCTACGATCAACAATATTACTCTACGGTCGACAATCAACCATTACTCTACGATCAACAATCTTACTCTCTATTACGTCAGAGTCATTCGGCTATCACTTCTACGATCAACAATCTTACTCTATAGTCGTAGTCAGTCTGGCTATCACTCTACGATCAACAATCTTACTCTACGGTCGTGGTCATCTACATGGTGGACCTTTCCAGGAATCATAGAGTAGTCCAGACACTTGCAGATGTTAAGTGAGCAATCGTAGTGTTTTCCAAAAGACCAGCACCAATATGACATGACACTTTGATTTGGATAGTAGAGTGTCATCTGACTTATGTCAGAAGCATCAAGTCCTAACTTTTAATTCTAAAATTTTTTTTATTAACGTGTTCATGCACGAAAGTGAACTTCCTAACGCCTTATAACATGCTAGTTCATCAAACTTGACCTATTAATTAGGAAAAACCAAGGATCAAACCAGACTCAAGTTAAGAACGAAGTAGAAATTTTACCTTCTCAACCTTGATATCTCATACACTGATTTGGCTTCGGAAATGCTTAGCAACTAAGAATTCTTCACTCAAATGTCTCCAATACTCTTAATAATATAACAGATCGCAAAGGCGTATTTATTTATAGAGGAAAGCATGGACTAGACCATTGCTTTACACAATGTGGGGATCTATGGCGCAATGAAAGGAACAATGGTTGCTTAAGGAGTTGTTTAACCACTTCATACCAAACCCACTCAAATTAGCCATGATTACCTAGGATTAGCAACTTGAAAGTTTACGTAAAGAGAGTTTAGGCTACTCTCGTCCTTTGTACTTGGTGACCCCTAACTTAAGACAAGAGAAGCGATCTCGCATATAAGTATGGGGTGGTCGGTCGAACACACCGCCTCACGCCATATTTTAAAAGTCAACCCTTGTACCAATTGTTATGTTGGGTTACGAATTGGTCTTTAAATGTTCCAAGTTATTGGGCTAACTCAAAAGTCCATCAATTAAGTTATTGGGCTAGACTCCCAATCTACATACTAAGGTTGGGCTCGGATAATCCTAGATCCAATATTAAGTTATCCCTCAATTAATAATTCCACTCACATAATAATTGTATAAGTTAAGCTTATCATCATATGCAATAATTATTTACATCTCAATGCCACACCAGGCATAATCTTCCAATCTTAAACTAAGCTTCTCAATGCACATTGATCTAATACGAATCAATTGATCTCAATAAAATGTTAACACTTTTATTCATATAAATATTACTTTCATTAGCATATTTATTTAATAATATGAGGAATTTCTCAGGTATTACAACAACTCAGGTATTTCAGCTAATACTAAATTTTATTTCGCTGCAGACAAATCCTTTTGATCTATTTGAAACATTTTTTGGACATAATATGGCTTGTGGCTTCCGTGATATAAATTCAGCTAGGTTTGGTACGCGCCTTCGTAGTACTGTCACTAAAGGCAAAGATATACGGTGAGTTGTATATGACTAATATCCTTTAAATCAAGTATTTTACTTCTGGAGTAGTATTACTTTATAATGTTGTTTAATAATTGATAAAAGATTGACAAATTTATCGTTGTTAATAGAATCTTCCCCTAGTGGCTGCAAGAAGTTCTCAACCACCATGGCATTTCAAGTCATCTTATTTAAAGGCTATGATTATGAATTTTTTTTATAGCATTGTCCAGTGGGCTTTTGCCAATTCTGGAGGGCCATAGAATGCTACAGACTTGTGCTCAATTAAACGTGCAATTTATTAGTCCGCATATTTTGTCTTATGGATATTGGGAAAAAAATTATGAAGGATATATATATTACCTTTTTGAAGGATAAAGTTACCGTTGGATATGATGATTACATACTCATCAATAAGATTGAGCTACATGATTTATTTTCATTCTGTTGTATTTCATTACAATGCAATTGAGGATAAATTATTTATGTAATATTTTTCTAATGTAGTAATGTCTATACTTGTATAGTTTTAGTCAAATTAAAGATGCAAATATTTGTTGTTACTCACTCGCTGCCCAAGTCGTTAATTAAATTAAATTGATTTCACAAGTTTATCAGTAATTATATTTTGGTGTTGTGGATAGGTGATTGGAAACAAATGACATACATATCTTGATCTTCTTCAAGCCGATTAAGCGGAAGGGTCAGCTATTTAGGTATTAAGTCATCTATGATTTCCTCTTTTGTGTTTTTGAATCTGATGTAAGTATTAGTATGATATTAATGGATGATATTGCTTTCACCTATTATTTCATGACAACTGCTTTGTCTTCATTATTTTTTAGTGAAACATAAGTGCCTTTTTCGGTTTATACTTTTGTTGTTTCCTTGTTACCAATTATCATTCGCGCCTTGTAATTTATAGCTACTTTCTTATGGTCATGGATTGCTGGTATTGAACTCGTCAAAATTATTATTCTTCATCCTTTTTATTGTATATGATTGTTATTAATTAAATTTTTTCGTCATTGAGATACTTGTTAATGTGGGCATTTCTTGGGTCATTCTGAAAGAAGACCTATTTTAAAAGAATCAAATGAAGTAATTCATTTTTAGCTATCCAATTATAACAATTATATATTCAACTATGACACTAATACTTCAGAATGCTCTACTTGCTCGCTAATTAGGTTCACTATTTTTAGTTTCAATTTGTTGGAGATAAGGTTACGTATACTTTTTCTTAGGGTCTAAAAGTTATTGCATGTGTTGGGGAGACTTTAGAGTAACGAGAGAATCAGTATCTACTATGAAGGTTGTTGTTGCGCAAACCAAGGCAATTGCAGGTGAACACATTCCGTACAAGTGATAGTGCAACATAAGAACTTAGCTTTGTAGTATATATTATTTTCAGTATTAGCTCTTCTACATATCACTGAACTATTGTATTATAAAGATGTTGGTAAAAGTTATTAGTTTTGTATTTTGGTATAATAATATTCATTATATTTTAAAGGATGAATTATATAACGATTATATTATAATGTTGTATTGTGAATGATTTTAAATAATATATATAATATTTTTTTATGTTTTATTTTATATTGTATTTGTGTTTGTTGAATAAATGTGAAATGTTATTTTTTTTTTGAAATCTAAAAAGGCTATAACGACGGTCATCGACCATAGCTATAGTGTTTTATAAAACACATGCCTATAGCGACGGTCGCCGACCGTCACTATAGACACCTATAGCGACGGTCATGACCGTAGTAATAACTTTCAGCGACCGTTAGTAAAGATCTAATACATGGTTTGGTCATGACCTATAGCGACGGTCGACGACCGTCACTATAGGCCAAAAGACCATCACTAAAAGCTTTACCGACGGCTTCTATGGCGACGATAAAACTTTTACCAACGGTCTTTTTGCCTATAGCGACGGTCGGCGACCGTCGCTATAGGCTAATTTTCTATTAGTGTGAAGTTAAGAAGTTTGAAGAGCTTTCTACAAGCAAGGGCAAGGGCAAAGTGCTTGATTAGAAGACATTTAATTTACCATTTATTTATGAAGGTTATGTAATAGATGTGATTATGATTATGTTTTAATATTTCGCTGATGATTGTAATAATAAAGGTTAGATGACCTGAGATTTATTATAGATTATGTAACCCTATTATGGGACATTTATTGTTTAAACTTTTGAGTTTAATTATATCCTTTGTTTATGGGTAGTTAGTTATGATTTAATTGGAAAGTGAACACCAAATCTGTGGGATTGAAGTGCCCGGATTTGGGAGTGTCACAACGTTAATGTACACATGCTATATGGTTCTGATTGCAAATGAAATAGTTAGTCTATTTTGGCATGTAACGCGCCCGCGTTTTATTTGGACTAGGGAGTGGCGCGGCCGCGCTGCTCCCTGTCAAACACAGACTTGAGTTTTCATGTATTCAGTTTCAATCTAAATATGCAAGGGTACTAATATACATCTCATTCATATATTAATAGATGCTATATTAGGTCTCATGTTCCCTATACTCATTTCAAGATTTCTTTCCCTCATGTAGTTTTTTAAAACTTATATCTGACAAAGCTTTAAGTGTTCATTTTACAAGGTCTCTCATGTTTAGTCATTACACACATACAACGAGGTCAATAAGTCTCAATTATACATGCTCACATCTTCTTAGTCATGCATTTCAAGTTATGAAGTTTTCCATCATTTAGATTTGTCTTAATCCATGCTTAACTATTTTACAATGCGTATGACTAGGTAGGTATTCATGTCAATCATGTCTATAGGCATAACACACCCTAACATGATGGTCAATTTCAGAATACTTGTGTAACAATCCAGAATTTTAAATTATAATTTTAAATATTTATTGAAATATATAAATATTTAATTAAAACATTTAATTGATGTGTTATTGTTGAATAAATATTTGTTTGATTTGATTTGATTTGATTAATTATTTATTAAATAAATAATTAATGAGTGAAGGAAATTAATTATTATGAGATAATATTCTAATTTAATTTAATAATTACATTAGAGAGTTGATAGTGATTAAATGAATTATTGCAATGTTTTAAATTTAATTGGTAATAAAAGTGTGACAATAAACTATGTTATACATGGGTTATTAAAATAAATTAAAGGAGATTAATTTAGTTTTTGCCAAACAGGGCTTAAAGATATTAACTCTTTATTTTTAACGAGTTTTGCCAAACAAAGCCTTATGGCTTTGGATTTTTGAATTTTTAATAATATAAATAAAATAAATCAAATAATAAATAAAATATATTTATAACCTATACGTTATATTTAGTAACTGATATTATATTAAGTACGCTTATTATTACCTATCAGTTTTATTTTACGTATACTGTTATTGGATCAGTTTGTTTACGCATTCTAGTTATTTGCTAAGCCTAAGAAAGTACAAAGAATTTGTGAGAGAATTTGAGAGAGTTTGAGAAGAGAGAAAAGATCAGTGGGTTGCAAGTTCGTCTTTTGATAAGGGATAACCAAACAAGAAAAGGTATTTTCCAAAACCTTGATACTATATATATATATATATATATATATATATATATATATATATATATATATATATATATATATATATATATATATTTACTGCATAAATTTTCCATGTTATGTGGAGTTAATTTTTTCTGTAATTGTGTTATACAACCTGTTTATGGTGATTGTATATAATTATGATGTTAGGGTTGTATTTAGACAATGAATTGTATGTTAAATTACGTTTAAAAGAAAGAAATTGGTTTTTACAGTGAAATTATGTATGAACTTGGCTTGTAGGAGTATCAAAATTAATATTTGATTGTGAGCTAATTGTGAAATTGAACTTTGAATATGTTAATATGTTAAGAAATGGAGAAAACGTAGTTCGTATGAGGTAATTTGGTGCATAATTATGGTTACAGTGTTAATTTTATTAAATAATGTCGACAATGGAGTTTTGGGTTGAAACCATGGTATTCAAGGATTTCTCGAGTTGTTGTTTAGTTCTTTAAAATTAGTATATGTATGATGGGTAACAGTTATGTGTAATTTATGTAAGTTATATGTGTAAATTTAGGTGCTAGAAGTTTTTAAATAGTCAAAATCTGCTATGTTTTGTTAATCGTGCTCAACATCAGAATTTTGTAATTAGTGCATTTTCCTGGTGCCAAGTCTTGCCAAAGCTCAAAGCCTCATGCCCAAAAAAATCGGCACCTAGCCATGATCTCGAGCCACAACGCCAATTGTTTGATTCATGTCTCATGTGCCACCGCAACACCAACCTTAGTTTTAGTCGTGGCACCGCAGCGCGGGTTAGCAGTATGGCCCAGAAAATTATTTTCTTGTACACAGAGTCTATAATTGTTGTTATGATGCAATATTATGACTGTTAAAAATATAATTTTATAATTGTGATATTATAGTGCTAAGAATGAGCATATAATTAACACTTAACGAGTTTTGTTACTAATGCAACTTGACTATGTGGTTAAAATTTTGGCTATATATGAAAATATGTTGTAATAACCCAAGATTTTCTATAGAAATAAATCACAAATTTTGCATATAATTTTTTTTTATTTATAAAGGTGGAAATATGTGCTAGGAAAAGTGTATATATATGTATGTGATAAATAAAAAATTATTTATTACATTAATTATTGCAAATAATTTTATGTTAAAATTATTGATTATTATAAATTATATTCTTATAATAACAAATTTTATAGTAGAAATATTTTTATTAATTATTTTCCATGAAAATATAATTATATATTCTTTAAATAATATATGAAATGATTTTTAGAATTATTATAATAATTTTTTAATTATATGAATTTTTAATTATTTTTAACTTAATTAATAATGTTAAATATGTAAGATAAATCAAATATGGAATCCAAACCCTAATTTTAGATTTTAATCAAAGAATGAGAATAATAGTATAATATTAATTATATTTTGATTTTTCGAGCTATAAATATGTATTGTATGTATGTATTGTTAATGGTTGGTCAATTATGGTGTATAATTTCAAAATCCTAGCATAAATTTTGTGAATTTTATGAAATAAAAATATTAAATTTTTCTATTTAGAAAATTTTTAAATTAATAAAAAGTTAAAGTTAAGGGTGATATATATAAAATTTTTAAAATAAGCAAGTGGCTATAAAATACTTATTGTTATCGAGGAATATTCATTTGGTCGTGGAATTATTTTGTTGTGGGGGAATATTCGTACGACGGCACAGTCATTTGTGGGCCCCATAATAGAATAACTGTCGGATGAAGAAAATGACAAGTTTGAGTTTTTATAAATAACGGTGTAGTAGTTATTCTGAATTAACATTGTTGGAATACACAGTGGTTAAAATACGATGAATATGCATGGTTGCACAAGAAAGACACCAGATTGTACAAAGATTTTTAAATTATTGATTCTTACGTAAGAAGGCACTACTCAATAATTGTTAGAGTAATTACTGTTCAATATTTTATTTTATTGATTCAATAATTGTTGCGTTGATATTTTATATTATTGTTGTTTCAATAATTGTCACTGCACAGTATTTCCCATTATCAGATCAATAATTTATATTATTTGAATAATATTAGTAGATAACATTATTGGCAATGTCTAGAAAGTTCCGTCAAGGAGAGGTTTGGTCACCTAATTGTGCGCCAGTAAGGAGAAATCTTTATTAGAAAGCCCCCTCTTTCCTGGGAACTGTCTGGTTGTCATTATTGTGATTCTGTAATATTGTTTGTGAATAATTAATTATTGATAAGGAAATATTTATTTGATGCGGATATAAATGATGAATTTATTTATTTTATGTGGTTATAATTGAAGGAATTAATGTTGAGGTAATTTATCATTATTTTTATCGGAATGGAGGTATTAAAAATCAAATCAGTGTTCTTACGATATATTGTTTGAGTTATAATTTTTAATCCGACCGTTGGATCGTTGTGATTTTTGAATATGTTATACATATATAAGTTGAGTATATGTCCACAAATTTTGAACCGTTAAAAAAGAACGTATGATTTGTTATGAATTTTAAGAGGTGACTGGTTCAGAAATTGTTGAAGTTCCGGAATTTATTATTTTGGTGGAAAATTCTTGAATGTGTGGGCCCCACCTATGGTTGGTGAAGAAATATGCTGAAATTCTAATTCAAATGCGGTGGGTGGCAATAGTAGCAGGTAAAGCCATCAGGTAGCAGGTCAAGTCTGCTTCGGCTTGCTAACATTTTTCTATAAATAGAGGGCTAAGTTAGAATTGAAAATCACATCAGAAACATAAGATTTATCTCTTTCTCTCTCTATATTATCGAGCGAATTTTGTGAGTATTTTGATACTTTGAGAGTTGCTAATGAGTGCAAGTTTCCTTCAGCGTCATATCCGATATTTCGGTCAGAAGTACTGCTCTTTTGAGGTAAGGGATTTTAAGGGTTATTATGTTTCTTCAGTATCATAATTTTTATGACTTTCAAAAATTCTGGAAAAAATTGAAATGATATTTTGATGAGTTTTCTCGATTGTGTCCAAAAATGGCGATTTTTGGATGTATAGATTAGGAGTTATGGATTTTATGAGAAAAGACTATTTTAAAAGTAAACACTTATAACTCCTTGTGGTTAACTCCAAAATTGATGAAATTTTTATTGGGAGTACATTTATATAATATTAGTATGCCCTATAAATTTTGGAATTTTTGGATAAAAGTACAATTTATGATAAATGTCTAAATATTCAGCAGTTTTGGCCATATGAAAAATAGTAAATGAATTTTAAAAATTCTAAGAAAAATATTTGTTCAATATGGGACAATATTCTGCTAAATCCAAGAAAAGAAATATTTTTGGAACTGATTTGATATTTTTCATGAAAATGGACTAGTTATGAGTAAATGAATTAAATATGTTATGTGAAGTAACAAAATTGGAAAATAGGATTTTTTGGCTTGGGAATCCTATATATGGTATATGCAGATTTTTGATGAGGTTGTTGGTTATTAGTGATGAAATATTATGAGTTTGGCATTTTAGGATGATTAAATGTATTAATTAATAAAGTGTAAATAATTTAAATAAATTATTTATAAGTTTAAGAAATGTTATTCTTTCAATATCATTATATCGAAATATTGATATGGATTTTATTGTGAAATTTCTACCTTTTTCATGTCGGGGTTACTATTCATGAATTACTATTCACGAGTTACTATTCACGAGTTACTATTCACGAGAAGATTGGTTTTTTTTTTTCTGACCAAATTATCGTTGATTTATGAATCTTACTCTTGAAACTAAATACAGTTGTTGATCATATTATTTTTATTGTCATATATAACATTTTTTTAACCCTAATGATGATATTTCTCTTTGACTTGAGTGTAAAGATGGGTAGATTATTGGTATGATTGTGACTATGGGTTCTCTTTGGCCAGTAGTGCAAAGATGAATTGTTGACTGGTATGATCATGACCATTGAATTTATAATTGAATATCTTTAGTTTAAGTGCAAAGGTGAATTGATCAACATGGTTATAATTATGGTTTATATAAATTCTAAAATTATTATATATTTCTTGGAGATATGAATATATTTGGCCTGTAGTGCAAAGATGACCTGTTGTTGAATATCTTTGGCCCGTAGTGCAAAGATGACATGTTGTTGAATATCTTTGGCCTGTAGTGCAAAGATGACCGGTTGTTGAATATTTTTGGCATGTAGTGCAAAGATGAACTTATTAGTATGATTATGAACAGGAACTGTGATTTGGTATAACCATGATCTTTGATGTTTCAGGTAAAGACAAGTGATGCAAATTATCTTTGTCCTGGATGAGAAGAGGAATTTAGAACCACAAATATGATTATGAGTTATTCACGTGAATGTGGACAGGAATTGTTGATTTATGTTATAGGGATAAAACATTGTTGGTGGACTTTTAACATGGAGAAGATAATAGACATTATGGTCTATTTGACTCTTCTAATGGATTGCTCGTTCCGCTGCAACTGTGGTTGAAAAGTATTCTTTAATAAGCTTTCTTGTGTATCTAGCCAAAATTGGAGTTGGTGACCTAAAATCTTGACTTAGCATTACCTAAATCTTCAGCACATTAGTCTATGCTCAGCCAATTCATGCATCTAACACTTGTATATATAGATTGGGAGACAGAGAATGTCATTTGTTAGTCATTTTTGCACAAACACTCAACCTATCTCTCTCAACTCAAAACCCACGAATTCTTATAGCTTTTCAAAAAACAAAAACCACTTTACCAATACATATAACAAAATCAGTGGCCTTGAATCAGAATTTGATCATAGAAGGTATAAACCCTAACTTTAAAATCTGACTGTTGATGCTATGTTAAATGTTATGATTGAGTTTTAAAATATGTTGTTAGTATTGTATAATGATGATCTGGGTTGATAGATGTTAGATCCATAACATCTATAGGCTCAGATCTAGCATTTTACAAAATCTGGAAAATTTGTTTTTGATGTTTGACAATGAATGTCAGACCTTCTAGATCGCAGTGTGTTTATTGATTTGGTGTTTTAAAGGTTGATACATGTAGTATGTCATGCGATCTGTGTTTTGGAACTCATAGCAGGACCAGATCATGCATAGATTGATAAATATTGTTGGTCAAAGGTCGTTGACCGATCATGACTAAATCTGGGTAACCTAGATCTTGCTCAGAACGGTCTGACAAGACCTTTGACGTCTCTGATCTTGCAAGTTAGTGTTGTTTTGATGTTGTTGTTGTATCTAAGTTGTAGTCTGGTATATGGACTCCATGTTTATGCCAAAAATCTCCTAAACATTAAACTGGGTGATTGTAGTGGACGATCAAACTAAGCAAGTCGAGCATGTTCTCTGTTTTCTGGGTAACCTAGAAAACATATGACCATGTCGACTGACATGGTTTGACCGGATCATAACTTTTTATTCTGTTGATGTTATTTGTATTTTATGTAATAGATCTACTTTCTTGCATGCTAGCTACAATCCAGAACTCTTAAATCACTATAACATCAACATGATTTCAAGTTGTGGAAGCCCAAAGTAGAGCAGTCGAACTGTTCTTCATTTCTGGGCAAACCCAGAAATGAAGAATAGCTCTTACAGCCACTTTGGAGGCTCAGATCTCTTTGGTTATGTGTTGTATGATCATGTTTGTTGTTGGATCTTGTAGTCTTGCACTAGCACTACAATATCTGACTAACAACATGCCCAGAAAATGTGATAACCCGAGATTTCGAATAATTAAAATTTTACGAATAAATTTATTTTTTTTATTATTATTATTAACATTGACTGTTAATAAGGTTCTGTGTATCTGTGATACGAATTTTAAAAATTAGTCAATTTGTTTATTGACTGAGAAAATAGAGTAGAGTTGTGCTTAACAACTTTAGAAAACCCTAACCCTAATTTTCGGATAGGGATTCGGTAGAAAATACAATTAAAATAATTGTATTGTTGATTATGTGTTTGGACTGTATAGAAATGTTGATCAATGGTTGACTGGATAAGGTTTAATATAAATAAACCTTAATAAGGGATTTAAAACCCTAATCTTAAATTTAGAAAATAAAATGTACAGTTAAAAACCCTAATTGTACGTTAAGGAACCCTAATTTCAAAACCGGGAATTGTAAACCGTAATTAGGCAACCCTAATTTTTATTAGCATGCCTAAAGTATTCGTTAAACTTAAATATGATTAGAAAACTCTAATTATATTTTTGTATGTTCAATTTCTATTTTAGAAACCCTAAATTTTTATTTTAGAAAATTTATTCTTCTAATTAAACCCTAAATTTGCAAATTTTGGGAATTAGAATTTTTAGACCTAAAGGGTACAAAACATAAACCCTAGATTGTCCAAACCCTAAACCCTAAGGGTTTCATCAAATGAGAAATTCTAGAAAATAAAGGAAAAGACTAAAATGCCCTTTTATTTATTTTAGAGAGTTAATTTGTAAGATTTGGTTTAGCTTTAGTTGGTCACCAACTATTTTGACATTTGTGGCATTGAAAATCTCAGCAAATCAGCCCCTTGTGACAGAAATGACCAGATCTAGCAACATATCATAATATATATAGGATTCAAGAGAGAGAAAATCACAAAATATGGTCATTTGTCCAACCTAGCTCTCACCAACTCTCTCTCTCTCTCTCTCTAACCCTCCGAATTTTTCAAGAATATCAGTCCCAAATACTTTCCTTAGATCAACCATAAACATCTTGGAGAGCTAAGATCAAAAATCGAAGCAAGAAAGGTATAACCGAATATGTTAATTTTGATCTTTATTGGTTAGAAAATTTTTGTGTTTATGTGTTTAAGATATTGCTAGAAGATGTTTTTAGTTGATCTATGTTGATATAACACGGATCCATAACATCAAATGGCTTTAAAATGGTGTTTTTCAAAAACTGTTCATGAGAAAAAATTCGTGTCTGACAAAGAATGTCAGTCGCTTTAAATCCTTGTGTGTTTGTTGTTTTAGTTGTTTTAAAGCTTCAATCGGTAGCCTGGCATATGTTCTTTAATCTGCAAGTTGTAGTGAAGCCATTAGATAGCTGGATTTCAAGTTATTTAGGGTCAAAACAAATATTGATAGAGGTTGATTGGATGAAGATCTGGGCAACCCGAATGTTCAAACAACGTCGACAATTTTTTAAGCCTCTTGATATGTTAGGCGTTTTGGTTTATGATGTTATTTTTGTAATACATGTGTAGCTCGTATCTTGTCTATAGATTTATGGCTTTATATCATATATTTGATCAATAGATCGAGTGTAACAAGCGATCAAAGTAGGCCAAACAACCATAATTTGAATTTCTGGAAATTCCAGAAAAGTACTTGCACGAATTTTCTGACATAAGTTGACCGCTTGATAAGTTGTGATTTGTTTATTTTTGGACTGATTTGTTGGTATGGTGTTGTTCCTTGACACATCGACTATATGTTTGAACTTTAATATCACATAAACAATGAACAGAAAGCAGAAATAATTAAGCTTGAAAGTGGCAACTCGAATCTGTTTTGGCCCAGAAACCGCCTGACAGAAACTTTGGAGGTCTAGATCTCCTTGTTGTGATGTTGGTTGACCAAATTGTTGATTAGATATTGTAGTGTTACATTTATACTACAATAACAAACTTTTAGTTAGCCCAGAACTTGATCATGCTGTGAATTAAAGCCGGTCAAACGATGACCCTTGAACACGAAGCTGTCAGTGTTCTTGAGCTCAAGAACACCAACAGCGACGCTTTATGTCGCTAAAGGCTTTTAGCGACAGATTAATTAAATTATTTTCTGAAAATTTCAGAAATTGATAAAAATTATAAATAAATTCTAAAAATTACCAAAAATGGTTTTAAAAATTATTTTAAATTATGAAAAATAATTTACACCAATTGAATATTTTTCTTTAATATTTATAATTATTTAAATACTAAAAGGTATTTAATTTATTTAATTAGTGTATTAAATAAATTAGAGAAAATGATTTAATATTATGAAAAATCATTTTAAATAAGAAAATGTATTTAAAAATATTTTGAGTTATAAAATGTAACTTTTAATATTTTTGGAGAATTTTCATTAATAATTTAATATTAATGATATTAGATTTATTTGATTATTAAATTAAATAATGAGATAAAAATGATTTAAAAATCATTTTAATTGAGAATAAAGTGTTAGAAAATATTTTAAATTATAAAATATAATTTTCAATATTTTTGGAGAATTTTCATTAATAAATTAATATTAATGATATTTGATTTATTTAATTATGATATTAAATAAATGAATTAAAAATGATTTTATTGATTTAAAAATCATTTAACGATGAGAAAAATAGTTTAAAATATTTGAAGTTATAAATTATGACTTTTAATATTTAGATAATAATTTCATTAATATTTATATATTAATGGTGGTGATTTAAAAATGATTTTAATTACGTTAAAAATCATTTAAGTGGAATATTGTTGATTTAAAAATATTTTAAGTTATTGATAATAACTTTAATATTTTGACAAGTATGTTATTAATATTTTAATATTATTAAATATTAATAATGATAAGATTATTTGATAATTAAATCATTTAAAAATGATTCCGATGTTTGAAAAATTATTATAAATTATAATAATTGCTTGATAATTATTAAAAAGCTTCCGAAAAATATTATAATTGATAATTGACTTATCTAAATTAATATTGAAGCTTAGAGACCAAGTTTAATGGACAATCAATGTGTTAATTGTCGGATAGGGTGACCAGAACACCGAGAATGGACCGAAGTCCAACCAGACTGATATAGTTAGACTTGTTATGTGTTTATATAGGTTATAAACACTGATGTGGCTATGTGGTAATGTGCATAGGAGAAGTTTGACTGTGAACTACAATGTTACGTATTATGAATAATTGTGCTAATTTTAAGACCGATATTATTGGTTATAGTTCTTTCGAAAGCAGATAAGTATTTTGTGTAGCTATAATCAGCGGAAGAGGCAAGTTCCCTAACTCAACCTTGAGTTATTTCATTCAATTATTATTGGTGGATAATTATTGCTAATTATGCCACGTCCAGGGATTTATTGTTGAAATTAAATTATTGAATTAGAATATATATATTCGTTGAATTACTGTTGTTGGATATTCATATCTGTAGAAGTTAGAATTGACAGTACAGATAATTCTTGTTTATTGTCAAATTATACTGAGAAATGTCTTAGCTAATTATTCGCTGAGCGAATATTAGTTAGAACTTGATAAGTTCGAGAAGAGAATTCAATTATTATTGATAGATCGATGCCAATTATTTCTGACTAAGATCGAGAAGTAAATAGAATCAAATCACGATTTTCGTTGTTAAATCAAAATCTTGATTCTCGAGATCGAGAAGAACAACCTTTTATAAAAAGGGAATATCATTAAATCGTATATTCGATCATTATTGCATGCGACTTAAATATTATGCATAATATAGGGTATAATAAGCTGATCACTTGTTATACTTGTAGAGGGGTATGATTTAATCTTTACGGTTATCCGACACACTGGGTATATCAAAGTATAACTTTGATAGTTACTCGAGAAGAGAAGTTCAAAGATCTTGTGTGATCACTCAAAGATAAATCGGAAAACAATCCACTTTGCAATTCGTAGAATTAAGTCTTGATTATTCAATTGAATATATCGTAGAGCTTTGAAAGCGTTGTACCCTTTCATCATTAAATTATTGTGCAGTATAAAATACGAGAAAACTTGTTATTGAATAACGATTTGTTCAATTTATTTCAAAGTTCCCGAACTTTGGTTTCATTCTATCAAAATAGATAGTCCGGTGATTTGAATACTTATACATTTATTGTATGTATTAACTTCATGGGGAAAATTTGTTGCTCACCCTTGCTAAATAAAACATTTCAAATTGGGGACGAAGTTGCGAGGAGGTAATCGTGAGCGTAACAAAGGCAAAGGCGTAGTTATAAATTAGTTATGTTAAACATATTTAATATGTTGTATTGTAAACCCTTTTTGTATAACTAAAGGGTATGTTTGTAAAGTTAAGGTTAGAAAACCTGGGTGATGTATTATAAAACTCTGATAAAAACTTATGTAAGATACTATCTATATATATTATGGGTAGTTAAATGTTATTTATATTGTGGATCGTGAACACCAAACTCGGGAGTCAGCTAACCCGGATTTTTTGGCGTCACAGGTTGGTATCAGAGCTGTAGGTTATAAACCTTAAGTGGGGTGGGGAAAAACCCTTGGATTATAACCAAAAGCGAGATAGAGAATACTCAAATAGAGTACTAAGTGAGAGATTGCCAAAGTGCAACGATAGTGAGAAAAGTAGACACATAGTGTGAGAATGTTGTACTAGTGAAGTACTAATCAAGTTGTTCAAAATGATTATAGGATGTCTGAAGAAGGTAAAAAGAGTGCGGAGATGCTAATAGGCAACATGTTGCACCAAAGCACATGGCCGAGGTGCCAAAGACATAAGCAGTCTGTTGAAGAAGTGGGGAAAGATGAACCAATGATCAATCTTGGGAGTGATCATGATGATTATCCTGAGATGTATCTAAGTGGTGATGAGGAGGCGGAGTCTGAAGAAGCTAAGGTGGAACTAAAGAATAAGATCAAGGTTGGTGAACAAGATCAGCTATCTGTGGAAGTCCAGGAACTCCGAAGCAAGGTATTTCTCTTGGAGGAGTTGTGGAAAACGGAGCAGGCATTACGTGAAATGACAGAAGAATGGAATGAGCTCAGGGCGCAGGTTGAAAGGATGAAGACTGAAGGTGGAGGATCGTCTGAAGGAACCAGCAAGAAAGACAAGAAAAAGAAGAAGAGGGACAACGACAGCCCTAATTCTGAGAAGACAAGCCTGAAGAAGAAGCAAGCTTGTATCAAGTGTGGAAAGACTCACGCTGGAGAATGCATGATGTGGAAGAATGTATGCTTCAACTGCAAGCAAGAAGGACATATTTCTCTGCATTGTCCTAAGCCAAATTTGAGAACTCATGTCAGTAGCTGAGTTGTATGATTCCTTGTATGGGCGGGGAATTTGTACTTGGTTTTAGAATCACTTAGCTTCCTGGTCGATATAGTGGTTAGGTTGACCAATTCTTTTTATGGGCGGGGAATTGTCCGCTTAGCTTCCTATATTGATTAGTGGCCGAGTTTGGTTTGACAACCACTTAGCTTCTTACATTGATAATCATTGGAACCTAATGTCGCGCTATTTGATATATGCATGTTGAGAAGGTGATTCTTTTCTTATGTGTATAACGAATAGGTAAAGAATATAATATGACTGATACTTACAGTTATTGAATTTCTGGATATAATCTTAGACTTGATAATTACCCGATAAAGCCGTCGGTACACTGACATGTTTCAAAAATTGATCTGGACATAGATAATTTGATTAGATATGTGTTTATTTGTGATCCAATGACTGTTAAACATGTGTGATAATGTGATTAGGTTATGTGCTGACTACAATAAGCAGTATTATGTGTTACGATATGTTATACTAATCAGTAAAATGATCTTATTACTGATAGGTTGTTATACAAAAGATAAAAACTAAGTTACGTATTATAGCGAAACAGACTGAAAGTATCCTACCTTTGCATTTACTTTATGCAATTGACATAAGTAAGAAAGTCTCAGAATTATATTATTATTGTACCCGAATATTAACCCTATTGTTATATATATATATATATATATATATATATATATTATATCCGATCATTGATTATCAAAATGGTATTATATTGTAATTCGGATATATATATTACATTAGTTAATTTCTATATATGGTTATACAAGTGTCCCCACTTGGATAATCATTGTATTTAATCACATATTGATACACATTTATTTATTTCCAGTATATATATATATATATATGTTGCATTATAAATTATTGTTGAACAAGATAAAACCTTACTTATATCCAACCGAATTGTTTTGGTTTGGAATCCCGACTAAGTATGAACATCCCGTACATTGGAAAACTTTTTGTGCACCAAAGGCGGATAGATGAACGATAATATCTTTCTTGCATGTAGTATTGATCAATACAGGGCATAACGGGCTGATCACCCCCGTGTCTGTAAGTTATGATAGTTTACAGATGAAGTTTTGTTTAACCTTTTCGATAATAGAAAACAATGTTCATAGTCTGTCGACTAATCCCCAGTTATAGTCAGTACGTAGTTTCAAAAATTTGATATAGAATTAATATATTATTATGGGTTCAGTTTACTTCACAACTATTGATTCGTTGTAGAAGGGTAGTACAAAGAAAACATTTAATCCTTTCAGCTAATATTTATAATTGTTATTACTTGTTGGACACTCAAATGCTCATCCTTACTTAATTTAAATGTTTTCAGCTAAGTGTGAACAACCAGAAGGTTCATGCAGAAACAAAGGAAAAGGAAAGCAAAAAGAATAAGATTTGTGGTATTTTATGTAATAGTTTGATACTATTAAGATAATGATATATATTATCTATCATGATATGTAATGAATGTATTAAAGGTTACATACTTGGGAGCTAAACTCTGATAATTAAGTAAATTAAGTTTGATATTTATATTATTATTATTATTATTAGTATTATTCTGCTCATAGAAATGGTATCGTGAAGCACTAAGTTCGGATTTCAAGTACCTAAATTTGGGGGCGTCACAAGTTGGTATCAGAGCTTTAGGGTTAGAAACCTTAGGTGGGATAAACCTTAGGCTATAACCTTAGAACAGAGGGAAACGTTGAAAATATAAATAACTCAGATAGAGTTTAAAAAGAGATGAATTGAATAAATTCATCGTCAAACAAAATAAATTCAAACTTATATAAAACTATTATTTACTGTGTGTATATACTATATGCTAATCAAGATAATTTATGTGTGCAGATGTCATGTCGAAAAGGCTTGTTATATGCTTATAGCATGGAGAAGGATCAAATCCATACACCCGAGCTAATATCGAAGCCAATAGCTGAAATAGAGGCTCACAATGAAAATAACTCGGAGGAAGTAGTTATCGTGGAAAATGTAGTACTAGATCTGGAAATGGTGGAACTGACAGATAGTGACTTGGACACTAAAGTTGAAGCTGATCAAGCATCAATGGAAGTGCAGAATCTGAGGAACAAGGTTTCTTCTCTAGAAAGGTTGTGGGAAATAGAAAAGCTGCTAAATAGTCAATTGCGTCAGGCGTTAATTGAAACAATGGAAGAACAAGATAAGCTTAAAATCCAAATTGACCAAATGAGAGGCAAAAGCAATAAGTCGTGTGCAGCTCTGAATAAGAAGGGAAAAAGAAAGATGAAAGACCGCGATATAGGAAACTCCAATAACAACCAAGGGAAGTATAGGAAGGCATAATAAATAGGTAGTATAGGTTCTGTTGTGTAGGTCTGTTTAATGTAATATATATGAACAGTATGTCTATTTAATGTAATATTCTAAAACTTTTGTGCAAGTGGTGTAGCAAACCCGACTTTTGTAGTCACAAAGGGATAACTGATGTTTAAAACAATATGTGCTATGTAAAGTATTTTGAAATCGTTGAATGAATATGAATCTATGTTTGAGTAATGAAACAAGTTTAATATATTAAACTTATGTGATAAGGTTTAGAATGTAAGTTAATAAAGAATAAACTATGTTTTATTTAATCAGATAATGCTGCAAGACAACAAACTCAAAATCAAAGGGCAGAAGAATCTGTCAACAACGCTGAGGGACAACAACAAGCAGACCCGATGCGAAACTTTGCAAACATGGTAGCACAGGCTATGCAACAAGGAATGCCAGCAGTAGGGAACCAGCCGGATAATCACTTGGCAAACTATAAAGATTTTAAGGCTGTAGGACCACCCAAATTCAAAGGGACAACTGACCCTGTTGAAGTCCAAACTTGGGTTAAAGAAATCAAAAAGGCATTTGTGATGGCTAGGGTAGATGAGGGGCAAAAGACCGCTTTTTCCACCTATATGATGAAAGAGGAGGCGAACTTTTGGTGGGAAGCAAATCAGGCGAGGGCAGGAGAAGGTGTAGTTACTTAGGATAGGTTTAAAACTTTATTTTTCGAAAACTATTCTTCGTCTAATATGCAGGCTAGAATGGAGGTAAAGTTTCTGGAGTTGAAGCAAAAGGTTATGTCAGTTGCGAAATATGCCGCAAAGTTGAATGAGTTGGCTAGGTTCACTCCGCATCAAGTTGATACGGAGGCTAGGAAAGCAAGGAGGTTTGAGCTGGGATTAAAACCCTGGCTCTACAATAAGGTGGCGGTGTTGCAGATCCCTACATTTGCAGCACTCATAGAGAAAGTGATGAGTAGGTTTTATACCTATGAATCCGATATTATTAAGCTTAATTATTGCTATCTTTAATTGTTTTTTAGTATTATTTATTTTTTTGTGTTTATTTCTTGTAGGTTAGAGTTAGAGGGACAAATTGGTCATTCGGGAGAAGAAAAAGGTCCAAAATTATGAAAATTAGAGCTGAGTGGCATTTTTATAATTACGCGGTCCTGGTCAAACGCCTAGGCGTTTGGAAATGGCCTGAGTTGAGCACCTAGGCGCTCATCTGTGGCTAAAGAAGGATTTTTCTACTGCTAAGTGGGTTTTTGAAGCCAAGAAGGAGTCTAAAAGAGGGCTGAGACTAATACAAATATGAGAGGACTTTAGAAAAGAGGTATCACTTAATTTTTCAAGAGATTTATAGGGAGAACAATGAAGGAAAACACGAAGGAGAATTGCAAGGGCTGAAGATCAAAGAGAGAGTATTGGAGCAAATTCAGAGTTTCTTCTTCTCTTCTCTAGTTTTATCTTTTGTAATTATTTGGGATGTTTGGATTATTAATCTAGATAATGTTTTTCTTTATTATTATCATGAACTAAATTTGAATTAGGATTGCAACGGAACTTGGTATGTAGTTTAAATTGAACCTTCCCATTGAATGAAAGTTAGTTTTTATTGAATTGTTTATCATATCTTATGTTTATTGATTAATTGTTTGGCCAACAATTATTGTGATAATCTATATAAAATTGGAAGATGGAGTATAGATTGAGATCTGGATATGATAACATTTGTTCATATAGTCTGATTAGGGTTAATATGATTAGCATGTAGGATAGGAATATACCTATGTGTCTTTTGTATCCATTGAAAGAATTTGTGCGTTAAACCCTAATTAACTTTATTCACATAGGAATATAGTGAGTTGATTAACTGGGGTGTTCCTTATATTTCTGCATCCTAAAGATCGAATTTAGGAGGATTTGTTCACGTGTCTTTGGAAGAAGTGCGTGAATTTTATAAAACATTCTTGGATAATGATTCATATTAATTAATTGATTTAAATGGGAAGTAAATTGGTTTAAATGAAATACCAAGGGAAGTTGTAATCTTAACCTGTTAAATCTGACGTTATTCTTGTGAAATTCTGATTTTAATTATTAGTTTTGTTAAGTTTAATTGTCAAATCACAAATAATATTTCGTAGTTTAAAATAGGATTAATTGCATTAGAATTAGTAATTGATAAATATTAGTTTATTTCCTCATGGGAACGATATCCTTGCTTGCTGAATATTACAATTGAACGCATATGCTTGCGTGTTAAAATGCTATTAAAAAATTAGGCAACAAGTTTTTTGCGCCGTTGCCGGGGAAATTAGTTTTATATTTTGTCATTATTAATTTTGATAGAGTTAATCTGAATTTAAACTTGTTCTTTTCTATTATATTAAGGTGTTCTTGACTAGTGTATGCAAACGTGATCGAAGAAGCCAGATTTATTGCCTCACGAGGACGACATCGAGAAAAAATTTCAGCGGTTACGCAAGTGGGTTAAAGAAACCAAAGAGGCACTTGATAAGAAAGATACTATGGCTGAAGAAGAGCAAAAAGCACTGCGGGATTATGCTATGCCACGGGTTACTGAAATTCAGTTGAGTATTACGAGGCCTACCATTACTACTACAAGTTTTGAGATAAAACCGGGGACAGTACAAATGATTCAAAATTCATGTCAGTTTGGAGGGTTGCCGAATGATGATCCGAACGATCACATAGTCAGCTTGATAGAAATATGCAATACTTTCAAGTACAATAATGTGTCAGAGGATGCAATTATAAGGCTAAGGTTGTTTCTATTTACTCTCAGAGATAAGGCTAAGAGCTGGCTCCATTCACTACCACCAGGCTTGATTACTACATGGAACGACCTAGCCTAAAAATTTCTTGCAAAGTTTTTCCCGCCTGCAAAAATAGCAAAGTTGCAGAATGATATCTTCTCTTTCGTTCAGCACGATTCAGAATAACTATATGAAGCTTGGGAGAGATTCAAAGACTCATTGCGAAAATGTCCACACCATGGGATTTGTAGAGTCCCCGAATCCGGATACTTGAAACCCAAACTCGGTACTTTACGATACCATTTCTATGAGCGGAATTCTACTAATAATAATAACAATAATATGAATTTCAAACTTAACTTACATTTATCAGAGTCTAATCCCAAGTACGCAACCTTTACTATATTCTTTACATGATATATAATACATATCATTAACTTAATACGCCTATCTATTACAAAAGATACCAATAACATATTACTCTTGCTTTCCTTTTCACTTGTTCTCGTAGAGCCTTCTAGCTTTCCACACTTAATTAGCTGAAAACATTTAAATTAAGCAAGGATGAGCATTTGAGTGCCCAAAGAAGTATTATATATATATATATATATATATATATATATATATATATAAGTTTCAAAGAATTTAAATGTTTTCTTTATAATATTCTTCTACAACCAGTCAATTGTTGTGAAGTAATCTATACCAATAATAATAGCATAACAACCCTCGTTCAAGTTTTTTTTTAAACTGTGTATTGTCTATTTATAAGGTTTCTGTGACATATCATGAACATTGTTTTCATTTTCGAAAAGGTTAAATGAAATTCATGATGGCAAATCAATTGCACACGGGCTTTGAGGGTGTACAGTCCATGGGCCCTGTATTGATCAATACTACATGTACATGAACGATGTTATCGTTCGCTCTGTCCGCCTTGGGCGCATAAAATTTTCCCATTATCGGGATGTTCATTTCTGTCGGGTTTTCATAACAAAGGTCTTATATAATCCAACATATATGTATATCAAAGGTGTATCAACATGC
This sequence comes from Panax ginseng, assembly GCA_020205605.1. NCBI lineage: Eukaryota > Viridiplantae > Streptophyta > Magnoliopsida > Apiales > Araliaceae > Panax > Panax ginseng. The sequence continues at coordinate 137,385,690 of CM035132.1, forward strand.
GATGAAAAACAATGATTGTCCAAGTGGGGACACTTGTATAATCATTTATAGAAATTAACGAACAGAATATATTTAACTAAATTATCATATACTAACATGTTGATAATCAATGGGCGTATATAATATAAAGCTTAACAATGCATAATAATAACAATAATTCTGAACTTCTCACTTCTGTCCATTGCATAAAGAAAATGCAAAGTTAGGGTACTTGCCTGATGCGCTGCTTACACTTACGCAAATTAGATTTATCTTTTCTATCACGACCTATCATTAATCAAATCATTTTACTGATTAGTATATCATAACGTAACACATAACACTGCCTATTGCAGTCAGCACATAACCTAATCACCTTATCACACATGTTCAACAATCATGGTTTCACAAACAATCATCAACTCATTCATAATCACATTGTCATACATGTTTCACAGTCATTGACTCACAAACAATCATTAACACATTCATAATCGCATTATCATATAACCTTAACAACCATTGCATCACAAATAAACCGTTAACTAATTAAATTATCTATGTCCAGATCAATTTCTGAACCATGTCGGTCTACCGACAACTTTATCGGGTAATAATCGAGTCTAAGACTCTATACAGTAATTACATATTCATTTGGATAACTTAAACATCAATTGCACTATCTTTCATAGCTTTATAATAATTTTTAAATAATTATTATCATTTATCATAATTTATCACAAATATTCAAACACCTAATCATTATAAAATGATTTAAATATCAAATAATTCTATTATCATTAATATTTAATCAATATTAAATTATTAATGAAGCTATTGCCAAAATATTAAAGTTATGTATAATAACTCAAAATATTTTTAAAGTATTAATATTTCCCTTAATTGATTTTTAAACATTTAAAATCATTATTAAATAATTACCATTAATATTTAAATATTAATGAACTATTTATCCAAATATTAAAAGTCATTAATTATAACTTAAAATATTTTTAATTCATTTTTATCCCTTTTAAATGATTTTAAATTAATAAAACCATTTTAAAACTATTTATTTAATATAATTATTAAATAAATTTAATATCATTATTCATTAAATAAATATCATTAATATTAATTTATTAATGAAATTATCCTTTAAATATTAAAAGTTATAGTTTATAACTTAAAATATCTTTAAACATTTTATCTTCATTTAAAATGATTATTAAAATATTAAAATCATTTTTAAACTAAATTATTTAATACAAATATTAAATAACTTTAATATCATTATTAATCATTAATTAATGAAATTAACCATTAAATATTAAAAGTTATATTTTATAACTTAAAATATCTTTAAATACTTTATTTTCATTTAAAATGATTTTTAAATCATTAAAATCATTTTTATCTTATTTATTTAATTTAATAATCAAATAAATCTAATATCATTAATATTAAATTATTAATGAAAATTCTCCAAAAATATTAAAAGTTACATTTTATAACTTAAAATATTTTATAATACATTAATCTTATTTAAAATAATTTTTAAATAATTAAAATCAATTTTCTATAATTTATTTAATATAATAATTAAATAAATTAAATATCATTAATATTCAAATAATTATAAATATTAATGAAAAATATTCTAAATAATCAAAATTATTTTTCATAATTTAAAATAATTTTAAAAACTATTTTTGTAATTTTTATAATTTATTTTCTATTTTTAATATTTTTCTAATATTAGAAATTAAAATAATAGAAACCGTCGCTAAAGGTCTTTAGCGATAGAGAAATGTCATTGTTGGTGTTCTTGAGGCTCAAGAACACCGATCGATTTACGGTGGCTCGTTTGACCGTGATAATCTTCCACCGATCATGTTTTTGGACTAACCTATGGTTCAATCATGTAGTGCGTATATATATGCAAAGACTACAATTATCAAGTATTACATCAATAAAACAACAACAATCTTGCAAGATCCGTAGCTTCAATGAAGTCGCCGGACCCATTCTCGGGTTTTTCCGGGCCCGCATAGCTTTGAGTTGCTACATCTAAGCTCAAATTAATCTATGTTCTAGTCTTGATTCGTGTGGTTTGATGATTCATAATTGTAGTCCTAGTGTCAAGGTACATTAATAAAACAAAACTTAGATTATCATCAATGTAATCAATATAAAACACACTGTCATTAAACTCGCGACATGCTTTTGTTCAAACTTTTCCGAAATCCCTTAAATTGCAAATCGTGACCAAATGGGTCATTTTGACCAACCGCCTAATCGATCCGTGAATTATTTTAATGTTCTAAAAGCATGGATCTAGACTTCATCTTATAGGCTACTGATTCATTACAATAAATACATCATAACACCAATATCATGACAGATCAAGCGACTTAGAAATCTTGTCGACTGCTTTGAAGGTTCCGGGTCATTTTGATTTTAACCCAGTCAACGTCGGTCAACAGTGTTTGACCGATTATAACTCGTGATCTTGGTATCTGATGCTTGTACTACCACTTGCAGAATAAAGACCTCATACAAGGCTACAAATGTAAACACTTAAACAACAAAAACAATAAACACACAACGATCTATAGACTCTGACATTTGATGTCAGATCACAAAATTTTATTTTCCAGAAATTTGAAAATCATTGATTTAAGCATTTAGATGTTATGGACTTGTAATATACCAACCCAGATCGTTAAATTAGACTATAAACAACAGCTTTTAACAACGAATTACAAGATCTAACAACATACCATTAAAAAAAAAATTATGGTTGGGGTTTGTACCTTTGATGAACAAATTTTTTTGATCTTGTGTTTCTGATTTGTTAAAGGTGAACGTGGGGCTATATTTGTGACTGATATTAGCAATAAATTTCGTGGCTTTTAGAAAGAGAAGGTCTAGGAGGAACTTGGTAAATAATTTGAGCAACAATGCAACATTTTCTCTCTCTAACCTATATATAGGCAACTTGATGCATGGATGGCTGGTATAATGGCTGATTGCTATCAATGTGAAGTGGTTAGGGTTAGTAAGAGTTGGTTAACAACTCAACCTAAATGTCAAAACCTACACCTTAGCCTCTTTAATGCACAAAAGGGCAAAATGGTCCTTTGGCTATAAATTTTTAAGGGCAATTTTGTCATTTCCTTAAATTTATAGAAAATTGCCTTAGGGTTTAGGGTTTAGACATTTTAGTGTTTAGGGTTTAACATTTAACCCTTAAAGATTTAGCAACTAGGATTTATAAAGAAAATAAAATAATTTTAGTTTCTAAAATTTTGAAAATAATAACTTTGTTAATTAAGGTAAGTTTGTAATTATCTTATACATGGATATTAGGGTTTATTACCCTTAATCACAATTAACCTTGCTAATAAAGCAATTAGGGTTTATAATATCGATAATTAGGGTTTCCATAATATAATTAGAGTTTCTAGAAATTAAATTAGGGTTCTAGGTTTTAGGGTTTTAACTTACTAATTAAATTTATTTTAATTAGCAATTAAAGTCTATCACACGTGTTATTTACCACTGTAACACAATTCTTGCAGATCAAACCTCCGGTTTAGGTTTCCGGATTAGGGTTTTCATTCATAGTTAGGGTTTTCTAATATCTAGAAAATATAAATATAAACTAGGGTTTTAAATTTAATAATTAGGGTTTCTAATTAGCATACCATGAAGTAACACACAACATATATCATATATCACGCTTATATATTAGCCTTAAACTCACAATTGAGTTTCAAATTTAGGGTTTTCCCACAAGAAACTAGGGTTTTCAAATACTTTTCCATTATACATCATAACTAACCAACCATTGTCACCCACATACAAAGGTGTGTATATATATATGGCAATCGAAAAATCAAAATATTATAATATAATAATATTATTATCATTATTCCTTATCTCGTAATCAAAATTAGGGTTTATCAAAATATTATTATTAGGGTTTGATCGTAATATAATAAAACTGTTCCACACATTAACATTACACATATAATCATACATATCTGTAACACTGACAAATAATAATAATATAATATTATTATTCTCATTCCTTGATCAAAACCCAAAATTAGGGTTTGGATTCCATATCTGATGTATATCGCCATAATTAACCTTATTAATTAAGTTAAAATAATTAACTTAACTATTCGAAATAATTTCATATAATAAAATAAGTATTATAAAATTATATAATCATATCATATATTATTTAAATAATATAATTATCCTATTTCCTTGGAAAATTAATTATTATAAGAATATAATTTATAATAAAAATTATTCATAACCATTCATGTAATAAATATATTTTATATTCATCACATAATTACTTACATAATACCTTTCACGCATTCATATAAATAAAATATTCTAAAATTATTTCATATATTAATTATATTTTCCTTGAAAAATAATTACTAAAACATTTCCAATAAGGAATTAATTAGTATAAAAATATAATTGATAATAATCAATAATTCTAAAATAATTTTATTTGCAATACTTGATGTAATAAATAAATTTTATTTATCACACCTATAATTATAATTACACATTACCTTGACACATATCATTCATATTTATTTTAATAAATAAAAAAATTTATACGCAAAATTTATGATTTATTTATATAGAAAATATCAGGTTGTCACAGGATTCCTAAATGGCTTCAGGTGCAAACTTTTTATAATGGTTTATTCAGCACAGTGAGATCGAGTATAGATGTTGCAGTAGGAGGAGCTATTATGGCCAAGAATTGTGATGAGGGGTATCAGTTGCTTGAAACCGTGGCAGCTAATAACTATCAGTAGCCAACAACAAGAACGGCTCAGCTAAGGACAGTTGGGGTGTATAAAGTGGATGCGATGATAGCATTGTCAGCTCAAGTGACAGCTCAGATTTATGCTCTTACGAAGAAGATAGATGCACTTGGGGTACAACCAATTCAGAAAATGGAAACGATTTGTGAAATATGTGCTGGTAGCCACTCAAGTGATCAATGTGCAATAAATCCTGAGTCGGTCAAGTTTGTTTCTAGTTACAACAAGCAGCAGGGCAGTTATCCAAACAATTACAATCTTGGAGTAATAATCAGTCACATGCTCAAGCACAAGCTCTAAGGCAATCATATCCACCTGAATTTTAGCCACATCAACAATCTCAACAACACCCACAATCTCAATAACCTGATAAGCTATCACAAATGGAAGAATTATTGGCAAGATTGGCAACTCAGTTTGAAGCCACAACGAAAAACTAATCAGCTGCAATAAATAACCTTGAGAACCAAATTAGGCTGATAGCTAGTGCTTTGAATACTAGAACTCCAGGTTCTTTACTTAGTGATATGGAGAAAAATCCAAGGAATGATGGAAATGAACAATGTAAGGCAGTTACACTCAGAAGTGGGAAGGAGTTGACTACAGATTTAGACGGACAAAAGAAAATAATTTCTGCTGAGGATGGTGAAAAAGAGAGTGGAAATTCGGAAAGTAAATTTGGGGAAAAAGTTGTGAAAAAAAGAACAAGAAGATAAAAAAATAGCAGTCGTACCACCTGTGTCGTTTCCTCAAAGATTACAAAAGCAGAAATTAGATAGACAGTTTTCAAAATTTTTAGTAGTGTTTAAAAAGTTGTAAATCAACATTCCATTGGAAGATGCTTTAGAACAAATGCCTAGCTATGCAAAATTAATGAAAGATATTTTAGCAAGAAAGAGGAAGCTAGGGGACTTCGAAACTGTAGCGTTGACAGAAGAATGTAGCGCAATTTTGCAAAGAAAGTTACCACTGAAGTTGAAGGATCCGGGTAGCTTCACCATACCGTGTACGATTGGACCCCAGTTCTTTAACAAATATTTGTCTGATTTGGGTGTGGGTATTAACTTGATGCCACTTTTGATCTACACTCAGTTGGGACTACCAGCACCAAAGCCAACAAATATCTCTTTACAACTCCTAGATAGATCAGTGACATACCCTAGGGGCATTGTGGAAGACATATTAGTGAAGGTGGAAAAATTCATATTTCTAGCTGACTTCATTGTGTTGGACTATGAAGAGGATAAAGACATACCCATTATCCTTGGAAGACCGTTTTTAGCCAGTAGAAGGACATTAATTGATGTACAAAAGGGAGAGTTAACAATGTGAGTCCAAGATGAAGAAGTAACTTTTAATGTTTTCAAGGCTATAAAATTTCCGAAGGGAGAGGAAGAGTGCTTTAGAGTTGATCTGATTGAAGAAGCAACTAGAGAGGTATTTAGTGAATCTGTGAATGAAGACCCTCTTGAAACCGCATTGGTTAGTGAAAATTTATTTGATGATTCAACTGTGCTAGAATGGGTTCAAATATTAGATTCAGCTCCGAAGTTCACACGATATTTGCAAAAATTTGAACCTTTACATTATTGGGGAAAGCCAGATGAAAAGGTGAAATCATCCTTAGAAGAACCGCCTACCTTGGAACTTAAACCATTGCCTTACTATCTATGGTATGCCTATCTTGATTCTTCTTCCTCCTTTCTAGTTAATATTTCTGCATCACTTGATAAGGTTCAAGAAGAAAAGCTACTAAGGGTACTTCGAAAATACAAGACTGCTCTTGGGTGGACTCTTGCGGATATCAAGGGGATAAGCCCATCAATTTGCATGCATAAGATTTTGTTGGAAGATGAATAGAAACCGACTATTGAATAAACGAAGACTCAATCCCATCATGAAGGAAGTTGTCAAAAAGGAAATCATTAAATGATTGGATGTAGGAATTATCTACCCTATCTTAGATAGGTCATGGGTAAGTCCGGTTCAATGTGTGCCAAAGAAAGGGGGAATGACAGTAGTTGCAAATGAGCATAATGAATTGATCCCGACTTGAACAGTTATGGGTTGGTGGGTGTGTCTGTATTATATAAAGTTGAACAAGGCAACTCGTAAGGACCATTTTCCTCTACCATTCATATATCAGATGTTGGACAGGCTTGCAGGGCATGAGTATTATTGTCTCTTGGATGTATACTCGTGTTATAACCAGATTGCCATTGCACCCGAGGATCAGGAGAAGACAACATTCACATGCCCATATGGAACCTTTGCTTTTTACAGAATGTCTTTTGGATTATGTAATGCGCCGGCGACATTTCAACGGTGTATGATGGCTATTTTTTCCGATATGTTCGAACAAAATCTCGAGGTATATATGGATTATTTTTTAGTTTTTGGGGATTCGATTGATTATTGTTTGGAAAATCTCACTCTCGTGCTCAAACGGTGTATGGAAACGAATTTGGTTTTAAACTGGGAGAAATGTCATTTTATGGTGCAAGAGGGAATAATCTTGGGTCATCGAGTGTCATCAAAAGGAATTGAGGTTGATAAAGCTAAGATCGAAACCATTGAGCGCCTGCCACCACCTATTTCCGTAAAGGGTATTTAAAGTTTTTTGGGACACGCTGGTTTCTATAGACGATTTATAAAAGACTTCTCCAAAATCACGAAAGCACTTTACAATCTTTTGGAGAAGGATGTCCCATTTAACTTTGATCAAGCATGCCTGGAAGCTTTTGATGTGTTGAAGAAGAAACTAGTGGAGTATCCCGTTCGAATTAAAGTGTGATGCTAGCAAATTTATGATTGGCGCAGTTCTTGGCCAACAAAAGGATAAAATTTTGCACGCTATATACTATGCTAGCAAGACGTTAACGGATTCCCAACTGAATTATACCACTACTGAGAAGGAGCTATTAGCAGTTGTTTATGCATTTGAAAAATTTCGCTCATATTTGATTGGGACAAAGGTGATCGTGTTTGCAGGTCATTCGATAATTAAGTACTTAATAGCAAAGAAGGATGCGAAGCCGAGATTAATTAGATGGGTATTATTGCTACAAGAGTTTGACTTGGAGATCCAGGACAGAAAAGGAATAAAAAATCAGGTTGCTGATCATTTATCACGATTAGAGAATACAGAACTAAAAAAAGATGACACAACAGTGATCAATGAATATTTCTCGGATGAACAACTGTTTGCGGTAAGGATGGATACACTATGGTATGCAGATTATGTAAATTTCATTATGAGTAAATATGTTTCCGCCAGATTTGACAAGTTAGCAGAAGAAGAAATTTCTCCATGATGTGAAACAGTATTTATGGGATGAGCCATTTTTATTTAAATAGTGTTGAGATCAAGTAATAAGAAGGTGCATTCTGAAAGTTGAAATGGAGAATATTCTATACCAATGTCATGCATCTGACTGTGGTTGACATTTTGGGGGGGGAAAGAACGGCAGCTAAGGTGCTTCAATGTGGATTTTTTTGGCCAACACTCTTTAAGGATGCCCATGTGTTTTCATTAAAATGTGACAGATGTCAAAGAGTTGTTAATATATCAAAGCAACACGAGATGCCACTAAATATGATCCTAGAAGTTGAATTGTTTGATCTTTGGGGCATCAACTTCATAGGACCATTTCCATCATCTTTTAGTAACTCTTATATACTTATAGCGATGGACTATGTTTCAAAGTGGGTAGAAGCTATAGCATCGGCCACCAATGATGCTAAGGTTGTGGTTAAGTTCATTCGGAAGAACATTTTCTCTAGATTCGGCACTCCTTCTGCAATCATTAGTGATGAAGGCACACACTTCTATAATAAGTAGTTCTCAGCTATTCTCGCTAAGTACGGAGTCACTCATAAGATAGCTACTGCTTACCATCCACAAACAAGTGGTCAAGCCGAGGTATCTAACTGAGAATTGAAACGAATCCTCAAGAAGATAGTGAACCCTAATCGAAAAGATTGAGCTAGTAAGTTGGATGATGCTTTATGGGCATATCGTACAACTTACAAAACTCCGATAGGGATATCTCCGTACAGGTTAGTATATGGGAAGGCATGCCATCTTCCAGTTGAACTAGAACACAGTGCTTATTGGGAAATTCAAAAATTAAACTTTGATATGTCTGCTGCGGGAGAGAAGTGCCTTTTATAATTGAACCAAATGGATGAAGTTAGACTCCAATCATACGAGAACGCGAAGTTATATAAAGAAAAGGTTAAGAGGTGGCATGATGAGAAAATTCTGGAAAAAGGTTTGAAGCAGGGCAAACAGTGCTATTATACAATTCAAGGCTTAAATTATTTCCAGGAAAGCTGAAATCCCATTGGTCAGGGCCATTTATCATTACAAAAGTTTATCCTCACGGAGCTGTGAAGGTGGAAGTCCCAGATGCCAAGCGTAATTTCAAAGTCAATGGTCAGAGATTGAAGCACTACTATGGGGGTTATGTTGATCGTGAAAAGACATCGGTCAACCTTGCTGATTAGAATAGAGAAGAAAGTCAGGCAGAAGACTATAAACCAAGCGCTAACTGGGAGGCAACCCAAGAATTTTTATTGTTATTTTTTATTTTTACTTTTATTTTGTTTTATTTGCTTTAATATTAGTTTATTTAATGGTTAAACTTTTATAGTTTATGATTTGTTACACCCCTTATGTTCTCTAACACGATATTTAATTGATTTCAGGATAGGAAACAAGATTTCATATTTGGTGGGTTCGACTAATGACCACTACGACTACCCAGTCGGGGGTCTCGCTCCCCGGTGAGCGAGCGGGGGTTGCATGGGGCAGCGCCCCCTGGAAGAGAAGCACTTATGTCATATTTCTAATCATTTACTTCATTTTTAGTGTTATTGAATTGCTTAATGGTGTATGGTATCTTGTTTTTGTTTTTCTTTCTTAGTATGTTAGTTTAGTTAATAATGTAGTTTATCTTAGTTTAGGATTTTAGTATAATCGTAATATCCTTGCAAACAAAAAGGAAGAATTTAAGTTGTGGTATGCAGGTTGAAAGCAAGAAGGAGCACAAAAGTCACTAAGACAGGCCCAAGCGCCTAGGCGCCCAAGCCATGCAGCAACCAAGCGCTTAGGCGCCCAACAACAGTAGCAAAATCGTGCCCCAAGCGCCTAGGCTCCCCCACCTAAGCCAAATTAAGCGCCTAGGAGCTCTACACGCCCAACCGATTCTGCTTCAAACCGCCTAGGCGGTCTAACCCATGCAATGTCAAGCGCTTAGGCGCTCATGCTATGACTTGAAAAAAAAATATAAGCCCTAATCGGGCAATACTCCTCCAAACCCAAGTCAAACACTCTCTTATTGTCCTACTCCATCTCAAACTCACTCAAATCACATCCCTCGTCTAATCTAGCCACGATAATCAACTTCTTCTTGTATAAGCATAACCAAATACTCAATCTCCTACCCAAACTACGGCAATTAATCTCCATCTTGTCATCCTTCCTCACCAATTCGGACACCAACTTGCATTTAAACCCCATCTATCTGAAGTAAGGGTTCAAAGCTCAAATTGCTCCTGTAACTTTGATTGGAACATCATATTTGGCTATAACCAAGTAAGTGTGAAAGATTTTCGTGCAAATTATTTTGATTCACTTGGATAATAGCTACGTTAGTACTTTGAAGCTAGTTTCTTTCATTGTGTTGGCTCAAGTGGGTTTGGGTACTCTTAATTATTGCTTGTATTGCATTGGAAGGATAATGTGCTTAGTAATTGACAAATTTAGTGAAAATTAAGTTTGGGTGAGTGCTTAACAATAGTGTTCAAAATTTTTGCACACCAAGTGTTTGATAATTTGTCACAAAGAAGATTTGGCCATCCTAAGCCACAGAACATCATTTGGTTGGGCAAGAAAGTAAGATGTCGACGTCGGGATTTTTGAGTGTCCCTTTTCGTTACTTGTTCTTTGGTGTTCTCATATTAATGTGAGATTTGTTTGAAAAACAAGTGAAAAGGTCCGACATGTATAATGCCGACGCGATTAGACTTTAAGAGTCGCCATTGGTGTATTTAATCGGTTGCACTAACGCAACCAAAAAGCTTGCACATCAACCCAAAGATTTGACACTTCGCTAAAACGTCTCAATGAAACCGAGATTCATTTTGGGTCCGGGGGCTTGATTATGCGGAGGGAAGGTGTTAGGCACTTCCACATCCGTGTTACCACGGTGACCGCCACTTTTCAAAGAAATTGTTATATGAATGTGTGTGTGTGTGGATCAATGTGCAATTATTTGGAAGTAGTGTTGCACCTCGTTCGCACCTATATACATATGGTTTGAATTTATAGAAAAATTCAGTTTTAAACAAGATATGGCAATGATGTTTTGTATAAGAGGTTTTTTTTCAAACTCTGTGCTCAATAGTAATTGAGGCCATTGATACTTCCATTTTATTATTAAATGTCCGGCTTATTTGCTTTTATTTTCGAGATGCGAAGCATACTCGAGAAAATAATATACAGTAGTGCCGAACTCCTCATGGGCATGACAACCATCCAAGGAAATTTAGACACTGTAAAATAATGTATAAGCTGCTTACAGCTGAAAAATGTCCATAAAGCAGTAAGCAAATATATATAGAAGCTGTAAATATATATATATATATATATATACAGACATGATCAACCACCACGAAGCAACTCCATGGGGGATCGAAAATGTAAATATATTAAAGCGGTAAATATATATATATATGGACATGATCAACCGCCACGAAACAACTCAATGGGGGATTGGAAATGTAAATATATAAAAGCGGTAAATATATATATATGGACATGATCAACCACCACGAAGTAAACTCCATGCGGGACAAAATATAAATAAAGCTATAAAAGCGATCAACTGCCACGAAGTAAACTCCAGGCTTGACAGGAATGTAAATATATATATAAAAGCAGTAAACGCACCGGATGCAAAATCCAGGCTCATCGGATATGTCCGATAACAATTATATATATATATATATAAATGCGAATAAACGCATCGGATGTAAAATCCAGGCTCATCAGATATGTCTGACAAAAGTTATATATATAAGTGTATATATATATATATATATATAAGCGATTTAAACGCACTGATGTAAAATCCAGGCTCATCGTGCAAAGTTTGATCACAGCTTATATATATATATACATATATATATATATATATATATATATATATATATATATATATATAAGCAATTAAACGCTCTAGACCAAAGTATAGGTTCAATCGAGGCATAACTCGATAATGTTAGTCCATATATATGAAATATATACATATATTAGTATATATACAAAATGAAATGAAAACCACTTGAATCGAAGTCCGGCAAACGCACAACACGACTCTCAATGTATATAACAAAGGTGTGCTATATGAGAAGAAGGCTTTATAAAATGTAAAAAGGCTTATAGTAGGGTCATGCCAAAGTAGACTTCTATGACTTTAAATGGATAAACACTCGACTCCATGGGATAAAAGATAGCTATATGTCGCCTAACTAGTGTTTAAAGAAGAGGAAGCACTCAAAAGATGTGTATGCAGTAGTAAAATAGATGAGGCTTCCTCGCCTTTTTTCTTCTCTCCCTCCCTTAAATGGCTGACCCAAACCTTGTATATATAGACGGATGGCCGCAGGTACACCTGCGGCTGGTCGTGGTGGATCCAAGCCTCGTGGGTCCCGTCGTCTCGTAGTACGTGCACTCATGCAGTGTAATGTCTGTTTGAACTTGCAGAACTTCAATCCGAGCATCCGAATGAGGTATATTTGACCTTCTTCGGACCACTGGTGTCGAGAGTTATGCAATGACATGGATTAGAGGTTATACGAAGTCAGGAAGAGGGGTCTATGCCCATGGTCTTCAAGCTTTAAATTCTATCCAAAGTACTGCCACACGTAATAGTCACCCAGGATTGTCACTCATCAGTTAATGTGGGACATTGTTGGATGTATGTATGTATGACGTGTTGAGACGACGTGCCATTTATCGAAGGAACAAGATGACATTTGACTCCTCGCCGGGGTTATCACCGGTTTGAGTTGAAAGTAGACGTTGCTCAGGGTTACAACTGAGATTGGACTACTTGTTAGTATGTCGCGATATCATCTTGTTGACGTGGTAAGATGACGTTATGACTCCTCACCAGGGTTATCGCCGGTTTAAGCGGAAAGCAGACGTTGCTCAGGATTACATCTAAGATTGGTCTGCTTGTTTGTATGCCTCACTGTCCTCTGGATTGAAGCCGATCGCATGTTTGACACAAGCATTTCTGGGGTTATCACCGGAACTGCAATGGCATCCCTTGGAGCTATCACCAAGGATGGTGTTGCTACTCCCAGTGTTATCTCTGGGACTGGAACTGAACGTCGCGGTGTTATCATCGAGACAGAACTGTCCTCTCTGGTGTTGTTGTCGGTCTTTTGATCTGTATATCTCGGGGTTATCTCTGAGATAGGAAATGACATTCCCGGTGTGTGTTCTGGGTTGACATGACGTTCCTGGTTTGTGTTCCGAGTTGGAACTGAACTTTCGGTGGTATCTAGGATGGATGTAAGCTGTCTTTCAGGGTTATCTCCAAAAGACGAATCTACCCTCCTGCAATGTTAGTAATAGGAGTGCAGAAAATTTTGAGTGTCTACAGATGCTCCTCTTTATCATATTCATGCAATGCAAGGCATGGATAGGATAAAGAATCCTAGACACTTGAAATGCAAGTAAGATAAATATGATGCTATGTGCAGCAATATGATGCAAATGTATGATGTATGATTGTCATGTAATCCTGCTGGGATGACAATCAGTGATGACTTGGACATGCGATCCAAGTTTCCAAGGATGTTAACCTTGGGACTACCACCAAAGTCTTGAATCCTAGACACTGGCTTATACTCCATAGAGGTACCTCTTGTGTGGAAGAGATCTGTGGGGATAAGGCTTTGTCTGTTTAAGGATGTGTATAACATGTTCCCTCATACTGTCGGAGTTACTGCCAACAGTGTTGTCGTTGCCAGGGTTGCCTGACCTTCGTTGATGTGTGTATCACCGGATAGATCCCTGTTGGGTGTATTGTCAAGGCTACTTGACCTTCATTGATGTATGTGTCAATGGTAGCATTGTGTTGTAGCCCTTGCTGGGTAAGGTTGCTTCGATGGGTTTACTTGCCATCGGTTGATATGACGTCAAGACTGCTTAACCTTCATTGATGTGTGTATCAATGGTTACATTGCGTTGTGACCCCCGCCGGGGATACGTAGATGCTTGATAACTTCGGCGTTGTAACCCCCGCTGGGGAGGTTTGATATTTCGTGGTTTTTGCGTTATAACCCCCGCCGGGGATTGTTTAGGGTTTTGACCCTGCAAATGATGGCATCAGACCTTTATGGGGTATTGCCGAGCATAGTTTTTAAAAGTTGAGCTCATTGGTATAGTATACCCTGTATTCAGGCGAATACCGTTGAGGCGATAGGAGTTTAACTCTAACCAACAAGAAACCAGGATTTCAGGCTAATCCGCTCAATCGCGTAGCATTTTTATTCCAGATTTGGCCTTTTCAGCTTGTGAGACCTCTTTTGAAACTCTAACTGGAGTGAGCCGAAGGTGTGGGACCCATGTAGGGGGCCACAGTGTACCTACGAGGAGCCCGTGGGTTAGCTGCGCTGGCCACGTAGTGCCTATGTATAGGTGGCTGGTTGCTTTCATAAGTCATTTTCAAGTTGCGCAGCAAAAGAAATTCGAGAGCTCTTCTTCAGATCTGCTGAGTTCAGTAACTTTTCTGCATATTCTCATCACCGCATACAAGCGTTCTTCATCATCACCGTAACACATGCATGTATTTTCTTCCAATTTCTGTCCGTTGGAAAAAGACTTATTGCATGAAACGCATTTAGACATATAGTAGTGAATATGCACGCTGATATGACTTGATAAAAAATATTCAACACAACAAATGTTAGTATTAAACCATGCTGAACATAATAATGTGAAAAAATTTGACTTTTGAAACAGTCAAATTGGCACTTTTTACTGTCATTTCTTATCCTATATGAGGACAAATGAGTAAAGGTAGACAAGAAAAATAATCCTGGTAATTAGACTACACTTACGGATTTTTTACTGCAATGTATTGATGCATACAGGATGTATATGACTGTGTATAGGTGTGCTACTGAATGGCCACCTAGTCATGCCTATGTGCATGTGGATAGTCCCATTTACAAAGGGGATATGGCAAATTTTCCCAAAATGTAGGTATTGGGTAGTCATGCATTTTTAACTCTACTGTAGATGTATGTTAAAGCAATGCATGCATGCATGTAATCATAGAATGTATTTTGAAAAGACTCTAGGTAAGAAATTTCCACACCCTTTCTGAGGTAATTTGGAGACTTGCTGTCCAGATAACATGGATCCAAATCAGCCGAGTGGTTCCTGTAGGACCACTTCTGGTGTACGTAGGAGGACTTTTGAAGAGCCTCAACGCCGTTCCGTGAGATAACCTCGTCGTTTGGCGGAGGTCGTGATACGCCCTATTTGGGTTGAGGTGCCGAATGCCGAGGACGAGGAGGAGGATGCACCAATCGAGGTTCCTGCTCCTTCTGTACGTGTTCCCTATAGGGAATTTCCAGGTATTCAAGTGGCGAACCCAAATCTTTTGGGTTACTTGAGTAGGCATCCTTCAGTATACCTGCACGCAAATGAGGTATGAAGTTAGATCTTTAATCTTCCTTATTTCCTATTGATGAGGAGTTAAGGATTTTGATGTTGATCTGCATTTGATATAGGTTCCCAGCTTCACACAGCCTCGGGGGAACTGGTTTAGCATCCACTCTATGTATCAGGCCTTGCATGATAACTACAGAGCGATCATCCATGGCTGGGGATTCGGGAGGTTCTTCTCCATTCTACCCCATCGCTATCCTTGGGGTTACCTCAGGGCATTGTCTGAGCGGTGGTTCCACCAGACTCAGTCACTCCATTTGTTGGATTGCGAGGTGATGATGATGCTGATGGATTGGCGATTTATCACAGGTATGGAGTTTGGAGGGGAGCCAGTGCCTTTCACGGTGGATATCACCCCTACTGCCGTCAGATCCTTGTTGGGAGTTTTGGCGAAGGCGCGCAAGGCCAGGACTGTTCATACAGGTCCTTTGAGCGTAGATGCTATGAGCGGGCTGTTGAGTGAGCCTATACCCAATGCTGTGAGAGTCTGGGATCACATTCTTTGGCGATTGTTCCTAATGATCATTAGTGGCTGCTTCATAGCAGATAATTCCTCTACGGTGTCCTTCGCTTTGATTAGCGCCACTCGACACGTGGATCGTATAGTAGAGTATGATTGGGGTTCCTACACCTTTGCCTACTTCCTCAAGGGAATGCGCATACGATCGCAGGGCTTGACCGAGGCATGGTTAGGATTCTATCCATTTCTGCTGGTAAGTGTTTCTCTTATCTTTTCCCATATATAGGTTAAGAGTGTTGACTGACAGCAGAAGTTTTCCTTTGTGTTGGGAGTTTTAGGCCTATAAGAGGCTTCCTTGTTTGCATCCTGTGAGTGTGTTGGGTTTAGACACCTATCAACGAGGACGGAGATGTCATCATTCCATACTGGTGGAGGTCCCTGTTGCTGAGGGTTTCACTCATTGTCGCCTACAGCTGGAGCTATTGACAGCTGATGTCGTCACATAGATTCCCTACTCTGGAGAGCATTTGGGAATTGGATTTGAGGATGGGTACCCGACTGGAGTAGAGTATGTCATTTCCACCCGCAGGATTCCTCTCTTCACAGATGGAGGATGGGAGCTCTATTTAGGAGAACGTGCTATCAGGAGCATTACAGGAGAGATCCGTATGCCGATCTTGCCTCCTGCCAGGCGTTATTGGCCTGTTTCGCAGTCACCCGCCATTGATGTCCCATTGATGGGTATTGACGGTTTGACATTATTAAAGGGCCCCTGTTCTCAAGAGATGTTCCAGCATTGGTGGATCCCTCGTATGATTGGAGCTCAGACCCGCGCCACATAGTTTATGGGGGATATGGTTCCAGGATCTGTGATGATGACGGATTGGCTAGCCTGTGTTAGAGATCCGACTCATGTGACATAGATTGACAGACTGACTCGGCAGCTGCACCGATTACATCTTTTCATTCGGCATTTGGGCAGAGATCCTGTAGAGGTAGATACTTTTGATCCTTCCAGCTCTGGCGCAGGTCCCTCTGGTGACCCATATGGTTTTTCCAGCGCAGATCCTCATTTGTATCGGCCTGACATCCCTGTAGATAGAGATCCAGTGACTCAGGAGGAGTTACATCAGGTGGACAGGATCGATGATGTAGACATCGATACTATTGACTTTTTCTGATGTATTTCTCGTTATCTCTTTTTATAGGCCTCTGTTAGCATCTGGGTAGCTTCGCCCCATTCTCGCTATATATTTTAATAGGCCTCTGTTGTATGTTGGGTAGCTTCGCCCCATTTCCCTGTATTTTAGTTGTACAGAGATGTATTAGATGATGATATACTTAGGAATGTATGTACAGTTTTCCATTCCCTATATAATATTGCCATCTATTGTATCATGCATGTTATTATGTTATGCATATGTATGTTTATCCAGAGATACTTAGCATTGACCCCTGGATGGTCTTATGACACGACCCACACAGATGTCTTCTTCGACAGTTAGCCGTATCGATCATAGCCCCCCATTTGTGGTGGTAGCTGGTATGCGATCATGGTATGACAGTATATCACCATCAGACATGGTGATTGTAGATGATTTGCTGCATCATACTATGACCTTACTGATGTTTCAGGTTCCTCCAGGATTTGTACAGGGCATTCTAGAGCACTGGGTACCGGACAGACAAGTATTTCAATTTGGGTCCCGTGAGTTGACTCCTACTTTGGAGGAGTATGCACGATTGATGATGCTGCCTCTGGATAGACCTTGCGTGCATATGATGATGGGAGACATGAGTAGACAATTCATGACTCTCATAGGATTGAGGTGCAGAGTGGTGCAGGATGAGATGACATTCGGCCATGTTATATCCCAGCGTTTCCTGTTTGACAGGTTTGGCTCTGAGGACAGCTATGCATGGCATTCCGGGGATTTCACCACACTGGAGGATCATTGGCGTTCAGCCAGAGTAGATGTACTACTTCTATATGTATTGTTATACGTCTACATGTCGCGGTACATGCGTCGTTATAGCAGTGAGAGCTCTCAGGGAGGGTCATACCATTATTCCGGTGATCATTGCAGAGACCTTGAGGTCAGCTACATATTGTTGCACTTATCCGGCAGGAGTATTCACAGGTAGCTCGGTCATGTTGTATGTGTGGTTTATGTCACACTTGAGACCGATTGGCACATTTAGACATCATGGATTTTGTTTCACCCATGACATAGCCATGACGTATTCCTTCCAGCCTGCGGAGTGTATAGATGCTGCATTGTGGTCAGCTTTCCTGACAGGGATTAGGGATCCGTTTGATATATTGCCGTGTTCAGGGCTCAGTTCACCCTACGGCTTCATTACTCATGCTCCGGGCATGGATTATCTCCCTCTGGCAAGATTGAGGGGCATGATCACTTACCACCCACTAGACGTGGATGTGTTAGTTTGACCAGTTTCAGGATTTCCATCCGTATGAGGGGGCAGGGAGTCAGCGCTTCACATCACACCATTTGTCAGCGGAGGACAGATCCAAGTTGTATGCCTGTTGGGATCAGCGAGAGCTGGCTGAGTTTTCTGTCAGTCATCCGGGTTGTTCTGCAGAGTATTCTTCATGGATTGAGATAGAGACTGCATCGACTGTGGCAGTATCCACAGTGCAGGGGACTGATTCTGACGATGAGGAGCCTATAGAGGAGGCTGTTATTCCCACCGATGATTTTACTGCTTGGCTGCCAGTATTTGTGAT
This sequence comes from Panax ginseng, assembly GCA_020205605.1. Classification (NCBI taxonomy): domain Eukaryota; kingdom Viridiplantae; phylum Streptophyta; class Magnoliopsida; order Apiales; family Araliaceae; genus Panax; species Panax ginseng. The sequence goes on from CM035132.1 coordinate 137,404,499, forward strand.
GGATTCTCCCACCCCGAAAAGCCATCTGTTACTCAAAGATTCTTCGACACAACATTTGGAGCAGAGCTTACATCTGATAACCTATGATAAAGATTAGGCTAGGGCCGCGATGTTGACAGCTCTTGATGAGAGAGACACAACTCTGTTGGAGAGGGATGAGGCTAGATCAGCCAAGGATACATTGATTGGAGAGCGGGATGCCGCCTTATCTGCTAGGGATGTGGCCATTATAGATAGCACTTCCATTAGATCCCAAATAACTGTTAGTTTGGCCGACATGAGTGCTTACATTGATGAGCATTATGCCACCATGCAGTTATCCTCTGATCTGCTAGCTCGTGTAGATACCCTTGGGCAGGAGTTTGAAGTGCTTCCTCCATCTTCAGAGAGGGATGCTATGTTAGATCTGATTGTCCGCATACATAGAGATATGTAAGTAGCTTTGTATTTTCCTGCACAGACTAGCTTAGCCATTTTGTCATGTACAGCACAGATGTATATATCAAACAGTATTATGTATGGCAGGGAAATATATTTTGATTCACTTCCCTTTAAGTTATGCCTTGATACTTGCTTGATATTTGCATGTTCCTCCAGGGCCTTATGATCTTATGCATTCTAAACTTATCCTTGATAGATGGACATTGAGACGATGTAAGGTCTCTCAGAACGGATCATTGATTTCTGTGAATCCCTACCATTTTTAGTGTCTTGGGACTGGTATCTGTATGGACAAGTGGAGAGGAGGGTGGTTTCTTCCTCTCTGAGATTGACCGCAACACAGATGGTCGCCAATACTTCTATTTGTGAGAAGCCTAGTTAATTCCATCTCTTATGGATTGGCATTGCTTTTTGAGGCACGATCGCAGCTTAGATGGTCACCGAATCTTCTATTTGTGAGAAGAAGTTGGGTAATTTCATCCCTTTGATCTAAAACCGATGAAATGGGGCAAATTAAAGGTTGATCCCTGTACCGTGTGACAAGTATGTTTGTTCTGGTAGGGGTTAGACTGCACCATGAATGGCTACCTACGTACTCCTATTGAAGAGGAGATCAATTCTGCGTAGTTCGAACCTAGTGTAGGAGGTTCAACGCTGAATGTGAAAGACAGAGGGTGTAGAAGTGTTTTTGTTGTTTTTTGTTATTTTTGTGAAGAAAGGGCAGAAATGTTTTTGTTGTTTTTTTTATTGTGACCGGGCCATATAGCATATGGTTTCCTACGTACACCCGGGTATCAGGGAGATCAGGTCGACGTAGTTCGCCCCTCAGGACGAATCGCAGTTGAAGAAAAAATGTGAATCCCATGTGCAGGCTATACTGCAGGGAGAAGAAAGTTTAATCCCATAATGGGGACAAACTGCAAGTGTGGAAAAAGTCGATCCGTCTTGAGACAAACTCAGAAGCGTAGAAAAGTTTAATCCGCCTTAAGGATAAATCAGAGTCATGAAAGGTTCAATCCCGTCTTCAGGATAACCGAAATTGAGAAAGGTTCAATCCCTTCTTCAGGATAGCCGAAACTGAATGGAAGGTTTGGAATGAAGTAAAATCAGGTTGCTAGCTTGAAGTTTATGTTTCCCTGAGGGGCAGAAGAGCGTGTAAAAGGGTGAAAGGGTTCAAAACCGGAATGACTGGTGATTTGATGATCAAAACCAGGATGTTTGTTTGATGGTAACTTCAGACATAGTACCATTTCACGGTGTCCGATTTGATAAGCTGTGGAAATTTATCGCCATCCATTTCCTGCAATCTGAGATCACCTCCTGTCAATACTTCCTTGACAATAAATGGGCCTTCCCAGTTAGGAGCGAATTTTCCCTTAAATTGATCTTGGTTGTCAATGATCTTCTTCAAAACCAAGTCATGTTGTTTGAATTGCCGTATTCAGACTTTTTTGTTGTAGGATCGTGCGATCCTTTGTTAATATAACTGACCATGGAAGATAGTCGCAATTCGCCTTTCGTCTATCAGAGACAATTGGTGATACCTGTCTTGTACCCATAGGTCCTCATCCAACTGAGCATCCATCAATACTCTGAGGGATTCCATTTCCACTTCTATGGGGAGCACTGCTTCCATCCCATAGACTAATGAGTAGGGGGTTGCCCTAGTGGAAGTTCGCATGGAAGTTCTGTAGGCTAATAAAGTCAGATGCAAGAGGTCAGGCCATCCTTTGTGGTTGGCGGACATTTTCTGCATGATCTTTTCGATGTTTTTATTAGCCGCTTTGACAGCACCATTCATCTTTGATTTGTAGATGACGAAGTTGAGGTGTTTGATGTGGAATTTTTTGTATAAATCCTCCATCATTTTGTTGTTGAGGTTCTTAGCATTGTCTGACACAATGACCTATGGTTGTCCATATCGACAGATGACATTGTTTCTGATGAAAGCAATGATAACTTCTTTAGTAACCTTGGGGAAGGAAGCTGCTTCTACCCATTTGGTGAAGTAGTCGATCATGGTGAATATGAATCGATGTCCATTACTGGCTTTGGGCTTGATGGGCCCGATTACGTCCATTCCCCACATTGAGAAGGGCCATGGTGAACTCATATTGTGGAGTTCCCTTGGAGGGGCGTGGATAGCTTTCCCATGAATCTGGCATTGATAGCATCTCTTGACGTGATCATCACAGTCAGCTTTGAGTGTGAGCCAATAATGTCCCGGTCTGAGAATTTTCTTGACAAGTAGGGGTCTGCTCATATGAGGGCCGCATACTCCACCATGGATCTCATCCATGAGTCGCTGAGCTTGGTCTTTGTCCAGATATTTGTGGGGACCTAATCCTGCATCTCTTTTGTAGAGTGCATCTCCGCTCAGGTAGAATTTCATAGCAAGTCGATGAATCCGCCTCTTCTCTGTTAGACTCGCCTCAGCGGGTGTAGATCCATCTCGCAGATACTCCTTGATGTGTTGGTACCAAGGGTTATGGATGGGAGGTAGCTCATCTGATACTTCTCCAATATAATTCCCATAGATTGGGACTTTTTTGCAGAGTAAACGTGATGCTTGGCATGTTTTCCTTGTCAGGTATGTAAACCAAGGAGGCCAACGTTGCTAATGCGTCTGTAAAATCATTCCTATTACGAGGAATGTGTAGAAAGGAGATTTCCTCGAACTCCAAAGCCATTTGTAAAACTTGCCGATTGTAAGGCACCAAATGCAATTCTTTGGTTTGATAGATTCCTGTGGATTGCTTGATTACCAGTTCAGAATCCCCAAAGACAGTTAACCGCCTGATGCCCATTGAACGGGAAAGTTTTAGCCCTATAATACAACCTTCATACTCAGCTGTGTTGTTGGTGCTGACAAACTGCAATTTGACGGCGACGGGATACTGCTCCCCCGTACTGGATATTAGGACTGCTCCAGCTCTGGAGCCTTCTGAATTAACAACTCCATCAAAATACATTTTCCACTCACGACATGTATCATACTGATGTTGTAACTGAACTGTCATTACCCCTTCATCAGGAAAGTACGTTTCTAAGGGTTTGTAATCCCCTGCAGGTGCGGCGGCCAGTTGATCCGCAATTGCTTGACTTTTGACAGACTTTTGCGTCACGTAGACGATGTCAAATTGTTGTAGGATCAACTGCCATCTGGACAGTCGAAATTCAGTATGGGTTTACTGAACACATACTTGAGAAGATCCACGTGGGATATGAGATGGGTTGTGTGACCATGGAGGTAATGTTGTAACCTCATGGAAGCCCATGCTAAAGCACAACAAGTCTTCTCGATCAGAGTGTACTTGTGTTCACTGATGCTGAATCTTTTGCTGAGGTAATAGATAGATCGTTCTTGGCCTCTATTGTCTTTTTGCCCTAGCATACAGCCCATAGCATTGTCATTTATGGACAGGTACATGAACAGAGGAACATCATCCCTGGGAGGTACTAAAACAGGAGCGTTAATTAACTACTCTTTGATTGTGAGGAAGGCTTTCTGACACTCATCATTCCATTTCAATGATGAGTTCTTCCTTAACAATTTGAAAATAGGCTCAATAGTTGCTGTGAGTTGAGAAATGAATCTGCTAATGAAGTTGATCCTTCCCAAAAATCCCCGTATTTCCTTCTCTGTCTGAGGAATGGGCATTTCCTTGATGGCCTGGATTTTGGTAGGATCCAGTTCAATCCCTTTGTGGCTGACTAGGAAGCCTAGCAACTTGCCTGACTTAACACCAAATGCGCATTTGGCGGGATTCAACTTTAAGTTGTACTTACGTAACCTGTTGAAAAGCATTTTGAGATGGTCTAAATGGTCATCCTCTTTCTGGGATTTTACTATGATGTCATCCACATAGATCTCTATCTCCTTGTGCATTAAATCGTGAAAAAGAGCCATCATAGCTCGATGATAGGTTGCCTCGGCGTTGATGAGGCCGAATGACAACCGTCTGTAGCAAAAAGTTCCCCAAGGCGTGATGAAAGCTATTTTCTCGCTATCTTCCTCAGCGACCATAATTTGATGGTACCCCGTAAAGCAATCAGCAAAGGAGTACATGCCGTATTGAGTAGTATTGTCAATAAGAATGTGGATAAAGGGCACGGGAAAGCTCTCTTTAAGGCAAGCTTTGTTCAAATCCCGATAATCCACGCAGACTCGCACCTTTCCCCCTGGTTTAGGCACGGGAACAATGTTAGATATCCACTCCGAATATGTAGACACCATGATGATGCTAGCTTGAAATTATTTCACAATTTCTTCTTTAACCTTTAAACTCCACTCAGGTTTCAATCGCCTGAGCTTTTGCCTAACTGGCTTGAATCCTTCTTTAATGGGAAGGCGATGAAGAACAATGTCAATGGACAAACCCACCACGTCTTCATGAGACCATGCAAACACATCCTGGAATTGGGTTAACAGTGCAACCATATCATTCTGCTGAGTTGTGGTAAGGTCTGAACCAATCTGGATTAGCTTAGGGTTGTCTAAGGTTCCAAGGTTGAAAGGAGTGGTTTGATCAAGATTGGGTTTGGGTTTGTCTGCGACCCATTCCATAATCTCTTGAGGTGTCTCAATGTCCTCTTGGATGTCCATCAAGTCTGAGTCTAACTTTGCATCAAAGTTACAGCCCTTGTAGAGAGAAGGCACCTCATCAGCAAGTACAGGTACATCTAAATTCAGAGTCCTAAAACAAAGATGCTATCACTTAATATATGCAAATGTTCGATCCTACAAAAGTTTTAGCATGTACGTGATAAAATAACTGCTAGTGCTGTAAAAGAAAGCAAGCAATTAAAGTTATCTACATGGCAGAGGGATTTTCTGCCCATTTTACCCTCGTCGACCAATGCATGGAGTGCTACTCCAATTGTCGAGGGCAAAGTCCTGAAGGACTGCAGTGATGGAAGGATCGTCAGCGTCTTCCTTCTCCCGAATGATAACTATGACATCTGGGCAATCATCGTCTGGGGTGTATCTGTTTGTATATTCATCATGAATAATGACGCAGATACCTGCCATCATCAAGGCAAGGTCATGTTTACGTTTCCATTTCTTTTCTTTCACTTTGGGATTAAGAATCAGCACCTCTTTAGCTTTGATTGGCAATGGTTTCGGAAATAGCATAGCCACAGCATGGGCTGGCATCTTTATTGGAGATTACATTAACTCATGAGGTAAAGGTATAGAAAATCATTTGTCTTGGCGGAAGCTTGAGGAACCTCGCTTGCGTGCTTATGAGGATTCCTGTGTTCGACTAGAAGAATAGCCTAGCTCACTGTTCCAATTTATTTGGACATTTGGATAGGCTGCTTAATACCCTGTTGATCCTTACCAAGCCCTTGTCCAGGTTGATGAACCAATAACATCATTTCTTGAGTGGCCGACATAACCTCAACAGAAATCTTGGGTACGGGAAGTGGCGCCCCAATAGAATGGTATTGCGTGTTACTCACTTCCAAAGTATGGAAACTGGCTTATTCAACTTCTGAATTGAAGCTAATAATTGGTAGAATTCCTTGTTCAGGATAATCGGGCTCAGCGTTGACAGTAACTAGACTGTTGTTGATGATGTATTTGAGTTGTTGATGTAATGTGGGTGGAACAGCTCCAACCATGTGTATCCATGGTCTCCCCAATAGCAGGTTGTATCCTGAATCTATCTTGAGGACGTGGAAGGATACATTGAATGTATTTGGACCAATCTCAATTGACAATTCAATCTTTTCGATAGCATTTTGTCGGGATCCATCAAAAGCTCGGATGACCGTATGGCTGCTTTGGATCCGCTTGAGATTGATATTAATTTTTACCAAGGTGGCATAAGGACAGATATTTAGAGATGAGCCTCTATCTATCAATACTCATGCTAGCATGTACCCGGAAGACAACACTGCGATGTGTAATGGCTTGCAATGACCGGTCCCTTCGAGAGGTATATCGTCATCAGTGAAGGATATCACATTGTTGTTGAAAATGTGATCAACCAATTATTGAAATTTTTCCACATCCACAGATTTTGGCAAGTAGGCTTCTTCTAAAACCTTCAAAAAGATCTTTCGATGATCCTCAGAAGAGAAAACCAAATCCAGTATTGAAATCTGGTGTGGAGCTTCTCGCAAGCTTAAAACCACTTTGGCTTCATTATGACCCATAGTACGGAGGAATTTTTCAATCTTCTCCATGGGCAATTTCCCCTTTACTTTGCAAGTAGGTTTGATAATCCGTTGAGGAAGATACAATGGATTTTCTTTCGACATTGTAGCAGTAGTATGAGGCGTGGATCCTTTAGCTTCTCCATAATTCCATGGAACTTTGTGCAAGCTGACAACTAGATGTTGTGGTCTACAAGGTAAAGGAATTGGCTCTGGTGCAGCCACTTTCAAAGGATTGTTAGCTCCTTTGAGTTAAATTTGTTGTATGGGAAATACTTTGACAGTTTCATCATCCACTTCGGAGATAACTGCGACTGATCCCTTCCATTGGGTAGGGCATGCATTCCTACCCTTGAGTTGCACAATGTAATCATCTGCTATTTGCAGGACACCGCTATCAATAAGATTCTGAATAAGATGGTGGAGTGCCCAACATTCTTCTGTGCTGTGACCGCGAGAATGTGAATGATATTTACACATTTCATCAGGATTGAACCGCCATGAGCGGGGATTGATTGGAGGGAGAAGGAATGTGATTCTTCCTTCATTGATCAACATTTGAAGTATCTCCTCCATAGACTGGCCCAGATAGGTGAATTCCTTATGATTGGCAAAATCCCGATGGGCTTTAGCAATTGCTCGCTTTGCAACCTTATCCTCCATAGCTTCGCTTTCTGAAGGTGTTGATGGAGCATTTATAACAAATGGAAGGAGATAGGCATGCTCCTGCCTAATTAATTGGCGTGTGACTTGATGCTAGTGGGTCACCAGTTTTGCCAATGGCTCAATTTGTTTCCAAAGAGCTTTCGTTTTTTATTCTATGGTAAACTGGAACTTTGCATAATCCCATTTGTCAACACCGTCTTTGATGGGTTGGGATGATTCGCCATTGGAACCTTGTATAGTGCTCCAACTGATCATGTTGACCTCTTCTTCTTTGTGTTGAGGAAGAGGGTTGTCTTGCAATGAGGTTGATCTGGTTTGGTGAATACAATCTCACCGTTGTCTATCAGATCCCGAATCTTATGTTTCAAGGCCCAACAATCTTGAGTATCATGTCCGGGTGCCCCGACATGATAAGCACACTTTCGAGTAGCATTGAAACTCCTACCATTAGGGTTGGCTGGTGGAAGAAGATGTGTAATTTTCTTCTGAGCAGTCAGAAGAGCAAGAATGTTCTCGAGCAAATCCCCTAAGGGTGTGAACGTCCGAGGTCGCTTTACTTCTCCACTTTTAGGCAATGGAGGGTTTGAAGATTGTGCTGGAAAAGGGGAGTAGTTTCTCCTCTGCATAGGCATGCTTGGATTACCTTTTTGTCCTTGTAGTATCAAGGAAACATCCTCCTCTTTCTTTTTATGGACCTTCTAGTGGTTGTTTCCATAAGATCCGGATTTGATGTGCTCAGCAACAGCTTTAAGAGCGGTTAGGTCTTGAATTTTACCGGACTTTAATCCCATTTCAGCCATCTCGCCGTGTTTGATCATTTTAGAAAATGGTTTGCCAATACCTGCTAGAACTCTCTCATAGAAAGGAGCTTCCTGTACATCTATGAAAGTCATGACCATTTCTGATTCTGTCATGGAAGGAATAACTTGAGCAGCAAGGCGCCTCCACCTTTGAGCGTACTCTCTAAATGACTCATTAGACTATTTTTTCACCTTGGTGATTTGATACCTGTCAGGAGCCATCTGAGATTGAAAACTGTATTGAGTAAGGAAGGCATGAGCCAGATCTTCCCAGCTATAGATCTTAGAGTTGTCTAATCTGGTATACCATGAACGGGCTTCTCCAGTCAGACTTTTCTGAGACAGCTGCATTCTGACCCTTTCATTTTCTGCGTAAGATCCGAGTTCTCCAATGAACACCTTTAAATATGTGTAAGGATCCCCTAATCCGTCATACTTTTCAAAATCAGGGGTCTTAAATTTCTCTGGATAATGCACACCAGAAAATATGAAAAGGTCTGCATATAAAACACTGCCATATGTTCCAATCCCTTAGAGAACGCGAATAGTTTCCTCCATTTGAAAGACCTTCTTCCTGATGTCACCAGTGTCTGGATCTCCTTTGAGATGGGTGCCTTCAGGGTATTTGTTGGTTGTATCCAACTGATGTTCTGGAATTGTTTTTTCCAGACCTTGAACTCCCCCTTGTGTAGAGGATTCTGTATGTGTAGGTATCTTCGCACCACAGTAGGCACCGTGCAATTCTTTTCAAAGAGAATGGCCAAGTCTGTGATTTTTTTACTCAATCCATCAAATTCTTCTCGGGAAACAGGATTAGACTGTTCGGAAGAGGACATGATTGGTTGTAAGCTCGCAGCCTTTTTGGATTTTGACCGGGTAACAGGCCCAATTGCTTCCCTACAAAAGACTTACATAGTTTAGTCTTAGGGTAATATAAATGTTATCATAACATGTTCGTTTTAGGAATTTGTCCTGCAAAACTGGTTGTTAATTGATTACATGTCATGCATGCACAGATATTCTTCATATTTTCCATTACATATGGATGAACATGGAATAAAATTTACAAGTAAATGCTTTTATAAGTAATTTGAGAATGGAAAGCATGAAGAAACTTTCCTCCGTGTTTGGTTTATCAGAGGTTGACCTATCCTAGGGTTTCTCTCGCGGCTTTTCGGCATGAAGGTTACCAGATCATCGTAATCTACTTGATGGGAGGTTAATCCAGTCGTTCAACTGGAACGAGTCTTAGTGGTGCCTTTCCTGAGCCCCGGGGAATCATTCTTCCCACGAGTCCAGTAATCAAACACCGACATGATAGCCTCCTGGTGGAGGGACCACACAACATACATTCACATACAACGTGTCTCACTGTTTATGCAAAATGATGACATGTGCGAAGCACTAATATCACAGATAGATATTTAGCAGTGCAGAAATTAAAATGCATTTGTACACATTCATCAGAAATGTTATTGCAACATTCACACACAAGTATATAACAATTTTGAAAAGTTTGTAATAGTGGCTTAAGCCCTCTTATTGGAGTCGCCACCCATCGATGTCGGGATTTTTGAGTGTCCCTTTTCGTTACTATGGGGGTTTCAAAGTCACTGATTAGAACAAAGAAGAAAGTTAGGCTGAAGACTATAAACCAAGCGCTAACTGGGAGGCAACCCAGGAATTTTTATTGTTATTTTTTATTTTTACTTTTATTTTGTTTTATTTTCTTTACTATTAGTTTATTTAGTTGTTAAACTTTTATAGTTTAGGATTTGTTACACCCCTTATGTTCTCTAACACGATATTTAATTGATTTCAGGATAGGAAAAAATATTTCATATTTGGTGGGTTCGACTAATGGCCACTACGACTACCCAGTCGGGGGTCTCACTCCCCGGTGAGCTAGCGGCTGTCCAACTCGCCGGTGAGCTGGCAGGGGTTGCAAGGGGCAGCGCCCCCTGGAAGCGAAGCACTTATGAGCCTAATAGATGAATTTCCATTTGTCAAATTGTCATATTTCTAATCATTTCCTTCATTTTTAGTGTTATTGAATTGCTTAATGGTGTATGGTATCTTGTTTTTGTTTTTCTTTCTTAGTATGTTAGTTTAGTTAATAAAGTAGTTTATCTTAGTTTAGGATTTTAGTATAATCGTAATATCCTTGCAAACAAAAAGTAAGAATTTAAGTTGTGGTATGCAGGTTGAAAGCAAGAAGGAGCACAAAAGTCACCAAGACAGGCCCAAGCGCCTAGGCGCCCAAGCCATATAGCAACCAAGCGCTTAGGCGCCCAACAACAGTAGCAAAATCGTGCCCCAAGTGCCTAGGCACCCCCCACCTAAGCCAAATCAAGCGCCTAGGAGCTCTACATGCCCAACCGATTCTACTTCCAACCGCCTAGGCGGTCTAACCCATGCAATGTCAAGCGCCTAGGCGCTCATGCTATGACTTGAAAAAAAAATATAAGCCCTAATCGGGCAATACTCCTCCAAACCCAAGTCAAACACTCTCTTATTGTCCTACTCCAACTCAAACTCACTCAAATCACATCCCTCGTCTAATCTAGCCACGATAATCAACTTCTTCTTGTATAAGCATAACCAAACACTCAATCTCCTACCCAAACTAAGGCAATTAATCTCCATCTTGTAATCCTTCCGCACCAATTCGGACACCAACTTACATTTAAATCCAATCTATCTGAAGTAAGAGTTCAAAGCTCAAATTGCTCCTGCAACTTTGATTGAAACATCATATTTGGCCATAACCAAGTAAGTGTGAAAGATTTTCTTGCAAATTGTTTTGATTCGCTTGGATAATAGCTACGTTAGTACTTTGAAGCTAGTTTCTTTCATTGTGTTGGCTCAAGTGGGTTTGGGTACTCTTAATTATTGCTTGTATTGCATTGGAAGGATAGTTTGCTTAGTAATTGACAAATTTGGTGAAAATTAAGTTTGGGCAGGAGGGTCATATCTCTCCCAACTGCCCCAATACTAGGATGAACATCGGGTGTTTTCTGTGCGGGTCGACTGAGCATAAGGTGAAAGACTGCCCGAAAAGAAGAATGGAGACTGGAAGCGTGAACACAGGGAAGGGCAGTGGGACTTTGGCAATCACGGGACCAACATCATCAAACAAGCCAACAAAATCAACAGAAATAGTCTTCAACATGACGGTCCAAGATACAGTGGCAGCTGGTAATGGAACTCCAGGTATTATTCGTATAACTTTTATTTTCTTATACATCATTTTCATATATATAGTAAATTATTTTATAAAGGAATTTTGAAGGAGGAATTTGAGTTCTTTTAGAAATCAAATTTCTTTTTAATCAGATAGACAAGCTTTATATGAATAGTTAAAGATTAGTTCGATTAAAGTTGGCCGAGATCTACTTGCAATGATTGTGTATGCTATGTAACCTTGTATGTATAAGTTTTAAAACGGTGATTCCGAGGATGGAATCTTTATAAGGGAGGGTGAATGTAATAACCAAGGATTTTCTATATAAATAAATCAAAAAATTTGCGTATAATTTTTTTTTTTGTATTTATAAAGGTGGAAATATGTGTTAGGAAAAGTGTATATATATGTATGTGATAAATAAAAATTTATTAATTACATTAATTATTGCAAATAATTTTATGTTATAATTATTAATTATTATAAATTATATTCATATAATAACAAATTTTATAGTTTTTTTTAATTATTTTTCATGAAAATATAATTATATATTATTTAAATAATATATGAAATAATTTTTAGAATTATTATAATAATTATTTAATTATATGAATTTATTAATTATTTTAACTTAATTAATAATGTTAAATATGTATGATAAATCGATATAGAATCCAAATCCTAATTTTAGATTTTGATCAAGGAATGAGAATAATAATATAATATTAATTATATTTTAATTTTTCAGTGCTATAAATATGTATTGTATGTACGTATTGTTAATGGTTAGTCAATTATGGTGTGTAATTTCAAAATCCTAGCATAAATTTGGTAACCCTAATTATCAAAATTGTAAACCCTGATTGCTAAATTAGCAAGGTTAATTATAATTAGTAAATAATACCCTAATGTTCATGTATAATATAATTAGAAACCTAATCTAATTAAGGAAACCCTAATTATAAATTTTAGAAACTAATTTTTTTTTGTGTACAAACCCTAATTGGAAATCTTACAAATTCTATATGTTAAACCTTAGGGTTAAACCCTAAGGGTCAAACTCTAAGGGTTTGTCAAGATTATAATTTGGCCATTAAAATTGTAAGGTAATTGTCCAAAATGCCCTTTTGTATTCTTTAATAAGCTTGCTTGTGTATCTAGCCAACATTGGAGTTGGTGACCTAAAATCTTGACTTAGCATAACCTAAATCTCCAGCACATTAGTCTATGCTCAGCCAATTCATGCATCTAACACTTGTATATATAGATTGGGAGACAGAGAATGTCATTTGTTAGTCATTTTTCCACAAACACTTAACCTATCTCTCTCAACTCAAAACCAACGAATTCTTATAGCTTTCCAGTCCAAAAAACCAGCACCACCGATACATATAACCAAATCAGTGGCCTTGCAGCAGAATTTGATCATAGAAGGTATAAACCCTAACTTGAAAATCTGACTTTTGATGCTATGTTAAATGTTATGATTGATTGTTAAAATATGTTGTTATTAGTGTATAATGATGATCTTGGTTGATAGATGTTAGATCCATAACATCTATAGGCTCAGATCTAGCATTTTACAAAATTTGGAAATTTTGTTTTTGATGTCTGACAATGAATGTCAGACCTTCTAGATCTCAGTGTGTTTATTAATTTGGTGTTGTAAAGGTTGATACATGTAGTATGTCATGCGATCTGTGTTTTGGAACTCATAGTAGGACCATATCGTTGACCGATCATGACTGGACAAAATATAGGTAACCTAAATCTTGCCCAGAACGGTCTGACAAGACCTTTGACGTCTCTGATCTTGCAAGTTATTGTTGTTTTGATGTTGTTGTTGTATCTAAGTTGTAGTATGGTATATGGACTCCATGTTTATACCTTAAAATCTCCTAAACATTAAACTGGGTGATTGTAGTGGACGGTCAAACCAAGCAAGTAGAGCATGTTCTCTGTTTTCTGGGTAACCCAGAAAACATATGACCATGTTGACTGACATGGTTTGACCGGATCATAACTGTTGATTATGTTGATGTTATTTGTATTTTATGTAATAGATCTACTTTCTTGCATGCTAGCTACAATCTAGAACTCTTAAATCACTAAAACAACAACAAGATTTCATGTTGTGGAAGCCTAAAGTAGGGCAGTCGAACTGTTCTTCATTTTTGGGCAAACCCAGAAATGAAGAATAGCTCTGACAGCCACTTTGGAGGCTCAGATCTCTTTGGTTATGTGTTGTATGATCATGTTTGTTGTTGGATCTTGTAGTCTTGCACTAGCACTACAATATCTGACTAACAACATGCCCATAAACTTTAAGATCCAAGATTTATGCTTGGTCAAACTCACCCACTGTGACGACCCAAAATCCAGGTACTTGAAACCCGAACTCGGTTCTCCACGATACCATTTCTTTAAGCTGAATAATACTAAATAATAATACATTCGAACTTAATTTACATACATCAAAGTTTACTTCCCCAGGTACATGACCTTCAAATACATTCCTTACAATACTTGAATAGATACCAATACAACTATAACCATTAACTCATAATACACACTTATTCGATCAGCTTTCCTTTTCCTTTGTTCGTGCCTGAGCCTTCAGGTTGCTCATACATAACTGAAAACATTTAATTTAAGCAAGGATGAGCATTTAAGTGCCCAGCAAGTAATAGTAATTTAAGCTGAAAGAATATAAGTATTCTCTTTACACTTCTACAACGAATTGAAAGTTGTGAAGTAATCTGTACTGATAAAAAATTCACATAACAACTCTCTTTCAAATTCTTTAAATTTGGCTCTGGCTCTACCCTTGAATAGGGTTTAAGAAACATACTATGAACATTCTTTTCATTTTCGAAAAGGTTTAGCGGAATTCTATCCTCAAACCGTCATAACTTACGGGCACGGAGGGTGATCAGCCCCGTTGTACCCTGTATTGATCAATACTACATAACTTGAACGAAATTCATCGCTCACTCTATCCGCCTTGCGCAAAAATCTTCCCATATAGGGATGTTCATACATGCCTGGTTCCAAACCCGAAGGTTTTTAATCTTGCTCAACAATAATATGTAATTCAACATATATATACGGGTAATTGACAAAGGTGTATCAACATGTGAACAAATGCCATGATTATCCAAGTGGGGACACTTGTATAACCATTTATAGAAATCAATGAACAGAATATATATCTGAGCTAACATGTCGATAATCAAAGAGTACATAATCTGTACAGGGATAGAATAATTCTGAAACTTCTTACTCATGTCCATTGCATAAAGGGAAGTACAAAGGTAGGATACTTTTTTGATTCACGATTACAAATCTCAACTTAGGTTTTATCTCTTTATCACAACCTATCAATAATCGGATCATTCGTTCGATTAGAACAATATATCTTAACACATAGTCTTTATCTATTACAACAAAGACATAGTCTAATCACATAATCACAAAGATCATACTTTTAGTTCCTATTATACTTGAAATATTTTTATACATTTTTCAAATATCTCATCTATGCTCTTACGTAGTCTTTTCTTTTCTTTTATAAGGTCCGACATTTGTCGTCAGATCGACGACTGACTTTATCGGGTAAATAATGAGTCTAAGACTCTTATTCTATACCTCAACATCTCAAAATATCGGACATCTTATTTTTAATCATTTTGCAATTTCGTAAATTGAAAAATTTAAAATAATTCAAATCATCACTAAAGGGCCTATAGTGATATAATCATTACTATAGGTGTTCTTCTTCAAATTCGTAACTTCATAATCGGTTCTCAAGTCACTAGTTTGGCCATTTATAACTTTCAAATATCGGAATCATAATTAAATGATTTAAACATTAAACAATTCCATTATCATTAATAGTTTAATTAATACTAAACTATTAATGAAACCATCGCTAAAATATAAAAGTTATTTATAATAACTCAAACTATTTTTAAAACGTTTATATTACCCAAATAATTACCATTAATATTTAAATATTAATGTACTATTTATCCAAATATTAAAAGTCATTAATTATAACTTAAAATATTTTTAAATCCTTAATATCCTCTTTAAATGGTTTTAAATAAGTAAAACCATTTTTAAACTATTTATTTAATATTAATCATTAAATAAACTAAATATCATTAATATTATCTTAATATCATTAATATTTAATTATTAATGAAATTATCATTTAAATATTAAAAGTTATATTTTATAACTTAAAATATTTTTAAATACCTTATTTTCATTTAAAATGATTTTTATAATATTAAAATCATTTTTAAACTAAATTATTTATTATAATCATTAAATAACTTTAATATCATTAATAATTATTAATTAATGAAATTTATCACAAAATATTAAAAGTCATCACAAATAACTCATTTACATAATCAATTCCAAGCCAAAATAAACATAGTAAACTAACTAGTTTATTAACAACACTAACTAAACTTCAAAAATTCAAACTTTAACTAACAATTAAAAATAATAACATTACAAAAAATTAAATAAGAAACATACCCGGAAATACGAATTCCACATACTGAATACGCACTTCCACGCCAAAATTTAACTAAGGAGATCTTTATAAAAAGTTCTCCCACAACAAAGCCTTTCTCAAAAATTGGAGGCCTTATTGTTGGTGAATGAAACAAAGGCCAAGCCCTTCTATTTATAGGTTTAGAAAATGGTGAAGTTCTCAATTTAGTCGATGTGGGACTTGGTTTATACTAATTTTTCAATAGCTCACTTTGCGATTTTCTACCGCATTGCTCATAACTCCGATTAATCTGAATTTTGGATATGTTATACATGGTATGTAAGACTATTTTTAAAAAATACGAATTGCCCAATTCGGGTTCATTAGGTAGCCCAAACAGTGCGTCAAAAGTGGACGTTCATAACAGTTTTCAATCTCGTTTCAGCTTTACCCTCTTTCGCTAAAACAGTCATAACTCTTTCATTTTAAAACATTTTTGAGCGATTCTTGAGCCCACGCGAAGCTAACTTCTGGGGCTACAACTTTTATGCTTTGACCATTTCCAAATTCCGAACACATCAGCCCAGAAATTCCGTTCAAATGGACTGCACCGCACTTGTTGGGAAGTTTTGACACTACTACTTTGAAATGTCATAACTCTCTCCTCCGATATCGGATTTAGTCCGTTTCGGAGTCTATGAAAAGCTTATTCAGTGTACTATAACATACTAAAAGCCTAGAAGGTTTTGGAAATATTAACTGATCGAAATAGTATCCCAAATAGCACATCCCGCTGCTGACTTTCAGTTTTGAGAAATTTGACACATTTCCTTTCAATCACCGTAATTCCCTCATCCGAGGTCGGAATGAGGTCATTCCAAAGCCTATGGCTTTCTAACTCAGTGCACTACAACATATCAAAAGCCTAGACCTTTTAAAGCACAAAAAGTGGACGAAATTCCCCATTATAGATCGCCCAAAAAACAGTTTATCATGATCGCTTAACCATGTTTGACCATCTATAACTTCTAATCTATACATGATATGGACTTGATTCTTTTTGCGATTAAAGACCACATATCAAAGCTACACATAACAACTTTTGAAGAACAAAACTCATGATCGAGCAAAGAGTTATGGCCTCGACATTTGGTGAAAAAAAAATGAAATTCGGTTTTTCCAACTTGCTTAAATCTTCAAATTCGTGCACTTTGATGTTATGGGTCTTTGATTTATCAACCCATATCATCAATTAACATTCTATTACACAACTTTAAACAATCAATTGCATCAAATAACATCGAATCAAAGGATTTCTAGGTTTAGTGTTCTTATACCCTTTTAGCCAAAAATTCTTGATTCTTGCTTCTGATTTGTTATGGGTGATGGTTGGGCTTTGTTTAAGAGTGTATGGGCAATCTTGTACAAGGCAATTAAATGTAACATTTAATCACTAGATTTAATTCTTATAATTTACCAATTAACTTCTATCCTTTGGTAAATTAAAACACTTATACAAGAACATCGAAATTAAACCCAGTGAATTAAAATTAGGGTTTCTCAACGTGATCAATTAGGGTTTCTAATTGACCATTAGTGGTTCTTTAATTATCTCGTGTATGTTACTAATTAGTCGTTACGGTTTCTAATTTCAACTGCTAAGGTTATAATAATTAGGGTTTGTCCTAATTATCGACGTACAACAATAATTAGGGTTTCTTCTAATTATCGATATTCTTATTCACGATAACTTCATATACACGGTCCTACTACTGTAAATATCCCATAACCGAGTTTAATAATTAGGGTTTCACAAAGACGCGGTATATGCTATGACCTAATTGATAGTCATTGCTTCAATATTATCTGTCTCACATTATACCCAATACATAATTATGGTAAATGTAAAAATAATATAATATTATTATTCTCATCTCTTGATCATAATCCCAATCCAGAGTTTGGATCTCATGTCCGACTTATTCTTCGTACACATATCATCAATAATCAAGTTAAAATAATTAACTTAAATATTCTCGAACAATTCATATAATAAAATATTTATTATATAAATCTAATTATCACATCATATATTATTTCCAATCATGTTTTCATGGAAAATAATTAATAAAAACATTTCTACTACGAAATTTATTACCATATAATTTGTGGTAATTAATAATTCCAAAATTATTTCTAATTTTCAAGTAATAAATGTATTCGCATTTATCGTTCACTTTACTTGACACTTAGTCTCGTCATTAAATAAAAAAAAATTTATAAGCAAAATTTCTTATTTATTTTATATAGAAAATCTCGGGTTATTACATTTCGGTAATTGAAATGACTTTCTGGGTTTGATGAAGAACATGAAGAACACCTATATCGATGATTTCGCCTGTCGCTATAAATAGCCTTTAGCAGACGAGTTTCTTTATAAAATTATTGTTTTTATTAAATAATTAGAAAAAATTAGTTGTTAAATTACTTAAAATATAAAATAAATTTCTAAAAATTATTTTAAAGTCTGAAAATTAGTTTTTAATAATTTTTAATATATTTAATAAATATTTAATATTTTTGAAATATTAAAGGTATTTAATTTATTTTATTATTATATTAAATAAATTATTTAAAACAGATTTTAATACATGAAAAATTATTTAAAATTATATTATGATATAAGAAAATATTTTAAGTTGTTTTTAATGATTTTAATATTTTTGATAAATTTCATTAAAATTAATATTAATGATAATTAAGTTATTTATTAAATACATTAAATAAATTAATTAAAAATCATTTTATTATATTAAAAATCATTTTAAATAATAATAAGGTGTTTAAAAATATTTTAAGTTATAAAATATAACTTTTAATATTTAAAGGATAATTTAATTAATAACTTAATATTGATGATATTAATTTAATGAAATTTATTTAATAGTTTTAAAATGGTTTTATTAATTTAAAAGTCATTTAAAAAGGATATAAATGAATTAAAAATATTTTAAGTTATAATTAATGACTTTTAATATTTTGATAAATAGTACACTAATATTTAAATATTAATGGTAATTATTTAAAAATGATTTTTAAAATGTTTTAAAAATCATTTAAGGGTAATATTAATACTTTAAAAGTATTTTGAGTTATTATAAATAACTTTAATATTTTGGTAATGGTGTCATTAATAGTTTAATATTAATTAAATATTAATGATAATAGAATTGTTTAATATTTAAATTATTTAATAATGATTCCTGTGTTTGAAAATTTATGATAAATTATAATAATTGTTTAAAATTATTATAAGTCATTTAAAAATAATATGACCGATACTTACAGCTTATTGAATTTCTGGATATAATCTTAGACTCGATAATTATCCAATAAAGCCATCGGTACATCGACATATTTCAGAAATTGATCTGGACTTAGATAATTTGATTAGATATGTGTTTATTTGTGATCCAATGACTGTTAAACATGTGTGATAATGTGATTAGGTTATGTATCTTGTTGCAATAAGCGATTATTAATATTACAATATGTTATACTAATTAGTAAAATGATCTTATTAATTGATAGGTTGTTATACAAAAGATAAAAAAAGTAAGTTATGTATTAAGGCGTGAGACTGCATAAGTATCCTACATTTGCATTTACTTTATGCAATGGACATAAGTCATAAATTATCAAAATTATATTATTATTGTACCAAATTATTAACCCTATTGTTATATATATATATATATATATATATATATATATATATATATATATATTATCCGATCATTGATTATCAACATGGTATTATATTGTAATTGATTTAAATTTTTATATATGGTTATACAAGTGTCCCCACTTAGATAATCATTGTATTTAATCACATGTTGATACACATTTATTAATTTCCAGTATATATATATATTTTGAATTATAAATTATTGTTGAACAAGATAAAACCTTACTTATATCCAACTGAATTATTTTGGTTTGGAATCCCGACTAAGTATGAACATCCCGTATATGGGAAAACTTTTTGTGCGCCAAAGGCGGATAGATGAACGATAATATCGTTCTTGCATGTAGTATTGATCAATACAGGTCATAACAGGCTGATCACCCCGTGCCCGTAAGTTATGACGGTTTACAGATGAAGTTCTGTTTAACCTTTTCAAAAATAGAAAACAATGTTCATAGTCTGTCGACTAATCCCCAGTTATAGCCAGTACGTAGTTTTAAAATTTTGATATAGAATTAATATATTATTATGGGTTCAGTTTACTTCACAACAATTGATTCGTTGTAGAAGGGTAGTACAAAGAAAACATTTAATCCTTTCAGCTAATATTTATAATTGTTATTACTTGCTGGGCACTCAAATGCTCATCCTTGCTTAATTTAAATGTTTTCAGCTAAGTGTGAACAACCAGAAGGCTCATGCAGAAACAAAGGAAAAGGAAAGCAAACAAAATAAGATTTGTGGTATTTTATGTAATAGTTTGATACTATTAAGACAATGATATATATTATCTATCATGATATGTAATGAATGTATTAAAGGTTACGTACTTGGAAGCTAAACTCTGATAATTATGTAAATTAAGTTTGATATTTATATTATTGTTATTATTATTAATATTATTCTGCTCATAGAAATGGTATCGTGAAGCACCGAGTTCGGGTTTCAAGTACCTGAATTTGGGGGCATCACAGATGTACTTATTTGTATACAGAGTATCTGTAGTGACTAATTGTGTCCTAATGACATGTGATTAGGATATTGTGAATCAAATTGTTACGGTCTAACTTACGCACAAGGCAAGTTTTCTAACCTAAACTTTCTTCGTGCAAGTTTTTCTAACCCTAAACTTTCGTTGAGCAAGTTTCTTAACTCTAAATATATTGTGCAAGTTCCTAAACTTTACCTCTTGATATTGAGCAAAATTTTCTAATCTCTATCTTGTTATTTAGCATGCAAGTTTCTAAATTATGATACTCTAATGTTAAATAAGTTGTATCGTTCAATTTACTATTTCTTATGCATGCTCAATTCTTAATTTTAAACAAGATTCTAACCTTAGCTTAACATTGTTCAAGCAAGGTATGTTATATTATTCAATGCTTATGCTCTTAGTTTATTCCTAAAGCATGATCTTAGTATACAATGTTGATTCATTGATAAATTATTCCATAACAGAATGTTATTACATTTTTATTCAACTAATCCTTAGTTGATGTCCGTTAAACTCTAAATTACCTTGAAATTTATCCAAACCAAACTTACTTTGGTGCGGACTTGTATTCTAAATACTGAGATGAACAACCCTATTACAGGGGATAATTTATGCATAGCGTTGAAATGTTTGTGAATAATACATTGTACGAAGGGCTGATCCCCCTAAGTACGAGGAGTCCATATAGTCTTATGACTGTTAAAGTTTAGGTTGAAAGAATACTTAAACTATGGACATAGTTCGTGGCCTTTTGACCCTCAGTTATATATATTTCAAATTTTGTTCCTGATTATTATTGATGAAGTACCTTATTCATTTCTATTGAGCCTAATCATTTGGCAGTTGATATGATGTATTCATTGTCATTTCAAGTGAGCATCTTTTGCTCACTCTTGCTTATATTAATATTACAGCTAAAGTTGAGAAGGTTGATGAACCTACAACCAGTAAAGGGAAAGGGAAGATAAGCAAGTATTGAAGACTTGTAAAACCGTTAGCTTTTATGTTGTTAGACTTTATTTTAAATCTTATGATGTAATTATTTAATTTTCTGCATATGATGTTTATATTTAAAGGTTAGATAACCTGGGAGATTTTGTTGAACTTATTGATGTATCCCTTAAATGGGATGGTTTATTATTAAACTTTATTATGTTTGGGTAGTTAGATATGAATGTTTTTATCAAGTGAGCACCAAATCTGGTGGAAATGAAGTACCCGAATTTGGGGGTGTCTCAAGTTGGTATCAGAGCTTTAGGTTATGAACCTTAGGTGGGAAAAAGCCTTAGGAAGTACCTTTGAAAAGATAGTGGTGATAAACTCGTATTGAGTTTTAAGGAAGAAGTAATAAAACACTTATGTGCTTATGTGATTACAACCTATGTACTCGTGAGTGTCGAGTAGTAATGATTAGTAATTAAAAATTAAAATTTTTGTTGTCAAGATGGCTAATGTAGGAGAATCCAATCAGGATAGGGAGGAAGGACCCCAGATGCATAGAAAGGAGGTGCCTCGTGACATTCAGGCGGTTTGGGAACAACTACTTCAATGGGAGTGATCTCCGTTGGTCACAGTGGTTGAGTAGGAGGGTTTACTTGATGAGGATGATGTGACAGAGACAGACGAGGATGACCCTATTGAGCTGCCACCGTCGAATGAGGATGAAGAAGACGAGGAGGAAGAGATTCCACTAAAATCGATCACTGCTCGTATGTACGTCGAAGTATACGACCGCAATGTTGAACTTCTGGATAGCATTGAGGAGTTGAGAAAGATAGTAGCTGAACAACAGACCTCAATGGCACAGAAGGACAACGAGATTCAGGATCTAGAGGAACATCTAAGTAATGTCGAAGGGAAGCTGGTCCACACTGAAGGAGGAAACGAGCAACTGGCAGAGGAGATCGCAGAACTGAAGACCAAGCTGAAGGAAGAGTCTACTAAGAGGGCAAGAGCCGAAGACGTGTACGAAGAAGCTACTAAACGAGCCAGGGTAGCAGAGAGAGATGTACAAGTGAAAAAGATCAAGATGGAAAAGATGGATAGTGTTTTCAACACCGTGATCAATCGAGCTCAACATCGGGTCATGGGTTATCAGATATAGTTCGAGACGCTGCTATCGTACATATTAGATCGCCAAACAATGTTCCGTATTATTGAAAAAGTGCGTCATAAGGCTATGCAGTATTTTAGTAGGCTGTCATAAATGTACTTATTATGTGATTAATGATATGATAAATAAAATGTAAATCCCAAGTGTTATGTAGCCTATGGGATATGATGATGATGTTATCCTGGAATTTTAGTAGTTCAGGAAAGTAATGTAAATAGCAGTGATGCTATCGTTCTTATATGTCTAAAAGATTATGAATGAATAAAAGTTATTATTTTATTCAAAGTGTTATGTGTTACGTGATAATCTTTTATGGTGTGAAAATTAAGTAGAAAATACTTAAAGGAATTGAGTAACAATCTAATGGGTGTATTTTAACAGAAAATGCCTCCAAGAAGATGTCAGCCACGACAAAGAACCCCTGAGGGATCTACCATTAATAACAACACAGAAGCTAACCCCGTTCAGCAGTTAGTGACATTACTGACGGGTGCGTTACAAAATCAACCGCAGAATCAAGCTGTGACATTTAAGAACTTCAAGGCGGTGGGACCACTAGAATTTTATAGGTCCATGAATTTGGTTGAGGCACAAATTTGGATTATAGAGATAAAGAAGGTGTTTGATGTAGCTAGAGTAGGTGAGAACCAGAAGACTACTTTTGCAACATTCATGTTGAAAGCAGAGGCGGGTTATTGGTGGCAAGCCAATAAAACTCGAGGAGGAAGAGGGGTGATGACATGATATAGGTTTAAAGAGATATTCTTCGAGACCTATTTCCCAGAGAGTTTGAAGAATCAGATGGAGGTGCGCTTTTGGGCTCAAGCGAGGACCAATAACGATGTCGAGTATGCCAAAAAAATTAACGAGTTGGCGAGGTTTGCGCCATATCAAGTCAACACAGATGAGTGCAAAGCGAGGATATTTGAATAGGGACTGAAACCTTTGTTGTACAGTAGGGTCTCCCTGTTCCAGCTGAAGACATTCGAAGCGGTGCTTGAGAAGGCAATTCTCGCTGAGGGTGGAGGCGAGGCTGTGACAAAGTATAATTAAGAATAGAGAATGAAGAAGAATGAAGGTGAAGGTAAGAATGGTGGTTGGAGTAGTAGAAATGGTAGCAATAACCTGAAGAGAAAATGGAATGGAAATGTGGGTTCTGAAAACCAGCAAGGTAACCAGCAGAAGAAAAAGTTTGAAGCATGTGCTTCGTACAAAAAGTTTCATGCGGGCCTGTGCTTAAGGGGGAAACGGGTATGCTTTAATTGTGGCCAGGAGGGTCACATTACCCCAAATTGCAGCCAACCCAAGAAGAATGTTTGCTACACGTGCTGGTTGAAGGATCATTTTGCTCGTGAGTGCCCTTAGAAGAAACCTGAAGAGACAACAAGAAAAAAGGGAGGTAGTAGTGGAGGCACATTGACCATTGCAGGACCAACGTCATCCAACAGACCCACAGCCAGAACCTTTAACATGACTGTGCAGGATGTAGTGCAATCAAAAGATGTTGTGTCAGGTATTATCCCAATCAATGATATTGATGCTTATGTATTATTTGATTCGGGTGTTACTTGCTCGTTTATATCTTATGAATTTTCTAAGAGGTTAGGATTGCCTAGTGAAGAATTGAATTTTCCTTTAAACATAGAAATTGTGAATAAGGAAGTGATTCATGTTAGGATTGTATACAAGAATTGTAGGGTGAACATTAAGGGGAATGTCATGATGGTAGATTTAATTCCGATAATACTTGGAGAGTTTGATGTTATTTTGGGAATGGATTGGTTGTTCAATTATGTAGCGATAATTGATTGCCAAAAGAAATGTGTAAACCTTATGACTCCGTCAAAGGTAGTTTTCCATGGTAGCAGAACACCTAGACATGCGAGATGTCTGACGATTATGCAGGCCAAGAAGTTGTTGAGTCAAGGTTGTGTGGGTTATTTAGCTTACATAGTCGATGTAACAATCTAGAATTTTAATTTGTAATTTTAAATAGTTATTGAATTATATAAATATTTAATTGATGTGTTTATTGTTGAATAAATAATTGTTTAATTTGATTTGATTTGATTATTTATTTGTTAAATAAAAATTAAGGAGTGAAGGAAATTATTTAGTATGAGATAATGTTCTAATTTAATTTAAAAAATTAAATTAGAGAGTTGATAGGGATTAAATGGATTATTATAATGTTTTAATTTAATTTTGGTAATATGAGTGTGACAATAAACTATACTATAAATGGGTTATTAAAATAAATTAAAGGAGTTTAATTTAGTTTTGCCAAACAAGGCTTAAAGATATTAAGTCTTTAATTTTTGAAGAGTTTTTGCCAAACAAAGCCTTATGGCTTTTGGAATTTTGGATTTTGAATTTTTAAATAATATAAATCAAATAAATCAAATAATAAATAAAATATATTTATAACCTATACGTTATATTTTTATAACTAATATTATTAAGTGTGCGTATTATTATTACCTATAAGTTTTGTTTTACGCTTAGTGTTGTTAGGCCTAGTCTGATACTAAGAAGAGAAAAGAGAAAAAATTACAGAGAAAAGAAATTGAGAGAGACTAGAGTGAGTTGAGAGGAGAAAAGGTCTGTGAAGTTTCAAGTTTGTCTGTGATTGGCAAGGATCACTAAGTGATTAAAGGTATTTTCTATAACCATAATATATATGTACGTATATTTGTTTTACGACGTAATTCCTAAAGTTCGGTGTTCTTGATAGTATCTTTACAAAATTGTCTGTAATCCAAATTTCTTTATGATTGGTTAATAAATTATGTAAAATTGTAACTAGCATATATATATGATTATAGTTGATTTGTATGCAAAGTTACGTTCAAAAAGAAAGAAAATTAGTTTTACACTTAATATGTGTATGAACATGGATTGTAAGAGTACCAAAATCAATTTTTGATTGTAAACTAATAGATAAATTGAACCTTGAATATGTTAATATGTTAAGAAATGGAGAAAACGGAGTTTCAAATGAATCAATTTGGTGTATAATCGTGGTTACAATGTTAATTTTATCAAACAATATCAAAAATGGAGTTTTTGGTTTAAAACATGGTATTCAAGGATTTAATATTTCTAAAGTTGTTGTTTTGATGTTTTAAATCAGCATATATATGATGGGTAATGTTTACGTGTAATCTATGCGTGTTAATTTAGGTTCTAGAAGTTGTTAAACAATCAAAAATTACCTTTGTTCTGTTCTTCATCCTCGGTTCTGTAATTCGATGCCTCAACGCTAAAATCAGTGTCGCAACCCCAACCTTCGGCGTCAGCAAAGACTTTGAACACTCAAATTTTCTACACACCACATCGACATTGCGGGGAGGCGATTCGTCTTTCGGAGATAACCCTAGAAGACAGTTCACATCCATTTTGGATACTACCGAAAGTTCAGTCTCAACCCCGGAACACACACCGGGAGTATCAATTCCAACCTCGGAGATAACCCCGAGTTCTATCCTTGGAGATAACCCCAAGGAATGCTGTTGCAGTTTCGACGATAACTCCAGAAATGCTTGTTTTAAATTCATGCAAATAGCTTCATTCTCAAACCTCCTGTTGAGGCACTCATACCAAAGACTCGGAGATAACATCGGAAAGAAAGTCACACTTAAAGATGACCTTGCAGAATTCAAACACTTGTAGCAGTCCAATCTCAGATGTAACCCTGAGCAACTTCTGCTATCAACCCAAACTGGAGATAACCCCGGTGAGGAGTCAAACTGTCATCTTGCCACCTCAACCCCTGCGCGCCGTCTCAACACTTTATACATACATACATACAACAATGTCCAACAAGAGCCAAGGAGTTCCAATCCCGAGTGACTATTACGCGTGGCAGCACACCGGATAGAATTTGAAGCTCGAAGACCACGGGCATGGTCCCCTCTTCCTGACTTTGTACAACCTCTAATCCCATGTTATTGCATAACTCTTGACAAAAGCGGTCTGAAGAAGGTCTTGTACACCTCGTTTGGATGCTCAGATTGAAGTTCTGCAAGTTTGAGCGGACATCACAGTGCACGAGTGCACGTACTTCGAGATTACGGGACCCGCGAAGCCCGGGGCACCTCGGGCAGTAGCATGTGCATCTGTGGTTGCCGTAGGTACACCTGCGGCTCCTAGCTCTATAAATATAGAATTTGGGGTGGCCATTTTTAAAAAAGAAAAAGGTGAGGAAGCCCTATCCAATTTGCTCTGTACACACCCCATATTGAGTGCTTTCTCATTTTAAACACCTGTTAGCTCGCATATAGCTATATTTTACCGGCGAGAGCTGAGTGTTTATCCATCTAGAGTTATACAAGCTTGCTTTGGCCGCCCACTATAAGCCTTCTCACACTCTACAAAGCCTTTCTCTTCATCTTTGCACACACTATTCTTCAAATTGAGAGTCGTATTGTGTGCGTATGCCCGGACTTCGGTCCGTGGTTTTAATTTCTATTTCTATATATATACTTATATATGTATATATTTATATATGGACTAACATTATCAAGTTATGCCTCGATTGAGCCTAGACTTATGTTTGGAGCGTTTACTTGCTTATATATATATATATATATATATTTATATATATATACTTCTATATATAAACTGTTGTCAGACTCTGTCTGATGAGCCTGGATTTTACATCTGAAGCGTTTACTTGCTTTTATATATATATATATATATTTCATATATATAAGTATATATATATATATATATATATATACATTTCTGTCAGGCCCAGAGTTTACTTCGTGGCCTTTTACTGCTTTCTTTACATTTAGTCCCGCCTGGAATTTACTTCATGGCGGTTGATCATCTTTTACAACTTTATTTACTTTTCTGATCCCCCGTGGAGGTGCTTCGTGGTGGTTGATCATGTCCATATATATATATATATATATATATATTTACCTCTTTTATATATTTACATTTCCGATCCCCCGTGGAGGTGCTTCGTGGTGGTTGATCATGTCTGTATATATATATTTACAGCTTTTATATATATATAACTGCTAAATGCTTTTCATATAATTTGCGGTATCATGTGAGCCTAGGAATCTTTTGATTACAGATTCAGCCTACTGAATCTAGATTCGGTTCCCGTGATGGACATTTTT
The DNA here is from genome assembly GCA_020205605.1 of Panax ginseng. Lineage (NCBI taxonomy): Eukaryota > Viridiplantae > Streptophyta > Magnoliopsida > Apiales > Araliaceae > Panax > Panax ginseng. The sequence goes on from CM035132.1 coordinate 137,432,258, forward strand.
AGCTGTAAGCAGCTTGTACATTATTTACGGTGTCTGAATTTCCTTAGATGACTATCATGCCCATGAGGGGTTCGACACTGCTGTAAATTATTTTCTCGTAGATGCCTCGCATTTCGAACATAAAAGAAAACAAGCTGAACATTTAATAATAAAATGGAAGTATGAAAAAGTCTCAATTACTATTGAGCACATGGTTTAAAAAACCTCTTTTTATAAAACTTCACTGCTATATCGTGTTTAAAACTGAATTTTCATATAAATTCAAACCCTTTGTTTATAGGTACGAATGAGGCATCACACTACTTCCAAATAAATTGCACATTAATCCACACACACACACACACACACATTCATATAATAATTTCTTGAAAAGTGACGGTCACCGTGGCAACACAGATGTCGGGGGGTGCCTAACACATTCCTCCCCGAATAATCAAACCCCTGAACCCAAATGAATCTTGGTTTCACAGACCCGTTTAGCAGTGTCACATCACAGGGTCAATGTGCAAACCTTTTCTTGGTTGTGTTGGTGCAACTAGTTAAAAACACCAACTGGCGACTCTTACAGTCAAATCGTCGACATTATACATGTCAGACCTTTTTCAGTTGTTTTTTCAAACAAATCTCACATAACATGAGAACACCAAAGAACAAGTAACGAAAAGGGACAAATAAAAATCCCAACGTCGACAGGTGGCGACTCTGCTTGGTATTCCAGTAAGAGTGTTTAAGCCGCTACTACAAGCTTTTCAAAACTGTTATATGCTTGTATGTGAATGTTGCATTTACATTTATGATGAATGTGTACGAATGCATTTACTTACTGCACTGCAAAATATCTATCTGTGATATTAGTGCTTCGCACATGTCATCATTTTCATAAACGATGAGACACATTGTATATGAATGTATGTTGTGTGGTTCCTCCACCAGGAGGCTATCGTGTTGGTGTTTGATTACTGGACTCGTAGGGAGACTAATTCGAACGAGGCTCAGGAAAGGCACCACCCATATTCGCTCTAGTTGAAAGACTGTATTAACTTCCTGTCAAGTAGATTGCAATGATCTGGGGACCTTCATGCCAAAAACCCGCGAGAGTAACCCTAAGATAGGTCAACCTCTGATAAACCAAACGCGGAGGGAAGTCTCTTCATACTTTCCATTTTTTTATTACTTGTAAAAGCATTTACTTGTAATTTAATTCCATGTTCATCTTTATGTAATGGAAAATATGAAGAATATTTTTGCATACATGACATACTATCAAATAACGCCCGTTTTTGCAGGATGATATTCCTAAAATGGACACATTATGATAGCATTTACATTATCCCTAAGACTAAACTACATAAGTCTTTTGTAGGGAAACAATTGGGCCTGTTACCCGCTCAAAATCCAAAAAGGCCACGAGCCTACAACCAATCATGTCTTCTTATGACCAGTCTAATGTCGTTTCTCGAAAAGAATTTGACGTATTGAGTAAACAAATTACAGATTTGGCTGTTCTTCTAAAAGAATTGCATCAGTCTACTTAAGTTACAAAGATGCCTACACATACAGAATCCTCTACACAAGGAGAGACACAAGGCTTGGATAAAACAAATCCAGAACCTCAGTTGGATATAACCAACAAAGACCCTGAAAACACCCATCTCAAAGGAGATCCAGACACCGGTGATATCAGGAAGAATGTCCTTCAAATGGAAGAAACTATCCATTTTCTCAAAGGGATTGGAACACATGGAAGTGTTTTATATGCTGACCTTTGCATATTCCTTGGTGTTCATTATCCAGAGAAATTCAAAACCCCTGACTTTGAATAGTAAGACGGATTAGGGGATCCTTACACACATTTGAAGGTGTTCATTGGAGAACTTGGATCTTATGCGGAAAACGAGAAGCTTAGAATGAAGCTGTTCCAGAAGAGTCTAACTGGAGAAGCCCATTCCTGGTATACCAGATTAGACAACTCAAAGATCCATAGCTGGGAAGAGCTAGCTCACGCCTTCCTCACTCAATACAATTTTTAATCTCACATGGCTCCTGACCGGTACCAAATTACCAAGGTCAAGAAACAATCTAATGAGTTTTTCAGAGAGTATGCTCAAAGGTGGAGGCGCCTTGCTGCTCAAATTATACCCTCCATAACAGAGTCAGAAATGGTAATGACTTTCATAGACATAGAGGAAGCTCCTTTCTATGAGAGAGTTTTAGCCATTCTCGGAAATGATCAAACACGGAGAGATGGCCGAGATGGGATTGAAGTCTGGTAAGATTCAAGACCTAGCCGTCCTTAAAGTAGTGCTGAGCACATCCAGTCCGGATCTTATGGAAATAACCCCTGGAGGGTCCATAAAAAGAAAGAGGAGGATGTTTCCTTGATACTATAAGGTCAAAAAGGTAATCAGAACATGCCTATACAAAGGAGAAATTACTCCCCTTTTCAAGCATCGTCTTCAAACCCTCCATTGCCTAAAGGTGGAGATGCAAAGCACCCTTAAATGTTCACACCCTTATGGGATTCGCCCGAGAATATTCTTACTCTTCTGACTACTCAGAAGAAAATCATGCGTCTTCTTCCACCAACCAACCCTAATGGGAGGGGTTTTAATGCTACTCGGAAGTGTGCTTATCATACCGGAGCACCTGGACATGATACTCAAGATTGTTAGGCCTTGAAACACAATATCCAAGATTTGATAGATAGCAGTGAGATCGTGGTTACCAAACCTGATGAACCTCATGTGCAAGACAACCCTCTTCCTCAACACAAAGAAGAAGAGGTCAACATGATTAGTTGGAGCACCGGACAGAGTTCCAATTTTAACAGTGAATCATCCCAGACCATCAAAGACGGTGCTGACAGATGGGATTATACAAAGTTTCAATTTGCTATGGAACGAAAGATGAAAGATCTTTATAAGCAAATTGAACAACTGGTAGAACTGGTGACTCATCAGCATCAAGTCACACGCCAGTTAGTTAGCCAGGAGCATGCATTTCTCCTTCCTTTTGTTATGAATGCCCCACCATCACCTTCAGAGAGTGAAGCTATGGAGGATAAGGTTGTGAAGAGAGAAAATGCTAAAGCCCGTTGGGATTTTGGCAATCATAGGGAATTTACATACCTGGGCTAACATATGGAGGAGATATTTCAGATGCTATTCAATGAAGGAAGAATTACCTCCCTTCTACTTCCAATCAATCCCCATTCCAGAAGGTTCAACTCTGATGGAGTTTGTCAATATCATTCACATTCTCATGGTCACAAAGATGTAAGAATGCCGCACTCCGCCACCTTATTCAGAATCTAATTGATAGCGGTGTCCTGCGGTTTGACGATGATGACACCGTTACTCGAGAGTGGGAATACTTGTCCTACCAAATGGAAGGGATCAATAGCAGTTATATTCGCTCAAGATGATAGGACTATCAAACCATTTCCCATATAAGCAATTCAACTCAAAAAAGCTAACAATCCTTTGAAAGTGGCTGCACCAGAGCCAATTTCTTTACCCTTCAGACCACATTATCCTGTTGTCAGCTTACACAAAGGCCCATGGAATTATTGAGAAGTTGAAGGATCCACATCTCATACTATTGCTATAATGTCGAAGGAAAATCCACTGTATCTTTCTTAGCGGGTTATAAAGCCCACCTTCAAAGCAAAGGGGAAGATTCCCATGGAGAAAATTGAAAAATTCCTCCGCACTATGGGTCATAATGAATCCAAGGTGGTTCTAAGCTTAAGAGAATCTCCACATTAGATATCAATACTAGACTTGGTTTTCTCTTCCGAAGATCACAGTAAGATCTTATTAAAGGTTTTTGAAGAAGCCTACTTGCCGAAATTAGTGGATGCGGAAAAATTTCAACATATAGTTGATCACACTTTCAACAACAATGCGATATCCTTCACTGATGACGACATACCTCCCGAAGGGACCGATCATTGTAAGCCATTGCACATCGCAGTTTTGTCCTCCAGATATATGTTAGCTGGAGATTTGATAGATAGAGGTTCATCTCTGAATATCTATTCTTATGCCACCTTGGTGAGGATGAACGTCAATCTCAATTGGATCCAAAGTAGCCATACGGTTATTAAAGCTTTTTATGGATCCCGGCAAAATTCTGTCGGAGAGATTGAGTTGCCAATTGAGATTGGTCCAAATACATTCAATGTATCCTTCCACATCCTTAAGATAGATTCAGGATACAACCTGCTATTGGGGAGACCATGGATCCACATGGTTGGAGTCGTCCCTTCTACACTACATCAACAACTCAAATACATTGTCAACAATGGCCTAGTCACTGTCAACGCTGAGCCAGAATGTCCGAAACAAGGAGATCTCCCAATCATTAGCTTCAATTCAGAAGTGGAGCCGACCAATTTTCATACTTTGGAAGTGAGTAACACGCAATACTATACTATTGAAGCACCACTTCCCGTACCCAAGATTTCTGTCGAGGTTATATCGGCCACTCAAGAAATAATGTCATTGGGTCATCAGCCTTAACAAGGGTTTGGTAAAGATAAGCAGGGTATTAAGCACCCTATTCAAGTGTCCAGTCAAACTGGGACATCTGGACTAGGCTATTCTGCCAATTCTAGTCATAGGAATCCTCATAAGCCCAAGTAGGTTCCTCAAGCTTCCGCTGCACGACAATTTTCTCCACCTGCACCTCATGAGCTGATACAGTCTCCGGTAAAGGTAGCAGCCCATGTTATGGCTATGCTGTTTCCCAAACCAGTACCATTCAAAGCAAAAGAGGTCATGATTCCTGATCCTGAAGTGGAAGAAAGGGAGAAGAAACGTAAACATGACATCGCATACACATCATTTTCCATGATGAACATACAAACAGATACACCCCAGACGATGATTGCCCAGATGTTATGGTTATCATTCAGGAAAAGGAGGACGATGACAGCCCCTCCATCACTGCAGTCCATCAGGACTTTGCCCTCGACAATTGGAGCAGTATTCCATGCATTGGTCGACAAAGGTAAAACGGGCAGAAATCCCTCTGCTCTGTAGATAACTTTAATTTCTTACTTTTCTATATAGTATTAGCAGTTATTTTATCAGTACATCCTAACACTTGTGTATGATTAAACAATATCATATATTAAGTGAAATCATATTTTGTTTTAGGACTCTGAATTTAGATGTGCCTGTACTTGCTGATGAGGTGCCTTTTCTCCATAAGGAATGTAACTTTGATGAAAAGTTGGACTCACACTTGATGGAAATCCAAGAGGACATTGAGACACCTCAGAAGATTAAAGAATGGGTCGCAGACAAACCTAAACCCAACCTTGACCAAACCACTTCTTTCAATCTTGGAATCTTAGAAAGCCCTAAGCTAATCCAGATTGGTTCAGACCTAACCCCAAACCAATGGAATGACATGGTTGCACTACTAACTCAATTCCAGGATGTGTTTGCATGGTCTCACAAAGACATGGTGGGTTTCTCCACTGACATTGTCCTTCATCGCCTTCACATTAAGGAGGGATTTAAGCCAGTCAGGCAGAAGCTCAGGCGATTGAAACTTGAGTGGAGTTTAAAGGTTAAAGAAGAAATTGTGAAATAATTTCAAGCTGGCATTATCATAGTGTCTACATATCCAGAATGGATATCCAACATTGTTTTTGTGCCTAAACCAAGAAGAAAAGGTGCAAGTTTGCGTGGATTACAAGAATCTGAACAAAGCTTGCCTTAAAGATAGCTTTCCTGTGCCCTTTATCCACATTCTTATTGACAATACTGCTCAATACAGCATGTACTCCTTTGCTGATTGCTTTGGGGGGTATCATCAAATTATGGTCGCTAAGGAAGACCGTGAGAAAACTGCTTTCATCACGCCTTGGGGAACATTTTGCTATAGACGGTTATCATTCGGCCTCATCAATGCCGGGGAAACCTACCAGCAAGCTATGATGTCTCTCTTCCATGATTTAATGCACAAGCAGATAGAGATCTACGTGGATGACATCATCATCAAATCCTGAAGGGAAGAAGACCACTTAGACCATCTCAAAAAGCTCTTCAATAGGTTGCGTAAGTACAACTTGAAGTTGAATCCAGCCATGTGCGCCTTTGGCTTTAAATCAGGCAAGTTGCTAGGTTTCCTAGTTAGCCAAAAAGGGATTGAGCTGGATCCTACCAAAATCCAGGCCATCAAGGAAATGCCCATTCCTCAGGAAGAGAAGGAAATAAGGGGATTTTTGGGAAGAATCAACTTCATTATAAGGTTTACTTCACAACTCACAGCAACCTGTGAGCCCATCTTCAAATTAATAAGGAAGAACTCCACCATGAAATGGAACGATGAGTGTTAGAAAGCCTTCCTTACAATCAAAGGGCAGCTGGTTAACGCTCCTATTTGGGTACCACCCAAGGATGATGTTCCCCTATTCATGTACCTATCCATTAATGACAATGCCATGGGCAACATGCTGGGGAAAAAAGATGATAGAGGCCAATAATGAGCTATCTATTACCTCAACAAAAGATTCAGCAGCATTGGACATAAGTATACTCTGATTGAGAAGACTTCCTATGCTTTAGCATGAGCTTCTATAAGGTTACAACATTACCTCCATGGTCACACAACCCATCTCATATCCCGCGTGGATCCTATCAAGTATGTGTTCAGTAAGCCTGTATTGAATCGTCGGCTGTTAAGATGGCAGTTGATCCTACAATAATTTAACATCATCTACGTGACGTAAAAGTCTATCAGAGGTCAAGGAATTGTGGATCAACTTTCCGCCGCACCTACAGGGGATTACAAACCCTTAGAAACATATTTTCCCGATGAAGGGGTCATGACAGTTCAGCAACACCATCAGTACGATGCATGCCATACATGGAAAATGATATTTGATGGAGCTATTAACATAGAAGGTTCTGGAGCTGGATCAATTCTAGTATCCGGTATGGGGGAGCAGTATCCTGTCGCCATCAAATTACAGTTTGTCAGCACCAACAACACAGCTGAATATGAAGGCTGTATCATGGGGCTAAAACTTGCCCGTTCAATGGGCATCAGACAGTTAACTGTCTTTGGGGATTCCGAATTGGTAATCAAATAATCCACAGGAATCTATCAAACTAAGGAACTATATTTGCAACCTTACCATCGGCAAGTTTTAAAGATGGCTTTGGAGTTCGAAGAAATCTCCTTTCTACACATTCCTCGTAATAGGAATGATTTTGCGGATGCACGAGCAATGTTGGCCTCCTTGATTCATATACCTGATAAGGAAAACATGCCAAGCATCACATTTGCCCTGTAAAAGGCCCCAACTTATGGGAACTATGTTGGAGAAGTATCGGATGAGCTACCTCCCATCCACAACCCTTGGTATCAGCATATTAAGCAGTATCTATGAGATGGATCTATACCCACTGAGGTGAGCCTGACTGAAAAGAGGCGGATCCATCGACTTGCTATGAAATTTTACCTAAGCGGAGATGCACTCTACAAAAGAGATGCAGGATTAGGTCTCCTCAGATGTCTGGACAAAGACCAAGCTCAGAGGCTCATGGATGAGATCCATCGTGAAGTATGTGGCCCACATATGAGCGGACCCCTACTTGTTAAGAAGATCCTTAGAATAGGGCATTATTGGCTTACGCTCAAAGCTGACTATGATGATCACGTTAAGAGGTGCTATCAATGCCAAATTCATGGGAATGCTATCAACGCCCCTCCAAGGGAACTCCACAATATGAGTTCGCATGGCCATTCTCAATGTGGGCAATGGACGTGATCGGGCCCATCGAGCCCAAAGCCATTAATGGGCATCAATTCATATTCACCATGATCGACTACTTCACCAAATGGGTAGAAACAGCCTCCTTCCCCAGGGTTACCAAAGAAGTCATCATTGCTTTCATCAGAAATAGTATCGTCTGTCGATATGGACAACCAGAGGTCATTGTGTCAGATAATGCTAAGAACCTCAACAACAAAATGATGGAGGAGTTATGCAGTAAATTCCATATCAAACACCTCAACTCCGTCATCTACCGTCCAAAGATGAATGGGGCTATTGAAGCGGCTAATAAAAATATAAAGAAGATCATGCATAAAATGTTCGCCAATCACAAAGGATGGCCTGACCTCTTGCCTCTGACTTTATTATCCTGAAGACGGGATTAAACTTTTCTACGCTTGCAGTTTGTCCTGAAGACGAGATCAAACTTTTTCCACACCTCCAGTTTATCCCCATTATGGGATCAAACTTTCTTCTCCCCGCAGTATAGCCTGCACATGGGATTCACGTTTCTCTTCATCTGCGATTCGTCTTGAGGGGCGAACTACATCGACCTGATTTCCTCTTCAATAGGAGTACGTAGGCAACCATATGCTATATGATCCGGTCGCAATAAACAACAAAAACAACAAAAATATTTCTACCCTTTCTTTACAAAAAATAACAAAAATACTTCTACACCCTTCTTCACCAATAAAGCTTCTGCCTTTCACATTCAGCATTGAACCTCTTACACCAGGTTCGAACTACGCAAACCTGATCTCCTTTTCAATAGGAGTACGTAGGCAGCCATTTATGGTTCGGTCTAACCCCCTACCAGAACAAAAATACTTGTTACATGGTACTGGGATAAACCTTTAATCCACCACATTTCATCGACTTCAGACTAAAGGGGTTTAATTACCCAACCTCTCCTCACCAATAGGAGATTCAGCGAAAATCTAAGCTGCGGTTGTGCCTCAAAGAGCAACACCAATCCATAAGAGATGGAATTAACTAGGCTTTTCACAAATAGAAGTATTGGCGACCATCTGTGGTGCGGTCAATCTCAGAGAGGAAAAGCCACACTCCTCTCCACATTTCAATACAGAAACCAGTCCCAAGACACCAAATATGGTAGGGATATATATACAAATCAATGATCAGTTTTGAAAGATCCTGCGATGTCTCAATGTCCATATATCAAGGATGAGTTTAGAATGTATCAAGATCATAAGCCCTGAAGAAATAGGCAAATATCAAAAAAGTATCAAGGCACAACTAAAAGGGAAGTGAATCGAAATATATTTCTCTGCCATATATATACTGTGATATATACATATGTGTTGTACATGAAAAAATGGTTAAGCTAGTCTATGCAGGAAAATACAAAGTTATCTACGGATCTGTGTGTACACGGACTATCAGATTTAACATAGCATCCATCTCTTAAGAAGGAGGCAACGCTGCAAGCTCCTGCCCAATGGTATCTATATGAGCTAGAAGATTTGAGGCTAACTGTATGGTGGCATGATGCTCATCAATATATGCACTCATATCGGCCAGGATGCCAGTCCTATGGGATCTCACTGAAGTACTGTCTGCTATGGCCACATCCCGAGCAGATAGGGCAGCATCCTGCTCCACAATCAATGCATCTCTGGTTGATCTAGCCTCATCTCTTTCTAATAGAGCGGCGTCTCTCCCATCAAGAGCTGTCAACATCGAGGCCCTAACATGATCTCTCTTATAGGTCATCAGATGTAGACTCTGCTCTAAATATTGTGCGGAATGCTGATTGACAGTAGCACTCGTAGTTGGAGAATCTATCACAAATGCTAGCAACCCAACAGTTAAATCCTCCTCGGTGGGTATATCAGCCTCCTCTATAGGCTCCTCATCGTCGAAATCAGTCCCATGCACTGTGGATACAACCACAGCCGATGCAGTCTCTATCTCCATCCATGAGAAACACTCTACAGAACAACCTGGATGGCTGACAAAAAACTCAGCTAGCTCTCACTGATCCCAACAGGAATACAACCTGGATCTGTCCTCTGCTGATAAATGGCGAGAAGCGAAGCGCTGACTCGATGCCCCCTTAAAAGGATAGAAGTCTTGGAACTAGTCAAACTGACACATCATGGCCAGTGAGTGGTAAGTAATCATGCCTCTCAAGCCAGCCAGAGGAAGGTAATCCATGCCCGGAGCATGAGTGATGAAGCTGTAGGGTGAGCTAAGCCCTGTACAGAGCAATATAGCGAACGGATCTCCGATCCCTGCTAGGAGAGCTAACCAAGATGTAACATCTGTACACTCCGCAGGCTGAAAAGAGTATGACATGGCTATATCATGGGTGAAACAATACCCATACCATCTGAAAGTGCCAATCGGTCTCAAGTGTGACATAAACTACACGTATAGCATGACCGAGCTACCTGTAAACACTCCTGTCGGATAAGTGTAGCAGTATGTAGCCCTCAGAGTCTCTGCGATGATCATCGGTATCATGGTGTGACCCTCCCTGAGAGCTCTCACTACTATAATGACGCCAATGTCCAACTCATCCATGTATCGTGGCATATAAACATACGACAGTATGCACAGTAGCAGTACATCCACTCTGGCCAGACGCCAATGATCCTCTGGTGTGGTGAAATCCCCGGAATGTCGTGCATAACTATCCTCAGAGCCAAATCTGTTAAATAGAAAATGCTGGGATATAACGTGGCCAGATGTGATCTCATCCTGCACCACTCTACGCCTCCAGCCGGTGAGGGTCATGAAATGCCTACTTATGTCTCCAATCGCCATATGCACGCAAGGTCTGTTCAATGGCAGCATCATCAAATGTGCATACTCCTCCAAAGTAAAAGTCAACTCCTGGGTCCCAAATTGGAAAACCTACCTCTCCCATACCCAGTGCTCTAGCATGCCCTCCACGAATCCTATGGGAACCTGAAACATCAATAGGGTCATAGTATGCTGCAACAAATGATCTACAGTCATCCTGTCTGATGATGACATGCTATCATACCAAGATCGCATATCAGATGCCACCAAAAATGGTGGGGTATGACCAATACGGCTAACTGTAGAAGAAAACATCTGTATGGGGCGTGTTATAAGACCATCCAGTGGTTAATGCTGAATATCTCTGGACATATATACATATGCATGACATAATAACATGCATAATATAATAGATGGCAATATGATATAGGGAATGGAAAATTGTACATACATTCCTAAGTATATCATCATCTAATACATCTTTGTACAACTAAAATACAAGGAAATTGGGCAAAACTGCCCTACATCTAACAGAGGCTTATCAAAACATATAGCGAGAATGGGGCGGAGCTACCTAATGTCTAAACAGAGGCCTATCAAAAGAGATAACGAGAAAATACATCAGAAGAAGTCAATGGTATCGATGTCTACATCATAAATCCTATCCACCTGATGTAACTCCTCCTGAGTCACTGGATCTCTATCTACAAGGATGTCAGGCCAATACAAGGGAGGATCTGCATCGGCAAAACCCTATGGGTCACCTGTGGGGCCAACGCCAGAGCTGGAAGGATCAAAAGTTTCTGCCTCTGAAGGATCTCTGCCCAAATGCCGGATAAAGAAATGTGTTGTGACATCCCCAAATCTAGGTACTTCATTCCCACAAGATTTGGTGTTCACTTTCCATTCATACATATCTATCTACCCAAATAAAATAACATTTAAACCGTAATCCTCCCTTTAAATAGGGTTACATCATTAAATTCAAAAACATCATAGGTTGTCTAACCTTTAAACATTATAAAAGTGCAGAAATAAAATTATTACATCACGTCATTATTTAAAAGTCTATGATCATCACAATAAGTAAAATTACAAGTTTGCATCACTTGTACATTTTTCCATTTCCTTTGATAGTTGAAGGCTCATCTACCTTCTCAACTTTAGCTGCAATGATAATATTTATGCAAGAGTGAGCAAAACAATTGTTCACTGGATATAACAATGAATCAACAGGAGAATAATAATAATAACTGCCAATGAATAGGCTCATCAAAACTAAATAGTACTCTATCAATGATAATCAGAAACTGGAATCCAAAATATGGAATATATATAACTGAGGCTCATAAGACCATGAACTATGTCCACAGTTGCAAGTAATCTTTCAACTTCAACTTTAACATCATAAGACTATAAGGACTCCTCGTACTTAGGGGGATCAACCCTTCCGTACAATGTATTGTGCACAAACATTTCAACACTAAGCGTAAATTATCCCCTAATAATAATAGGGTTGTTCATCTCAGTATTTAGAGTACAAGTCCGCACCAAAGAAAGTTTGGTTTGGATAATCTTTCAAGGGTAATTTGAAGTTTAATGAACATCAACTAGAGGACTAGTTGAATCAATAGTGTTGTTTAATAACACAACAGTTGATCAATAATAACATAATATGGAGCAACTATATCTTGAACTCATGTTTAGAAACAACTAAAAAGCATAAGTATTGAATGACAATAAACCTTGCTTGAATAAAATTAAGCTAGGATTGTGAATTATTGAATATACATTAAGTAATAGCAAGCTGAAAATAAAGCTTGCTCATTATGAGAATGGCTTGTGTCAAGTAAATGAACTAAGATAATTCAACATTAGAAATTAGAGTTCAAGAAAATTGCATTCATAGTACATGGAGGACAATAAAGAAACTTGTCTAACAATAAACAAGTTAGAATACATCACTAAATATTGGAATTCAAAACTTGTTCGAATAAAGTTGAAGTCATAGCTAGCTTGTTCAAATAATGATTAAGAATACAAGAATTCGATTAATAAAAGGTTAAAGTAAGAAACTTGCTCAATGTAAATGTAGAGTTAGAAAACTTACTCAATGTAAAAAGAAAAGTTTAGAAACTTGCCTCGAGCGTAAGCTATAATATTAAACTCACGTTCACCTACACATAGGTTTAAAACCACAATACCTATTAGATATGCTAACATACCACAACATGTACATTTCTAGCTAAACTTATCATTTTAGCACAAGTCTTATGCTACCATTTGCATTTCAGAATTCCCCAGTGTTAACATCACAACACTTAACTAACCTTCATTGTATAAACTGAGTTATAACATAACACGTTCATGACTTATAAATCATTTTTACAACTTTGAATTTATGATCCAGATAACACGACTCTATTTAACCTTGTTGTTACATGGTTCTCACATTAACCTAACATTAAGCTAAGTTACATTGAACGACTAAATTCTGCAGAATTAGTAAACTTCACTTATCTCGAGATCGGGCATCCTTTGCGCACGCACTTCAGTTTTATACTAGTTCTTCTTGGCGCTCGGGCGGGCGCTGCCTGCTACTACTTGAAGGCTACTACTGCGCTGCCTTCTGCATAGATTCTAGTTTTGCAGAATATGGTTATGCACTTTTCTTAAGCCAACTAACACGAATTTCACCCACCAAACAGTAAAATTAACACAAACAATTGATATAAAACTATTACAAACATGTTTGCTAACATATTCAAACAATTACAACAATTTAACAACAACTTAAGCTAATTTAATTTCTCAAATTCTATATTTTTATATGAAAACTCCATTTTTAACATCTTTTGCAAAAATCATCACCGTAATCTCTATACTTGGCCAAATTGCTTTGTTCAAATTACGTTATGCTCGTTTCTTAATGAACTAACATATGGAAGACTCAATTTACAGTTTCACATACAGTTTGCCCACTAAAATTAGTACTTTTCATGAAACATATGAAAATTACATATACTGTCAAAATTTCTACTATTAAACGAAATTAGCATACAAATTCTTGCTTAAACATAAACTCTAATCATTATAAACACATATACTCACAATTATCAGTTATTTATATCATCAATTCAACAATTTGAATTCACAGAGTACATGAATTTCGCTGTAAACTCATATACATGTATATACATATATATAATACCAAAATTGTGAACATACCTTCAAATGGTCGAATAATTCTTGCTAAACTCACTGAAATTGTCGTGAAATCCTTAAACTTCCTCTCAATCTCTCTCAATCTCTCTGTAATCTCTAGGCTAGCAAATAACCAGTTGATAATACTATGCGTAAACCGATATAAACTGATATAGCCATAATACCTATACTAAATATATCAGTTACCAACTAATAAAAGTATAGTTTTAAATATATTATATTTATTAATTTATTTATTTTATTTAAATTCAAAAATTAGAAATCCAAAAGCCATAAGGCATTGTTTGGCAAAACCCTTTAAATTTTAAAGACTTAATACATTTAAGCCTTGTTTGGCAAAACTAAATTAAACTCCTTTAATTTATTTTAATAAACAATTTAATTAATAATTTATAATTACATCCTATTTATTTGGATTTCCATATCCAACATTAACCCATTAAATTAATCACATACCATATTTTAATTAAATATACCATTTTAACAAATATCACAAAATTATAATTTTCATTATAACTTTATTTAACAATTTAATATACCATCTAAATTATTAAATCAACACAACAATATAACATCTCATGTTATATTACAACTCTCAAAATTATAAATTAATTTAATTTAGAAAATTCTCTAATAAATTTAGATTTAACAACCATCACATCAATAAAATATTTATTTCATCAATTCAACAATACACACATTAAATAGATATTTATATTATTCAATAAATATTTAATATTATAATTTGAAATTTCGGATCGTTACATGTGCCCGGTCCAAGTGCCAGGTCAAACTGTCAATCTGTGTCACGTGAGTCGGATCTCTTACACAGGCTAGCCAATCCGTCATCATCATGGATCCTGGAACCATATCCCCCATGAACTGAGTGGCACAAGTCTGGGCTCCAATGGTACGAGGGAACCACAAATGCTGGAATATCTCCTGAGTGCAGGGACCCTCTGATAATGTGAAATCGTCAACCCCCAATAATGGGATATCAATGACGGGTGACTGCGAAACAGGCCAATAACGACTGGCAGGAGGCAAGATCGGCATGAAAATCTCTCCTATGGTGGTCCTAATAGCACGCTCTCCTAAATGGAGCTCCCATCCTCCATCTGTGAAGAGAGGAATCCTATGGGTGGAAATCACATGCTCGACACCAGTCGGGTACCCATCCTCAAATCCAATGCTCAAATGCTCCCCAGAGTAGGGAACCCACGTGCTGACATCCGTTGTCAATAACTCCAATTGTAGGCGACAATGAGTGAAACCCTCAGCAACATGGACCTCCGCTAGTATGGAATGATGACATCTCTGTCCACGTGGATAGGTGTCTAAACCTAACACACTCACATGACTTAAACATGGAAGCCTCTCATAGGCCCAAAACTGCCAACACAAAAGGCAAACATCTGCTGTCAGTCAATGCTCTTAACCTATATATGGGAAAAGGTAAGAGAAATACTCACCAGCAGAAACGGGTAGAATCCTAACCAAGCCTCGGTCAAGCGCTATGATCACATGTGCATTCCCCTAAGGACGTAGGCAAAGGTGTAGGAACCCCAATCATAATCTCCTATATGGTCCACGTATCGAGTGGCGCTGATCAAAGCGATGAACACCGTAGAAGAGTTATCTGCTATAAAGCAGCCCCTAATGATCATCAGGAACAATCGCCGAAGAATGTGATCCCTGACTCTCACATCATCGGGTATGGACTCACTCAATAGTCCGCTCATATCATCTACGCTCAAAGGACCTGTACAAATAGTCCTGCCCTTGAGCACCCCATCTGGAACTCCTAGAAAGGATTTGACTGCTGTAGGGGTGATATCCGCCATACAAGGTAGCGACGCCCCTCCAAACTACATACCTGTGATAAACCATAAATCCATCGACGTTATCATCACCTCACAGTCCAGCAAATGGAGTGACTGAGTCTGGTGAAACCAACGCTCAGACAATGCCCTGAGGTAACCCCAAGGACAACGATGGGGGAGAATGGAAAAGAACGTCCTAAATCCCCAGCCATGTACAATCGCTCTATAGTCATCATGCAAATCCTAATACATAGAGTGGATGCTGAACCAATTCCCTCGAGGCTGTGTAAAGCCGGGAACCTACATCAAATTCAGATCAACATCAAAATCCTTTACTCCTCATCAATTGGAAAAAGGAAGAACAAGATCTAATTTATACCTCGTTTACGTGCAAGTAGACTGAAGGATGTTGACTCAAGTCGCCCAGAAGCTCTGGGTTCGCCACCTGAATGCCTGACAAATCCCTACAGGGAACACGTACAGCAGGAATAGGAACCTCAACCGGTACATCCTCCTTCTTGTCCTCTATGTCCGACACTTCAACCCGGATAATACGTATCACCGCCTCTACAAAACGATGAGGTTGTCTAATAGAACGGGGTCGAGGCACTTCAGAAGCCCTTCTCCATACAGCAGAAGTGGTCCTGCAGGAATTACTCGGCTGATCCAGATCCATAATATCTGGACAACAAGTGTCCAAATCACCTCAGAAAGGTTGTGGTAATGTTTAACCTAGAGCCTTTCAAAATGCATTCTTATGACTTCATGCATGCATGCATTATTTTAACATACGTCTATAGTAGAGTTAAAATGCATGATTACCCAATGCCTACGTTTTGGAAAAGTTTTGCCATAGCCCCCTTTGTAAATGGGACTATCCACATGCATATAGGCATGACTAGGTGGCCATTCAATAACACACCTACCCACAGTCATATACATCCTACATGCATTAATAGATCACAGTAAAAAAATCCATAAGTGTAGTCTAATTACCAGGATTATTTTACTTTTCTAACTTTACTCATTTGTCCTCAAATAGGATAAGAAATGGCAGTAAAAGGTGCCAAATTGACTATTTCAAAAGTTAATTTTTTTTCACATCATTATGTTCAGCATGGTTTAATACTAATATTTACTATGTTGAATATTTTTTATCAAGTCACATCATCATGCATATTCACTACCATGTGTTTAAATGCGTTTCATGTGATAAGTCATTTTCCAACGGATAGAAACTAGAAAAGAATGCATGCATATATTACCAGGACAGTGAAGAACACTTGTACGGTGGCAGAATGTGCAGAAAGTCGCCCAAACTCAGTAAGTATGAAGAAGAGCTCTCGGATTTCCTTCGCGGCGTAACTTGAAAGTGATTTATGAATGCAACCCGCAGGCCTTTCATACCCATGGTTGGCCACAGGTCCACCTGCGGCTGCCGTAGGTGTATCTGTAGCACCGCTACATAGGGCCCACACCTCCGACTAAGTCCAGTTCGAGTTAAAAAGGAGGTCTCACAAGCTTAAAAGGCCAAATTAGGAATAAAAATGCTACGCGATTGAGCGAAATAGCCTGAAATCCTGGTTTTCACCGGCCAAACTCTGGCTCTACATATCACTCATTGGTATTTGCCTGAATACAAGGTACACTATACCGATGAGCTCAGCTCTTGCCAATCATGTTCGATAATACCTCACATAAGTCTGATGCCGCCAAACACATGGACATAACCCTAAATCCACGTATCCCCAGCGGGGGTCACAACGCAGACTTTTAAATATCCAAGTATCCCCGACGGAGGTCACAATGCAAAATTTCAAACATCCACATATCCCCGACGGGGGTTACAATGCATTCTCAACCATTGATACACACATCAATGAAGGTCAAGCAACCTTGATGATATCTCAGCCGGTGGTAAGTAAACCCATCGAAGCAACATATCCCCGGCGGGGGTTACAGCGCCGAAGTCAAACATTGATAAAGTTTCCCCGGCGGGGGCCACAACGTGATTCAACCATTGATATACACGTCAATGAAGGTCAAGTAGCCTTGACATACTCCTCAGCAAGGGTCACAACGCAATGCAATCATTGATACACACATCAATGAACGTCAAGCAACCTTGACAGTTTCCCCAACATGGACCTATCCGGTGATACACACATCAGCGAAGGTCAGGCATCCCTGACAATACATACTGTTGGCAGTAACTCTGACATGATCATGGAATATGTTTTACACATCCTCAAACAAACAAAGCTTTATCCACACAGATCTATTGCACACGAGAGGCACCTCTATGGAGTAGAAGTCTGTATCAAGGATCCATGACTTTGGTGATAGCCCCAACGCCAACATCCTTGAAGACTTGGATCGTATGTCCAAGACATTACTGATTGTCATCCCTGGCAGAATTAACAGGGAACCGAAAATCATTCATTCATACATCATACACTTGCATCATGTTGCTGCACATAACATCATGTTTATCTTGTTTGCATTTCAAGTGTCTTGGATTCTTTATCCTGTCCATGCCTTGCATTGTATGAATATGATAAAGAGGGGCATCTATAGACAATCAAAATTTTTTGCACACCTGTTACTGACATTGTAGGAGGGCAGATTCGTCTTTCAGAGATAACCCTGGAAGACAATTAATATCCATTTTAGATACTATTGGAAGTTCAGTCTAAACCCCGGAACACACACCGGGAGTATCAATTCCAAACTCGGAGATAACCCCGAGTTTCATCTTTGGAGATAACCCCGAGGAATGTTGTTGCAGTTCCGGCGATAACTCTAGAAATGCTTGTTTTAAATGCATGCATTCGGCTTAATTCTCAAACCTCCTGCCGAGGCACTCATACCAAAGACCCAGAGATAACACCGGGAAGACAGGCACACATAAAGATGACCTAGAGGAATTCAAACACTTGCACGGCGGTCAATCTCGGATGTAACCTGAGCAACGCCTCGCTATCATTAAACCGAGATTACCCCGATGAGGAGTCAAACTGTCATCTTGCCACCTCAACCCCTGCGCGCCGTCTCAACACTTCATACATACATACATACAACAATGTCCCACAAGAGCTAAGAAGTTCCAATCTTGAGTGACTATTACACGTGGCAGCACACCGGATAGAATTTAAAGCTTGAAGACCATGGGCATGGTCCTCTCTTCCTGACTTCGTACAACCTCTAATCCAATGTCATTGCGTAACTCTCAACAAAAGCGATCTGAAGAAGGTCTTGTACACCGCGTTCAGATGCTCGGATTGAAGTTCTACAAGTTCGAGCGGACATCACAGTGCATAATTGCACGTACTTTGAGACGGCAGGACCCACAGAGCCCAGGGCACCCCGGGCAGCCACAGGTGCATCTGCGGCTGTCGCAGGTACACCTGCGGCTCCCATCTCTATAAATATAGAGCTTGGGGTGGCCATTTTTAAAAAAGAAAAAGGCGAGGAAGCCCTGTCCAATTTGCTCTGTACACACCCTATATTGAGTGTTTTCTCATTTCAAACACCTGTTAGCTCACATATAGCTATATTTTTACTGCGTGGGAGCCGAGTGTTTATCCATCTAGAGTCATAGAAGCACCTTTGGCGTACCTTTAAGCTCTCACTATATAAAGCCTTTCTCTTCATCTTTTACCTTATTCTTCACATTGAGAGTCGTGTGTTGTATGCGTATGCCTTAACTTCTATCTCGTGGTTTTAATTTATGTCTCAGTATATATATACTTATATATGTATATATTTATATATGGACTAACATTATCGAGTTATGCCTCGATTTAGCCTAGACTTATGTCTGGAGCGTTTACTTGCTTATATATATATATATATAAGAAAGGATCAAGAGCATTCCTCTTAAATAACATTCCTCCTTAAATAGCACTCCTTTATTAAAACTACGTCGTTTTGGAGTCTTTTTTAAAAAACAAGTTGGCCCGTGAGTGGCATTTTTGTAAATAAAAAGAAAACAAGTGTGACCACTCTCTTTTAAAAGACTCCAAAACAGCGTAGTTTTAATAAAGGACTTATATTTAAAGAAGAATGTTATTTTAAGAGAATGCCCTTGATCCTTACTATATATATATATATATATATATATATATATATATATATATATATATATATATATATATATATATATATATATATATATATATATATATATATATATATATATATATATATATTTAACTACATTAGATGAGCCCGAGATATATATTTGGTGTGTCTCTGCTATATATATATATATATATATATATATATATATATATATATATATATATATTTTACAATTTTGTCAATCTCTGAGTTTACTTGAGACCTTTTACTACTTTCTTTACATTCTATCCCACCTTGAGTTTACTTCGTGGCGGTTGATCATCTTTTACAGCTTTATTTACTTTTTTGATCCCCCATGGAGGTGCTTCTTGGTGTTTGATCATGTCCATATATATATATATATATTTACATTTTCTGATCTGCCATGGAGGTGCTTCGTGGTGGTTGATCATGTCTGTATATATATATTTACATCTTTTATATATATAACTGCTTACAGCTTTTCATATAAACTGCGGTATCATGTGAGCCTAGGAATCATGTGATTACAAATTCAATCTCTTCAATCTAGATTCTGATTCCGTGATGGACATTTTTCAATTTATGTTAACTTGTACATTATTTACGATTATACGAATTTTCTTAGATGGCTATCATGCCCATGAGGAGTTCGACACTGCTGTATATTATTTTCTCGTAGATGCCTCACATCTTGAAAATAAAAGCAAACAAGCCAAACATTTAATAATAAAATGAAAGTATGAAAAGGTCTCAATTACTACTTAGCACAGGGTTTGAAAAACCTCTTTTTACAAAACATCACTGCTATATCATGTTTAAAACTGAATTTTCATATAAATTCAAACCCTTTGTATATAGGTACGAACAAGGCCTCACACTACTTCCAAATAAATTGCACATTGATCCACACACACACACACACACATTCATAGAACAATTTCTTGAAAAGTGGCGGTCATCGTGGCAACACGGATGTCGGGGGGTGCCTAACACCTTCCCCCCGCATAATCAAACTGCCGAACCCAAATGAATCTCGATTTCACAGACCCGTTTAGCAGTGTCACATCACTAGGTCAATGTGCAAACCTTTTCTCGATTGCGTTGGTGTAACCAGTTAAAAACACCAACTAGCGACTCTTACATTCAAATCGTCGACATTATACATGTCAGACCTTTTCACTTATTTTTTCAGATAAATCTCACATAACATGAGAACACCAAAGAACAAGTAACGAAAAGGGAAAAATAAAAATCCCGACGATAAACAAGCACTAAAGTCAATGACTGCGGTATCGATCCCAAGGTTAAATTTGTAACGCCCAAGAAAATTTGGATTTTTGAGAAATAAATTTTTATTTGATTATGTGGATTAAAATGAATTTAATTCATTATATATGGGAGTAAGCTAATTGAAGGTCATTCTATGAGCTAGACATATCGGAATGTCGTAGTATTTTGACTACGTGATAGAATTAAAGTGTTTAAATTTCCAAGATGAAAATAAAAGCTTTCTGAGAAATTTTTCGAAAAACACTATTCACGCATTTCTGCTCGGGAATTATTTTTGAACTTCCGAGAAATATGTAATGATAGAATTCTAAGACAAGATAAAATATCCAATAATATTTTAGTTATGGAAAACACAGTTTTTCGCTTGCGGACTTAAAACCTAACGATTATGGAAAGTGAATTCCGAGAAGGAATTTTAATGCGTGTAATGAAATAAAGCAATGATTGTATAATATGTAAGTATTATACGAAGTAATGACTATGAGTATAATATGAGGTATTATACGAGTATGTATAACTGATGGAATGTCGTATATTAAATAAGTATACGAAGTGGAATACGAGAATTATATGTAGATTATACGTTATAAGGCTTTAAGCCAAATGTATTGAATTTGTAGAATTGTGTAGGAGATTGTAATGTTCAATTGGGATAACAATAAAGCTCAATACGAATTAATGTTAAAACCCAAATGTAGGAGTTGTTAAGTTTAATGTAAATTATTGAACAAGCCCAAGTGTTTGTTTAATTGCAAGCCCAATGAATAAGTTAGGTTAATTAAACCTTAAACCCAAAGTAAGAATCCAATGGATTAGGAGGATCCATGGGGCAACCCATGATCATATGGGTGAATTGGTGGCCAAGAATTAAGTGTGATGAGCAAGTAGACTTAAGGATTAAGTAAAGGATAAGCTAAGTAACTTAAAGGCTAAGTAAAGTGCTTATGTGTGATGAACAAGCAAAGTGCTTATATGCGATGACTAAGTAAACTTAATGGCTAAGTGTTGTGATGGCCAAGTAATTAATTTGAGGAGCAAGTAAAGGATAAGCTATGTGCTAAGCAAGTATACGTAAGAGCTAAGTAAGTGTGGTGGCCAAGTTTACTTAATAGCTAGGTAAGGAATAGTAAGGAGGTGATTAAGGAGGTGGAGTGGCTTTATGACCATTATACCCTAACATAGGAAATCTTATAAATAGGAAACTTGTTAGCTCATTTGTTAGTTGTTAGATTTCCATCCAATAACTTATAGCTTATTGGTTAGAGAGAATAAGTGAGAATAAGCTACAAAAGCTAGAACAAGTTAGCCTTTGAGAATTCAAGAAGCAAGAATGAGATTAAAGATTAAGCAAGTGATCTTCATAGGTAAAAACTTAAACCATAATTTCTTTCTCTTCAATTGTTAGAGAAGGGGATAGTGGTAGAACATGTATGTTAAGGAATGATAAGAATGATTAACCAATGGACTTAAGCCGTATAAGTCATGAATAAGTAATTCAAACTTAACTAAGTTATGAATTTATAAAGAGTTTGGACGATAATTGTCGAATTCGTGAAAATCTTGAAATGCAAGTTGAATTTTGATATTGAGATTAGAAACATTGGTTTTCAATGGAGACAAGTCTTATTTGGCATTATAGAGTTGCAGAATCGAAAATTACCGAATTCTGACTTAGAACGAAGAAACGAGCGTTGAACGTTCACGAACATTTACCATTTTCGTTTAAAATGGACTAATAGGTGAATTTTTAGCAAACGAAGTTAAATAGAAAAAATTCTTGCATGAACGCGTAGAGTATGTAATTTGTGAATCGTAGGCTTCTGAACGAGCCAATTCGTACTTATAACGAAGAAGTTATGCGTCCGGGAATTTCGCAAAGCTGAAAAACTGTAAAAAATTTCTGAGGCACAAAGTCCACATCGCAGCGCGACTCCAGGAACAAAGGCCCACGTCGCAGTTAAGGCGAAGGTCGAGACAGGCACATCGCTAATTGGTGCCACAAAGACGACCATAAAGAAAGGAGACTGCGCGCAGCAATGCCGAGTCCTGACTATACACATGCTTTGCTAAGTCATACCAGCAACACCCAAAGACATTAGGAAAGCCCAGAGAAGAAAGGTTATGAATATAAAGGAGAAATAAGTTAATGATAAGGAATCATATCAATGCTAAACCTAATGTAACATCATTAAAAGATGTTATAAACCTTAACTATAATACTAAAGGTTGGAGATAAGTCAATTGAATGTGAACGTGAATAGTGCAATACGTGTACTTAGCGATTGAGTTACGATTAATAACGTAAGGACAGTAGTAAGCCGTGAGGAAGGATGATTAACTCAAAACGATTTGTATTAATGAAATAATATTAGTTAAGTTATAGAAGAGAAAGAAGTTGGTAAGAATGATGTAAGTTATAACGATAAGCCGGAACCAATAAATAACAAATATAATACAAGATTAGATTGAGAAGAAGGGTAAAATTCATTAGGAACCATGTATGTTCATTCATGACCTAATGTGGTATGTTATGTGGTTATGTGTTGTATAGACCGTAAAGACTGAAGTTATATTATTATACAATGAACGTAGTTTTTAGTTTACATGTTGCTATCAGTTAATGTATGTTCAGTAATTTCATTTCTAATGTTATAAAACTCTAACCTTACCTTATTTATTGTTCAAGCAAAGGTTTACCATTTTATTCATTTTGTTGAATACTTATGCTCTATAGTTATTTCAAGCATGAGTTTAATATGTATAATCAGTTTATTTATGTTTCTCAATTGTTCTATGTTATGTTGTTATTAAACATCAGTTGTGATTATCAAAAACTATTGATTCAACTAGTCCTCTAGTTGATGTTTATTAAACTTCAAATTACCCTTGAAAGCTTATCCAAACCAAACTTTCTTTGGTGCGGACTTGTACTCTAAATACTTAGATAAACAACCCTATTATTATTAGGGGATAATTTACGCTTAACGTTGAAATGTTTGTGCACAATACATTGTACGAAGGGATGATCCCCCTAAATACGAGGAGTCCTTATAGTCTTATGACTGTTAAAGTTGGAGTTGAAAGATTACTCGCAACTGTGGACATAGTTCATGGTCTTATGACCTTCAGTTAGATATATTCCATATTTTGGATTCCAGTTTTTGATTATCATCGTTAGAGTACTATTCGATTTTGATGAGCCTATTGTTGGCGATTATTGATGTTATTCTCCTGTTGATTTATTATTATATCTAGTGAGCAATTGTTTTGCTCACTCTTGCATATTTATATACTCATTACAGCTAAAGTTGATAAGGTAGATGAGCCTTCAACTAGCAAAAGAAAGGGAAAAATGTACAAGTGATGCTGATTTGTACTTTTAATTACTGTTATGATCATAGACTTTTAATAATGATGTAATGTAATAATTTAATTCTGCATTTGAATGATGTTTAAAGGTTAGATAACCTGGGATGTTTTTGAACTTAATGATGTAACCCTATTTAAGGGGAGGATTTATGATTGAAATATTATTTTATTTAGGTAAATAGTATAAATGTTTGGATAGTGAGCACCAAATCTTGTGGGAATGAAGTACTTAGATTTGGGGGTGTCACAGGTTGGTATCAAAGCTTTAGGAAGTAACCTTTGAAAAGATAGTGATGACCAACTCTTATCGAGTTTTAGGAAAGAGAAAGTAATAAAATACTTATGTGCTTATGTGATTATAACTTATGTGCTCATGAGTGTCGAGTAGTAATGATTAGTAATTAAAACTTAAAATTTGGTTGACAGGATGGCTAATGTAGGATGATCCAGTCAGGCTAGATAGGAGGAGCCTCGAGATATTCAGGTGATTTGGGAACAACTACTACCACGGGAAACAGTTTCATCGGTCACATTAGTTGAGTAGGAGAGAGTACCTGATGAGGATGATGAGATAAAGACGGATGAGGAGGACCCTGTTGAGCAGCCACAGTCGGGGGATGAGGAGGACGAAGAGGAAGAGATTCCACTTAATTCGATAGTTGCCCGTATGTACAACGAGGTGTATGATCGCAATGTGGAACTTCAAGACACCATCGAGGAGTTACAGGAGATAGTAGCTGAACAATAGACCTCGATGACACAGAAGGACGATGAGATACAGGATCGAGAGGAAAGACTGAACAACGTTGAAGAGAAGCTGATCCACACCGAAGGAGAGAATGAGCAAATGATGGCAGAGTTGAAGAACAAGTTGAAAGATGAATCTACTAAGAGGGCAAGAGGTGAAGATGAGTACAATGAAGCTTATCAATGAGCCGGAATGGCAGAGAGAGATGCACAAGCAAAGAGGATGAAGATGGAAGAGATGAATAACATTTTCAACACCGTGATTAATCGAGCTCAGGATCGGGTCATGTGTTATCCAATTCAGTTCGAGACGCTGCCATCATACATTTTAGATCGCCAAACAATGTTCCGAATTATGGAGGTAGAGCATCGCAAGGCTACACAGTATCTTAGTAGGACATTGTAGAGAATGTAATTGATAAGTGATTGGAAAATAAATGAAATGTAAATCCCAGGTATGATATAACCAATGGGATATGTGATAATGATGTTGCCCTGCAACTGTTATAGTTCAGGAATGTAGTGGAAATAGCAGTGATGTTATTGTTTTGATATTTTTTTTAAGATGATGAATGAATAAAAGTTATTATTTTATTCAAAGTGTTAAGTGTTATGTGATAATCTTTTATGATGTGCAACTTAAGTATATAATACTTAAAAGGTTGAATAAATGCTAATGGATGTATTTTATAAGAAAATGCCTCCAAGACGTCAACCACCATGACAGGGAACCACTGAGGAAACTAACAACAACAACAATGTAGAAGGAAACCCTGTTCAGCAGCTAGTGACGTTACTGACGGGTGCTTTGTAGAATAAACCTCAGAATCAAGGTACAATGTTCAAGGACTTCAAGGTGGTCGGACCACCAAAATTCCGTGGAACCATGAACCCGATTTAGGCACAGACCTGGGTCATGGAGATGGAGAAAGTGTTGGATGTTGCGAGAGTAGGGGAGGATCAGAAGACTACTTTTGCAACATTTATGTTGAAAGCAGAGGCTAGTTATTGGTGGCAGCCCAATGAAACCCGAGGAGGTCAAGGGATTATATCTTGGGAAAGGTTTAAGGAGATGTTATTTGAGTCCTATTTTCCAGAAAGTTCAAAGAGTCATCTAGAAGTACAGTTTTTAGAACTGAAGCAGGGAACGATGTTGGTGTCTGAGTATGCCGCAAAATTCAATGAGTTGGCGAGGTTTGCGCCATATCAAGTCAAAGATGCATTTGAGCAAGCACAAGGCAAAGAGGTTCGAAAGGTGGACCAAGCCCTAGTTGTGCAATGAGGTCTCCCTATTCCAATTAAAGATGTTTACAGCAGTGATGGAGAAAGGAATTCTCATTAAGGGTGGAGGAGAGGCTGTTATAAAGCACAACCAGGAGAAGAGGAAGAAGAAGAGTGAAGGTGAAGCTAAGAATAATGGTGGTGGTAACGGTGGAAATGGAAACAACAATTTGAAGAGGAAGTGGGATGCGAATGGGAGAGCTAGAAATCAGCAAAGAAACCAGCAAGATAAGAAGTTCGAAGCATGTGCTACGTGTGAAAAGTTTCACAAGGGTGTGTGCTTAATAGGGAAACGAGTATGCTTCAATTTTGGCTAGGAGGGTCGCATCACCCCAAATTGCACTCAAGCTAAGAAAAATGTGTGCTTTACGTGCGGGTCCAAGGATCACTTTGCTCGTGAATGCCCTTAGAAGAGATCTGGTGAGACAAATGGGAGCAAGGGAAATGCTAGTGGAGGTGCGCTGGCTATTGCGGGACCAACATCAACAAATAAGCCCACAGCCAGAACCTTCAATATGATGGTGCAGGACGCGGTGCAGTCAAAAGATGTCATGTCAGGTATTATCCCAATCAATGATATAAATGCATATGTATTATTTGATTTGGGTGCTACTTGCTCGTTTATATCTGATGATTTTGCTAAGAAGTTAGAAATACCTAGTGAAGAGTTGAAATTCCCTTTAAACATAGAAATTGCGAATAGGGAAGTGATTCCTATTAGGTTCGTATACAAGGACTGTAGGATGAATATTAAGGGGAATGTTATGAAGGTAGATTTAATCCCGATAAAACTCGGAGAGTTCGATGTTCTTTTGGGAATGGATTGGTTGTTCAATTATGGAGCAGTAATTGATTGCCAAAAGAAGTGTGTAAACCTTATGACTCCGTCAAAGATAGTTTTTCATGGTAGCAAATTGCCTAGACAAATGAGATGTCTGACGATGATGTAGGCCAAGAAGTTATTGAGTCAAGGCTGTGTAGGGTATTTAGCTTACATAGTCAATACTCAAAAGGAGAAGGGTGTGAAATTAGAGGAAATACCAGTGGTTAGGGAGTTCGTGGACATGTTTTCAGAGGATTTTTCAGGACTTCTGCCTGACCGAGAAATCGAGTTCGTGATTGACTTAGCCCCAAGAACCGTTCCTATATCGAAGACCCTGAACAGAATGGCTCTGGTGGAGATGAAAGAACTAATGGTGCAATTGCAAGAACTGTTAGACAAGAAGTACATTCAGCCAAGTGTGTCACCGTGGGGAGCACCGATTTTGTTTGTGAAGAAGAATGATGGGTCAATGCGTCTTTGCATTGATTATAGGGAATTGAACAAAGTCACTATTAAGAACAAGTATCTGTTGCCTAGAATAGATGACTTATTTGATCAATTGAAGGGTGCTAGATATTTCTCAAAAATAGATTTGAGAAGTGGGTATCACCAGCCGAAAGTAAGAAAGGAGGATGTACTAAAGACGACATTCCGAACTCGGTATGGACATTATGAATTTTTAGTGATGTCATTTGGTTTGACAAACGCCACTACAGCGTTAATGGATTTGATGAACAAGGTGTTTAAACCATTTTTAGACAGGTTTGTGGTGGTATTTATTGATGATATCCTGGTGTACTCTAAAACTCAAGAGGAACACGTGGAATACTTACGTCTGACGCTAGAGACGCTAAGAAAGGAAAAGTTGTACGCGAAATTCTCTAAATGTGAATTTTAGCTGGAACGTGTACAATTTCTTAGGCATGTAATTGATAAAGATGGGATTTCGGTGGATCCATCAAAAGTCAAAGTTGTGATAAATTTGGAACAACCAAGAAGTCCATCAGAAATGAGAAGTTTCTTGGGGTTGGCAGGATATTACAGACGATTTATTCAAGATTTTTCCAAGATTGCTACACCATTGACAAATTTGACAAGAAAATCTGTAAAATTTGTTTGGACGGAAAAGTGTGAGGAAAGTTTTCAAGAACTAAAGAAGAAGTTAAGTGTGGCACCTATATTGTCATTACTAGATAATACAGGAAACTTTGTGGTGTATAGTGATGCTTCACACAAAGGATTGGGTTGTGTCCTTACGCAGAATGGCAAGGTTATTGCGTATACATCAAGGCAACTGAAAAACTACAAAAAAGGGTATCCGACTCATGATTTAGAGTTGGCGACGGCTGTGTTTGCACTGAAGATATGGAGACACTATCTCTATGGAGAGAAATGTGAGATCTACACATACCATAAAAGTCTGAAGTATATTTTCACACAGAAAGACCTGAACATGCGGCAAATGAGGTGGATGGAATTGATAAAGGATTACGATTGTGAGATCTTTTATCATCCGGGCAAAGCTAACGTGGTTGCAGATGCCTTGAGTAGGGAAGGCAGAGAAAAGTTGATGTTCTTAACTGATAAGGAGGAGCTCATTTCAGCAATGACAAGGCTAGAGTTGGAAATCAAATTTCCAGAAGAGTCCAATGAAAAATTGTTCCAGATAGAAGCTAGTCCAACTTTGGTGGACAAAGTGAAGAACACACAACTACAGGATGAAGAATGCAAGAAAATAAAACAAAGTGTAGTAGAGGGTAAAGAAGCAAAGTATAAGGTCGATACTGAAGGAATGCTAAGATTTGAGGGAAGAATTTGGGTTCCAGCAGTATAGGATATTAAAGAAGACATCTTGACGGAAGCACATAGCTCAAGATATTCGATTCATCTGGGAAGTACGAAAATGTATCAAGATTTGTGGCGTCATTTTTGGTGGCCGAACATGAAAAGAGATGTTGCAGAATGTGTTGCAAAGTGCTTGACATGTCAGAAAGTGAAGGTCGAGCATCAAAGACCAAGAGGATTACTTCAACCGTTGGAGATACCAGAATGGAGGTGGGAGCATATCACAATGGATTTTGTGGTAGGTCTTCCAATGACTCAGAAAGGATACGATGCGATATGGGTGGTAGTGGATAGATTGACGAAATCTGCACACTTTTTGCCAATAAAGATTAGATTTAATCTTGATCAGCTGGCGAAGCTATACGTTAAAGAGATCGTTTCAAGACACGGGGTTCCAGTGTCAATTGTGTCAGATCGAGACCCGAGGTTCACATCAAATTTATGGAAGAGACTACAAGAATGAATGGGAACATATATGAAGATGAGTACAACATATCATCCGCAAACTGATGGGCAAAGCAAAAGAACGATCCAGACGCTTGAAGATATTCTCAGAGCATGCATCAAGGATTTCAAAGGAAATTGGGATGATCATCTACCGTTGGTGGAATTTTCATACAACAACAGTTACCACACAAGTATTGGTATGCCACCGTATGAGGCGTTATACGGCAGAAAGTGCAGAACTCCACTATGTTGGGATGAAGTTGGAGAACGTCAATTGTTAGGCCCAGAACTGGTACAACAAACCACTGAAGTTATCAAACTCATCAGAGCAATACTGGTAGTTGCTCAAGATCGACAGAAAAAGTATGCTGATCAACACAGACAGAGTCGTGAGTTTGAAGCAGGAAATTTCGTGTTCCTGAAAGTTTCTCCTTGGAAAGGGAAAATTCGTTTTGGCAAGAAAGGAAAGCTCAGCCCAAGGTTTATTGGACCTTTCAAAATTCTATGCAGAGTGGGAGAGGTGGCTTATGAGGTAGCTTTACCTCCAGAATTAGAGCATGTGCACAATGTTTTTCATGTGTTTTGTATTTATGACCAGTATAAACCCGATTACAAGCATGTGATCGAGTATGAACCATTGCAGTTCAGTAAAGATTTGTCTTATGAAGAGATTCCTATCCAGATAGTCGACAGGAAAGAATAAGTGCTCAGGAATAATGTGATACCTTCTGTGAAGGTGATATGGAGGAACAACAATGTCGAAGAGATTACGTGGGAAATCGAAGCTGATATGATGAAGAATTACTCTGAGTTATTTGTTTAGTCTGTGTCTTCGATTCCGGGGATAGAATCTTTGTAAGAAGGGAAGAATGTGACGATTTGATTGTTTGAATTGTGATTCTGGGGACAGAATCCTTGTAAGGAGGGAAGGATATAACGAACCGAAATTTCAAATTGTAATTTAAATATTTATTGAGTTATATAAATATTATTTGAGGTGTTTATTGTTAAATAAATATTTTATTGATGTGATGGGTCTTAGTAAATATTTGTAAATCTAAATTTATTAGATAAATTTCTAAATTAAATTAATTTATAATTTAGAGGTTTATATTATAACATGAGGTGTTATATTGTTGTGTTGATTTAATAATTTAGATGATATATTAAATTATTAAATAAAGTTATAATTAAAATTATAACTTGGTTATATTTGCTAAAAGGCTATATTTAATTAAAACATAGCATGCGATTAATTTAATGGGTTAATGTTGGGTATGAAAATCCAAATAAATAATATGTAATTATAAATTATAAACTAAAGTGTTTATTAAAATAAATTAAAAAGGGTTTAAGTTAGTTTTTATCAAACAAGGCTCAATATATTAGTTCTTTAAAAATTAAGGGTTTTTGCCAAACAAGCCTTATGGCTTTTGAATTTCTAATTTTTAAATTTAAATAAATAATATAAATAAAATAAATAAAATAATAAATATAATATATTTATGTTATATACGGTTATCTTAGTAACTGATATTACTTATTATGAGTATTAAGTGTGACGCCCCCAAAATAGGTATACATCACCTATTCTGAGTTGCCAAATACATGGTACAGAATACATATATAATATTAAATATACAACAAGAGTTGTGAGTTTTAATACAAATATTGTCTTCTAAACAATATTCATTCTCAGAATAAGTCCTCATTACATTTATTATTACACTATTTTATAGAATAGTGAGGACTACTAAGAAATCATCTCGGACCGTCACTCCGTTCCCCGACTAGTACCGGATACGTTCTCATTTCCTGAAGAGAACAGTGAAAGAAAGGGTGAGCTCCACTAGCCCAGTAATAAATATTATGACTAAGATAATGCAGAATAAATTATCATTAGTCTTCAACAATGTTAAACTGATAAAATATAATAGACATCCAGTTTAACTGCAGCATAACAATCAATCCATTAAAAGAGTCAAGTAGAGAATAAAATCTACTATCTTTTATGATTTAAAAGGTTTTTCATCACTTTTATCGCTGGGACTCAACTTAATAAATAATCCACATCATCCCTGCACTACGGCCAAGGATATTCATTAGTATCACGACCACAAATTATCCGTGCACTACGGGCCAAGGATATTCGTGTATTCATCAATGGTCATGATCATGCCAACAACTGTCCATCAATACACTACGGGCCAATGAGGACTTTTACCACATCATTTGTAACATTACGGTCATGATTACACCGAATAATCCCTGGTCATAATCATACCAAGTCCATCTATGCACTACAGCCACAAATGACTTTCAAAAAAAATATAAACATGAGGATGATGACAATGATATAAGAATTCAATAAAACAAGTTCAAGATTTAATTTATTCAGGAACTAATAATGTCCAAATTATCAACATGATACTTCTTTGTAGAGAAAAATTCAAGAATGCTCAGAATAATATTTCCATGAAAAGATACTGGATGAAGCGAAAATATAAAGGATATTCCATTAATTTCATGGAGTATAGAAGTCAAAACTTTAACCAACTGAATATAATAAAGAATGGAATAACAAAATAAATCACCAGGCATGCGATAGACCGCACAGGCAGGTTATTCCAACAAAATAATAAATAACGGAACCAGTCCCATGTAAAACGTCTGAGCATGTGATATATTCCAATGAATAATAAAGACTTTAACCAGTCCCACAGAAAATGCATAGACAAGATATTCCAACAGAATAATAAAGAATGTAATAAAAGAAGAATTTCTCCAAGTATAGGGTAGCCCGCGTACACAGGTTATTCCAACAGAATAATAAATAATGGAATAACAGAAGAATTTCACCAAGTATAGGGTAGCTCATGAATACAAAAGTTATTCCAATGTAATAATTAATAATGGAATACTGTAAGAATTTCACCAAGTATAGGGTAGCCCAGCATATCTGAGTTATTTCAATAGAATAATAAAGAATGGAATAACAGAAGTTCTCTTCATGAATACAAAAGAAATAATACCCCTTACCTTAGAAGAAACTGGATATAGAAGTAGTGAAGTAGACGAATACTTTTCATCTTTCTCTCTATAGTTTCTCTCTCTAGAGTTTCAATGAATCCGTAAGAAATAATGAAAGAATGAGCTTCAATTTATAGAAGAATGGACTGAACAGTAACTAATCCATGAACGGTCCAGATTGATTTACTTTTAAACGGACGGTCCAAATTGATTTAATAAAAAACAAAATCTTTTAAATAAAATATAATATATTCTATTTATAATCTAATAAAACAAATAACTTTATAAAAGTATTATGTTTTATATAAAAAGATTTTTACTATGAAAACACTATGCATAATAAAATACAATATATTCTATTTATAGTCTAATAAAATGAATAACTTTATAAAAGTATTCTATTTTATATTAAAAGCTTTTCTGTTTTATTACATTAATAATACTAATAAAACAAAACTTCATCATCATTATTATAATTGACACTATTAATCAACCAGGTCGTTCCCAGGAAATAGGGTGCTTTCCAATAAGGATTTCTCCCTATTGGCGCGCAATTAAGTGACCAAAACTCTCCATGGCAGAACTTCCAGACATCGTTAATATTGCAAATAATAATATTAACAACTTTGTTATCTCAATTTTTGATTTAATAATATATAAAATATTGAGAATAATTGAATCAAATAACGTGAGATACGATGCAGTAATTACTGTAGCAATAATTGAACAAAACTAAGTGACTTCTCACGTAAGCATTAATAATAAATACCGTGTGCTACTATGCAACCACGCGTATTACTGTACTTTTACTACCAAGTTGTTCAATAGTATTAACGGTAAAACTTTCGCCGTTATTTTCAATAAAATATTTTTGTCGTTTCCTAAATTCGACAATAATTCCGTTGTGGGGTCCACCAATAATTGTGTCGTCGTACGAATATTCCCTGACCAATCGAATATTATATAACAACTTGCGTACTTTACAAAATTTATAAATATTACCCAAAACTATAACATAATATCAAATTCATTTCATAATATTAGAAAATTCATCTTTATTCATAAAAATTGGGGTCTTAAAATCTCCCCTTCTTATGAAATTTTGCCCTCGAAATTAGGGTACGTACCTGGTATGTCGAAGAGGTAAGGATACCTTGATTTTATTTCAGATTCTAACTCCCAGGTCATTTCCTCAACATCGTGGTTCCTCCATAAAACTTTGACTTAAGGTATGACCTTGGAGTGTAGAATATGTTCCTTCTTATCCAAGATTTAAACATGAACCTCTTTATACATTAAATCTTCCGCTATTTCATCTGGTTCTAACTCAATAATGTGGTTCGGGTCTTTCACATATTTACGTAACATGGATACATGAAAAACGTTATGAACACAAGACATACTTGGCGGTAAAGCGAGTCTATAGGCTACAGTCCCTAGTCGATCGAGGATTAAAAATGGGCCAATGAATCGAGAATTGAGCTTTCCTCTCTTTCTAAATCTTGTAACTCATTTCCATGGAGCAACACGTAACAACACATGATCTCCAATATCGAATTCCACGTCCTTTCGATGAAGATCAACATAACTCTTTTATCGATCTTGTGAGGTTTTTATACGTTGTCAGATCGTTTGAATCTTTTCCGTAGTCATACGTACCAACTCCGGTCCCAACAACGTTGCTTCACCCACCTCATCCCAGCATATTGGAGAATGACACTTTCTTCCATACAACGCTTCAAATGGAGCCATGCCAATACTTGCTTGATAACTGTTGTTGTAGGAAAACTCCACCAATGGTAAGAACTTGTCCCAACTTCCCTTGAAGTCAAAGACATAGAGTCTTAATAAATCTGCAAGAGTTTGAATAGTCCTCTCTGATTGCCCATCTGTCTAAGGATGATATGCCGAACTAAATCGTAAATCTGTGCCCATAGCTTTTTGTAAACTAACCCAAAATCGTGAAGTGAATCTTGGGTCTCGATCAGAAACTATGGATACTGGCATACCATGCAGTCTTATAATCTCATTTATGTATATACGAGCAAGACGTTCAAGTGTATAAGTTTTTCGTATTGGTAAGAAATGAGCAGTCTTGGTCAATCTATCAACAATGACCCAAATTGCCCCACCAAAATGTATGTCAAAGATCATGATACATTTTGGTGCTCCCAAGATGGATTGAAAATGGTGTGTTGTGTGCCTCCATCATGATTTTATACTTTAACTCAGGGTCGTTAGGAACATAAAGTCTGGAGTTAACTTGAAGTATTCCTTCTTCATCGATTCTTGCTTCTGGCATATCACCTTCTTGTACTTTCTTCCTCATATGCATCAGCTTCAGGTCTGTAACTTGAGCAGCTTTAACTTTATCGATTAAAGTCAATTCTACTCGTATTTTTGCCATCATCACGTGGCTCCCTGGAGTCTTTATCTCTATCTCCATCCTTTGCAAGTCATACAAAATGGGCCTTTGCGTTGACAATATCGCACTTTTCATGCAAAGATATGATCTTCTACTCAATGCGTCGGCTACCACGTTTGCTTTTCCAAGATGGTATTGGATGGTATGATCATAATCTTTCAATGATTCAAGCCAACGTCATTTGTCAGTATGTTGAGTTCCTTTTGAGTGAAGAAATATTTGAGGCTTTTATGATCCGTAAAGATCTCCACTTTCTCCCCATACAAGTAATGCCTCCAAATCTTTAGTGCAACGAGCATCATTGCCAACTCTAGATCATGAGTAGGATAATTCCTCTCATATTCTTTGAGTTGTCGAGAGGCATAGGCTATGACTTTCCCATGTTGCATGAGAACACATCCTAACCCTTTGCCCGAAGTATCACTTTAGATGACAAATCCCTCTGAGATAGATGGTATTGTCAGAACAAGTGCTGAAATGAGTCTCCTCGTGAGTTCTTGAAAACTCTTCTCGCATTCCTCACTCCAACCGAATTTTGTATCTTTCCGAGTCAGCTGAGTTAATGGAGTAGTAATTCGAGAAAACCCTTCTATGAATCTTCTATAATAACCAGCTAAGTCGAGAAAGCTACGTACTTCGGTCACTGATTTAGGTTGTTCCCAGCTTTGAATGGCTTCAATCTTTCTTGGGGTCAATGATATTCCATGACTTGATACCACATGCCCAAGGAATGCTACTTCCTCAAGCCAGAACTCGCATTTCTTCAACTTGGCATAAAGCTTATTTTCACGAAGTTTTTGGAGTATCAGCCTCAAGTGTTGCTCATGATCTTCATGGCTTTTGGAATAAATAAGGATGTCATCAATAAAGACGACCACAAAGTGATCCAAATATTCCTTGAATACTCGGTTCATCATATCCATGAAGGCAGTAGGAGCATTAGTCAATCCAAAAGACATGACTAAGAATTCATAATGCCCGTACCGAGTTCTGAAAGCCGTCTTTGGAATGTCATCGGTTCTAATCTTCAATTGGTGATATCCGGAACGAAGATCAATCTTTGAAAAAAATTTGGCGCCTTGCAACTGGTCAAACAGGTCATCAATGCGAGGCAATGGATATCTATTTTTGATAGTGACATGGTTCAACTCCCGATAATCAATATAAAGTTGCATACTCCCATCTTTCTTTTTCACGAATAGAACAAGAGCACCCCAAGGAGAAGTACTATGACGAATAAAGCTAATGTCTAACAATTCCTGCATTTGGGTCTTTAACTCCTGAAGTTCAATAGGAGCTATTCGATATGGGGCTTTGGAAATGGGTTTTGTACCGGGTTCAAGGTTAATACAAAATTCAATTTCGCGCTCTGGGGTAGGCTAGGAAGTTCTTCAGGGAATATGTCAGGAAATTCATTAACAATAGAAATATCATTCAAAACTAACGTATTTTTTTTAGATCCGTGACATGAGCTAAGAAAGCTTGACATCCTTTTTTCAATAAACGAATAGCTTTATGGCTTGAGATGACGGTGATTGATTTTAATTGTTTGGTTGCTTGAATTCGCATAATAGGTTGGTTAGGAATATGAAAGCTAACAACCTTACGAAAATAATCAATTTTTGCATGATGAGTGGTTAACCAATCAATCCCTAGAATTACGTCAAATGCAAGTATTTTTAATGAAATAAGATCGACAGGTAATGTGAGGGTACCGATTTGAACCAAGCAAGACCTATAAACAGTGGATGTAATGAAGGTTTCTCCCAGCAGAGTTTCAACAGATAAGTCAAAGTCTAATTTCTCCGGAGTCAAATTTAAACGTTGAGCGCAAGTAGGAGAAATAAAAGAATGGGTAGACCCGGTATCAAATAAGGTATATACTTCGCTAGAGTTTATAATAAGCTTACCCGTGATGACCTCGTTTGGGTTCCTTGCTTTCTGGGAGGTCACAAAAAACACTCTCCCTTGCACTACTGGCTTTAACTTTTCTGGGACGTCCTTTGATGCCTCCATCCTAGCGGAACTTGTCTTCGGTGAACGACAAAATTAGGCTAGGTGATCTTCTCTTCCACAATTATAACATGCTTTAGACGGCATCGCGCAGTTTGGACTGATGTCCTTCCCCTCCGCATTTGAAGCATATGATAGGTGGTCGTTCTCCTTCCTTAACCACGGGTGCTGGTGCTGACGTCTTTCCATCATTGTTGAATCTCCTCTTCTTGAAATGTCCATTCTTATTGTTTTGGCCATGATTACCACCGAACTGGTTACCATTTCTGGCATGTTGATTCCTTCCACGCTTATTGTCACTGCTTCGATGACTGCTATCACTGGTATTATCATTTTGCTGGCTGCTCTCTTTTGGTTGGGTAGACTCATTATCGTGTTCCAATAATTGAGCCCTATTAACAACATCTCAATAAAAACACAGTTTATGAGAGATAAGATATTGACATATCTCGGGTTTCAAACCTCTTAGAAACATTCGCGTCATTCTCTCATCATTATCTACCAAATGGGACGCAAACTGGGACAACTCGGCAAACTTGGCTTTGTACTGCGACACGGTCATGTTGTTTTGCTCTAGCTTGATAAACTCTACCTCTTTCATGTGACGAATACTTTCGGGAAAGTACTTGTCGTTAAACAATTCTTGGAATTTCTCCCAAGTCAGTGCGGCAGGTTGAGTACGTTTTACAGATTCCCACCTGTAATCTGCCTCTGCACGCAACATGAAGGTGGCAATGGGTAGCCCGCGTATATAGGTTATTCCAACAGAATAATATATAATGGAATAACAGAAGAATTTCACCAAGTATAGGGTAGCCCGCGTATACAGATTATTCCAATAGAATAATAAAGAATGGAATAACAGAAGTTTTCTTCATGAATACAAAAGAAATAATACCCCTTACCTTAGAAGAAACTTGATATAGAAGTAGTGAAGTAGCAGAATACTTTTCTTCTTTCTCTCTATAGTTTCTCTCTCTAGAGTTTCAGTGAATTGCTAAGAAATAATGAAGGAATGAGCTTCTATTTATAGAAAAATGGACTGAATAGTAACTAATCCATGAACAGTCCAGATTGATTTACTTTTAAAAGGACGGTCCGGATTGATTTAATAAAAAACAAAATCTTTTAAATAAAATATTATATATTCTATTTATAATCTAATAAAACGAATAACTTTATAAAAGTATTCTGTTTTATATACATAGATTTTTACTATGCAAACACTATGCAGGCACTATGCAAACACTATGCATAATAAAATATAATATATTCTATTTATAGTCTAATAAAACAAATAACTTTATAAAAGTATTCTGTTTTATATAAAAAGCTTTTCTGTTTTATTACATTAATAATACTAATAAAACAAAACTTCATCATCATTATTATAATTCACACTATTAATTAATCAGGTCGTTCCCAGGAAAGAGGGGGCTTTTCAATAAGGATTTCTCCCTATTGGCGTGCAATTAGGTGACCAAACCTCTCCTTGGAAGAACTTCTAGACATCGTTAATATTGTAAATAATAATATTAACAACTTTGTTATATCAATTATTGATTTCATAATATATAAAATATTAACAATAATTGAATCAAATAAAGTGAGATATTATGCATCAATTACTGTAGCAATAATTGAACAAAACTAAGTGACTTCTCACGTAAACATCAATAATAAATACTGTGTACTACTATGCAACCACACGTATTACTGTACTTTTACTACCGAGTAGTTCAACAGTATTAACGGTAAAACTTCCGCCGTTATTTTCAATAAAATATTTTTGTCATTTTCTTAATCTGACAATAATTCTATTGTGGGGTCCACCAATGATTGCGCTGTCGTACGAATATTCCCCGACCAATCGAATATTATATAACAACTTACGTACTTTGCAAAATTTATAAATATTACCCACAACTATAACATAATATCAAATTCATTTCATAATATTAGAAAATTCATCTTTATTCATAAAAGTTGGGGTCTTACATTAAGACTATGTCAGTTTTGTATTATATCATTACGCATACCAGTTGGTTTTCTTTTACGCATTCTATTTGCTAAAGCTTAGAGAATAGAAGAGTTTAAGAGTTCAGAGAATAACAGAGAGAATTGTGAGAGTTTGAAAGTGAAACTTGAGAAAATTGTCCGCAATTGCAGGGTTGTGCAAGCGAATTAAAGGTATGTTCCATAATCTCTATATTATAAGCATATATATGTGTTTGACGACAAAATTCTATATACTCTATGAATTCAAATTCTCATGGCTTGTTGTAGAAACTGAGTTATTGCAATTTATATGTAATTTATAATACTGGAGTTTATGGCTAAACCTGAATTTGTATGCTAATTACAGTTAATAGTAGAAAATTTTGTCAGTATATATATGTTTTCATATGTAGCTATGTAAGTATCAATTTTAGTGGCCAATTAGTATGTGAATTTATAAATTGAAGTTTGGATATGTTAGTTCAATGAGATATGAGCATAACGTAATTTGAATGGAGTGATTTGGACAAACAATGAATTTACAATGATTTTTGGGATGGGTATCAAAAATGCAGTTTTATATGAAAAACATGAAAATTGAGAAATTAAAATAGTTTTAGTTGTTAAATTGTGCTAAGTGGTTGAATATGTTAGCAGTCATGTTTATGATAGTTGTATATTTATTTTACGTGTTAATTTCACTGGTTGGTGGGTGAAATTTATGTTTGTTGGGCTAAAGTTGAAACTCTTGTTCGTTCATTAGCCTTCTTCTGCGTCTGTCTGAGAGCACTGCGTAATTGTGCCTTTTGCCAAGGAAAAAAATGGCGCAATGCTACCGTCTCGAGCCTTTGTATGTATGTAGCTACGCCATACCTTGGTTTGAGATTCTAGCTTCTACTGTTACTGCAGACTTAGGGTAGTAACATAACATGGTCTGAAATTATGCCAACATGTCAAATGTGTAATGTTAAGGTTAACATAACATAGGGAATGTTAGTTAGTAATTTCAAAGTTTCAAATGATTAAGCTATGAACGTGTTATGATATAACTTGGTTAAGTGTTGTGAGGATAACACTCGGATAATTCAGAAATGTTTATAGTAATATAAGACTTGTGCTAAATTAACAAGCGTAACTAGAAATGCGTGTTATGATGGTACATAAATGTTAGTATATCTAATAGATGATGGTTCTAAAATTATGTGTAGGTGATCGTGAGTTTAATTTTATACCTTACGCTCAAGGAAAGTTTTTAAACCCTATCCTTTTACATTGAGAAAGTTTTCTAACTCTACACTTTCGTTGAGTTAGTTCTATTATTACATTGTGTAATTTTATTCTTTTGATTGAGCAAGCTTTTTATCTTAACTGTTATTTAATAAGTCAATTGTTCCTAAAATTTATTCGAGCAAACTTTAACTCTAATGATATTTGAAATTCTCATTTGATTGATTCATTCTAACTTGTATATAGTTAAGCAAGTTTCTTAAGTTCTATTATTGTACAATGAACGTAGTTTTTGAACTCTCGTCTCTATTATTGAAATGTTTTAATTCTTTGCATGAGTTAATACCATGTTGGGCAAGTTTGTAGTTTACAGCTTGCTATCAGTTAATGTACGTTCAGTAAGTTCATTTCTAATGTTATAAGACTCTAACCTTAGCTTATTTATTGTTCAAGCAAAGGTTTACCATTTTATTCATTTTGTTGAATACTTATGCTCCATAGTTATTTCAAGCATGAGTTTAATATGTATAATCAGTTCATTTATGTTTCTCAATGGTTCTATGTTATGTTGTTATTAAACATCAGTTGTGATTATCAAACACTATTGATTCAACTAGTCCTCTAGTTGATGTTCATTAAACTTCAAATTAACCATGAAAGCTTATCCAAACCAAACATTCTTTAGTGTGGACTTGTACTCTAAATACTCATATGAACAACCCTATTATTATTAGGGGATAATTTACGTTTAGCGTTGTAATGTTTGTGCACAATACATTGTACGAAGGGCTGATCCCCCTAAGTACGAGGAGTCCTTATAGTCTTATGACTGTTAAAGTTGGAGTTGAAAGATTACTCACAATTGTGCACATAGTTCATGGTGTTATGACCCTCATTTAGATATATTCCATAATTTGGATTTTAGTTTTTGATTATCGTCATTAGAGTACTATTCGATTTTGATGAGCCTATTGTTGGCAGTTATTATTATTATTCTCCTGTTGATTCATTATTATATCCGGTGAGCAATTGTTTTGATCACTCTTGCATATTTATACACTCATTACTGCTAAAGTTTAGAAGGTAGATGAGCCTTCAACTAGCAAAGGAAACGAAAAAATGTACAAGTGATGCTGATTTGTACTTTTAATTATTGTTATGATCATAGACTTTTAATAATGATGTAATGTAATAATTTAATTCCGCATTTGAATGATTTTTAAAGGTTAGATAACCAGGGATGTTTTTGAACTTAATGATGTAACCCTATTTAAGGGGAGGATTTATGATTTAAATATTATTTTATTTTGGTAGATAGTATAAATGTTTGGATAGTGAGCACCAAATCTTGTGGGAATGAAGTACCTAGATTTGGGGGTGTCACACCTCACCCATCATTGATATGTGGACTATGCCAACAGTCGGGTGTGAGATGGGCATAAGATGAGCCAGTGAAGAAGCCCCTACAGTTGCTAGACTAGCGACTCATTACACGATATTCGGTCTGGCCTGGAGGCAAATCACATCCTCGAGGGCTAGGGCTTGTATTTTCAGATGTTCTGGAGGAGGAGGAAGCCGATGCAAGCTCAAAGGATTATGCGTTCAAGGCTAATGAGATGTATAAGGATGAGGCTGCACCCGGTGCTTCAAGGAAGACTAAATATATGTTCAGTACACAGTTCTAAAGCCAATAGCACCACATAGATGCTAGAGACAGACTTGAAGATCGAAAGTTGAAAAGGATTGCAGCACGACAGGACCATGCTTTTGCCACTCAAAACGTGTTCAATGCTTCCTTAGCTTAGGCATTCACTCATCTGAACCCTAATCCTGCTAACCCGTTCTAGTTTCTAATTCCACAGCCACTGCCTGCATATCCTCCTTCAGATTTAGATGTTGAGGAGGTGCCACCTCCTGCTTAGCTAATACAGGGAAGTCCTCTTGTGCTTTATTTCCATATTTTAATAATGAGGACATTTTGTGTTTTAAGTTTGCGGGAGTATGTGTATGTGCATTTGTTAGTATAATTTTGCATTGTTAGTTTAGTTTTTGCATTTGTTAGTTCATTTTAGTTTATGTTTCCATTGCATATTAGTTGTTATGATAACATAGTCTTTTTTTTCATTTTGAGTTAAAAAATAAAAAAATTAATAAGGAAATCCTCAAAAATTGTAGCTAGTTAATGTTTATATTTTGCATTTAGTTAGTATATGCATGATTCCAACTTGGAATTGTGTAGACAAGATTTGGTATTGACAGTCATGGCTTAGATGTAATTTTATAACTTGGCCTACATTTTTGCATGTTTGAAACTGATATAATCAGGATAACATAGTAAGAATGACTATGTTGACTGATTGAGTTTAAATTTACACATAATTGACTTCTTAAGGAGAATTTTAGATTTAATTAAAGAAATTTAGTGACTTGGTGGTGAAGGCTAAGATTAGGCAGAAGCTTGAGTTTTGAGGAAGATTTGGGATATATCTAAAAAAAGAAAGAAGAGAAAGTAAAGAAAAAAATAAATAAAATTAAAATGAAAAAAAAACTAAAAAAGAGTATGAATAAACATCGTGGCTAGTTTAGTTTTGTGACCTTTGTTACTTGAGTAAGCACGCCCTAGGGGATGTCTCTACACCCAGCGCCTTAAAGTCATCTGGTTTAGGAGTCGTTGGTTGAAAGCTCGCTAATGGGTAGCACTGAAAAACCTGAGATGACTAGATATTTCACAGTCATGAATAAATAATAAAAGTGAAATACGGGTAAAAGAGTGAAAAAGCCCCCATAAGTGAATAAAAAAGCAAAAATATCCCATATTGACTTCTAAATGTGGTATCTGTTGAGTTTTAGACGCGTCTTGCTTATTTATGGATTTTTTGATGTTAAACTATATTCCTCCTTCAAAGAAGCGTATTATATGTTTTATATGAGTTATAGTCAGTTAATATGGTTGTTAAGCACGCACGCGCTATATCAGTTATAACAGGGATTGATTTGGCGATTGATATGAGGTTATTGACATGTCTTGGAAAGATTTATTGTTCACGTCTATTTTGATTTCTCTAAGGCAGACTGATTAAACTTTGTACTGTCTGATAGCTTGATTCATAGGCATGTAGTTAGATGCATTGCATTGCATTTTATTATGCTTGAGGACAAACACTGTCTAAGTTTGGGGGAATTTGATGAGTGAGTTTCATACCTACAAATTGGATGCCTTTTCGGACTTAAACGGTTGCTAATCCATATGTTTTAGTATTGTTTTATGTGTTTGTGTGCAGGTTCAACATGTATTGGCTAAGGCAAGGTATGGTTAGAAAAGGCAGTAGAAAGAAGCAAAGTTCAGTAGAGTACATAGCATTCATAGCTCAAAATACCCCACCGGGATAGGGATACACATCATCAGCAACATTGATACCCCGCCTGGGCTGGGGTTCCTAAGAAGAAAAAGCCCATCTGGGTGGGGGTGCGCGGTAGAGAGGAAAGACTTCTGATGCAATTCTACTTCTGCTGTTGCGTGGCTTTTAGAATTTGGATATGATTAGGACAAGAAAGAGAGTGTATTCAATTACAAAAATAGAGGGATACAATCATTCAACAACATTCATTCATCAACAAAAACTAACAAAACTTAGATTTTGGATATTTTGGATATTTTGGAGGAATCAAAATAAGGAGCTAGGAGCAAGAAGATTGCAGATTGAATTGAAGAAAAGGGTGGTTCTATTTACTATTTTTCATTCTTCAATTTCATTTTTGTATTCGAGATGTTTCATTCTTTGATCTTTTCAGTTTTTATTTCATTAGTCATGAACTAAATTATCTTATTAAGCCTATAATGGTTCTTTATATGTAATGAGGATTGTTATGTTTCGAGTTTAATTCATTGATGTTATTTTCAGTTCATCTATTATGATTTGTTCGTAATTTATGAGTTGGTTGATCACCAATTCTTTGTGAACCTATATGAACTCGAGAGATAAAGTATGGGTTTAGACTTAATCATGATATCGTGTGTTTGTAATTTTCGCGTTTTGATGGGATTCATAATTTATGTTTAGGATAGAGATATACCTATGCATTGCATATAATCTTATGAGAACTTGGGATTAAACCTTCTTTAATTGTAATTCACATAGAGATATAGTGAATTAGTTAATTAGGGTGTTTTCTTAATTCTATCATCTGTGGATTTAAGTTGATATGGGTATAGTGCATCGAGAGATGGTTATATCTACTTTT
Organism: Panax ginseng; assembly: GCA_020205605.1. Classification (NCBI taxonomy): domain Eukaryota; kingdom Viridiplantae; phylum Streptophyta; class Magnoliopsida; order Apiales; family Araliaceae; genus Panax; species Panax ginseng. The sequence continues at coordinate 137,476,714 of CM035132.1, forward strand.
GCGTTCTTGATTAATGAACTGTAATAGTTAATTTGAATTAAAAAGAAGTGTGATAATCTGAGTGAGCATAAACTGAAGTTGTAGGCTTAATTCTCCATTATCTGATTAAAATTTGTGGTAGTTAGTTAATTTTTATATATTTAGTAGTTTTTCATTAATTTCATCATTAAATCATTTAGTTTAATAAAAGTGAGATAATACAAAGTTGGTAATTGTTAGAATAAAATTCAATATTTGTCTTTGTGGGAACGATACTTTACTTATCATTATATTACTTATTGATCACGTATACTTGCGTGCCGTGTTTAATTAGATTACACCCAACATATAGATGTAGCTATAAGCTATAATCTACGCTCGAGGCTAGTCTTCCATTTTTTATTTGCTACTTGCACATAATTTTATTTACATATACTCATTGTAACAATATGGAATGTTGAAATGCATGTTATTTTCTTTAAATTAGGAAAGTGAAATTATGACTATATTTAGTTGAGTTATGGAACTCAATTTGTGATATGTGATATATCAGACACGTGGAGCTTATATTTATCTTAAACTGATATTTATGTTGTGCATGAAATCTTATAACTGTTTTAAATTGAGATATATGTTGAGCATAAAAATTATGTTCAATGTGCGGCATGAAAGTTATTAGATTTACTGAGCTGTCAAGCTCAATCTTGCCAAAATAAACTTTTTTCATGTTAACGATAGACTGCGATATTATTTGCTACTCGGATAATGAAGAATGAACGACATGTGGAAGACAATACTTTTTTTTTTATTTATAAGATCATAGTTTTGAAAGGTATAGGTTTACAATTATGCACAACTGAAGATATTCAATAAATAAGGAAATGTTTATTTTAAAATGAGAACGTATTTGTGGTGAATGTTTGTATGTAGAACTATACAGGTAGAACATCAATAAAAAAGATATTAGGTGTTGATAATTGAACTTTCATAGTTCATTAACTCTGATTATATTGGGAATTGTGAAGGTTACGATTCAGGGAGCACAGGAAAAGAAAGATATATAAAGGAATTTTTTAATTATCTGCATTTTTTAATCAATATTGCATCTAATTTTCATTTAAGGCTGAACTTAAATAGTATTGAACGCACCATGGCGAGACTAATATTAATCATAATATTGGGTTAAGTTGGTCCCAAATTTTGGGGGCGTCACAGTAACCTTACGATCCTATCATCTATACGTTAACTTAGCTTCTTTTAAGATCAACCTAACAATATTTTATCTTTTTATTCTAAGTCCTTGTTCAATTGATCAATTCTTTTTAAGAACTATACAAATCATACTGGTACAAATATACATTAAGCTCATTTATCATCAAATTAAACATGTAGACTCTAACAATCTCCCTCTATTTGATGATGACAAAACTAGTAGCTTTCTAACATTTATCAAGAACTAAAATGCAGTATTTTGAAATTAAATATGCCTTAGGATACAGTAAGCTACTATATTGATCTTATAAAAAGCATGAATTTATTAATGTTTGATAATGATCAACAAAGATTTTAGTTATTTCATGACAAACAAGTTTTGAGCAGTTTCAATTTTACCTCCTTGACCCTTTTTCCTTTGAGAGCCATTTCTTTTCAGACTCTCTTCTGCGATCAGCTCTAATTTTGTCTTCATTAGGTTTTCTTCTTATTTCTTCAACAAAATCTTTGGGACCAAAGTGTGATGCATCCATTGTCTCTTCTCCTACAACATGTTTTCTTTGAAGATTCCTCCTAAGATATGTAGGATCACCAGTAGGAATTGGATGCCAGTAGGCGTTACTCTACTCGACGATTCTTGTCATGAAGAGAATATTCCTTGTCCTAGAGGAATAACTGATGGAGGGTGAGGAGGTGATCTAGATTTGTGATGCCCCCAAATCTGGGTTCTCTAACCTTGGATTCTATATCTATTGCGGAATTATAAACATACATTGTTCATCATAATAAAGTCTTACAACATAATCCTAGGGTACTATTAACCTTAACTTACACATACCTTTAATATTATAAAAGGTTCACTTAATCAAATTACATCAAAGTAAGATAACACTTAAACAATCTTATTAACTATTCCTGCACTTTTCCTTTTCCTTCGTCCCTCTTGGACACCTCTTACTTTGCTGAAATAAACGTCATGATATAGCAAGGGTAAGCAACTAATTTGTTTATCAAGTTTAAACACAAGGGGATATATCATGATTAGAAAGGATTTCAACTTTTAAGGTGTAAAAATAATAATCGATTGTGAAAGAACATGAAATAATTCTCAATAATTGGATATTCGAATAATTGAATAATAAATAACGAGTAGTTTGAAATAACCATGAACATATACTAAGGTTGTCAGTATTTAAACCGGACCTTTTAATTAGTTTTGGTAATCAAGGGGATCAACCTTTCATACCCGGTGACGTATGCATAAACACTTAACAATCGAGCAACAATTGTTTTCAAATATCAGGCTTTAATAAAATTGTTCTTTTTCTTAGTCAAGAGTTCTTATCACATCAATAGATTAAGAACAACTTTTAAAATGTATTTGATTTAACAAATTTAAACATGCTTGATCTAGCTGATACAACTAGCATAGATCTATCTCATAAACAATTCATGAATGAAAGAACTTTAATTAATTCATAGTACAATAATAATCGAACATGAATTTGATTGTAAAAAGTGCGATTAAAAATAATCATTAATGGTGTGGAGTAATCAATAATAATTATCCACTAACATGCTTCGAAAATAATAACTCAAGTTTGAGTTAAAGAACTTGCCTCGTTTGCGGTCTACTGCTACAAAATTAAATTTATCCGGTTAAGTAGTTTAATCTATCTTCCTTTGAAAGACATGTGATTGATCTTTAAATTATTAAATCATATAATATCATTACTCTATAATAAATTATTAAACATTTAGACATTACATTAATTCCTTAGTAATATTATCATCCCTTGATAATATTACTATCACGTAAGCATTATCTTAAACTCATTTAATATTATTACTCTTAATAATATTTTATTTAGTTCTTAGTATTATTAATCAACTAATAATACTTTATTTGTTTACTAATATTATTAATCTCTTAATAATATTTTAATCCATTTCTAATATTCTTAAAACTTACTACTTTTACTAATATTATTAATCATTTAATAATATCTTAATCCTTAACTAATATTATTAATCATTTAATAATATTTTATTACTTTATCAATATTTTAATCATTTACTAATATTATTATTCATTTAATAATATTTTATTCATTTACTAATATTATTAATGTTTTAATAAAAATTTATTTAATTTCAAATATTATTAATTATTTAATAATATTTTAATCATCTAATAATACTTTAATCTAATATTATTAATCTTTTAATAATATTTTAATCTAATATTATTAATTACATTAATAATATATTAATCTAATATTATTAGTCATTTAATAATATCTTAATCATTTATTAATACTTTAATCTAATATTATTAATCATTTAATAATATTTTAAATTCAATCTTAATCTAAATATTATTAATTCTTTAAAAATATCTTATTCTAATATTATTAATATAATAATAATATTTGAGTCATTTATTAAACCATTTAATCAATTTATTTTAATAGTTTGCCCTTTATTAATACATTTATTTAATAACCCTAAAAGGTCATAAATATTAGTTCTCATCAAAAATTGCCAAAATACCCTTCAATAATCAGAATACAACATATTTAGGGTTTCCAAGTACTAACATCATATTTTTACCATTTATGACATCATATAGCTAATTAATTCCATTTATTCATTATACGACCATTTACATAAAAAAAATACCAAAACAGTTCCAAAAATATTTCTTTTCTAAAATCTAACAGAATATAATATCCAGAGGTTTTCCAAACTTTTCCAGAATTTTCCAATATGATTTACTACTTTTAAAGGGCCTAAAACAGCCGGATCTTACAAATTTTTATTAACTCGAGTTTTTGTCCAAAAATCATGAAACTTTCAGGGAATGTTCTTGTTATATATATGTACATCCAGTAAAATTTTGACTATTTTTTGAGTTACACAAAGAGGTATTCATGTTTACTTTTAAAAGAGTCCTTTCTTGTAAAGTCCATAACTCTCATTGTACACATCCAAAATTGTCCATTCTTTTTCTTAAATGTAGATAACTCATCAAAGTATCTTCCTTGTCTTTTTTGGATTTTTCAGAATACATAAAATGGATAAGACTGCCCTTACAAGGGGCTGACCAGAAACTGTCCACTACCTTTTTGTCTAGTATGGACTGTTTCGGCCCCAACAATCCTTAAGGCTATAAAAACTAGGATTTTTGAGTGCTATAACATGGGTTTAGTATTTAACTTATATATCTAGCATCTCCCTTTTACGGATCACAAATAGGAGGTGTAGATCTCAAGTTATACATGATTCAAGTGAAGAAAAAGCTAGGGTTTTCCCCCTTAAGGAACATAAGTTCATTTTCTTCATTTGGATCTTCATTCTAACACTCAAAATGTTTAGATCCTTACATGAAGTATGTAGATTTAAGGATTTTTAAGTCATAGAACATTACCCCTCTATAACTTTGAAAATAAAACAAAATAAGAAGGGAATGCATGAACTAGGATAAAACCTTACCTTGATTTCTTTGCTATTCTCCTAGACTTTCCAAAGTAATGAATCAACTTTGGGTGCATGAAGGCTTGGCTCTCTCCCTCTCATCTCCTTGCTACCCCCGACCTCCTCTCTCTCTCTCTTTCTTTTGCTTTGTTAGTAAGTGAAATGAAATGAAATGAGAAGGAAATTAGGGTATTTAGTGAATTAGTATAGATATACGTCATATATCTCTTATTATCGCCCACACCTATTTTACCCTCTAGGTAATTATCCTTATCTCTTATCTTTTAGGATTACATGTAATCTTAATTAGGATTTTGAACCAATGGGAGCATGACATATAAGGGTTAGTGTAGATAAGGAGATTAATTAGCATAAATGGTAACTTGATAATCACATCACAAGGCCAAAAATGGCCATAAGGGACCAGTCACCTGTCCCCTTTTTGCCCCATATTTGCTTTATGTATAAATGATAAATTTGATTAATCAAGTGTCCAAAATGTCCATAATAATTGGGCTAAGGATTGGGCTATCGATTTAATTCCTTTGGGCTTCCTAATTAACTGTTTGGATCATAGAAATAACATATTACAATAATTTTAATCTCTTTTACCCTAATTATGTATTTAAGGTTTTTATTCTCAATCTTTTGGAATTTAAATACTTATCCATGTCCATTTAATTTTATAAACCAATTAAACTTTCTTTAATTAGGTTTAAAATAAGTAATCAATTGAGATAATAAACTTAAGCTATTAGGTTAGTATAAATTTTAAATACTAACATTTATCAATTCTATAACCCTTAGGTTACTTACTTACCATACCTAGGATATAATTTGGTTATGTAGCTTCACTTTCGAATTCTAATTACATAACTAATAAATATGCCTATCCATACATAATATATATATATATATATATATATATATATATATATATATATATATTAATTAGGTTACACAAAAAGATTTGGATAATTCTTCCTCATCTTTTTTTCGAGTTTTCACGTAGCTTCTTCAGCATTGTGGTTCCTCCAAAGAACTTTTACAGAATGTATAACCTTATTCCTTAACTTTTTTTCTTTCCTGTCTAAAATTTTTATAGGAATTTCTTTGTATGATAGGTCCTTCTCAACTTGAATTGGTTCATATGATATCATGTGCTTGTAATCAGGCTTATATAGTCGCGACACTGACACATGACACAAATTATGAATATGTTCTAGTTTAGGAGGTAGAACTACCTCGTACGCCACTTCACTTATCTTCCTTAGTATCTCGAATGGTTCAATAAATATCGTACTCAGTTTACCTTTCTTTCCAAATCTTATCTTCCCTTTCCAGGGAGACAGTTTTAAGAACACAAAATTCCCCACTTCAAAGTCTCTTTTCTTCTGATGTAAGTCTGCATATTTCTTTTGACGGTCCTGAGCTGCTACCAGTCGAGCTCTTATCACCTTGATGATCTCCACAGTCTGCAGCACCAATTCTGACCCCAACAGTCTGCGTCCACCTAATTCATCCCAACATAAGGACGTTTTGCATTTCCTCCCATACAGTGCTTCGTAAGGTGGCATACCAATGCTCGTATGATAACTATTGTTGTATGCAAACTCAACTAATGGAAGATGATCCTCCCAACTTCCCTTGAAGTCCATCACGCAGGCTCTGAGCATGTCTTCTAATGTTTGAATTATTCTATCGCTTTGCCCATCAGTCTGTGGATGATACACGGTTCTCAACCTTAGTTGTGTCCCCATTCTTTTTTGAAGACTCCTCCAAAAGTTTGACATAATGCGTGGATCCCTATCAGACACAATTGATATCAGCACTCTATTTCTTGAAACATATTCCTTGATATACAATTTGGCTAGCTAATCGATAAAAAGTGTGCTGACATTGTAAGATGATCTACAAATACCCATATGGTGCCGTGCCCTTTTTGCGTTGCTAGAAGTCCCACCAAAAACCCCTCATGGCGTGCTCATATTTCCATTACAGAATCTCTAATGGTTGCAATAAACCGTTCGGTCGTTGATGTTCTGCCTTAACTCCTTGATAAGATAAACATTTGCTAACACTTTTTGCAGCCTCTCTTTTCATGTTTGGCCACCAAAAGTGTTGACGCAAATCATGATAAATCTTTGTGCTCCCTAGGTGTATCGAGTATGTCGTACTATGAGCTTCTAACAAAATTTCCTCTCTTAGTTTTGGTAGTAAAGGTACCCAAATTCTCCCTTCAAATCTAAGAAATCCGGTGCCATCGATTTTGAACTTCAACTCATCGCCTTCAGATAATCGATTCTTGATGTTACCACATTCTTCGTCATTTTCTTGTGCTTCTTTCACCTTATTGAGTAGAGTCGGACGTGCTTCCATTTCTATTACTTTATTTGAATTCTTTGATTTTTTCACCTCTAACTCCATTTCTCCATTTCCTTTACTAACTCTTCTTGCTCTGTCAAAACAAATAACTTCTCTCTACTTTTTCTTCTTAAAGCATCTGTTACTACATTGGCCTTCCCAGGATGATAAAAAATCTTACAATCATAGTCTTTTATAAATTCTAACCACCCCCTCTACTTCATTTTCAACTCCTTTTTGTGTAAAGATATATTTCAGACTCTTGCAATCTGTGTAATTCTCACACTTTTCTCCATAGAGATAATGTCTCCAAATCTTAAGGGTAAACACTACCGTAGCCAATTCCAGGTCATTGGTAGGGTATCTCTTCCCATAGTCCTTTAATTATCGTGATGCATACGCAATGACTTTACCATTCTGCATCAATACGCAACCTAGTCCCTTGTGTGATGTATCACTATAAACTGTAAAACCTCCCATATTATCTAATAAGGATAATATAGGTGCTTCACTCAATCACTTATTTAACTCTTGAAAACTCTGCTCACATTCCTCTGTCCATACATACTTAACCTCCTTCCTGGTAAGATTTATCAATGGAGTCACTATCTTTGAGAAATCTTGAATAAACCTTCGGTAATATCCTGCCAATCCCAAGAACCTTCTGACTTTGGTCGGTGTCTTTGATTTTCCCCAATTCTTCATCGTTTCTACCTTTACTGGATCTACCAATACTCCCTCGTTTTCGATAACATGCCCTAAAAATTGAACTCTCTTCAACTAGAATTCACTCTTTGAAAATTTTGCATAAAGCTTCTCCTTCCTCAATGTCTCCAGTACTATTCTTAGATGCTTGGCATGCTCCTCCTTAGTCTTTGAATACACCAGAATGTCGTCAATGAACACAACAACAAATTTGTCCAAGTATTGCTTAAACACTCATTTCATCAAGTCCATAAAAGCAGTTGGTGCATTCGTTAGTCCAAACGACATCACTAAGAACTCATAATGGTCATAACGAGTCTTAAATGTTGTATTTGGTATATCATTCGTTCTCACATTCAACTGATGATAACCAGTCCTCAGATCAATCTTTAAAAAACATCTCGCTCCTTTAAGTTGATCAAACAGATCGTCTATTCTTAGTAGCAGATATTTATTCTTGATTGTCACCTTATTAAACTCTCTATAATCCAGACACAAACTCATTGATCCATCTTTCTTCTTTACAGACAACACATGTGCTCCCCATAGAGATTAATGAGTGGGTGTCATACCTACGAGTCGGATGCCTTTTCGGACTTAAATGGTTACTAATCCATCTATTTTAGTATTATTTTATGTGTTTGTATGCAGGTTCTGTGTATGTTGGCTAAGGCAAGGGTTGGTGGCAAGGTTACAGGAAAATGCAGGCAAAGTAGAAAAATCAGTATAGTGCAGAGCATACCTCATCAGCGCGGTAAAAGGTTTGCATAAAGACCTAGTGGCGTGATACTGTTTAACTGGTCTGCAAAACCGAAATTCGTTTGGGTTCGGGGGCTTGATTAAGCAAAGGAAAGGTGTTAGGAACCCCCTCGACTTCTGTGATAACACGATTACCGCCACTTTTCATTAAAACTTTTATTTGTGAATATGTGTGTAGGTCTATGTGCAATTTTTTTGGAAGTAGTGTTATGCCTCTTTTTCACCTATATACAAAGGGTTTGACTTTTGTATAAAAAGTTCAATTTTAACAAGATATAGCAGTGATGTTTTGTAAAATAGGTTTTTCAACCCTTGTGCTCGATAGTAATTGAGGCCTTTGATACTTCCATTTTATTATTATGTTCAGTTTGATTGCTTTTATTTTTTAGATGCGAAGCATCTTTGAGAAAGTAAGATACATAGCAGTGTCGAACTCCTTGTGGGCATGAGAGCCATCTAAGGATATTCGGACACCATAGATAATTTACAAGCTGACTGCAGCTGAAAATGTCCATCACGAGAACCAAATTTAGATTCAGGAGCTGAATTTGTGATCACATGATTCCAAGGCTCACATAACAGAGCAATATAGACAAAAGCAAGAAAATGGACCAGATTTGAATAAATCTAAGAAATCCAGCTTCAACGGTTCCAGTTTAGTCACCATGAATCGATTAAAGTGAGAAATAGCCCGATTTTGGCAAATCTCGCCCGCATGCTGACAAGAGTTAGAAAAAGAACTAGATTTGAGTAAATCTAAACTATTCCAGCTTCAACGGTTCTTGTTTAGTCACAATGAACCGGTTAAACTGAGAAATAGCCAGATTTAGGCAAATCTAGCCCGCAGGTTGAATAACAGCTATATATATAAAAACTGTATATATATATATATATATATAGAATAAGGACCCTGTTCGGACTCCCGGACAGGATCTAAAATACGAACCCCAAATTTTATTTTATTTTTTTTGGCTTTTTTTTTGAAACAACTAAAAAAAATAAAATAAAATTATGGAACTTAAATTTTTACATAATACAGTGTTTTGGGTGTGATTTGGATACCCATACCAAAAAATGTATGTACAGTCTACACTGACTGTACAGACATGTTTTGTTATATATATCCAAATCACACCCAAAACACTGTATTATGTAAAAATTTCAGTTCCATAATTTATTTTTTATTTATTTTTAGTTGTTTCTCAAAAAAAAGGTCCGTATTTTATAAAGTCTGGGATCCCGGACTGGATTCAGACTCTATATATATATATATATAAAGGCAGTAAAAGGCCACGAAGTGAACTCTAGGCTTAACAGAAATGTAAATATATAAATATAAAAGGTAAATGGCCACGAAGTGATCTCCAGTGCTGACGAAATGTAAATATATATATATATATATATATATATATATATATATATATATATATATATATATATATATATATATATATATATATATATAAACTATAAGCACATTCTATATCACACCAAGGCTTAATCGAGTAGAGTTTCAAAACAATATATATAAGTATTTATATATATAAAAGTAGTAACACACCGGATATTACGCCCAGACTCAATCGAACATAGTTCGATAACAATACATATAAGTATTTATATATATAAAAGCAGTAAATGCATAAGATATTATATCCAGGCTCAATTAAATAGAGTTTCATGAAAAGATATATATATATAAGTATTTATATATATACAAAAGAAGTAAATGCTCCGAATATTATATTTGAGCTCAATTGAAGTATTGTTCGATAATAATACACACACACACACACACACACACATATATATATATATATATATATAAGCAATAAAAAGCCACGGATCGACGATCCGGGCATACCCACACAACGCGACTCTCAATGTTAGTAGATATATATATATATATATATAAGTGATAAAAACCTTAAAAATCAAAAATATCTTACAGTGGGATACCAGGAAGACTTCAGATAGCTTTTGACGCCTGAAAACTCAGTTTCCACCAGTTAAATTTCAGTATGAAGCAAAACTCGAGTTTACAAGTGTTTAAAAAGAAAATCACTCAGTTAGAGCACTGTAGAAGTGTTTACAGGCTGAAATGGATAGAGTTTTCTCCTTTTTTTCTATTTTTTTTCAAATGAGCTATCTAAGGCTCATATTTATAGACCAGATGGCCACAGGTCTACCTGCGGCAGTCGCGGGTCTACCTACGGCTGCCCGGGTTGCCCAATCCCATGTGGGTCCCGTTGTCTCAAAGTACGTGCACTTATGCAATGCGCTATCTGCTTGAACCATCATAACTTTCAATCCGGGCATCCGATAGAGACGTACTTGTTAGTTCCCATTAGGCACAATAGATCTTGAAGGGGGGTTGAATAGATCCTTTTTCTTTTTAAATACTTTTCTAGTTTATTTTGTATTGCTAATAATTTAGCATATGATAAACATAAGAATCTTTTCAAGCACAACAGAATAGGTAAAAGATCCCCTTCATAGATATATTCATAATCGTACATACATTGTTCGTAGAGTTAGTTCATTGGTAAGTAGTTAAAACATACATAGCAGTTATAGCAGTTAATGTATATAATATAAATGACATAAAGTAAAAGACACAAGGGATTTTAAGTGGTTCAGAGACTCAAGCTCCTAATCCACTCTTCTTCTTTCAACTAGCAGGATTTCTACTAAGGAAATGTAGCACCCTGAATAACTAAGATTCCTTCAAGGCCAGTAGCCTTGGGACTTCACTTCACTAAGAACTCTTCAAGGCCAGCAGCCTTGGAACTTCTCTAGTTCCCTATGAACTCTTCAAGCCCAACAGGCTTGGAACTTCATTTAGTCCCTCCGGACAAGGACCCCCCCAGGCCCTGGCTTCTTGTTGTTGAGTTTTTTATTTGTTTGTTGGAGTTGGTGTTGAGCTGCTAAGATGTCTTTAAGCTCTGAACATCTTTTGTACTTAACAGCTTGGTGTGATCATCCTTGAAGTGCACTTAAGTGTTGCATGATGCTTAGCTTCTTCAGTTACTCAACCACTTCTGATGATCCCTTGATGAACTACCTTGAAGATCATTCTTCTTGATACTTGATGGCTGCACATGATGGGTTTCTAAGATGACTGTAAGCTCTTCTACTAGGTACGTATAAACTTTCTCATGCATGACACCATGATGGCGTTGGTGATCTTCTTTCTTGATACTTGATGCCTTCTCATGATGGACTTGCTAAGATGACTTTAGGATCTTCTCTCTGGTACTTAGAGTCTTTCCATGATGGACATCAAGATGACATGATGCTCTTCTTTCTCTTAGCAGTTCAAAACACTCTTCTTGTAGTAGAACTCTTACTTCTACTTCTTTCTTTGTCTGTCTCTAAGTGTTCTTGGTAGGTCGTAGAGTGAGCCTTCGGACCTTCATTGGTCATTCATTATTTCACATTGGTTAGATTAGTCCACCATTTCTCCAAACTCAGCAACTCCAGCAACCTTTGATATTTGAAGCTCTAGCTGATTTATACTCCTTCCCAATCTTCCCGTTGGAAAGTAGCCGTTGAGAGCTCTTTGAATTGCTTCGCAGATCTCGAGTTATTTGGTGCAGACTGCAGATGTGACATAACATGACTTTCTGACACTGCAGTCTACTATTTCACCTACCCCATCAAAGATGTTACTTTGATGTCTCGGGTAGGTCGACGACATTATTTCCCCCTTCTGATTTCTCGATCAAAGGTTGTCCTTTTGCATCGATGCTCTCAATTAGTTATTGTCTGAATACCAACCTTCAGATTGAACCGTTGCCAATGCTTCAATCTTTGAATGACCGAACTCTATGATTCCGATGCTTGCTTTTTTGGACCTGATCGTAGTGTCTTGTTGACTTGGTCATTTGACATGTAGAGACAACACTACGATCTTTGAAGAATGTTTATTGGATCTTCAGTGTAGAACACTTCTTCCTTCTCTTGTGCAGTGCCTTAACACTTCTGTTTGCCTCGACTGCTCTGAAATACTGATGGCTTGACTCTTTACTCTGGCCCTTTCTGAATAACAAGACAATTCAGATTTGTGGCGTGTCTAGCTCACTTTCTCCTTGTGATCTCCAATTCACTTATCATCAATGGACTGACCCAATGCTTAATCACTTTAGCCTTGTTCTTCAGAGGCTAATTAGTATCTCTGTGTACACTCCATCAGTTCTTTCTTTGTTTGGGAAACACTACGATCCTGGTGTTTCCAAGATCGTTGACAGCAACTGCATTCGCTGACTTTCCTTAGTCAGTTACTAAAGTCTTCTTATGATCAACTTGTGGAAGGCTTCATCTTGAATAGCTTCACAACTCAGTCTGGATGCTGATTGAGTTGATGCTTAGATCTTCTGTTAGCTTGCATGCCATTCGTTGAGTGCTCTCTAGTTTCCTTCAGGTGGGATGTATCTTTACAGTACCAACTAGAGGCTTGGTTCCTTTGGATATTCTAGGAGTGCTCAATTGTTGAGAATCATGTTTGCTCTACGATTCTACCTTGGTTTTATGAGCACATATGTTGAGGTCTTAGTTTTACACTCTACAATTCAGCTTCAGCTATGCAGACACTATGACTCTGAGATCCAACCTTGACACTCTACGATTTCTGTCATTGTGCTTGTTGTCTTCATCTGATCTTGCTCGACTACGATCTCTGCCTCTGATATGATCATTAAACTCTATGGCTCTGAGTTTATTTTATGATTCTTGACTTGGCTTTGACATCAGTAGACTCTACGACTCCGAGTGTAGTCTACAATTCTTGACTTGTCTTCGACAGATGCTCGGTCGGCTCGTAGGTAGGCTGTCTCTACAATTCTGAACATGACTTCCTCAGCATACTAGGACTCCGAGGAAGTGCTCCCCGACACACTACGATCCTTCCTCGTCTCTCCTGGCAGTCTATGAACTCTGAGATCTACTATCTTGTAGACTATGATCCTGCCTCGATAGCTCTCGAGTTATCCTTGACTCTCCTGACAGACTAAGATTTCTGGTGTAGTGTTCGAGGATCAGACAAGTCTATCTATTACATCATAAGATCAACCTAACATGCTTGATCTTTCTATATTTATAGTCCTTGTACATCATTACTTTGTAAGTTAAGGACTTTACAAAGTTGTTTTGCTTATGTAGGATCAACCTAACATATTTGATCAATTCATTCTAAGTCCTTGTACATATGTTCCTATTATCTATCAAAGGACTTTATAACTTTTTTTAATACAAGCATACTTGCATATTCATTCATATATATATCATAATTAAATTATACATAAATAGGAATATCATTCACATGCTTATTCCTAACAATCTCCCCCTATTTGATTATGACAAAAATAATAAGTGCATATGCATGAGATGAATGAATCTTATATACAGTGAGCAGCTATATTTCTAAAATAGATAATCATGAATGTCATTTTATAATGAAATGGAATTTTATAAGCTATGCCACTTTTACATCCTGGATCAAGAACACACCGAATGGTTAGAGATGTACCTCTTTGGCTCCATGTATGCTACCAGGATGTCTGTTGATCAACTATTTATCTGTTTGATCTCCTTGCACTTGTTCACCCTGAGATGTATGCTTCTCTTCTTCTTCTTCTGGCTCCCCCTCAGATGATGAGCTAGCTTCTTCTTGTACTGTCTTCTTCTCTTGTTTCCTTATGCTCTTTTTGCCCTTTCTTGAATTCCTCTTACTATGCCTCTTTTTATATCTCTTTTCTCCCCTTTTTATTATTAATCACTTGAGAGAGTTGTTCCATGTTGGACATAAGCTGCTCCATCAGATAAGAGGAGTTAGCAACTTCAATCTTGAGTTCTTGTTGGCTCAGCTCAAGTTGCACGGAGAGAGACTAATTCATGTTGTCAATCTTGTCAGAGAGGACTTGGAGTTGTTCTTCATTTGCCTTTTGTGCTCGTAGTGCATCAGCCTTCTGATCATTCATGGCCTTCAGATAGATGTTATCTCTCTCTTTAATTTTGAGAGATAAATCAGCCATTGATGCTTGGGGTGTGTCTTGAACTTAATTATCTCCTGCTTCTATCAACCTTTTTGATTCATCATGGATTAGAGTTATCTTCTCAAATGGCTCATCAAAGTTTTTCATCAGCTCCTGCTCCATAGGAATTTGGTCATTTGGTTGGGCAGCCTCATGTTGAACACCAGATTGGACTCTACGATTTTCATTCTTGGATAGATTTTCGAAGGTATTGAGAATTTGAACAATCGTTGAGTACCAATTGCTATTGGAGGATTAAGGAAGGTCAGATAGCTGAGCTTAGGCAGATGGAGGCTTTTTAATTTGGATTTGAACACCATCAGTGGTAGAGTGAACAGACTCTACGATTATTCCCTTGGTCATAATCCTTCTGCCTTCAGTGTCCACTCTACGATCAAAGGGAATATAGTGGTTGCCAGCATGTCTGTAGACTTTGTAGTGGGGCTGGTCTTTGATCATCATTGTTGCATGACTCTTCACCCTTGGGAAGTTCTAAGCCACCAGCTCAAGGCTTGGAATTTCTGGAAGTACTTCTGGTTGTTCATTCGAGACTTCCTCTGCTACTTTTCTATTACTCCCATCTGGAGAGATGACAGGATAGTATTCTGGTTCCTCTGATTCCTGATGTGCAGAATCAGAATCTTTCTCTATTTCTTCTCTTTTTGAACCTGAATCTTGCTGACTCCTTTCATCAGATTCATTAGTGAATTCTTCTTATTGATTTTCATTTTCAGAACCTTATTCAGCACCTTCTTCCTTGGAATCATCTTCTTCAATGCTAGTCCCATCTTCAGCACTTTTTTCCTGTGATTCAGATTCATCACCACTTAATTCAATGACTTCAGTAGAGTGATCATTTTTCTTTTTGGAGGAAAATTGAGCAAGTACTCTGTAGCTTTTCCTTCTTCTTGGAGGTTCAGCTATGGAAGAGTCAAACTCTTCTTCCTCTTCAAACTTTGAGGCCTTTGAATCATCAGGCAAACTTCCTTGACTTTCAACATTGGCAGGGGCATGTCCTTCTCCTTTAGAATCAACATCATTTGACTTATCATCTGGGCTTGTTGGAGCATTTTCATTTGGAGATGCAGTTGGGTCAGCTTGTAGCTTTTCTTCATCATCAGAGTGAGTGCTCTGAGAGTTAACCATAGGCCTTGTGCATTTTAATTCATCAGCAGATTATGCATTTTCTTCCATGAATCCAGCTTCAGCTTAATTGCTGGATTCGTTCTTCGGGGACTCGGTCTTGAGACCATCTGTTCCCTTTTCTTCCTCTGACTCTACGTTCTCCTTTTCGTCAGATGTACTTTCTTGGGAAATTGGGACTGATCTATTTACCACCTTAGCTTTCTTTCTGGATGGCCCTTGAGATAGTCTATTACTTCTCCTCTTTGTGGTCTCTGTAGTTGAGACCTTTTCATCTTCATCCTTATCTTTGGTGGAGAGACTTCTTGGTGGGGCCTCATTTTTCCTCAAACCATTGGATTTCTTCTTGGCTGGTGTGGTTGTTGCTGGTACAGTGTTATCAGATTTAGAACTTTCCACCTCTCTTGCCTTTCTTTTCTTAGTAGAGTTCTTTCAGCTGCCCCCAGTTGTTGTTAGCCTCCTGTTTTCCTTTGGGTTCTTCTTCTAGTTTACGAACAGCTGAGGAGACATTACTTTGTGAACATTTAGAGGCTCTCCTTCATCATCCTTGATTTTGCTTCCCATCTTCTTCTTTAGCACTATACTCAACAGTCTTCCATGAAACACCTTTGTCAGGGGTTTTTCTTTAGACTTCTTCAACTCAGCCTTTTCTACCCATTTGGAGATCTGATCAAACAGGATAACTCCAAAGTTGATTCGCTTCTTCAGAACTATTGTAGACATAATCTTCAGTTGTTGATCAAGCACAGTATCATGTGCTGTATCCTTGCATAGTATGCATTTGCCTACTATCTTAGCAAGGAACTCGAATTCTTCAAGAAACTCCTTCTTCATCTCCTTCAGACTAGGGTTTCTTTGGTACCGCATTAGCCTCTTTCTTTCTTCAATGTCGACTTCATCCAGGTTTATCACACCTTGATTGGGAAACCCTAGACATTGATTGCTGTTTGATGCTCTTATCTTCAGACTTGATCCTTGCACCTTAGTGGTCAGAAGTCGAGAATTCGTTGAAGCATTTGAGTAGAACTGCTTCACTAGCTCTGTATAGACTGGAGTGTCAGCCTCTAAGCACTCCGAGAACCCAGCCTTCTTTATGAGCTCAAGTATTTCCTTGAACTTCATTTCTGATTTTTCAAACTTTTTAAAGCTGAGTTGGATTCTTATTATAACTCGCCATTCTTCCATTTGAAGAGTTCAAGGTATATGGGTATGTGATTCAGAGAGATTTATGAGAGATAGCTGATTATAATTCGGGTTCTGAAGGTTTCATTGATTTAAGCTTCGAATAGGATTCTAGGGTTTAAAAATAGGGGGAGAGTGGTTTGATAGTTTTTGGTAACTGTTTGGAGATTTTGAATTTGTCTTTATGGCAGTTCCTTCTGACTCTGCATATGCTGTGATGTGTCAACTAGCCATTGGTTGCACGGTGCCCAATAATGAGCTGTAACTCCCCATAACCTTGTTAGTTTTATATTCCTTTTAAGAGAAATAGGCGTCAATGACGTGGATTAACCGTTGACCATTTTGGTTCGTAGAGTAGCCTGGTAAGGTAGCTATGGGCTCTACGTTTTCCTTTGTTCACTCAACGATCTTCTTCTGAGAGATGGTGCAGTGGATGGTTTTGACACTAATCGTCATCTTAAAACTGCATCTCTTGACCACTAATGTATCCCAAGAAAGTTTGGGCACTTAAGTTCTGAGGTGAGTTTTCATGATGTCTCTTCGAACTTTATTCGAACTTATCTCCTCATAATCTGAATGGTTGAGAAATTGTTCCATTCTTCTAAGCTCCTCATGAGCTAGAGTATCCTCTTGTAAGACTGCAATCATCGAGTCTGCTTCTACGATCGTTGAGTTTGCTCCACGATCATTGAGTTTGCTTCTACCTTTACTCTACGATCGTTGACTGTCTTGGTCCTTGAGATGAACTTGACTAAGCAATCCTTCTAGGTTAATGGAGCTCAGGAAGGGCCAACCTCTTAGAGTAAGCTAAGGGTCAGGTTTGTCCCTGAGGCATTTTCCAGATGAAATACTTTAGAAGTGAATTGTGCTGATATCTCATTTGGCCTTTTCTGCTAGGGAGTTCCTCTGCCAACTTTACACATCTGCATTTGCTGTAATCGTGGTGTGCTCCTGCTCTTACACTACAATCAGATGTTTGATCGTAGGCACTCCACGATTTTGAGTTAGATGGCTGATAGGATATCAGTAGTACATTTTGAGACGTTTCTACTGACTATGGATCTTCATTTGGTTCATCAGGCTCTATAGCTGGTACACTGCTTCATAGTATATCTCAGTGTTGTTATTTCTTAACAGATCACTGCTTCCCCATGTTTACGCTATCTTCTCAGTGAGGTGTGATTTCCTTTTCTTCATGTGCATTAGAATCATCCCTGTATATCTCCTCCTGACTCAACGCTCTTCTTCTATGACATGCTTTGCATAATTGAGCATCTAAGACCCCTTTTTCATCTTTGGTTGAATGGCCTGCTCTCATATAAAGATCAGCAGCCATGTGAGCTTTATTCAGATCAGCTCAGCAGGTCTTTGAAGACAGGCTTTGACATATAAGATTTTTATCAAAATCATTTCTAAACAGTCTTAAGCCTTCTGCTAGTTGAAAATTCTTGATTGAAGTCTTCTACTTCAGTATTCCTTAGCGTGGCTGGATAGACCAAGTACCTGGAGGTTATAAATTTCTATTTTTAGTACCCATGGTTAAATGGGTCCTGCTTGGTTAGTTTTCTAAACCCTGTTCCTCATATATTTGGATAATCATCATATTTATCACCAACAGACATATTCATGCATGTAACTAATTTAGATAATACATTTTGAGATGCATGATGGTAAGTGCGTGTAAGATTTGCTATTTTAATAAAACACTCTTTTTCTTTGATGGTTTAATCATTTGTTGGGTTATGTTCATAGGGTTTAAATGTTCACAGAGTGAGAATCAACTCTACGATTTATTTATATCTGGTTGATTCATGGAGGTGATCAGTTTCTATGAATATTCAAGATACTCTTGTAGAACTGATCATACTCTGTGTGTTATTAAACACTTAGAACCTAGGTTGTACATACATACTAACCCATCAACAAAGATTACTTCACATAAAGTTAATTCAACCTGTGATGCTCTTATGACCCATTTCAGATTTCCTTCAAGATGTCATTTTCAACCTAAAACTTGGATGGAGAGAAAGTTTATAAGCATTTGAGTTTCCACCCTCAGTGTACTTTCTCTCTTCACTTTTTTAGGTAGATTATGATTCCTTGAAAGAATACTGTTATAGTTCATAAGAAGGTGCAATCATGATGTACATATTTATTTTAATGAGGAATCGTACCTTTTTACTGTCAGATTCTTAACAGTCATTTATCTAAGATATACTGAGTTTAGGAATTGATGTGCATAGTTTCTCATTTTCTCCTGACAGCTAGTTGCTCCAGTTGACCTTTAATCAATCAGTTGTGGTTTTGAAGATGCAAGCTAAGAGAATATCATCATCTTTAGTTCTTCGACATTCTATAGTTCACAAGGTTTACATCCAGCTGCTGGTTGGCCAGATACATGTTTGAGATGTTCTTCTTTGGATAAGCATTTCTTAGCATGTGTGGCGTTTTCATCTTTTCAGTCTGGTGGATGTTTGACTCTTTTTTGTTGACGTCTCTTGAGCTTTCTAGCCTGGTCTTTAGATAACAAGATTAACCGCGAGCAAGGATTTGTCTTGTTTATAGGATGATCAAGGGCATGAACCAATCTGAGCAGCTTCAGATGTATATACATATTTTACCTTCAAGGCCAGCAACCTTGGGACTTCAGTTCACTAAGAACTCTTCAAGACCAGCAGCCTTGGAACTTCTCTAGTTCCCTAGGAACTCTTCAAGCCCAGCAGGCTTGGAACTCCATTTAGTCCCTCCGGACAAGTACCCCTCAGGCCTTGGCTTATTGTTCTTGAGTTGTTTGTTTGTTTGTTGGAGTTAGTGTTGAGCTGTTAAGATGTCTTCAAGCTCTTAACATCTTCTGTACTTAGCAGTTGATGTGATCATCCTTGAAGTGCAGTTGAGTGTTGCATGATGCTCAGCTTCTTCAGTTACTCAACCACTTCTGATGATCCCTTGATGAACTGCCTTGAAGATCATTCTTCTTAATACATGATGGCTGCACATGATGGGTTTCCAAGATGACTGTATGCTCTTCTTCTAGGTACTTAGACACTTTCTCATGCTTGACACCATGATGGCGTTGGTGATCTTCTTTCTTGATACTTGATGCCTTCTCATGATGGACTTGCTAAGATGATTGTAGGCTCTCTCTTTGGTACTTAGAGTCTTCCCATGATGGAAATAAAGATGACATGCTGCTCTTCTTTCTCTAGGCAGTTCAGAACACTCTTCTTGTAGTAGAACTCTCACTTCTACTTCTTTCTTTGTCTGTCTCTAAGTGTTCTTGGTGGATCGTAGAGTGAGCCTTCGGACCTTCATTGGTCACTCACTATTTTACGTTGGTTAGATCAGTCCACCATTCCTCCAAACTCAGCAACTCAAGCAACCTTTGATCTTTGAAGCTCTAGCTGATTTATACTCCTTCCCAATCTTCCCGTTGAAAAGTAGCCGTTGAGAGCTCTTTGAATTGCTTCGCAGATCTCGAGTTGTTTGGTGCAGACTGTAGCTGTGACATAACATGACTTTCTGACACTCTAGTCTACTGTTTCACCTACCCCGTCAGAGATGTTACTTTTATGTCTCGGGCAGGTTGACGACTTTATTTCCCCCTTCTAATTTCTCGATCAGAGGTTATCCTTTTGCATCGATGCTCTCAATAAGCTCTTTTCTGAATACAAACCTTCTGATTAAATCGTTGCCAATGCTTCAATCTTCGGATGACCAAACTCTATGATTCTGATGCTTGCTTTCATGGACCTAATTGTAGTGTCTTGTTGACTTGCTCATTTGACTTGTAGAGACAACACTATGATCTTTGAAGCATGTTTATTGGAACTTCAATTTAGAACACTTCTTCCTTCTCTTGTGCAGTGCCTTAACACTTCTGTTTTCCTTGACTGCCCTAAGATACTGATGGCTTGACTCTTTACTCTGGCCCTTTCTGAATAACAAGACACTTCAGATTTGTGGCGTGTCCAGATCGCTTTCTCCTTGTGATCTCCCGTTCACTTATCATCAATAGACTGACCCAATGCTATCTCATTTTATCCTTGTTCTTCATAGGATAAGTAGTATATCTGAGTACACTCCATCAGTTCTTTCTTTGTTTGGCAAACACTACGATCTTGGTGTTTCCAAGATCGTTGTCTTCTATTTACTTGATAGCAACTGCATTCGCTGAGTTTCCTTAGTCAGTTACTGAAGTCTTCTTATGATCAACTTGTGGAAGACTTCATCTTGAATGGCTTCACAACTCAGTCTGGATGCTGATTGAGTTGATGCATAGATCTTCTGTTAGCTTGCATGCCATTCGTTGAGTGCTCTATAGTTTCCTTCAGGTGGGATGTATCTTTGTAGTACCAACTATAGGCTTGGTTCCTTTGGATATTCTGGCAGTGCTAAATTGTTGAGAATCGTGTTTGCTCTACGATTCTACCTTGGCTTTGTGAGCACATCTGTTGAGGTCATAGTTTTGCAGTCTACGATTCAGCTTCACCTATGCAGACACTACAACTCCGAGATCAGATCTTGACACTCTACGATTTTTGTCGTTGTGCTTGTTGTCTTCATCTGATCTTGCTCGACTACGATCTCTGCCTCTGATACGATCAGTAGACTCTACGGCTCTGAGTGTAGTCTACGATTCTTTACTTGGCTTTGACATCAGTAGACTCTACGACTCTGATTGTAGTCTGCGATTTTTGACTTGGCTTCGGCAGATGCTCGGTCGGCTCGTGGCGGTTTGTCTCTCGATTAAAGCATGACTTCCTCGATGAACTACGACTCAGGAAAGTGCTCCTCGACACACTACGATCCTTCCTCATCTCTCCTGGCAGTCTACGAACTCCGAGATCTACTATTATGCAGACTAAGATTCTGCCTCAATAGATCTTAAGTTATCCTTGACTCTCCTGGCAGACTACGATTTCTGGTGCAGTGCTCGACGATCAGACAAACCTATCTATTACATCATAAGATCAACCTAACATGCTTGATCTTTCTATATTTATAGTCCTTGTACATCATTCCTTTTTAAGGACTTTACAAAGCTATTTTGCTTATGTAGGATCAACCTAACATATTTGATCAATTCATTCTAAGTCCTTGTACATATGTTTCTATTATCTATCAAAGGACTTTACAGCTTTTCTTAATGCAAGCATACGTGCATATTCATTCATATATATATATATATATATATATATCATAATCAAATCATATATAAATAGGAATATCATTCACATATTTATTCCTGACAGTATTGTTCCTTTCCAGAATGTTGTTGTCGAGAGCTACACAATGACATGGGACTAGAGGTTGTACGAAGCCAGGAAGATGGGTCCATGACTAGATCTTCAAGTCTTCAAATTCTATCTGGTGTGCTGTCTTGTGTAGTAGTCACTTGGGATTTGAGCTATAGTTCTTATGGGACACTTTGTATGCAGTGTGGATTAAAATGATGTTGAAATGATGTGGATGTAGTATCGAGGTGGGAAAATGACAATTTCGCCTCTCACTGGGGTTATCTCCGGTTCTGGGCAGATATAGTAGTCGTTGTTCAGGGTAATCTCTGAGTTTGGACTGTTGTGAAGGCTGAATGTCCTTAGGGTTATCTTTGAGGTGTGCTTGACCTCCCGGGGTTATCTCCAGGGTTGGAACTGTGTGTCCCGGGGTTGTCTCTGGTGTTGAAACTGACTTCTCTGGAACTCCATCCCTTGTGGTTATCTCCGAGGTTGGAACTAAGTATCCTAGGGTTATCTCCGAGATTGAAATTGAGTATCTCAGGGTTATCTTTGAGATTGAAGAAACTGAATATCCCGGGGTTGTCTCCGGGATTAAGCTAATTTGACTTCCAGGGTCATCTCTGGAAGAAGATTTTGCCCTCATGCAAGGTTAGTAACAGGAATGCAAATTTTCAAGTGTCTACAGATTCCCCTCTTTATCATATTCATGCAGTGTAATGACATGGACAAGATAATGATTACTAGACACTTGAAATGTGACAAGATAAACATGATGCAAACGGAATACAGCATGATGCAAATGTTGTATGGAGTGTATGGAATGGATGAAATGGAGGTTGCTCCATCGGTAAGACTAGAGGATGTTGACAGTGGGGTTATCACCAAATTCCTTAATCCTCATTGTAGGCTTTCCAATGAAGATGTTCTTCTCATGTGCAAGAGACTCCTGGGGAATTATGCTTGGATCGTTGACTGTATAATAGATTCCATCATCGGTCTTCCCCGATGAGGATGATTTTCCATGGTTTGCATCGCCATGTCTTTCCAGTGCTTTTTTGGAGTTACTGCCAACAGTTTATGTTGTCAGGGCTGCCTGACCTTTGTTGAAATGTCCTTCAACGACTACCATCATCGGAGCATCTCCGATGCTTTGTTGGATTTACTGGCCAACGGCTGATAACGTCAAGGCTGCTTTACCTTCGTTAAAATATCCTACAACGGCTGAACATCATTGGACCACCTCCGATGCTTCGCTGGATTTACTTGCCAAAGGCTGATAATGTCAAGGTTGCCTGACCTTCGTTAAAATATCCTTCAACGATCTAAAACATCATCAGACCACCTTCGATGCTTCACTGGATTTACTTGCCAACAAATGATAACAAAAGGGTTGCCTAACCTTCGCTGAAATTTCCTTCAACAGTTAAACATCATCAGACCACCTCCGATGCTTTGCTGGATTTACTTGCCAATGGCTAATAACATTAAGGTTGCCTAACCTTTATTAAAATGTCCTTTAACGACTGAGGATGTATGAAATCTCCCCTAGAGAATAGATTTCTAATGAGATGTATGGTTTTAATTGTAATTACAACCAAGTTAATGGCATTGGACCTTGGTGAGGTATTGCCACAGGTAGCTTTCAGCAACTATGATCATCAACTTTATAAACCCTGTGTTTGGACAAATACCAATGATTGACATATAGACCCGCAGTTTGGTCTTTGAAAATCTGGATTTTAGACTGTTCTGCTTAATCATGTAGCATCTTTTTTCCTGATTTGACTTTTCAGCTTGTGAGACCTCCTTTGCAACTTAAATTGGATCGAACCGGGGGACCACCTAAGATAGTCGCAGGTGGACCCGTGACAACCGCAGGTACACTCACGGCCATCTGTGGGTGATATATCAGGTGCCTTTCCTTTTCACAAGTCATTCTCAATTGAAGCCACATAGAGAATTCGAGAATTCTTCTTCAGATCTACTGAGTTCGGGCTATTTTCTGTAAAATTCGTCACCTTACAATTGTTCTGTACTATCTTGTAATGTATACATGTCCTCTTTTCTAGTTTTGACCGTTGGAAAATGAGTTATCATATGAAATGCTTCTAAACACATAGTAGTGAATATGCATGCTCATATGACTTGATAAAAAATATTCAACATAGTAAATGTTAGTATTTAACCATGCTGAACATATTGATGTGAAAAAAATGAACTTTTGAAACAATCAATTTGGCACCTTTTTCTGCTATTTTTTCATCCTATTTGAGGAAAAATGAGCAAAGGTTATGAAGCAAAGTAATACTGCTAATCAGGCTACCCTTATGGATTATAACGTTGACATTTTTCATGTATATAAGATGTTTATGACTGTTATTTGGTGTGTTATTGAATGGCCACCAAGTCATGCCTACGCGCATGTGGATAGTCTATTTTGTAGAGGAGACTCTGGCAAAAAATTTCACAAGTCTAGGTATTGAATGAAAATGCATTTTTTAACTCTGCTGTAGGTGTATGTTAAAGTACTGCATGCATGCATATAGACATAAAATGCATTTGATGAGCTCCAGGTTAGAATTTACCACACCCTTTCTGAGGTGATTTGGAGACTTTATCTAGATATATGTATCTAGACCAGCCAAGTAGCTCTCGTAGGACCTTTTCAGGTGTGAGGAGGAGAGCTTCTAATGTTCCTCAGCCTCGCCCAGCCCGACAGCCTCGTCAATTGATAGAGTTGGTGATTTGTCCTATCCGGGTTAATGTACCTGATGTTGAGGACGAGGAGGATGATGTAACAATTACGGATCATGATCCTTCTACTTTTATTCCCTACAGGGAGCTTTCAGCCGTAAATGTGACGATTCCAGAGCTTCTGATTGATTTGAGTCGCCACCCCTTGATCTATTTGCATGCGAACGAGGTAAAAGCTGTGTTTGATATTCCTTTTCCCTATTTATGAGGAGCAAGGGATCTGATATTGATTTACATTTGTGATACAGGTTCCCGGTTTTACGCAGCCTTGAGGGAACTGGTATAACATTCATTCCGTATACAAGACTCTTTACCTAGAGTACCAAGAGATTGTGCATGCTTGGGGTTTTGAGGCATTCTTTTCCATCCTCCCCCGCTGTTGTCCCTAGGGTTACCTCATGGAATTGTCTGAGCGTTGGTTTCACCAGACTCAATCTCTCCATTTGCTGGATTGCGAGGTGATGATGTCGTTGATGGATTGACGGTTTATCACTGTTATGGAGTTTTCGTGGCACCAGTGCCTTGTGTGGCAGACATTTCCCCTATTCCCGTCAGATCCTTGCTAGGAGTCAAGGCTACGATGCTTAAGGTCAGGATAGTCTGCACTGGTCCTTTGAGTGTAGACGCCGTGAGTGGGGCTTTAACTAGGCCATTACCCGATGATTGGAGAGTAAGGAATCGCATTCTTTGGCGCTTGTTCCTGATCATCCTCCGGGGTTATTCCTGGCGGACAACTCTTCCATGGTGTCATTCGCTTTAGTTAGTGCCACACAGGAGGTGGAATGTATTAGAGAGTTTGATTGGGGCTACTACACCTTTGCCTACTTCCTTAGGGGAATGCGTCTGCACTCGCAGGGCTTGACGGAGGCTTGGCTAGGATTTTACCCATTCTTGCTGGTGAGTATTTCTCTTTTGATTTCCCTTGTTTGGGTTGAGAGTGTTGACTAACTGTAGATATTTGTATTGGCAGTTTTGGGCCTATGAGAGGCTTCCATGTCTTCGTTATGTTAGCTTGTTAGGTTTAGACACCTATCCATGGGGACAGCAATGGCATCATGCTTACATTTGGAGCTGTTGACAGCCAATGTCATTACATGGGTTCCTTACTCTGAGGAGCATTTATCAGTTGGCTTTGAGGGTGGTTTCTGGACTAGTGTCAACCATGTGATGTCCACCCGTAGGCTTCCTCTCTTCACAGATATAGGTTGGGAGCTCTATTTAGGAGAGCGTGCTATCAGGAGCACCACATAAGAGATTCGTATACTGATATATCCCGTTGGGGGGAGTTGATGGCTTTGCTTTGTCAAAGGGACCGTTCACTCAAGAGGCATTCTACCGCTGGTGGTTCCCTCGTACCATCCAAGCTCAGACGTGTGCCACACAGTTTATGGGGGATATGGTTCCTGGCTCCATCATGATGGTAGATTGGATTGTCTGCGTTCGAGAGCCTACTCATTTGATGCAGATTGATAGCTTGACCCAACAGTTGGACAAGGAACATTTTTTCATTTGGCATTTGGGCAGAGATCCTTCCGAGGTAGATTCTTTTGATCCTTCCAACTCAAGGGCTGGCCCTTCATGTGGCCCATATTTAGATGGTTTTGGGAATATAGATCCTCCGTTGTATCGACCTGATATCCCTACTAGCGGAGATTCAGTGACTCAGGAGGAGTTACATCAGATGGATAGGTTAGATGATGTAGACATCAACACTATTAACTTATTCTGATGTATTTCTCGCTATATCTTTTGATAGGCCTCTGTTAGACATTAGGCAGCTGTGCCGCATTCTCGTTATATCTTTTGATAGGCCTCTGTTAGTTGTTGGGCGGTTGTGCCCCATTTTCCTGTATTTACCAGCTGTATATAGAGATGATATATTTAGACGATGTGCTTAGGAATGTATGTATAATTTTTTCCATTCCCTACATCATATTGTCATCTATTGTTTATTATGCATGTATTATGTTATGCATATGCATTTCTAGAGATGCGTTCAGCATTGACCCCTGGATGGTCTTATGACACGACCCTACATATGTCTTCATCGATAGTTAGCCGAATTGATTATACTTGTTCCCTCTTTTTCAGTTCTGATAAAAGAGCTCTAACTCATGTAAGCATACATGTGTCAACAAGTAATACAGAGTAAGTAGAGTATCGATCCCGCAGAGAAAGTTGTCAAATTTAAACCACTATGCATCAGTTAAGTCACTATACTTATATGATTAAACTAATGACTATATTTGTGAATTAATCTAAGTGCAAAAAACCACTAAAACAAGAATAATAACGGAATAACCCAAGTCTGGAAATAATGGGATCCTAACTTCATTTAATACTTCATCTAATTGCCACTATCATGCAAGAATTGTTCACATATCACAAGAAAGTAGCCAAGAGCACTAATAGAGTCATAGACATTTTTCAATGTACTAAGACCTACTTACACAACATCCACAGATGATAGACTCCATGTAATCATCAATATAACCAAAATCACTATATGTCTATGTGAAATTCAAATCATATTGAATTTAAGCACAAGCCCTTATTTTAACTCATACGGTGAAACAGTATATATCTATCTGGTTCACGAAATACACAAGCCATATAAAATAGCCCCATATACATATGATATCATGATTACAATCCATACTTGCATTTTCATTGTCAATTCCATACAAGTACTGAAACGAATGGTGATCAAGCATTCATACAGGCAAAACAATCATGATAGAAATCCTATATGATATGTAAAACAACCTCAGCAATCAAGCATGCAACCAAACTACATAATAAAATCCGTTAGAATCCCATAATGGAGTTTAGTTCATGACTGAACCAAAAGCCATTATGGGATCAAAGCTAAACATGGTTAATAAGTAAACAATTGAAAGATAAATGATAGAAATGATTAAACCCAATTGCTGATTATGGACAAAAGTTAACGTTCAAATCCTCATATAAATCCATCAAAATAATAATGAAAATCCACAATGATA
This sequence comes from Panax ginseng, assembly GCA_020205605.1. Taxonomy (NCBI): domain Eukaryota; kingdom Viridiplantae; phylum Streptophyta; class Magnoliopsida; order Apiales; family Araliaceae; genus Panax; species Panax ginseng. The sequence goes on from CM035132.1 coordinate 137,504,563, forward strand.
GAAAATCCCAAGAAGAATTGGAGAATTAGGCGTTTAAGCTTCGTTCTATGTTGGAATCCCCCTCAATGTGTAAACCCTAGTTCCTACAAACGTACTCAAAGATGCGTCTGAGACCAGTTAGATATTGTTTTAAGCAAATTACAACCCTTTTAATTAAAAATTAAAATAAAACAAATCGTGCTTGACCATTTATCAGCATGCGGCAAGCCCTCCAGTGTATTCCTCGCGCGGGTGTGAGACTTGCAGTATGTTATGTTGTCCAGCCGGGCTCTCGGGTAGGCGCGCGTCCTCAAGCCTATTCTTCCATATGCACAAGCGTTTCGCGATTTGTACTATGGTTCTAGTTTTGGTTACGTAAATCACATTGCTATCGCTATTTGTTCATTCTTTTCCTTCCTTCCTTCATTATCAGTCCCTTTGCTCCACTACATTCTCATGTCGTGCATCCGTCAGCCTTGAGTCATGCATCTAATAGCCTCTTGCCATCCAACACCACCAAAGTACGCCATTTCCGACACTTTTACGCCAAAGGAGTTCTCAGTACATGCAATGCAAAAAATCATGAAATGCAACTAAAAACATACTAGAATGTACTTGAGTTGGGCATAATTCGCGTAAATTGATATCCAATAAGTAGGTGTAAAACCCACTTATCAAATACCCCCAAACTTGAACTATTTCTTGCCCTCAAGCAATGCATGCTAACTAACAATTAAAATGCAAAAGCACTACTATGCAGCTAAATTACTATGCAGACTAGTCTCACATCATTCCAACTTAAACAGAATTTCAGCCCAAAATGCCTCAACGAATTATCCAAATTCAATACTTTGAGTTAACTAAACTATGGTCATAAAATCATACACTTAGATAATTCATACATGCTATAGAGATGTTGTATATGTGTGTATAGTGTTCACCAAAACTTGATTCAAGCAAAGAATACACATGCTAAACTACTTATGCAACGAAGACTGTTCTAACATATCAAAACAGAAAATTATAGTCTAATTTAAGAATCATGTATACTTATGCAACGAAGACTGTTCTAACATATCAAAACAAACTAAAGTTCAGCAATGGGCTTACCTGCTTTATTTCTACTCACGAGGGAGATTTTTTTCGCTCTTTCCCGCGGTGTTTATTGCTATTTTTCTTTTCTTTTTCTCTTTTTTTTCACATGACTGTACAATGTCTTATTCCATTAGGCAACACTGCTACCCCTTAACGAGCTTTCAACGAATGACTCCCAGACCATGAAAGACCTTAGGGCGCTAGGTGTAGAGATAATCCCCTCGGGCGTACTTACTCAAGTAGCCAGGGCCCCGAAATAAGACTAGCCACATTATTGCTATTCTTTCTTTTTTTTTTCTTTTTTTTTATACATAGCATACCCATGTTTTCCTAAAGTTCGAATGTCAATGTTTGTCAAGTCTACATGCATGTTTCACATATTTCTCTTTTTAAAACTACATTTTCTAACAAGCAATGCAACACATAATTCTTATACCTACAAGTGATTGTGAACACATCCGCGATCTCAAAGCATTTAAACAAAGAACATGAATTTCATCGTAAAACATTATAACTACGTTCATGTTATTCCATATACTCAAAAATCCTTCACAATTCACTAACATCATTGGCTAGGCAAGAAATTCCAAAAAATAAGAACTTTGTGAGACATGCAAACTAACTAAAACGAAAATTTTCTATCACATAAAACAAGAACACACAAACAACTAAACTAGTAAACTATTTATGCAAAATTTTCAAATTTTAAACTAATCATGCAAAAACTAAATTACATGCTACTATACTACTACCCCAATACCCCCAAACTTAAAGTATTCAATGCCCCATTGAATGAAGGTACAGGGTATAAGAGAACTCCCCTAATGATCTGTTGTACCACCCTCCTCGGGTGGTGAATCTGGTGGTGGATATGGCACTGTTGTCCCAAACTGAGGCCATTCTAGCATTGTTCCTTGCTGCGCAAAGGCTTCTGCCGAAGCCCTTGTGAGACCCGTAGCAAACGCTCCAAAATTATCATAGATGGCATCAACTCGTCACTCCAACCTTCAGAGCTGGCGATCACCATGAGGAGCTTGAGGTCATGTCGAGGGCCCTGCCTCATCGGATGCAGTTCACCACTCGTCCAATCTTTGAACTTTGCAATGGTAGCATGAGTAATGTCATGGCTTGGATTCTGTAGCTGCTCATTATTCCACGGAACTCCTTGTTGGGTACAAAGCATAGCTGATACCGACGCATACGGAATACTCCCAGTAGTGCTCCCCCGTAAATAACGTAGCATGTTTTGATGAATTAAGTAGCCGATGTTAATGTACTTACCCTTAATGATGCCCCACAAAATTATAGCGCGCTCAGTGGTTATTTCATGCTTGTGAGCAGACGAAACTAATTTCGCACAGATGAACAGATTCCACGCTTTGGCATAACGATTTAAGGCGGACGCTGGAAAGGATTTTGGTTCAGTTGTCCCTACCTTATAGTTCCATTTGGTGCCCGAAATGCACAATTTAGCAATCACTACGGCCAAATCTATTTCAAAATGCGCACCTTCTACCCAATTAGCCGATCCAGTCGGTGGCGCGTCATTTATTCTGAAGACTGCTCTGATTGCTGGAGGTCAAAAATCCACTTGCACTCCTCGAACTAGTGTTATCCCTCCTTTCATATCCTTAGCATTCGTGTAGAACTCTTGAACAACCCCCATGGGAATAGGCATAGGAGTTGCAGCCAAACCAACCCAGTCTCTTTCACGTATCATATTCCATAGTTGGCCATCTTTCTTTTCAGGTTTAAACCCTCGTTCCTTCACAAACGATTTGGCCACGATTCGATAATATTCTTGTTGAGCTTCCAGACTGATAAATTTCTTGTGGTCCACGACATCCTCTTCTTGGTTACTTGAGGACGATTCTGACGAGGAAGAGATGGGGATGGAGCATGCTCTTTTTGGACCCATGTGCATATGATAGAGAGAATGTAGATGGATTGCACAACCCAAATAGAAACCCTAGCTTTATGTCCGTGAACGAGAGCGTGGGTCTGCTCTTTGAATGCAGAGAGAATCGGGAGTCTGAGTATTTATAGGGCTAAGGAAGCATGTGGAGAACTGAAGGAGTTGCTTCTGTTATATCAAGTGAGAAACTAAATAAGCCTCGGCTCGGTTTTAAACTGTTGAAACTTTTCAAGACCCAGTATCGCGCACGGCCGCGCGATTTTGTAGAGGAAATCTTGTGCGGACGCGCGAGTGAAGAATTGCATTGTTGATTAGAACTAGGAGCTACTGACTTCCAGGAGGTGGCATGCGCGGTCGCGCGAGGCAATCACCAGTACTGTAAACTGTTTACTCTCAAACTGCATATCGGTGATGAGTGCACTTGAAAATACCTACATGGACATGAATGCACACTATTAAGGCATGAATTAATGAGCAAAAGGCAGGACTAAATCAACTCTATCCTACTTCAAACACCTCTTACTGCAAAGGCAACTATGCACTGAATTATGCATAACATATAATTTATCAAACATGAAATAGAGATGATCTAACTAAATACTCTACTGAATAAATAAAAAGAAAATAGAGATAGAAATAATGGGTTACCTCCCATCAAGCGCTAATTTATAGTCAATTAGCTTGACTATCTTTGATTCTCACGTCGAAGAGAGAATTGAGGCGACTTTTTATCTGTCCACCTCACCACCAAGGTAATGCTTCAAGCGCTTTCCATTCACCTTAAATAGGCTTGTCCGGCAGCTTATCGAATACTTCAATTGCACCATGCGGAAAAACATTTTTCACTGTAAATGGCCCTGACCATCTCGATTTCAGCTTCCCGAGAAAATGTTTAAGTCTTGAGTTATAAAGCAAAACCCGTTGTCCCGGTTCAAAGGATCTCTCACTGATATTTCGGTCATGCCATTCTTCACCTTCTCCTTATACAGCTTCAAATTATCATATGTCTATAATCTGAATTCTTCCAAGTTATTGAGTTGGAGTAGGCGTTTCTCCCCTGTAGCACTCAAATCAAAATTTAGCTTTCAAATTGCCCAATATGCCTTATGCTCTAGCTCCATAGGAAGGTGACAGGCTTTTTCGTACACAAGTTGGAAAGGTGACATGCCCAACGGAGTTTTGTAGGAAGTCCTATAAGCCCATACTACATCATCCAACTTTAACGACCAATCCTTCCGTGTGGGATTCACAACTTTTTCAAGGATTCTCTTGACTTCTCAATTCGACACTTCAGCTTGGCCATTTGTTTATGGGTGATAAGCTTTAGCAATGCGATGGTTCACCCCGTACTTAGCCAACAAAGCTGTAACTCCCTGTTGCAGAAATGACTACCTTCGTCACTGATAATGGCCCTTGGAGTACCAAATCTCGTGAAGATACTTCTGTGTAAGAATCTTAGAACAACCTTGGCATCGTTTGTCAGAAGTGCTGCCACTTCTACCCATTTCAAGACATAATCCACTGCGAGCAAGATGTATAGATTTTTGCAGGAAGAAACAAAGGGTCCCATGAAATCAATCCCCCACATATCAAAAATTTCAACTTCGAGGATTATATTCAATGGCATTTCATTTCTTTTCGAGATGTTCCCCACTCACTAACATCTATCACATCGCCGGACAAAACTGTGTGCATCTTTGAAAATAGTCGGCCAATAAAATCCTGCTTGGAGTACTCTGGCCGCTGTTCTTTCTCCCCCGTAGTGACCTCCATACACCGAAGCATGACAATCCTGTAAAATCCCCTCGGTCTCGCTATATGGAATACACCTCCTTATCATTTGATTAGAATATTGTTTAAACAAGTAAGGTTCATCCCATATATACCATTTAACATCATACAAAAATTTCTTCTTTTGATAACCCACTAAGTCATAGGGTACCATCTTACTTACCAAATAATTCGCATAGTCTGCAAACCATGGCACTTCCCCTTTCACCACAAATAACTGCTCATCTTGGAAGGTCTCATTTATCAATACATTATCGTCTGCTTTCCTTTCCGAATTTTGTAGTCGCGATAAGTGGTCTTCCACTTGGTTTTTGGTACCCTTTCTGTCCTTGATCTCCAAATCAAATTCCTACAGTAATAAAATCCATCTAATCAACCGGTGTTTTGCATCCTTCTTTGCCATTAAATGTCAAATTTCTGCGTGATCCGTATACACTATAACCTTTGTGCCAATCAGATATGCTCAAAATTTATCAAAGTCGTACACCACTGCCAATAACTCTTTCTCTGTGGTGGTGTAGTTCAACTGTGCATCTATAAGGGTCTTGCAGGCATAATATATCACATGAAAAATCTTTTCTTTCCTCTATCCCAAAACAGCCCCTACAGCATAATCGCTGGCATCACACGTCAACTCAAATGGCAATTCCCAATCTGGTGCGGTAATCACTGGTGTTGAAGTTAGTTTTCTCTTTAAGTGCTCAAATGCTGACATGCAGGCTTCGTCAAAATTGAACTGTGTATCCTTTCTCCAATAGACTGCATAGTGGTTTGGTTATTTTGGAGAAATCTTTTATAAATCTACTGTAGAAACCTGCATGTCCCAAGAAACTGCGAACACCTTTTACTGAAGTAGGCAGCGGTAAATTCTCAATGGTATCCAACTCCACTCTATCCACCTCAAGTCCCTTCTTCGAGACCTTATGTCCGAGTATGATTCCTTCTTGTACCATGAAATAACACTTTTCCCAGTTCAGCATTAAGTTCGTCTCAACACATCTCTTCAAAACCATAACCAGATTCTCAAGGCATAAATCAAATGAGTCTCCAAAGATCGAGAAATCATCCATAAATACTTCCATGTTTTTCTCCACCATGTCTGAAAATGTAGCCATCATGCATCTCTGAGAGGTGGCTAGAGCATTGCATATTCCGAAAGATATCCTTCTAAAAGCAAAAGTATCGTATGGATATGTGAAGGTAGTCTTTTCCTGGTCTTCTGGAGCTATCATAATCTGATTGTAGCCTGAATATCCATCCAAAAGGCAATAATACTAATGACCCACTAATCTGTCCAACATTTGATTAATGAATGGTAGTGGAAAATGATATTTCCATATAGCTTTGTTGAGCCTGCGGTAATCCATGCAGACTCTCCACCCCGTCACTGTGCGTGTTGGAATTTTCTCATTATTTTCATTGGTCACAACGGTCATACCACCCTTCTTTGGTACACACTGCACTGGGCTCACCCATGAGATATCTGAAATCTAATAAATTATTCCTGCATCCAGCCATTTTAGTACCTCTTTCTTGACCACTTCTTTCATTATCGGATTAAGCCTTCTTTGTTGCTCAACCGATGGTTTACTCCCATCTTCCAGCAAGATCTTATGCATACAGAACGAAGGGTTGATCCCTTTGATATCTGCTATGGTCCATCTAATAGCTGATTTGAACTCTCTAAGCACTCATAGTAGTTTTTCTTCCTGAAAAGATACTAGTGCAGAAGAAATAATCATAGGTAATTTTGAATCTTTATTTAAAAATGCATACCTGAGATGTTCTGAAAGTGGTTTCAATTCCAGCTCTGGAGGTGACTCGAGAGATGGTTTCAATTTTACGAATGACTCTCTAGCTTTCGTCAATGGCTCGACTGGTGTTCTGAATGTCCTGAATTTTTAGGTGACATCCAGGTATTGCACAAGTTTGTCGACTGCATCGTCCTCCAATTCTGAATTTTCGGCAATGATACTTCTCAAAGGTGCATAATCCATAAGACTCTGTACCTAATCCTTTACAACCCGATCCACCAAATCAACTAGAAAGCATTCTTCTTCATCTTTTGGGAATTTCATGGCTTTGAAGATGTTGAAGGTGACCTCCTGATCATAAACACGCATAGTGAGTTCCCCTTTCTACACATCTATCAAAGTCTTGCTTGTGGCTAAGAATGGTCTCCCCAATATTATTGGTATGTTCTTGTCCTCCTCGTAGTCTAAGATGATGAAGTCGGTTAGAAAAATAAACTTGTCCACCTTTACCAACACATCTTCAACAATTCCTTGTGGATACGTGATGGATCTGTCAGCTAGCTGTAAAGAAATGTTTGTTGGCCTTGGAGCCGGTAATCCCAACTGATTGAACACTAACAAAGGCATCAAATTAATACTTGCCCCAAGATCACATAAACACTTATTGAAGCTCATCTTCCCAATTGTGCAAGGAATTGTGAAGCTTCCCGGATCCTTTAGCTTTGGAGGTAATTTCTGCTGAAGCACTGCACTGCACTCCTCAGTCAAGGCCACTGTCTCAAACTCATCTAGTCTTCTCTTCCTTAACAATATACCCTTCATAAACTTGGCATAGCTTGGCATTTGTTCTAATGCCTCGGTGAACGGTATGTTGATCTGCAGCTTTTTGAATACCTGCACAAACTTACTGAATTATTTATCTTCCCTCTGCTTATTTACAGATACGATACTTGAGGGTGAATTGGTGGCACTGAACTCTTGAGCGTCTCCTCTGAACCTGCTTTATCTTTCTCGACCTGCTGCGACTCAAATTTTTCTAGATTTTTTTTCTTTTCATTCACCTACTCTGTCTCATAGCATGCCGCATGACTTCCTCGATGTGTTCTGTGCAAGGCACGCGACTTGCGATACACAGATCTTTCCCAGATCTCAATGTGATCTCTTTGTTTCTGTATTACTTGGAAAGGAACCTTGGGGCCTGTTGTTAAGCATGCTCGCCATTTGCCCCATCTGAGTCTCCAAATTCTCGATAGCCACTACTTGGCTTTTAATCATAACTTCCGTGTTTTCCATGTATTTCAACATCATCTCCTCCATTTCTGATTTCTTTTCAAGCTGTGGTGCAGCTGGAGTGTGATGTTGTTGTTGTTGAGAAAATCCCGGTGGAAACATAATGTAAACTTGGTTGAGATATAATTTTTAAATTAAAAGCGATTCTGTGACAACCCGATATTTTCTATATAAATAAATCATAAATTTTGAGTATAATTTTTTTATTTATTTATTAAAAATAAATATGAATGATGTGCCAAGGTAATGTGTAATTATAATTATATGTTTGATAAATAAAATTTAAGTATTACATTATTAATTGTAAATAATTTTATTTTAGAAATATTGGTTATTATAAATGATATTTTTATAGTAATTAATTCTATATTAGAAATGTTTTATTAATTATTTTTCCATGAAATTATATGTTTATATTATTCAAATAATATATGAAATGATTTTAGAATAATTATAATAATTATTTCATTATATAAATTTGTTCGTGATATTAAGTTAATTATTTTAACTTAATGATAATGAGATAAATCGGATATGGAATCCAAACCTAATTTTGGGTTTGATCGAGGAATGATAATAATATTATAATATTATAATATTTTGATTTTTCGATCTTTATAATAATGTCTTTGTAAAAATTGTCTTTGTTAATGGTTGGTCGATTATGGTATATTGACCAACCCTAACATTAATTGATTTAACTCTGTTTATCAATTAAAATGGGAAACTTCATTTATTAAATATCCGGGTTATATGATATATGTTATGTGTTACTTGAGGATATGCTAATTAGGAAAACCTAATTATTAAATTAAAACCCTAATTATATCTCAATTTTTAATAAACCTAATCCTAAAACCTAAAAGCCCGAGGTTTGATTTGTCAAGAATTGTTATTCTTTGTGATTAAAGGTCATGTATAATATGTTTTATATCACTTAATAAATAAACCTAATTAGTGATTTAAAACCATAATGATTAAAACCCTAATTTTGTCATGAAAACCCTAATTGCTATAATTAGTAACCCTAATTTGAAATTAGAGTTTGAGATTGTTGGTGGAGTATCGATAATGTGATCAATTAACAAATATTGTGGTTATAATTATTAAATTTAGAAACCCTAAATTGTTAAACCCTAATTACTAAACTAAAACCCTAATTTAGTAATTAAAAACCTAATAATAATTTGGTAACCCTAATTACCAAAAGAATAAACCCTAATTGCTAAATTAGCAAAAGTCGATGATAATTATATGATCTAAACCCTAATATTCTTTGTATAAAGTAATTAGAAAATTAATCTAATTAACAAACCTAAATTGTCAAATTTTAGAAACAAAAATTTAGTTATTTTATATTATTATTTTTGTAATAAACCATAATTATTAAATCCTAAATTTGGAATCCTAGACTTTTGCTAAAATTGGCTCAAACCCTAAACCTAAACCAAACCCTAACCTAAGGGTTTGGCAATTACCAAAATGCCATTAATTTGTCATGCCAAATGACCATTTTGCCCCTAAGTGTATTATTTTGGCTAAATTAGTAGGTTTTGACAATAGGTTGGAGTTGGTAACCAACTATGTTGACAAATGGTGACATCTGATCTCGTGACCCATTACAAATCTCGGCATACATGCATCCAACACATTATATATATAGTATTGGAGAGAAAATCTCATTTGCCCACTTATTTTTGCAATAACACTCCACTTATCTCTCTCACTTAAAACCTCGAAATTCTCTCCTAAAATCGATTCGAAAACAAGCCCCACGATCGGCCATACCAAATCGGAACACAAAATCGAATTTGGACATCAAAGGTATAAAAACCTTAGCTTGAATCATCCAAAATTTTGTTGTTAGATGTTAGAATTTATTGTTAAAACATGTTGTTTATAAGTTATTATGACGATCCGGGTTGGTTTTAGATAGATCCATATCATCAAAATCTTGATTTGAGTTTTGAAAAATCTGGAAAATTTTTGTTGTCGGTGACAAGCAAATGTCGAGCCTCTTTAATCTTTGTATGTTAACTTTGTTTTTTGTTGATTAAAGCTTGAATCTTGTAGCTTTGTTATGTTCCTGTAATCTGGAACTTTTAGCTAGCTCGGATCGTGCTCGAAATGAAAGTTATGGGTGGTCAAACCTCATTGGCCAATGACCATGACTTTCAATTCTGAAAAACCCAGAGATCATGCCGAGAAGGCTCGACAAGATCTTCGTGGCCTTAGATCTGATTGTGTTATGATTTTATGTAATGATCTATGTATCTATGATATAGTCAGTTGTTTGGACTACAATATTATTGCACTATATTACTAATATATAGATCAGGTGGATCTCGATGGGCGGTCGAGCTAAATGGGGCGTTAATGAAATGCATTTTCTGGGTAACCCAGAAAACGCATGATCATGACGTCTGACAAGGTTTGACCGGTCTAGATCTGTCGATTGTGTTGTTATTTAGTTAATGTTTTGGGATAAATATATTCTCTTACATGTTGGCTACACACTTCACGCATTATATCACAAAAATATCTCGCGATCTGCAAGTTGTGGAAGCCCAAAGTAGCCATCAGGAACTGTTCTTCATTTCTGGGAAACCCAGAAATGAAGAACATGTCTGACAGCCACTTTGAGGCTTTATATCTTCGGATTGTGATGTTATTTGATCATATTTCTTGTTGAATGGTGTAGTGTTGCATGTATACTACATAATCTGTACAAAAGCATACCCTCAAACATCATGATCCGGATTACGTGTGCTTGGTCAAAGTAGGCAAGTTAGAATCGGTTATGAATGTTCTTGAAGGCTCAAGAACACCTATAATGACGAAAAGTGTCGCTATAGCCCTTTAGCGACGATTTTATTTATAATTTAGAAAATTAATAAAAAATTGATAAAAGGGTTTTAATTATTAAAAATACAAAATAAATTATTAAAAATTATTTTAAATTCGAAAATTATATTTTAATTATTTTAAATATATTTCATAAATATTTAATATTTTTGGAATATTAAAAGTATTTAATTTATTAAATTATAATATTAAATAAATTATTTAAAAATGATTTAAATACATGAAAATCATTAAAAATTATATTATGATATATGAAAATATTTTAAGTTATCTACAATGACTTTTAATAATTTATGATAATTTTCATTAATAAATTAATATTAATGATAGTTAAGTTATTTAGTAAATGAATTAAATAAATAAATTAAAAATGATTTTATTATATTAAAATCATTTTAAATAATAATAAGGTATTTAAGAATATTTTAAGTTATAAAATATAACTTTTAATATTTAATGGTTAATTTCATTAATTAATGATTAATAATGATATTAAAAATTATTTAATTATATTAAATAAATTAGTTTAAAAATGATTTTATTATTTTAAAACTCATTTTAAATGAAAATAAAGTGTTTAAAAATATTTTAAGTTATAAAAATAACTTTTAATATTTAAAAGAATAATTTCATTAATAATTTAATATTAATGATATTTATTTAATGATTAATGATATTAAATTTATTTAATAATTATATTAAATAAATATTTCTAAAATGATTTTATTAATTTTAAAAAAAATATTTAAAAGGGATAAAAATGAATTAAAAGTATTTTAAGTTATAATTAATGACTTTTAATATTTAGATAAATAGTTCATTAATATTTAAATATTAATGGTAATTATTTAATAATGATTTTAAATGTTTTAAAAATCATTTAAAGGTAATATAAATGTTTTAAAATAGTTTAAGTTATTTTAAATAACTTAATATTTTAGCAATGGTTTCATTAATAGTTTATTATTAATTAAATATTAATGATAATAGAATTATTTATTATTTAAATCATTTAATAATGATTACGATATTTCAAAATTATGATAAATGGTAATAATTGTTTAAAAATTATTACAAGGCCATGAAAAATAGTCTTGTTGGTGTTTAAGTTATCGAATGGATATTGTATAACTATATAGAGTCATAGACTCGATAATTACAAATAAAGTTGTCGATGAGATAAACATATTTAGAGAAATTGATCTGGATTTAAATAGATTGACTTGATAAGTGAATTATTTGTGATTGATGGTGTTAAAACTATGTGACAATGTGATTACGAATGTCTTTGGTTACAATAAGCGTTATTATATGATATGATATATTATTCTAATCGAACAATGATTTATTTAATGATAGGACTTGATAGAAAAGATATATCTAAGTTGTGTAAGCGTGACAGATGATGATATCTAAACCTTTGCATTTACTTTATCTTAAGGACATCGTGAATATAATATCTAAACTATTCATTTCAATTGTTCAAATATTTCAACCTTTGTATATACTTATGCAATGATTACGTATAAGTAAGCTATTAAACAATAATTGTTGTACAATTTTCTTTATTACATTAATAGTGATCAAGTTATTTATTACATTAGTTAATTTCTATAACATGGTTATACAAGTGTCCCCACTTGGATAATCATTATATTTTATCACATGTTGATACATACTTATAGTTGCTTAGTATGTATACCTTGAAATAAAGGTCGTCTAAGCTATTTGATCCATTAGACATATATTTAAAGTTGTTGTTGAACAAGATAAAACTTATCCAATAGAATTGTTTTGGTATGGATTCAAGATATTATGAACATCCCAATCATGGGAAATTTTTTATGCGCTTCTGGCGGACAAAGGATGAAACGATAATATCGTTCTAGCAATATAGTATTGATCAATACAGGGGCATAACAATTGATCACCCCGTGCTAATGTAAGTAATAATGATTTCTGAGATGAAGTTTTGTTTAAACCTTTTCAAAATATAAAACAATGTTCATAGTCATCAAATGATCATCATTTATAGTGCATACGTAGTTTCAAAAAAATTTGAAATTTAAATGACATGTTATTGATTATTGGTCGGTTTACTTCACAACTATTGATCCGTTGTAGAAGTTTAGTTCAAAAAAATTTAATCCTTTTCAATTTAAGCGATATTGTTGATATTACTTCTTTGGGCACTCAAATGCTCATTCTTGCTTAATTTAAATGTTTTCGACTAAGTGTGAACAAGCCAAGGATCTTGCCAGAACAAGGGAAAGGAAAGTTCTTGAATGAATGTTTAAGCTATTACTATGTAATAGTCTAACTTTATGATAAGGATGATTAATACTATTATCATTATAATGTAACGAATGTTTAAAGGTTTCGTACTTGGGAACTAAACTCTGATAATATGTAAATTAATTTGATAAATCTATATTATTGTTATTATTATTAGTATTATTCCGCTCATAGAAATGGTATCCTGAAGTACCGAGTTCGGGTTTCAAGTATCCGGATTCGGGGACTTTACAGAATGGTATCAGAGCTATAGGGTTAGAAACCTTAGGTGGGATAGACTTTAGGCTATAACCTTAGAACATAGGGAAATGTTGAAAATATAAATAACTCATATAGAGTTTAAAAGTAGATGAATCAGATAAATTCATCGTCAAACAAACTAAAAGATAACTTATATAAAACCCTTATGTGTTATGTGTATATAATTTATGCTAATCGGGATAATTTATATACATAGATGTCGGTGAAAAAGGATTAGGATACCCTTGGATCATAAAGAAGAAGCCGATATCAAAGCCAATAGGCTGAAATAGATGCTCAAAGTGAAAGCAACCTCGATGAGGTGGTTATAGTGGAGAATATCGTGCGATCCGAGAAATGGTGGAACTAGCAAGCGATTGATTGAGACACCTTTGAAGTTGGGTGATCAAGCATCAACCGAAGTCACGAGAATCTGTGGGGACCAAAGTTGCCTCTTTGGAGCAGTTGTGGAAAATAGAAAAATTACTAAATGTACCAACGAGAAAAGCATTAATTGAAACCATGGAAGAACAAGATAAGCTTAAAATCCAAATTGACCAACTAGGAGCTAAAAGCAACAAGTCATATGCGACTCCCAAACCAAAAGGAAAAAGAAAAATGAATGATCGTGATCCCGATAACAACCAAAGGAACTTTAAACACATAGAAAAGTGTACAAATTGTGACAAAAGCATGAAGGCGTGTGCGAGAAAGGGAAAATATTTGCTACAATTGCGGTCATGGGGACATTTTCTCTTGATGTCCCAATCCAAAGTAGTATGTATGCATTTTATTTGTGGAATAGAAGGTCATCGAGCAAAGGGATGTCCACATCAAGAAAAAGGCGTAGTGAATAGGTAGTATAGGTTACGTGGTGTAGGTTTGTTTAATATTATATGTGTGCTTAGTATGTTTGTGTAATGTAATATTCTCCCTTTTGTGTTAATCAAAGTTGTAAATCCAGACTCTTATAGTCACAAAGGGATAGTATTATGGGCTATATTATGTAAATTACCTTGAATTAATGAAAATGGACTTATGTTTGGGTAATGAAACAAGTTTAATATATTAAACTTATGTGATAAGGTTTAGAATGTAAGTTAAATTATGTTTTATTTAACTTGAGATAATGCATATAACGAAAAACTTCGAAATCAAAGGCGTAAGAATCATCAACAACGTTGAAGGACAACCACAACCGGATCGATCGTGATTACATTGCACATGGTAGCTCGAGCCATCCAACAAGGAACGACGGTAGATGGGAACCAACAGGACAATCTCTTAGCAAACTTCAAGGACTTTAAAGTCAGTAGGACCTCCCGAATTTAGAGGTACAATGACCTGTAGAAGCCCAAACTTGGGTTAAAGAAATAGAAAAGGCGTTTGTAATAGCTAGGGTAGTGAGGGGCAAAGATCTCTTTTGCCACCTACATGATGAAGGGAGAGGCAAATTTTTGGTGGGAAGCGAATCGAGGCGAGAAATTTGGGGAAGGTGTAGTTGTTTGGGAAAGGTTTAAAACATTGTTTTAGAAAACTACTTTTCATCTAGTATGCACGAGCTAGGATGGAAGTAAAATTTCTTGAATTAAAACAAGAGAATATGGTATTTGCGGAATATCCATAAAATTTAATGAATTAGCTAGGTTACGCCCCCATCAAGTCGTCTGGAGGCTAGAAAGCGTGAAAGGTTTGAAAGGGATTAAAACCTAGCTCTACAACAAGGTGGCAGTGTTGCAAATCCCTACATTTGCAGCACTCATAGAGAAAGCACTTATCGTTGAGGAGGGAAGTGAGGCCATGAGCCTTTACAACAAAGAAAGGAGGAACAAGGGAAAAGTTGAGGGAACTGGGAAGGTGGAAGCAAATACTGGGAATAGGAGGGATAAGAGGAAGGTGAACAACTTTGGTGGGGTGCAGGTAAAACAAGAAGGTGTAAATAAGAAGCCGTTGGTTCAATGTGGGAATTGTGGGAAAAATCATTTAGGGGAATGTCTAAAGGGAAAATTCATGTGTTTTAAGTGTGGGCGGGGAGGGCCATATCTCTCCCAATTGCCCCAATTCTAAGATAATTGGTGGGTGTTTTACATGCGGGATCAAAGGATCATAGGGTGAAAGACCGTCCAGAAAAGGAAGCGGAGGTAGCAAGTGTGAACATGGGGAAAAGCGGCGGAACTTTGGCAATCACAGGACCAACTTCATCCAGCAAGCCGACAAAATCTACTGCAAGGGTCTTCAACATGACAGTCCAAGACACGGTGGCAGCTGGCAGTGGGACTCCAGGTACTTTTCGTATAACTTTTATTTTTATATAAATATGATTTTTTTTTTTTTTATAGTAAATTATTTTATAAGGAAAATTTGAAGGAGGAATTTGAGTTCTTTTAGAAATCAAATTTCCGTATAATCAGAAAGACAAGCTTTAAATAAAAAGTTAAAGATCAGTCTGATTAAAGTGATAAAAATCTACTTGCAATGATTGTGAATGACATGTACCCTAGTAGGTATAGGTTTTAAAGTGGTGATTAGGGGACGGAATCATTATAAAGGAGGGTGAATGTGACACCCGATATTTTCTATATAAATAAATCATAAATTTTGCGTATAATTTTTTTTTTTTATTTATTAAAATAAATATGAATGATATGTGCCAAGGTAATGTGTAATTATAATTATATGTTTGATAAATAAAATTTAAGTATTACATTATTAATTGTAAATAATTTTATTTTAGAAATATTGGTTATTATAAATGATATTTTTATAGTAATTAATTCTATATTAGAAATGTTTTATTAATTATTTTTCAATGAAATTATATGTTTATATTATTCAAATAATATATGAAATGATTTTAGAATAATTATAATAATTATTTCATTATATAAATTTGTTCGAGATATTAAGTTAATTATTTTAACTTAATGATAACGAGATAAATCGAGATATGGAATCCAAACCCTAATTTTGGGTTTTGATCAAGGAATGATAATAATATTATAATATTATAATATTTTTATTTTTTCGATTATTATAATAATGTCTTGTAAAAATTGTCTTTGTTGATGGTTGGTTAATTATGGTATATTGACGAACCTAGCATTAATTGATTTAACTCATTTATCAATTAAAATGGGAAACTTACAATTTGTTAAATATCCGGGTTATATGATATATGTTATGTGTTACTTGAGGATATGCTAATTAGGAAACCCTAATTATTAAATTAAAACCATAATTATATCCGAATTTTAATAAACCCTAATCCTAAACCTAAAACCGGAGGTTTGATTTGTCAAGAATTGTATTCTTTGTGATTAAAGGTAATGTATAATATGTTTTATATCACTTAATAAATAAACCTAATTAGTGATTTAAAACCATAATGATTAAAACCCTAATTTTGTCGCTAAACCCTAATTGCTATAATTAGTAACCCTAATTTGAAATTAGAGTTTGAGATTGTTGGTGGGTATCGATAATGTGATCAATTAACAAATATTGTGGTTATAATTATTAAATTTAGAAACCCTAAATTGTTAAACCCTAATTACTTAACTAAAACCCTAATTTAGTAATTAAAAACCTAATAGTAATTTGGTAACCCTAATTACCAAAAGAATAAACCCTAATTGCTAAATTAGCAAAATCAATGATAATTATATGATCTAAACCCTAATGTTCTTTGTATAAAGTAATTAGAAAATTAATCTAATTAACAAACCTAAATTGTCAAATTTTAGAAACAAAAATTTAGTAATTTATATTATTATTTTTGTAATAAACCATAATTGTTAAATCCTAAATTTGGAAT
The DNA here is from genome assembly GCA_020205605.1 of Panax ginseng. NCBI lineage: Eukaryota > Viridiplantae > Streptophyta > Magnoliopsida > Apiales > Araliaceae > Panax > Panax ginseng. The sequence goes on from CM035132.1 coordinate 137,521,601, forward strand.
CCTAGAATTTTGCTAAAATTGGCTCAAACCCTAAACCCTAAACCAAACCCTAACCCTAATGGTTTGGCAATTACCCAAAATGCCATTAATTTGTCATGTCAAATGACCATTTTGCCCCTAAGTGTATTATTTTGGCTAAATTAGTAGGTTTTGACAATAGGTTGGAGTTGGTAACCAACTATGTTGACAAATGGTGACATACAATCTCAGCAACCAGCTACAAATCTCAGCATACATGCATCCAACACATTATATATATAGTATTGGAGAGAGAAAATCTCATTTGCCCACTTATTTTTGCAATAACACTCCACTTATCTCTCTCAACTTAAAACCTCTGAAATTCTCTCCTAAAATCGATTCGAAACAAGCCCCACGATCGGCCATACCAAATCAATGACATTAAAATCGAATTTGGACATCAAAGGTATAAAAACCTTAGCTTGAATCATCCAAATTTTTGTTGTTAGATGTTAGAATTTATTGTTAAAACATGTTGTTTATAAGTTATTATGACGATCCAGGTTGGTTTTAGATAGATCCATATCATCAAAATCTTGATTTGAGTTTTGAAAAATCGAAATTTTTGTTGTCGATCGACAAACAAATGTCGAGCCTCTTTAATCTTTATATGTTAACTGTTTTTATTGATTAAAGCTTGAATCTTGTAGCTGTTATGTTCCTGTAATCTGGAACTTTTAGCTAGCTCGGATCGTTACTCGGAATGAAAGTTATGGGTGGTCAAACCTCATTGATCGAATATGACTTTCAATTCTGAAAAACCCAGATCATGCCCGGAAGGCTCAGACAGATCTTCGTGGCCTTAGATCCGATCGTGTTATGATTTTATGTAATGATCTATGTATCTATGATATAGTCCATTGTTTGGACTACAATATTATTGCACTATATTACTAATATATAGATCGGTAGATCTAAGTGGGCGGTCGAACTAGTGGGACGTTAATGAAATGCATTTTCGGGTAACCCGTAAAAACGCATGATCATGACGTCGACAAGGTTTAATAGGTCTAAATCTGTCGATTGTGTTGTTATTTAGTTAATGTTTTGGGATAAATATATTCTCTTACATGTTGGCTACACACACTTCACGCATTATATCACAAAAATATCTCGCGATCGCAGAGTTGTGGAAGCCCAAAGTAGCCATCAGAACTGTTCTTCATTTATGGGAAACCCGAAATGAAGAACATGTCTGACGACCACTTTGAGGCTTTATATCTTCTGGATTGTGATGTTATTTGATCATATTTCTTGTTAAATGGTGTAGTGTTGCATGTATACTACATAATCATACAAAAGCATACCCTCAAACATCATGATCCTGTGCGTGTGTGCTTGGTCAAAGTAGTAGGCAAGTTGGGCCGGTTATGAATGTTCTTGAAGGCTCAAGAACACCTATAGCGACAAAAAGTGTCATTTATAGCCCTTTAGCGACGACTTTATTTATAATTTCAGAAAATTAATAAAAAATTGATAAAAGGGTTTTAATTATTAAAAATACAAAATAAATTATTAAAATTATTTTAAATTAAAAAATTATATTTTAATTATTTTAAATATATTTCATAAATATTTAATATTTTTGGAATATTAAAAGTATTTAATTTATTTAATTATAATATTAAATAAATTATTTAAAAATGATTTAAATACATGAAAAATCATTAAAAATTATATTATGATATATGAAAATATTTTAAGTTATCTACAATGACTTTTAATATTTTATGATAATTTTCATTAATAAATTAATATTAATGATAGTTAAGTTATTTAGTAAATGAATTAAATAAATAAATTAAAAATGATTTTATTATATTAAAATCATTTTAAATAATAATAAGGTATTTAAGAATATTTTAAGTTATAAAATATAACTTTTAATATTTAATGGTTAATTTCATTAATTAATGATTAATAATGATATTAAAAATTATTTAATTATATTAAATAAATTAGTTTAAAAATGATTTTATTATTTTAAAAATCATTTTAAATGAAAATAAAGTGTTTAAAAATATTTTAAGTTATAAAAATAACTTTTAATATTTAAAAGAATAATTTCATTAATAATTTAATATTAATGATATTTATTTAATGATTAATGATATTAAATTTATTTAATAATTATATTAACTAAATAGTTCTAAAATGATTTTATTAATTTTAAAAAAAATATTTAAAAGGGATAAAAATGAATTAAAAGTATTTTAAGTTATAATTAATGACTTTTAATATTTAGATAAATAGTTCATTAATATTTAAATATTAATGGTAATTATTTAATAATGATTTTAAATGTTTTAAAAATCATTTAAAGGTAATATAAATGTTTTAAAATAGATTAAGTTATTTTAAATAACTTAATATTTTAGCAATGGTTTCATTAATAGTTTATTATTAATTAAATATTAATGATAATAGAATTGTTTATTATTTAAATCATTTAATAATGATTACGATATTTCAAAATTATGATAAATGGTAATAATTGTTTAAAAATTATTACAAGGCCATGAAAAAAATAGTCTACGTGGTGTTTAAGTTATCCAAATGGATATTGTATAAGCTGTATAGAGTCATAGACTCGATAATTACAAATAAAGTTGTCCGATTGAGCCAAGCATATTTAAAAATTGATCCGGATTTAAATAGATTGACTTGATAAGTGAATTATTTGTGATTCAATGGTGTTAAAACTATGTGACAATGTGATTAGGAATGTCTTTGTTTTAATAAGCGATATTATATTATATGATATATTATTCTAATCGAACAATGATTTATTTAATGATAAGACTTGATAGAAAAGATATATCTAAGTTGTGTAAGCGGCGGACAAGGCAAGTATCTAAACCTTTGCATTTACTTTATGCTAAGGACATCGTAAATAATATCTAAACTATTCATTTCAATTGTTCAAATATTTCAACCTTTGTATATACTTATGCAATGATTACAGATAAGTAAGCTATTAAACAATAATTGTTGTACAATTTCCTTTATTCTGTTAATAGTGATCAAGTTATTTATTCTGTTCGTTAATTTCTATAACATGGTTATACAAGTGTCCCCACTTGGATAATCATTATATTTTATCACATGTTGATACATACTTATAGTTGCTTAGTATGTATACCTTGAAATAAAGGTCGTCTAAGCTATTTGATCCAGCTAGACATATATTTAAAGTTGTTGTTGAACAAGATAAAACTTATCCAACCGAATTGTTTTGGTATGGATTCAAGATCATTATGAACATCCCAATCATGGGAAATTTTTATGCGCTTTCTGACGGACAAAGGATGAACGATAATATCGTTCTAGAATATAGTATTGATCAATCTGAGGCATAACAGTGATCACCCCGTGCAGTAAAGTAATGACGGTTTCTGAGATGAAGTTCTGTTTAAACCTTTTCAAAAATATAAAACAATGTTCATAGTACGTCAAATGATCATCATTTATAGTGCATGCGAAGTTTCAAAAAATTTGAAATTTAAATGACATGTTATTGATTATTGGTCCGGTTTACTTCACAACTATTGATCCGTTGTAGAAGTTTAGCTCAAAGAAAACATTTAATCCTTTCAAATTAAGCGATATTGTTGATATTACTTGCTGGGCACTCAAATGCTCATTCTTGCTTAATTTAAATATTTTTAGCTAAGTGTGAACAAACCGAAGGATCTACCAAGAACAAGGGGAAAGGGAAAGTTGCTGAATGAATGTTTAAGCTATTCTATGTAATAGACTAACTTTATGATAAGGATGATAAATACTATTATCATTATCATGTAACGAATGTTTAAAGGTTTCGTACTTGGGAACTAAACTCTGATAATATGTAAATTAATTTGATAAATCTATATTATTGTTATTATTATTAGTATTATTCCGCTCATAGAAATGGTATCGTGAAGTACCGAGTTCGGATTTCAAGTATCCGGATTCGGGTACTTTACAGATTCTGCTGATTCCCTTGGTTATTTGACTAACTAAAGTTTGGATGGTTTCTGTTGTTGGGGTGGTATGTGTTTTGAAACTGACCTTGGTCTTTTCTATAATTGCTCACATACTGTACCGACTCCGAGCTGATGGCACATTGATCCGTGGAGTGTGACCCCACACAAATCTCACAAACGAAGGCAACTATTTTTACTTTGCTCTCTACCAATGTATCTATTTTCTTTACCATAGCTGCCATCTGTGACGACAACTGAGTAATAGCTTCTACCTCCAACACACCTGCAACCTTGGGCTGTTGCATCCGAGATGTAGGATTCTGGTAATCATTTGCAGCCATAGTCTCAATAATTGTATTGGCCTCGTCATAGCTCTTTGCCCATAATACCCCTCCTGCAGCTGCATCAACAATAGGTATCGACTGCCATCCCAATCCATTATAAAATGAGTTGATCACCATCCAATCTGGCATACCATGATGCAGACACTTCCTCAATATCTCTTTATATCTCTCCCATGATTCATATAAGGACTCGCCCTGTTGTTGCTCAAACTGAGAGATAGCCGTCCTCATCTTTGTAGTCTTATCCATTGGGAAGAACTTGGCTAAATTTTTTTTTGCTAAGTCCTCCCATGTAGTGATTGAACCTGACGGCAAAGAGTGTAGCCAACTTCTAGCCTTATCCCTCAATGAGAATGGGAACAACCTCAGTCTAATAACATCCTCCGTCACACTGTTATATCGGAATGTATCACAAATCTCGATGAAACTTAACAGGTGTTCATTCGGATCATCCGTAGCAGAACCCCCCAAACTGTACCGAATTTTGCACCATCTGAATTGTGTCTGGTTTAATCTCAAAAGTATTCGATGTTATTGCCGGTCTGACTATGCTAGACTGTAGTCCGTTTATATTTGGCATGGAATAGTCCCTTAGAGCCCGATGTTCTTCTCTTTGCTCAATTCTCTGTTCTTCTGCCATACTAATTGTAGTACTTTCTAACTGAGCTTGCAAATTTCTCTGCACACTTGCTTTCCAACCTCTTCCGTTGATGTTATCCTGCGCTGGTGTTAATTCAGAATTAGATGATCGCGTGTGCATAAAAATCTACAAGTACCTGAACCAAAAACAAAACAAAAATAGGAGTGAGATAAGAATAGATATGTCTAAGTCATACAATATAGCTTGAAATTGATGATAATTATTTAAATGAAAACGCCTTTCCCCCGGCAATGGAGGCAAAAAATTTGTTGCCTCTTTTTCAGTTCTGATAAAATAGCTCTAACTCATGCAAGCATACATGTGTCAACAAGTAATACAGAGTAAGTAGAGTATTGATCCCACAGAGAAAGTTGTCAAATTTAAACCACTATGCATCAATTAAGTCACTATACTTATATGCATAAACTAATGACTATATTTGTGAATTAATCTAAGTGCAAAAAACCACTAAAACAAGAATAATAACGGAATATCCCAAGTCTGGAAATAATGGGATCCTAACTTCATTTAATACTACATCTAATTACCACTATCATGCAAGAATTGTTCACATATCACAAGAAAGTAGCCAAGAGCACTAATAGAGTCATAGCCATTTTTCAATGTACTAAGACCTACTTACACAACATCCACAAATGATAGACTCCATGTAATCATCAATATAACCAAAATCACTATATGTCTATGTGAAATTCCAATCATACTGAATTTAAGCACAAGCCCTTATTTTAACTCATACGGTGAAATAGTATATATCTATCTGGTTCACGAAATACACAAGTCATATAAAACAGCCCCATATACGTATGATATCATGATTACAATCCATACTTGCATGTTCATTGTCAATTCCATACAAGTACTGAAACGAATGGTGATCAGGCATTCATACATGCAAAACAATCATGATAGAAATCCAATATGATATGTAAAATAGCCCCAACAATCAAGCATGCAACCAAACTATATATTAAAATCCATTAGAATCCCATAATAGAGTTTAGTTCATGACTAAACCAAAAGTCATTATGGGATCAAAGCTAAACATGGTTAATAAGCAAACAATTGAAAGATGAATGATAGAAACGATCAAACCCAATTACTGATTATGGACCAAAGTTAACGTTCAAATCCTCATATAAATCCATCAAAATAATAATGATAATCCACAATGATAGAAAATCCCAAGAAGAATTGGAGAATTAGGAGTTTAAGCTTCGTTCTACGTTGGAATCTCCCTCAATGTGTAAACCATAGTTCTTACTATGAAAATACGTCAAAAGTACTCAAAGATGCGTCTGAAACCAGTCAGATATCGTTTTAAACAAATTACAACCCTTTTAATTAAAAATTAAAATAAAACAAATCAGCAGCTTCAGCCATCGCGCGCGGGTGCGCACCCCTCAAGTGTATTCCTCACGCGGGCGCGAGACTTGCAGTATATCATGTTGTCCAATAGGGCTCTCGCATGCGGCCTTGCCCTCAAACCTATTACTCTTTCTGTGATCGCGCGACTTCGTAGTTTGTACTCGGTTACGGTTACGTAATGCTCACTGCTTCATCGCTATCTGTTCATTTTTTTCCTTCCTTCCTTCATTATCAGTCCCTTTGTTCCACTACATTCTCATGTCGTGCATCCGTCAGCCTTGAGCCATGCATTCAATAGCCTCTTGCCATCCAACACCACCAAACTACGCCATTTCCTGCACTTTTATGCCAAAGGAGTTCTCAGTACATGCAATGCAAAAAATCATGAAATGCAACTAAAAACATACTAGAATGTACTTGATTTGGGCATAATTCGCGTAAATTGATATCCAATAAGTAGTTGTAAAACCCACTTATCAATACCCCACCAGTATTGATGGTATCTTTATTGAGATTGTGGTATGATAGCTTGTCCTCCTTGGATCGGGTGACAGTTGACCAGCTGTTGCGTCACTTTATCACCCTCCTGACATTCCAAGTTCCATCGGGCGTTGTAGAGGGCATGCTGGAGCATTGGGTACCAGATAGGCAGGTGTTCCGGTTTAAGACCCATGAGTTGACTCCTACCTTGGAGGAGTATGAGCATTTGACAGATTTGCCATTAGATAGGCCTTACGCTCAGATGGCTGTCGGTGACATGAGCCGGCAGTTTATGACCCTCGCAGGTTTGAGGCATAGAGTTACCTTGGATGAGATCTCCTTGGGGCATGTAGTGTCCATGAGTTTTCTGATAGACAGATTTGAGTCTTTGGACAGTTATATGTCGCACTCCAGGGATTTCACCACTTCAGAGGATGATTGACATGTTGCCAGAGTAGATGTACTCTTGATGTGTGTATTGGCTTATCTGTACATGCACCACTTGAACATCTATGTGATTATGGTAGTGTGGGCTCTCCGGGAGTGACATACCATTTTACCGATGATTTTGGCAGAGACCTTGAGGTCGGCCATGTATTGCTATACCTATTCTGTAGGGGTATTTACAGGCAGTTCTGTCTTGTTGTACGTGTGGTTTATGACACACTTGAGACCGATTGGTACATTTCGACGCCATGGGTATTATTTTTCCCATGAGATAGCCATATCCCACTCCTTTCAGCCGGCGGAGTGTACAAACGCTACTTTTTGGTCAGTTTTCTTATCAAGGATCGAGGATCCATTTGATATTCTTCTATGTCCAGGGCTTAGTTCTCCCTACAGCTTTATCATATCTGCATCTGGAATGGATTATCTTCCCCTAGCTGGTATGAGGGGTGTGACCACTTATCATCCATTGGCTGTAATGGCACAGTTTAACCAGTTTCAGGATATTCATCCTTTTTACGGGGCATTGGATCAGTGTTTATCATCTCAGCTTCTATCAGCAGAGGATTTGTTAAGGATTTATGCCTGTTGGGCCCATCGTGAGAGGGATGGGTTTACTACTAGCCATCCAGGCCATTCTACAGAGTATTCTGCGTGGTTAGAGGCAGAGATTGCATCGGTTAGGGTTGTATACTCAGAGCCGGAGATTGATTCCGACAGTGGGGAACCTATGGAGGACCCTTATTCTCCCACTGAGGATGAGCTGTTTACTGGGTTAACATCAGCTATATTTGATTCACCTTAGTATTCCTGCTGCTGTGACTCCACATTCTACAGAGTATTTAGAGCAGATTCTGCATCTGATGACATTTGAGAGGGATCCGGTTATGGCCTTGATGTTGATAGCTCTTTCTGGTAGAGATGTCACTCTAGTTGAGAGGGATAATGCTCTAGCTCATAAGGATACCGCTATTGCTAAGCAGGATAAGGCTCGATCATCTAGGGATGCAGTTGTTATTGAACGAGATGGTGCTCCATCTGGCCGAGATGTTGTGACATCCCCAAAATAGGTCCAATCCACCTAACCTATTCTGAGTCGCCAAATACATGGTATAGAAAACAACTACAACTTTATTAATATAATTGTCGTGCAAAATACAACAACATATACATTATAAGTTTGATACAAATATATACCAACTCTGACTCATGTCCTAACCATGGACAGTACCTCACAATTTCACCTTTAATAAAGGTACAGTCAATAACTGTTTTAGAAAATAAGATCTTGGGGAAGTGCTCAAGGAAACCTTCGTACATGGGAGGCCATGCGTCTAGGTTATGATACATATCATATGACCACAAAATTATCCTTGGTTGATCCAATAGACCCCAAATAAAAATAAGAAGATTACTATCATGTTCCTTCCAATGGTGAGTCTTCTCTTGACAGGTAACTATCTCCACTGTCTGCAATTGAGAATTATATTTTAACCAAACTCCAAGATTATATAGGTAGTGCTCGTAGATATACTCAGAAAGTGGATGTGCACAACCCTGTCTTATGAGAACACGAGGTTGTATGTCATTAGACATCTTGTATGATAGTGAAAAAACACCCTTCCAAAGTTGGGTTCACCTAACCCTATTGTTGTTCACCAAAATCACTTATTACGTGACGTATAATATACGACACACACATCTTAGGTGCTAAATACAATTATATATTGTATGTCATGCCGTTTTATAATGTGTTGAGAAATTTTGACAGTCTCGAACCATCACACTATTCCCCTGTTATCCCCGCTCAACCCAGCTACACTCTTATTACCTGAAAGGAATTGTGAAGCAAAAGGGTGAGCACAACTAGCCCAATAAAGAATATCAGGACTAAAGATAATTAAATTATCAATAGCCTTCATTAGTAATAAATCAGAGATTTAGAACATATGGCAGATGATAAAACTTTTCAACCATAGTTGCAGCGGAATGAGCAATCCATTAGAAGAGTCAAATAGACCATAAAGTCTATTATTTTCTCTATGTTAATGGTCCACCAACAATGTTTTATCCCTGTAACATCAATCAACAGTTCCTATCCACAATCACGTGAATAACTCATAATCATATTTGTGGTTCTAAATTCCTCTTCTCATTCAGGACGAAGATAATTTTCATCAAAAATTTTTACCTGAAACAACAAAGATTATGGTTATACCAAATCACAGTTCATGTTCATAATCATACTAATAAGTTAATCTTTGCACCACGAGCCAAAGATATTTATTAACAGTTCATCTTTGCACTATAGGCCAAAGATATTCAACAATAGGTCATCTTTACACTACGGGCCAAAGATATTCAACAACAAGTCAGAATTTATATAAACAATAATTATAACCAAGTTGATCAATTCACCTTTGCACTTAAGCTAAAGATAATCGTTTATAAATTCAATGGTTATGATCATACCAGTCAACAATTCATCTTTACACTACTGGCCAAAGAGAACCCGTAGTCACGATCATACCAATAATCTACCCATCTTTACACTCAAGTGAAAGAGAAATTCCATCACCGGGGTTATAAAAATGTTATATATGATAATAAAAATAATATGATCCAAATATGGATTTAATTTCAAGAGTAAGATTCATAAATCCATTATTTCATAACACCTTAATCCAAATGTTATAAATCACTTAATAATCTCATAATCTAATATTATTAATATTACCACAATATTTTAATCATTTCTTAAACTTGCAAACAATTTATTTTAATTATTTACACTTTACTAATTAATGAATTTAATCATCCTAAAATTCCAAACTCATAAAATTTCATCACCAATAACCAAAAGCCTCATAAAAATCTGCATATACCTTATATAAGATTCCCAAGCCATAAAATCATATTTTCTAATTTTGTTACTTCACATAACATATTTAATTCATTTACTCATAATTAGTCCATTTTCATGAAAAATACCAAAGGAGTACAAACAAATTTTCTTTTCTGAGATTTAGCAGAATATAGTCCTATATTGAACATATATTTTTATCGGAATTTTTTAAATTTATTTACTATTTTTCATGTCCAAAATTGCCGAATATTTAGACATTTATCATAAATTATACTTTTGTCCAAAAATTCTGAAATTTATAGAGTATACTGCTATTATATACACGTACTCCCAATAAAAATTTTATCAATTTTGGAGTTGACCACAAGGAGTTATAAGGGTTTACTTTTAAAATAGTATTTTCTCATAAAATTCATAACTCTAAATCTATACATCCAAAATTGCCATTTTTGGACATAATCTAGAAAACTCATCATATTATCATTTCAAATTTTTCCAGAATTTTTGAAGGTCAGAAAAATTACGAAACTGAAAAACATAATAACCTTTACAATCCCTTACCCCAAAAGAGCAGTATTTCTAACTTGAATATCAGATGTAAAGCAGAAGGAAACTTGCACTGAATAACAACTCTCAAAGTATCTAAATACTCATAAAATACGCTCGATAATATAGAGAGAAAGAAAACTTGCTTCTGGTGTGATTTTCAATTCTAACTTAGCACCATATTTATAGGAAAATACTAGAATCTCATAGGAGACCAAATAATAAAATAATATTAATTTTTTTTCTTACGCATGCTTCCGTGACCCAAATATTAGCCACCACAAGTGGGGCCCACCAAAAATTAGCCACCATCCACAACAACCAAAAGTGGGTCCCACCTTCTAGAAATTTCCACCAAAATCATTTATAAAAATAATTTCTGAATCAGTCACCTCTTAAAATTCATAACAAATCATACATTAATTTTTAACGGTTCAAAGTTTGTGGACATATACTCAACTTATATATGTATAACATATCCAAAAATCAGAACAATCCAACGGTCGGATCAAAATTTATAACTCACGCAATATAGCTTAAGAACACTAATTTTTTGGACTATGAGTCCTTTGTACCAGTTTCATTCAAATAGTCACCACGAAATATCCACAAAGAATTTTTGGGTGATTCAAATTTTTATATTTAGCTTACTTCCAGGGATTTCTTTTGATATATGGCTCATCTCCTAATTCATTATACACAAAGAGTTATAGATTTTACAAAATCAAGTAATAAACTAATTTTCTGAAAATTTTCAAATTTCATTATTCATTTCGACAAAATACTAATAAAACACCTTAGCATTAATTTCTTCATTTATAATCACATAAAATAAATATTTCCCCATCCTTCATTTATATCCATATAAAAATATATATTTTCTTATCATATAAATCAATAAATATTTATTCACAAATAATATTACAGAATCACAATAATAACAACTAGGCCGTTCCCAAGAAAGAGGGGGCTTTCCGATAAGGATTTCTCTTTACTGGCGCGCAATTGGGCGACCAAACCTCTCCTTGACAGAACTTTCTAGACATTGCCAATAATGCTATCTAATAATATTATCCAAATAATATGAATTATTGATCCGATAATGGGAAATACTGTGTCGTGACAATTTTTAAAAAAACAATAATATAAAATATCAACGCAGCAATTATTGAATCAATAAAAAAAATATTGAACAGTAATTACGATAACAATTATTGAGTAGTGTCTTCTTACGTAAGAATCAATAATTCAAAAATATTGTACAATACCGTGTGCTACTGTGCAACCACGCGTATTACTGTATTTTAACCATCGGTTAATCCAATAATGTTAATGGTAACAATTACGTCGTTATTTATAAAAACTCAGACTTGTCATTTTTTTCATCCGACAGTTATTCTGTTATGGGGCCCACAAATGGTTGCACCGTCGTACGAATATTCTCCGACATCAAGAATATTCCACGATTAAACGAATATTCTCCGACAACAATAAGTATTTTATAGCCACTTCCTAATTTTGAAAAAAAAATCATATATCACCCTTAACTTTACTTTTTATCAAGTTAACCATTTACTGAATAGTAATTATAAGAAAAATTGAATACTTTTATTTCATAAAATTTGGGGTCTTATAATCTCCCCTCCTTATGAAATTTAGTCCCCAAAATTTACGTACCTGGAATTTCAAAGAGTTGAGAATAACATGTTTTCATTTCAGATTCCATCTTCCTTGTCCTCATGATTTCTCCATTGCTCATTTCCTGTATTTCAGATATCATTCTAGAATACAACTTCAAAACAAAGGTTAATTGACATATCACAATTTGTCAACATAAGTAAGAAAATCCAGCTTAGGTAGGACATACACCAGCGAACTATATTATTCGCCTCTCCCTTCCTAGTTCTAATCTTGGATCTCCGCCAGAGAACATATCCCTAAGCACTGATACCAAATGTGACATCCCCAAAATAGGTTCAATCCACCCAACCTATTCTGAGTCGCCAAATACATGGTACAGAAAACAACTACAACTTTATTAATACAATTGTCGTGCAAAATACAACAACACATACATTGTGAGTTTGATACAAATATATACCAACTCTGACACATGTCCCAACCGTGGACAGTACCTCACAATTTCACCTTACATAAAGGTACAGTCAATAACTGTTTTAGAAATTAAAATCTTTGGGTAGTGCTCAAGGAAACCTTCGTACATGGGAGGCCATGCGTCTAGGTTGTGATAGTTATCATATGTCCACAGAATTATCCTTGGTTGATCCAATAGACCCCAAAAAAAAATGAGAAGATTTCTATCACGTTCCTTCCAATGGTGAGTCTTCTCTTGACTTATAACTATCTCCACTGTCTGCAATTGAGAATTATATTTTAACCAAACTCCAATATTATATAGGTAGTGCTCGTAGATATACTCCGTAAGTAGATGTGCACAACCCTGTCTTATGATAACACGAGGTTGTATGTCATTAGACATCTTGTATAATAGTGAAAAAACACCTTTCCAAAGTTGGGTTCACCTCACCCTATTCTTGTTCACCTATTGTTGTTCACCAAAATCAATTATTAAGTGACGTATAATATACGACACACACAACTTAGGTCCTCAATACAATTATATATTGTATGTCATGCCGTTTTATAATGTGTTGAGAAACTTTGACAGTCTCGGACCATCACACTATTCCCCTGTTATCCTCGCTCGACCCAGCTACACTCTTATTACCTGAAAGGAATTGTGAAACAAAAGGGTGAGCACAACTAGCCCAATAAAGAATATCAGGACTAAAGATAATTAATTTATCAATAGCCTTCATCGATAATAAATCCGAGATTTAGAACATATAGTAGACGACAAAACTTTTCAACCATAGTTGCAGCGGAACGAGCAATCCATTAGACGAGTCAAATAGACCATAAAGTCTATTATCTTCTCTATGTTAATAGTCCACCAACAATGTTTTATCCCTATAACATCAATCAACAGTTCCTGTCCACAATCATGTGAATAACTCATAATCATATTTGTGGTTCTAAATTCCTCTTCTCATTAAGGACGAAGATAATTTTTATCACATGTTTTTACCTAAAACAACAAAGATCATGGTTATACAATATCATAGTTCATGTTCATAATCATACTAATAAGTTCATCTTTGCACTACGGGCCAAAGATATTTATTAACAGTTCATCTTTGTACTACAGGCCAAAGATATTCAATAACAGGTCATCTTTGCACTACGGGCCAAAGATATTCAACAACAGGTCATCTTTGCACTACAGGCCAAAGATATTCAACAATAGGTCATCTTTGCAATACAGACCAAAGATATTCAACAACAGATCATCTTTGCACTATAGGCCAAAGATATTTAACAACAAAAATCATCTTTTGCACTACAGGTGCCATGATATTAATATCTCAAAAAATATATAATCATTTGAAATTTATATAAACAATAATTATAACCATGTTGATCAATTCACCTTTGCACTTAAGCTAAAGATAATCGTTTATAAATTCAATGGTCATGATCATACCAGTCAACAATTCATTTTTGCACTACTGGCCAAAGAGAACCCGTAGTCACGATCATACCAATAATCTACCCATCTTTACACTCAAGTGAAAGAGAAACTCCATCACCAGGGTTATAAAAATGTTATATATGATAATAAAAATAATATGATCAAAATATGGATTTAATTTCAAGAGTAAGATTTATAAATCCATGATTTCATAACACCTTAATCCAAATGTTATAAATCACTTAATAATCTCATAATCTAATATTATTAATATTACCATATTATTTTAATCATTTCTTAAACTTATAAACAATTTATTTTAATTGTTTACACTTTACTAATTAATGAATTTAATCATCCTAAAAATGCCAAACTCATAAAATTTCATGACTAATAACCAAAACCCTCATCAAAAATCTGCATATACCTTATATAGGATTCCCAAGCCTTAAAATCCTATTTTCCAATTTTGTTACCTCACATAACATATTTAATTCATTTACTCATAACTAGTCCATTTTCATGAAAAATACCAAAGGAGTACAAACAAATTTTCTTTTCTGGGATTTAGCAGAATATAGTCCTATATTGAACATATATTTTTATCGCAATTTTTAAAATTCATTTACTATTTTCATGTCCAAAATTGCTGAATATTTAGAAATTTATCATAAATTGTACTTTTGTCCAAAAATTCTAAAATTTACAGAGTATACTGCTATTATATACACGTACTCCCAATAAAAATTTTACAAATTTTGGAGTTAACTACAAGGAGTTATAAGGGTTTACTTTTAAAATAGTATTTTCTCATAAAATTCATAACTCTAAATCTATACATCCAAAAATAGCCACTTTTGGACACAATCTAGAAAACTCATCATATTATCATTTCAATTTTTTCCAGAATTTTTGAAGGTCGGAAAAATTATGAAACTGAAAAAACATAATAACCTTTACAATCCCTTACCTCAAAAGAGCAATATTTCTGACTGGAATATCGGATGTAAAGCCAAAGGAAACTTGCACTGAATAGCAACTCTCAAAGTATATAAATACTCACAAAATATGCTCGATAATATAGAGAGAAAGAAAACCTACTTCTGGTGTGATTTTCAATTCTAACTAAGCACCCTATTTATAGGAAATTGCTAGAACGCCATAGGAGACTAAATAATAAAATAATATTATTATTTTTTCTTACGCATTCTTCTTTGACCCAAATATTAGCCACCACAAGTGGGGCCCACCAGAAATTAGCCACCATCCACAACAACCAAAAGTGGGTCCCACCTTCTAGAAATTTCCACCAAAATCATTTATAAAAATAATTTCTGAATCAGTCACCTTTTTAACATTCATAACAAATCATACGTTAATTTTTAACGGTTCACAATTTGTGGACATATACTCAACTTATATATGTATAACATATCCAAAAATTACAACAATCCAACAGTCGGATCAAAATTTATAACTCACACAATATAGCTTAAGAACACTGATTTTTCGAACTATGAGTCCTTTGGACCAGTTTTATTCAAACAGTCACCACGAAATATCCACAAAGAATTTTTGGGTGATTCAAATTTCTACATTTAGCTTACTTCCAGAGATTTCTTTTGATATATGGAACATCTCCTAACTCATTATACACAAAGAATTATAGATTTTACAAAATCAAGTAATAAACTAATTTTTTGAAAATTTTCAAATTTCATTCTTCATTTCTACAAAATACTAATAAAACACCTTAGCATTAATTCCTTCATTTATAATCACATAAAATAAATATTTCCCCATCCTTCATTTATATCCATATAAAAATATATATTTTCTTATCATATAAATCAATGAATAATTATTCACAAATAATATTACAGAATCACAATAATGACAACCAGGCCGTTCCCAGGAAAGAGGGGGCTTTCCGATAAGAATTTCTCCTTACTGGCACGCAATTTGGTGACCAAACCTCTCCTTGACAGAACTCTCTAGACATTACCAATAATGCTATCTAATAATATTATCCAAATAATATGAATTATTGATCCGATAATTCGAAATACCGTGCCGTGACAATTTTTGAAACAACAATAATATAAAATATCAACGCAGCAATTATTGAATCAATAAAATAAAATATTGAACAATAATTACTGTAACAATTATTGAGTAGTGTCTTCTTACGTAAGAATCAATAATTCAAAAATACTGTGAAATACCATGTGCTACTCTGCAACCACGCGTATTACTATATTTTAACCACTAGGTAATCCAACAGTGTTAACGATAACAATTACACCGTTATTTATAAAAACTCAAACTTGTCGTTTTCTTCATCCGATAGTTATTCTGTTATGGGGCCCACAAATGGTTGCGCCGTTGTACGAATATTATCCGACAGCAAGAATATTCCATGACCAAACGAATATTCCCCGACAACAATAAATATTTTATAGCCACTTGCTTATTTTGAAAAAAAATTCATATATCACCCTTAACTTTACTTTTTATCAATTTAACTATTTACTGAATAGTAATTATATGAAAATTTGAATACTTTTATTTCATAAAATTCGGGGTCTTACAGATGTCGCCACTATAGATAATACTGCATTGAGATCTCACACTGCTGATATCATTGCAGAGATGAGTACATTCATTGATGAGCATAGTGTCACCATGCAGATGGTCGTACATCTCTTGGCTCACATCAATACCCTAGGGATGGTGCTCATAGAGTTACCCCCATCTTCTAAGAGGGATGAAATGTTATACTTGATGGCTCGCTTATCCACGAGTTTATAGATTAGCTTTGATTTTCCTGCATAGACTATCTTAGCCATTTTTTTCATGTTTAGGAAACATTGTACATATCAAACAGTATTATATGGCAAAGAAATATGTTTTGATTAACTTCCCTTTTAGTTATGCCTTGTTACTTGCTTGATAGTTGCTTGTTCTTCAGGGCTTGTGATCTTGATGTATTCTGAACTCCTCCTTGATGGATGGATATTGAGATGCCTTAGGATATTTCATAATGGATTGTTGATCTTTGTATTCCCCTACCCTTTGGTGTCTTGGGACTAGTTTTTGTATGTGGTTATGGAGAGGGTTGTGGCTTTCCTCTATGAGGTTGACTGCCCCACAGATGGTCGCTGGTACTCCTTTATATTGGGGAGCCTAGGTAGTTCCGTCTCTTATGGATTTGTGTTTCTCTTTGAGGACCCAACCGCAGCTTAGATGGCCGCCGGTTGTCCCATTGGTATGGGGAGACCAGGTAGTTCCATCCCTTTGGTCTAACCCGATGAGGTGTGGTTTAAAGGTTTGAAGGATGATCCCAGTACCATTGACAAGTTTTTGTATTTATGTAGGGGTGACACTATAAGACCCCAACTTTTATGAATAAAGATGAATTTTTCTATAAATATCATTTTTGAATATTATGGAGTGAATTTGATATAATATTATAGTTGTGGGTAATATTTATAAATTTTTCAAAGTATGCAAGTTGTTATATAATGTTCGATTGGTCGGGAAATATTCGATTTAACAGGGAATATTCATATGATGACACAATCATTGGTGAACCCCACAACGAAATTATTGTCGGAGTTAGAAAATGACATAAATATCTTTTTATGAAAATAATGACGAAAGTTTTACCGTTAACTGTTGAAATACCCGGTGTTAAAAGTACAGTAATACGCGTGGTTGCATAATGGCACACGGTATTGATTATTGATGCTTACGTGAGAAGTCACTCAATTTTTTCAATTATTGCTACAATAATTATTGCATAGTACTCACGTTATTTGATTCAATTATTGTCGATATTTTATATATTATTAAATCAATAATTAAGACGAAGAAATTATTCATATTATGATTTGCACCTAATTGCGCTAATAAGGAGAAATCCTTATCAAAAACCCTCTCTTTCCTGAGAATGATCTGGTTGTTAAATATTGCGAATAATAATAATGAATAAATATTGTTAAAAATATTGAGGGGATTTTTATGAAGTATTTGTCGTAAATTTTGTTTATTATATGGACCCCATTTACAATTTTTTAAAATAATCGGTAGAAACTTATTTATTATAAGAGGTGGAACCCACATGTGATGATGACAGGGGTGGGGCCCACATGTGATAAATGAATTTAACACGGGGGGGGGGGGGATTTAGATTTCTAGGAAGGAGGTTTAATATATATATATATATAAAATTATATATTTTATAAGTTTTGGTTTTTATAAAAAATAGAATATATTATATTTTATTATGCATAGTATTTGCATATTGCCTGCATAGTATTTGCATAGTAAATCCTAAATCTTTTTCAGCCTATCATTGCGACCCGTGAGACTTTACTGTGCAGTCTGTGATTTTTAAATTCAAATAGTATCCTTTCCATTCTCCTACAAAAATGATGCTTAGTTAGAATGGAAATCACATAAGAATAAGAGAATTTTTCTTCTATAATATTGAGCATATTTCTTTCGAGTTTTAGAAAGCTTTGAGTGTAGAAAATAGTATCAGTTTTCTTCAAGAATATCCCCGCCCTACCAGTAAGAATACTCTTTGTAAGACCCCTAATTTTGTGAATAAAGATTAATTTTCTCAAAATATTTTTTTAAGTATTATGGTGTGGAATTGATATAATGTTATAGTTGTGGGTAGTATTTATAAATTTTGCAAAGTATACAAGTTGTCATAAAATATTCGATTGGTCGGGGAATATTCATTTTAACAGGGAATATTCGTACGACGGCACAATCATTGGTGGACCCCACAATGGAATTATTGTCGGAATGAGAAAATGACATAAATATCTTTTATGAAAATATCGGCGGAAGTTTTACCATTAACTGTTGAAATACCCGGTGATAAAAGTACAATAATACGTGTGGTTGCATAGTAGAACACAATATTGATTATTGATGCTTACGTGAGAAGTCACTCAGTTTTGTTCAATTATTGCTACAGTAATTGTTGCATAGTATCTCACGTAATTTAATTCAATTATTGTCAATATTTTTATATATTATTAAATCAATAATTGAGACGATATAGTTATTCATATTATTATTTGCAATATTGACGATGTCTAAAAAGTTCTGTCGATGAGAGGTTTGGTCACCTAATTACGCGCCAATAAGGAGAAATCCTTATCGGAAAGGCCCCTCTTTCCTTGGAATGATCTAGTTGTTAAATATTGCGAATAATAATAATGATGAATAAATGTTGTTAAAAATATTGAAGGGATTTTTATGAAGTATTTGTTATAAATTTTGCTTATTGTTTAGACCCCCATTTTATCCATTTTTCAAAATAATCGATAGAAAGTTTTTTAGTATATATGTAATATGGTGGGACACACCTATGATGATGACATGTTGGTGGGAGGGGAACACGTGGGGCCCACGTGTAGAAAAATGAAATTGTGGGGGGGGGGGGGAAACTTGATGAGAAGGATTACACACACACACACACATATATATATATATATATATATATATACACATATCAACATGTGTGCGTGTGTGTGAATTAATGTGAAGGAAGGAGGATACCTTTGCCGTAAGGCAAAGGTTATAATTATAATTTTATATATATATATTTTATAAGTTTTGTTTTATTTGATTATAAATAGAATATATTATATTTTATTTAAAGTTTTTGTTTTATTAGAATATTTTATTGCACAGTAATAAATAGTTAAATCAAATTTTCAAAAAATTTCTTGTAGATCTTGCAGTGAATCCAAGCGATCGATGCGATCCGTGATTTTTATTTTTAAATAGTATCCTTTCCATTATCCTATAAATAGGATGCTTAGTTAGAATTGAAAATCACACCAGAATCAGAGAATTCTTCTTCTATAAAATTGAGCGTATTTCTTTCGAGTTTTAGAAAACTTTGAACGTAGAAAACAGTGAAAGTTTTCTTCAAGAATATCCTCGCTATACCAGTTGGAATACTCTTCTTTTGAAGGTAAGGGGTATTATTTATTTCATATTCGCTTACGATATTATTTTTCGTATTCATATGAAATTTTATATCGTTCAATATTTTCAAGAAATATTATATTCGTTTAATATTCGTAAGGAATATTATATTCATTTAATATTTGTAAGGAATATTATTTTCGTTCAACAGTTGTAGGGGGTATTATTTATTTCATATTTTGAAGAGATATTATTTTTCGTATTCGTATGAATATTATTTTTGTTCAATATTCGTATGAAATAATATTTTCTTCCATACTCTATAGTATGTAAGTAATATTATTTCGTTTCAGATTTTGAATTCTACACTCGTTTTGTTAAAGTGTTGGCTTTTATACTTCATGAAATTAGTAGAATATCCTTGATATTTGCGCTTCATCCAGTATCTTTTCATGAAAATATTATTCTGAACATTCTTGATAAGTTTTAACTTTTTCATGCCAGAGTACTATTCACGGGATACTATTCTCGAAGTACTATTCACGGGATACTATTCACTCAGTTACTATTCACCTAGGGTATTATTCATGTTAAAAATTGATTTCTTTTCGTTCCAAATCATTTTTGATACAATATTATTCTTGAATTTTACTCCACAAAGCAGTATCATGTTGACAATTTGGATATTATTGAATTTTTGATAAATTAAATTATAAATCTTTAAAAGTTTATCTTTTGCTTTCTTTTAATTGAATTCTTATATCATTGTCATCATCCTCATGCTTATTTTTTTATGAAAGTCATCTTTGCTAATAGTGCATATATGGACTTGGTATGATTATGACCAGGTTTTATTCGGTATAATCATGACTGTAATGTTACAAATGATGTTGTAAAAGTCCTCCTTGGCTCGTAGTCCATTGATGGACAGTTATTGGCATGATCATGACCATTGATGAAAACACGAATATCCTTGGCCCGTAGTGCATGGATAATTTGTGATCGTGATACTAATGAATATCATTGGCCGCAGTGTAGGGGTGATTCGATGATGTGGATTATTTATTAAGCTGAGTATTAGCGATAAAAATTGATGATAAACTTTTTAAATCATAGAAGATAGTAAATTTCATGCTCTACTTGACTCTTCTAATGGATTGCTTGTTGTGTTGCAGTTAAACTTGATGTCTATTTTATTTTATCAGTTTAACACTGTTGAAGGCTAACGATAAATCATTCTGCATTATCTTAGTCATAATATTTCTTACTGGGCTAGTTGAGCTCACCCTTTTTTCTTTCATTGTTCTCTTCAGGAAATGAGAATATAGCTGAGACTAGTCAGGGAATGGAGTGACGGTCCAGATGTTTGCATTAGTAGTCCTCACTATTATGTGAAATAGTGTGATAATAAATGTATTGAGGACTTATTTTGAGTTTGAATATTGTCTAGAAGAAAATATTTGTATTAAAACCCACTGCTCATGTTGTATATTTAAGTTTGTATTTGTATTATGTACCATGTATTTTACGACAGTTGGTATCAAAGCTAAGGGATATGATCCCTAGCTAAGATGTTAGACTAGAACTAGGGGGAGAGATGGGGAGTCTGAAATGAAATCAAGGTATCCTTATCTCTTTGACATACCAGGTACGTACCCTAATTTCGAGGGCAAAATTTCATAAGAAGGGGAGGTTGTAAGACCCCAACTTTTAGGAATAAAAATGAATTTTCTATAAATATCATTTTTTAATATTATGGAGTGAATTTGATATAATGTTATAGTTGTGGGTAATATTTATAAATTTTACAAAGTATACAAGTTGTTATATAATATTCGATTTATCGGGGAATATTCATTTTAACAAGGAATATTCGTACGACAGCACTATCATTGGTGAACCCCACAACGGAATTATTGTCGGATTGAGAAAACGACAAAAAATATTTTTATAAAAATAACGGCGGAAGTTTTACCGTTAACTGTTTAAACACCCGGTGTTAAAAGTAAAGTAATACGCGTGGTTGTATAGTAGCACACGATATTAATTATTGATGCTTACGTGAGAAGTCACTCAGTTTTGTTCAATTATTGCTATAGTAATCGTTGTATAGTATCTCACGTTATTTGATTCAATTATTGACGATATTTTATATATTATTAAATCAATAATTGAGATAAAAAAGTTATTAATATTATTATTTGCAATATTAACGATGTCGAGAAGTTCTGTCAAGGAGAGGTTTGGTCACCTAATTGTGCGCCAATAGAGAGAAATCCTTATAGGAAAGCCCCCTCTTTCCTGGGAACGACCTGTTCGATTAATAGTGTGAATTATAATAATGATGATGAATTTTGTTTTATTAATATTATAAATGTAATAAAACAGAAAACTTTTTATATAAAACATAATACTTTTTATAAAGTTTTGTTTTATTTGATGATAAATAGAATATAATATATTTTATTATGCATAGTATTTGTATAGTGCTGCGTAGTGTTTGCATAGTAAAATCTTTTTATATAAAGCGAATACTTTTATAAAGTTATTTGTTTTATTAGATTATAAATAGAATATATTATATTTTATTATGCATAGTGTTTTGCATAGTGCTGCATAGTGTTTTCATAGTAAAATCTTTTATATAAAATGTAGAATACTTTTATAAAGTTATTTGTTTTATTAGATTTTAAATAATATATATATATATATATATATATAAATATAATATATTATATTTTATTGCATAGTATCCTTTCCATTCTCCTATAAATATGATGCTTAGTTAGAATTGAAAATACACCAGAAATTTTGAGAATTCTTCTTCTATAATCTTGAGCGTATTTCTTTAGAGTTTTGAGAAGTTTTGAGCGTAGAAAACAGTATAAGTTTTCTTCAAGAATATCCTCGCCCTAGCAATCAGAATACTCTTCTTTTTAAGGTAAGGGGTATTATTCTTTCGTATTCATGAAGAGAATTATTTTCTTTCAATACTCGTAAGAGCTATTATTCCATTCTTTATTATTATGTTGGAATAACCTGTCCATGTGAAGTATCGCATACATAGTGTAATTTTTCTGTTATTCCATTCTTTAATATTCTATTGGAATAACCTGTCTGTGCGGTCTATCGCATGCCTGGTGAATTATGTTGTTATTCCATTCTTTATTATTCTGTTGGAATATCCTGTCTGTGCGGACTACGCATGACCTAGTTCCATTCTTTATTATTCTATTCGAATATCGTATCTGTGTGGTTTACGCATGACCTGGTTCCATTCTTTATTATTCTATTAGAATATCCTGTCTGTGCGGTTTACGCATGACTTGGTTCCATTCTTTATTATTTTGTTGGAATATCATATACATATGTGGTTTATGCATGACTGGTTCCATTCTTTATTATTACATTGGAATAACACGTGCATGCGGATTCACATGCGCTTGGTGAATTCTTCATTATTCCATTCTTTATTATTACATTGGAATAACTTTGTCTATGTGGATTATCGCATGCATGGTGAATGATCCTTTGTATTCATTCCTTATTAAATTATGGAAATGATCATCTCGTGGATTCTGCATGGCGAGCGAAAATCCATTTGCGGTTCAT
The DNA here is from genome assembly GCA_020205605.1 of Panax ginseng. NCBI lineage: Eukaryota > Viridiplantae > Streptophyta > Magnoliopsida > Apiales > Araliaceae > Panax > Panax ginseng. Next base: position 137,545,422 of record CM035132.1, read on the forward strand.
ATATTCTATTATACTCGATTGGGTTAAAGTTTTGGCTTCTATACTCCATGAAATTAGTAGAATATCCTGGATATTTGCGCTTCATCCAGTATCTTTTCATGGAAATATTCTTCTGAGCATTCTTGAATTTTACTCCACAAAGAAGTATCATGTTGACAATTTGGACGTTATTGATTTTTGGATAAACTAAAATTTTAAATCTTTAAAATTTATCCATGAACTTATTTTATTAAATTATTATGTCATTGTCATCATCCTCATGCTTATATTGTGATGAAAGTCATCTTTGGTTTACGTGCATAGATGGACTTGGTATGATTATGACCAGGGATTATTCGGTATAATCATGACCTGTAATGTTATAAATGATATGGTAAAAGTCCTCAGTGGCCTGTAGTGCATTGATCGACAATTTTTTGTATGATTATGACCAGGGATTATTCGGTATAGTCATGACCATTGATGATTTAATGAATATCCTTGGCCTGTAGTGTAGGGATGACTCGATGATGTGGTTTATTTATTAAAATTTGAGTCTCGGTGATAAAATTGATGAAAACATTTTAAATCATAGAAGATAGTAGATATTATGCTCTACTTGACTCTTCTAATGGATTTCTTATTCCGCTGTAGTTAAACTTGATGTCTATTGTATTTTATCAATTTAAAATTGTTGAAGGCTAATGATGATTTATCATGCATTATCTTAGTCATAATATTTCTTACCGGGCTAGTTGAGCTCACCCTTTTTCTTTCATTATTCTCTTCAGGAAATGAGAACGTAGCCGGGACTAGTCGGGGAACGGAGTGATGGTTTGAGATGGTGTTATACTAGTCCTCACTATTCTATAAAATAGTGTGACAATAAATGTAACGAGGACTCTATTTGAGAGTGGATATTGTCTAGAAGGCATTATTCCTATTTAAACTCTCTGCTATGTTTTGTCGTATATTACACGACGTTTGTATAATTAAGTTTGTATTTGTATTCTGTACCATGTATTTGGCGACTCAAGATGGGTGATGTATACCTATTTTGGGGGCGTCACGAGTTAATTATCAAAGCTTAGGGATATGATCAACGGATGAGATGTGAGACAAGAACTAGGAGGGAGGCTGGAATTCCTTAGCTAGTATGACCTACCAATGTTTATTTGGTATTTAATTGGTGGAATCGAGTATAGGGATAATATGTGATATGTTAATTAACCCTTTTTTTGTGGCAGTATTTGAAAATGGCATCTAAAAATGTTGAGATAAGCAATGAAGCCCAAGAGACCGTTGATTCACCACAGATTAATACCCAGGATAATGTGCAATAGGAGGATAATAATACTCAGGTAAACAACAATGATCAAATGATGAGCGATGGGATGTTCAGAGGTTTTATGCAATTCATACAACATCAGGCGAGGGCAGCTCCTGTCCAAAATGCAGGTGGAAACACGGACAACTCTCGGACGGTCACCACTAAGCAGTTCAAGGAGATGGGACCACCGAAGTTTTTTGGAGAGCCAAAACCATTTAAGGAGGAGACGTGGATAAAGCAGATCAATAAGATATTTGATGTCTTGGGATGCTCCGAGGAGCAAAAGGTTCCCTTTGCCACCTTCATGTTGCGAGCAGAGGCAGATTACTAGTTGGAATCTGTAAAGTGTACTCAACCTGCCGCACTCAAAATGTCTTGGGAGAAGTTCTAATAGCTGGTCAACGACAAGTACTTTCCTGAAAGTATTCGTCACATGAAGGAGGTAGAGTTCATCAAGCTTGAGCAAAATAATATGGCAGTGGCGCAGTACGAAGCTAAGTTTGCCGAGTTGTCTCGGTTTGCGTCCCACTTGGTTGATAATGAGGAGAGAATGACGCAGATGTTTCTACGAGGTTTGAAACCCGAGATACGCCAATACCTTATCTCTCATAAACTGTGTTTGTATTTAGATGTTGAGAATAGGGCTCAGTTATTAGAGCGCGATAATGAGTCAACCCAACCAAGAGAGAGCAGCCAAGAAGTTGATAATACCAGTGGTAGCAGTCATCGAAGCGGTGACAACAAACGTGGAGGGAATCAACATGTCGGAAATGGTAATCACTTCGATGGTAATCATGGCCATGATAATAAGAGTGGACATTTTAAGAAGAGGAGATTCAATAATGATGGAAAGACGTCAGCACCAGCACCTGTTGTTAAGGAAGGAAAATGACCACCGGTCGTATATTACAAATGTGGAGGGGAAGGACACATAAGTCCAAACTACACGATGCAGTCCAAAGCATGTTACAATTGTGGAAAAGAAGGTCACCTAGCCCGATTTTGTGGTGCACCAAAGTTAAGTCCAGCTGGGGTGGAGGCATCCAAGGGTGTCCCAGACAAGACAAAACTGGTAATTCAAGGGATAGCGTTTGTCATAACCTCCCAAAAAGTTAGGAATCCGAATAAGGTGATCACGGGTAAGATAATCATAAACTCTAGCGAAGTTTACTTTATTTGATACTGGTTCTACCCATTCCTTTATTTCTCCTACTAGTGCTCAACGTTTAAATTTAACTCCAGAGAAATTAGACTTTGACTTATCTGTTGAAACTCCGTTGGGAGAAACCTTCATTACATCCACGGTTTATAAGTCTTGTTTGATTCAAATTGGTAACCGCACGTTACCCGTCGATCTTATTTCTTTGAAAATACTTGCATTTCTAGTCATGTCTTTTGGATTGACTAATGCTCCCGCTGCCTTGATGGATATGATGAACTGAGTATTCGAGGAATATATGGATCACTTTGTGGTCGTCTATATTGATGCAATCCTCACATATTCCAAAAGGCGTGAAGATCATGAGCAACACTTGAGGCTGATACTCCAAAAGCTTCGTGAAAACAAGCTTTATGCCAAGTTGAAGAAATGCGAGTTCTGGCTTAAGGAAGTAGCATTCCTTGGGCACGTAGTATCAAGTCATGGAATATCTGTTGTCCCAACAAAGATTGAAGCAATTTAAATCTGGGAGCAACCTAAATCAGTGATCGAAGTACGTAGCTTTCTTGGTTTAGCTGGTTATTATCAGAGATTCGTGGAAGGATTTTCTTGAATCTCTACTCCACTAACTCAGCTAACTCGAAAAGATACAAAATTCGGTTGGAGCGAGGAATGTGAGAAGAGTTTTCAAGAACTCAAGAGGAGACTCATTTTAGCACCTGTTCTGACAATACGATCTGGCTCGGAGGGATTTGTCATCTACAATGATGCTTCGGGCAAAGGGTTAGAATGTGTTCTCATGCAACATGGGAAAGTCATAGCCTATACCTCACGACAACTCGAAGAATATGAGAGGAATTATCTCACTCATGATCTAGAGTTGGCAGCAGTCATTTTTGCACTAAAGATTTGGAGGCATTACTTGTATGGGGAGAAGGTGGAGATCCTTACGGATCATAAAAGCCTCAAATATTTCTTCACTCAAAAGGAACTCAACATGCGACAACGACGTTGGCTTGAACTGTTGAAAGATTATGATCATACCATCCAATACCACCTTGGAAAAGTGAACGTGGTAGCTGACGCATTGAGTAAAAGATCATATGCGAGTACGAGTGCAATATTGTCAACGCAAAGGCCAATTTTGTATGACTTACAAAGGATGGAGATAGAGTTAAAGACTCCAGGGACCCATGTGATGATGGTGAATATACAAGTAGAATCGACTTTAATCGATAAAGTTAAAGTTGCTCGAGCGCTACACACAGAAATGATGCGTATATCAGGAAGAAAGTGCAAGAAGGTGCTATGCCGGAAGCAAGAATCGATGAAGAAGGAATACTTTGAGTCAACTCCAGACTTTGTGTTCCTAACGACCCTGATTTAAATTATAAAATCATGATGGAGCCGCACAACGCACTGTTTGTAATCTATCTTGGGAGTAGCAAAATGTATCGTGATCTTTGTCATACATTTTGGTGGAGTAATATGAAGAGAGAGATAGCGATGTTTATCTCAAGGTGTCTATCTTGTCAACGAGTCAAGGCGGAGCATCAAGTACCAAAAGGTCCATTGCAACCACTTGAAATTCTAGAATGGAAGTGGGATCACATTACAATGGATTTCGTTACTGGTCTTCCCAAGGTTTCTCAAGGCATAGATGCAATTTGGATCATTGTTGATAGATTGACCAAGTCTGCTCACTTCTTACCTATACGAGAAACTTATACACTTGAACGTCTTGCTCGTATGTACATAAACGAGGTTGTAAGATTTCATGGTATGCCAGTATCCATAGTTTCTGATCAAGACCCAAGATTCACTTCAAGATTTTGGGTTAGTTTGGAAAAAGTTATGAGCACAGATTTACGATTTAGTTCGGCATATCATCCTCAGATGGACGGACAATCAGAGAGGAATATTCAAACTCTTGAAGATTTATTAAGACTCTGTGTCCTTGACTTCAAGGGAAGTTGGGACAAGTTCTTACCGTTGGTGGAGTTTTCTTACAACAACAGCTATCAAGCAAGTATTGGCATGGCTCTAGTCAAAGCGTTGTATGGAAGAAAGTGTTGTTCTACAGTATGTTGGGATGAGGTGGGTGAAGCAACGTTGTTGGGACCGGAGTTGGTACGTTTGACTATGGAAAAGATTCAAACGATCCGACAACGTATAGAAACCTCACAAGATTGACAAAAGGGTTATGCTGATCTTCATCGAAAGGACGTGGAATTCGATATTGGAGATCATGTGTTGTTACTTGTTGCTCCATGGAAAGGAGTTACGAGATTTGGAAAAAGAGGAAAGCTAAATCCTCGATTCATTGGCTCATTTTTAATCCTCGATCGAGTAGGAACTGTGGCCTATAGACTTGCTTTACCGCCAAGTATGTCTCGTGTTCATAACGTTTTTCACATATCCATGTTACGTAAATATGTGGAAGACCCGAACCACATTATTGAGTTAGAACCAGATGAAATAGCGGAAGATTTAACGTATGAAGAGGTTACTGTTCAAATCTTGGATAAGAAGGAACATATTCTACGCTCCAAGGTTATATCTCAAGTCAAAGTTTTGTGGAGAAACCACGATGTTGAGGAAATGTCCTGGGAGTTAGAGTCTGAAATGAAATCAAGGTATCATTACCTCATTGACATACCAGGTACGTACCCTAATTTCGAGGGAAAAATTTCATAAGAAGGGGAGGTTGTAAGACCCCAACTTTTAGGAATAAAAATGAATTTTCTATAAATATCATTTTTTAATATTATGGAGTGAATTTGATATAATGTTATAGTTATGGGTAGTATTTATAAATTTTATAAAGTACGCAAGTTGTTATATAATATTCGATTGGTCGGGGAATATTCATTTTAACGAGGAATATTAAATGCGACAAGACAATCATTAATGGAACCCACAACGGAATTATTGTCGGATTGAGAAAACAACAAAAAATATTTTTATGAAAATAACGGCGGAAGTTTTACCGTTAACTGTTGAAACACCCTGTGTTAAAAGTACAGTAATATGTGTGGTTGTATAGTAGCACACGTTATTAATTATTGATGTTTACGTGAGAAGTCACTCAGTTTTGTTCAATTATTGCTACAGTAATTGTTGCATAGTATCTCACGTTATTTGATTCAATTATTGTTAATATTTTATATATTATTAAATTAATAATTGAGATAACAAAGTTATTAATATTATTATTTGATATATTAAAGATGTCTAGAAGTTCTGTCAAGGAGAGGTTTGATCACCTAATTGCGCGCCAATAGAGAGAAATCCTTATTGGAAAGTCGCCTCTTTCCTGGGAACGACCTGGTCGATTAATTGTGTGAATTATAATAATGATGATGAATTTGGTTTTATTATTATTATAAATGTATTAAAACAGAATTTTTTTTATAAAGTTTTGTTTTATTTGATTATAAATAGAATATAATATATTTTATTATGCATAGTGTTTGCATAGTGCCTGCATAATGTTTGCATAGTAAAATCTTTTTATATAAAATAGAATACTTTTATAAAGTTATTTATTTTATTAGATTATAAATAGAATATATTATATTTTATTATGCATAGTGTTTGCATAGTGTCTGCATAGTGTTTGTATAGTAAAATCTTTTTATATAAAACAGAATACTTTTATAAAGTTATTTGTTTTATTAGATTTTAAATAAAATATATAAATATATATATATAGCATATATTATATTTTATTGCATAATATCCTTTCCATTCTCCTATAAATAGGATGCTTAGTTAGAATTTAAAACACACCAAAAAATCAGAGAATTCTTCTTCTTTAATCTTGAGCGTATTTCTTTAGAGTTTTAAGAAGCTTTAAGCGTAGAAAACAGTATAAGTCTTCTTCAAGAATATCATCTCCCTACCAGGCGGAATACTCTTCTTTCTAAGGTAAGGGGTATTATTCTATCATATTCATGAAAAGAATTATTTTCTTTCAATACTCGTAAGAGATATTATTCCATTCTTTATTATTATGTTGGAATAACTTTGTCTGTCTGGCACCGCATATCATGTGGTGAAATTAGTATGTTATTCCATTCTTTATTATTCTGTTGGAATAACATATACGTGTGGTCTATCGCATGCACGGTGAATTACATTGTTATTCCATTCTTTATTATTCTGTTGGAATATCCTCATGCATGCGGATTACGCACGACACAGTTCCATTCTTTATTATTACATTGGAATATCATCGTATGTATGCGGTTTACGCATGACACAGTTCCATTCTTTATTATTCGCGTTGGAATATCACATGCATGTGGTTTACGCATGACTTGGTTCCATTCTTTATTATTCTGTTGGAATATCTTGTCTGTGCGGTTTACGCATGATTTGGTTCCATTCTTTATTATTCTGTTGGAATAACCTGTCTGTGCAGATTACGCACACCTGGTGAATTCTTCTGTTATTCCATTCTTTATTATGTTGGAATAACCTGTCTATGTGGATTATCGCATGCATGGTGAATGATCCTTCGTATGTATTCCTTATTAAGTTGTGGAAATGATCTATCTACGTGGATTACTGCATGGTGGGCAAAAATCCATTTGCAGTTTCATATATTCTATTATACTCAGTGGGTTAAAGTTTTGGCTTCTATACTCCATGAAATTTGTAGAATATCCTGGATATTTGCGCTTCATCCAATATCTTTTCATGGAAATTGAGCATTCTTGAATTTTACTCCACAAGCGCAAAGATCATGTTGACAATTTGGACGTTATTGATTTTTGGATAAACTAAAATTTTAAATCTTTAAAATTTATCCTTGAACTTGTTTTATTGAATTATTATGTCATTGTCATCATCATCATGCTTATATTGTGATAAATTTTATCAGTGTCAAACCCTAAGTACGTCAACATTCAGTTAGAAAATCCTAGCAATGGATAAGAAACCCTAGAAACTGGTTCTAAAATCCTAAGTTCAGTTTCGGGAATTCGAAACCCTAATTCAGAAATTAAAAACCCTAGTTTGGGAATGAAAATGCTGGTATAAGGTTTAAACATTATTAATGATAACCTAATTTGTGACGCCCCCAAAATAGGTATACAAAACCTATTCCGAGTCGCCAGATACATGGTACAGAATACAAATACAATATTAAATATACAACATGAGCTGTGAGTTTTAATACAAATATTGTCTTCTAGACAGTATTCAAACTCAAAATAAGTCCTCAATACATTTATTATCATAATATTTAACAGAATAGTGAAGACTACTAATGCTATCATCTGGACCGTCACTCCGTTCCCCGACTCGTCCCATCTATATTCTCATTTCCTGAAGAGAACAATGAAAGCACAAGGGTGAGCTCAACTAGCCCAGTAAGAAATATTATGGCTAAGATAATGTAGAATAAATTATCGTTAGCCTTCAACAGTGTTAAACTGATACAATATAATAAACATCAAGTTTAACTACAGCGGAACAAGTAATCTATTCGAAGAGTTAAGTAGAGAATAAAATCTACTATCTTCTATGATTTAAAAGGTTTTTCATCACTTTTATCGCTAAGACTCGGCTTATTAAATAAACCACGTCATCCCTGCACTACGGCCAAGGATATTCATTAGTATCACGACCACAAATTATCCATGCACTACAGGCCAAGGATATTCGTGTTTTCATCAATGGTCATGATCATGCCAATAACTTCCCCTCAATGTACTACGGGCCAATGAGGACTTTTACCACATCATTTGTAACATTACGGTCATGACTATACCGAATAATCCTCGGTCATAATCATACCAAGTCCATCTCTACGCACTTCTGGACCACGATGACTTTCAACATAATATAAACATGAGGATGATGACAATGACATAATAATTCAATAAAACAAGTTCAAGAATTGAATTTTAAAGATTGATAAGTTAATTTATCCCGAACTCAAAAGCGTCCAAATTATCAACATGATCTCGCTTTGTGGAGTAAAATTCAAGAATGCTCGAATAATATTTCCATGAAAAGATACTAGATGAAGCGCAAATATCCGAGGATATTCTACTAATTTCATGGAGTATAGAAGCCAAAACTTTAACCAACTGAGTATAATAGAATATATGAAATCTGCAAATGGATTTTCACCATATATACGGTAATCCACGTGAAACAGATCATTTCCATAATTTAATAAGGAATGAATACAAAGGATCATTCACCATGCATGTGGTAATCCACATAAACAGGTTATTCCAACAGAATAATAAAGAATGGAATAACAGAAGAATTCACCATACATGCGATGGACCACATAGACAGGTTATTCCCAACATAATAATAAAGATTGGAACCAGGTCATGTGAAATCCGCATGCATGTGGATATTCCAATAGAATAATAAAGAATGGAATAACAAAAGAATTCACCAGGCATGCGATAGACCACACAGACAGGTTATTCCCAACATAATAATAAAGATTGGAACCAGGTCATGTGAAATCCGCACAGACAGGATATTCCAATAGAATAATAAAGAATGGAATAACAACAGAATTCACCAGGCATGCGATAGACCACACAGACAGGTTATTACAACAGAATAATAAATAGTGGAACCAGGTCATGCGTAATATGCACAGACAGGATATTCCAACACAATAATAAAGAATGGAATAAAAGAAGATTGGAGTTAATCATTTTCCTTCACGTTTTACCCTAACGTAGTTAAATGATTGAAAAGTACACAGTAGTACTTTTCGTCGTTTTTATTTTATCCGATTTTTGCACGTTTTTCGAGAAAAACTTTTATCGGCTTACTTAACTTTTCACGACATATTATTGGCAAATCTTTCGACGGAATGTAATTTCGACATACCGAACTCTTAGAACGACTTAGGTTATTCAAACCCTAACCCTTAGGTTTCGTCGGGTGAATAGTGCCTATTTCGTCTTTTTTCCCGGAAATATTTTTGTTCCCAGAAAATTTTTATTTTTGTCTTGAAAATTCTTAATTGCTTAATCATGCTCGTAGCCAAAATCCTCCCAACCTATAATCATCCTAGGTTCTAGAACGATTAATAAACACATAACACATAATATTATTAATAAAAAATCATTTTATTAATAACTAATTCTTTAAACTTAAATTCTGGACGATCCGAATTTTCGGGTCGTTATAGAGCTTCTATTTATAGAAAAATATAGTTTCGATAATTGCACGTTTTAGGGCTCGAAAATTACAGTACAATACCTCCAACTTTTTTTTCATTTTTAATTTAGTCCTGCAAGTATTATCAAACTTGCACCACCTCCCCTAATATTAAATAATGTGAATCAATAGTTCAATCATGTGATTCAATAGTAATAATCATGTGAAAATACGAATAAAAGTATAATACCTCCATTTATACATCCATCTTTAACTTAGTCATGCAAGTATTATCAATATTGCACCAACTCCCCTAATAGTACATGAATGTAAATTAATAGTACACACTTGTGAACAAATAGTTATAATCATGTGAATTAATAGCAATTAATTCCTCATTTATCCGATTAATTACCCGATAACTTCCAGACATTAATTATTATCGAAATAAATGTCAATTTTCACTAACACTAATAATTCCAACACAATGGAACTATAAAATTCATCTTTAATCAACACGAACTTATTCATCATTAATATTATAACTCACAATATTTAATAACCAGGTCGTTCCCAAGAAAGAGGGGGCTTTCTGATAAGGATTTCTCCTTATTGGCGCTCAATTAGATGACCAAACCTCTCCTTGACAGAACTTCTAGACATTGTAAATATTGTGATTTAATAATATTAATAACTTTGTCATCTCAATTATTGATTTAGTAATATATCATATTATACAAATGATACTGTGACAATAATCGAATCAATAATATGAGAGATATGATGCAGCAATTACTATAGCAATAATTGAGTATAACTGAGTGACTTATCACGTAAGCATCAATAATCAATACTGTGTGCTACAATGCAACCACGTGTATTACTATACTTTTACTACAAAGTAGTTCAATAGTTTTAACGGTAACACTTTCGCCGTTATTTTTATAAAATGATAATTACATCGTTTCTAAACTACGACAATACTTACATTGTAGGGTACACCAATGATTGTCTTAGCTATATCACGGATATTCCCATATAAAAGAATATTCCCTGACCAATCGAATATTATATAACAACTCGCATACTTTGCAAAATTTATAAATACTACCCACAACTATAACACTATATCAAATCCACACCATAATATTAAAAAAAAAAATTCGAGAAATTTAAATCTTTATTCATAAATTTGGGGTCTCACAATCTCCCCTCCTTAAGAAATTTCGCCCTCAAAATTTACGTACGTACCTGGTATGCCGAAGAGATGAAGATACCTTGACTTCATTTCAAATTCTAACTCTTGAGGTATAACCTTTGAGTGTTGAATACGATCCTTCTTATCCCAGATTTTAACACGTATCTCCTCATACGTTAAATCTTCTACTATCTCATATATTTCTAATTTAATAATGAGGTTCGGGTCGTCCACATATTTTACGTAACATCAATACGTGAAAAACGTTATGAACACGCGACATACTTGGCGGTAAAACGAGTCTATAGGCCACAGTTCCTACTCAATCGAGGATTTTAAAAGGGCCAATAAAATCGAGGGTTGAGATTTCCTCTTTTCATCGATTCTTGCTTCTAAAATAACGCCATCTTGAACCTTCTTCTTCACATTCATCAGCTTCAAGTGTGTAGTTTGAGCGGCTTTAACTTTATCGATTAAAGTTGATTCTACTCCTATATTCGTTATCTTCACGTGGGTCCCTAGAGTCTTTAACTCTATCTTCATCATTTGTAAGTTATATAAAATAGGTCTTTGTGTTAACAACGTCGTACTCATAAACACATATGATCTTTTACTCAATGCATTAGCTACCACGTTCGCTTTTTCCACGATAATATTGAATAGTATGGTTGTAATCTTCAATAGCTCGAGCCAACTTCTTTGGCACATTACACATTCCTTTTGGTTGCAGAAATATTTAAGGGTTGAAGAAATGAGTTTTGTACTGGGTCAGTACAAAATTCGATTTCACACTCTGGGGTAAGCCAAGAAGTTCTTCGAGAATACGTCAGGAAATTTATTAACGTTAGAAATATCATTTAAAAACTGTGGCTCTCATCCAAGATTTGGATAACACGTCACATTGATACCTATCAACTTGTCATCGTCATTTACACCATCGCCTACAGAAAGTCTGGCTTCGGTGCATTCCACACAAGGAAGTCAACAACAAAAGGATCGGGGTTCTTTACTTATGGCTTGATATAATAGTGATTAAATTTAGTGGTTTGGTTGCTTGAATTCACACAATAGGTTGGTTATGAATATGAAAGCTAACAACCTTACGAAAAGCATGATGAGTAGTTAACCAATCGATTCCTAAAATCTCATCAAAGGCAAGTATTTTCAAAGAGATAAGATCGACAGGTAACGTGAAAGTGTCGATTTGAATCAACAAGATTTATAAACAGTGGAGGAAACGAAGGTTTCTACTAACGAAGTTTCAATCAATAAGTCAAAGTCTAATCTCTCCGGAGTAAAATTTAAACATTGAGCGCAAGCAACAGAGATAAAAGAATGGGTAGAACCGGTATCTAATAAAGTATAGACTTCACAAAAATTTATAATTAACAAACCCGTGCTAACTTCGTTTGGGTTACTCACTTTTTGAGAAGTTAAGAAAAATGCTCTTCCTAAAACCACTGACTTTGTTTTGTCCGTATTCGCCTTTCGTGCCACCGTCCCAGCTGGACTTGATTTCGCTACAGGACAAAATCGAGCTATATGACCATCTTTTTCACAACTAAAACATACCTTGGAAGGCTTGGAATAGTTTGGACTTATGTGTCCCTCCTCTCCGCATCTATAACATCTAACTGGCGGTCGTTCTCCTCCCCTAGAATTTGTTGATGGTGTTGGTGCTGCTGCCGACGTCTTCCCATCATCGTTAAATCTTCACTTCTTGAATTTTCCACTTCTATTATATTGGCCATGATTACCACCGAAGTGGTTACCATTCTTGGCATAATAATTTCACCCACGATGGTTATCATTGTTTCGATGGACGTTGCCACCGGTATGATTATTATCATCTTGTTATTTACCTAAGGATTATTGTCTTCATGATGCACATTATCCTGGGTATTGATCGTTGGCGACTCAATGGTCTCATGTGCTTCGTTGCTGATCTCAACATTTTCAGATGCCATTTTCAAACACTGTCACAAAAACAAGGGTTAGTTGACATATCACATATTATCCATATACTCTGACCGACCAATTAAATACCAAATAAACTTAGGTAGGTCATACTAGAGAAGGAATTCCCCATCTCTACTCTCCTAGTTCTTGTCTCACATCTCAGCCAGGGATCATATCCCTAAGCTTTGATACCAACTGTGACGCCCCCAAAATAGGTATACATCACCTATTCGAGTTTATCGAGATACATGAGTACGTAATACAAATACAATCTTAAATATACAACATGAGTACATGAGTTTTAATACAAATATTGTCTTCTAGGCGATGATTCAAACTCAAAATAAGTCCTCAATACATTTATTATCACACTATTTAACAGAATAGTGAGGACTACTAATGTTATCATCTGGACCGTCACTCCGTTCCATGACTCGTCCCAGCTATATTCTCATTTCCTGAAGAGAACAATGAAAGCACAAGGGTGAGCTCAACTAGCCCAGTAAGAAATATTATGGCTAAGATAATGCAGAATAAATTATCGTTAGCCTTCAACAGTGTTAAACTGATACAATATAACAAACATCAAGTTTAACTGCAGCAGAACAAGCAATCCAGTAGAAGAGTCAAGTAGAAAATCAAATCTACTATCTTCTATGATTTAAATGGGTTTTCATCACATTTATAATTGAGACTCAGCTTATTAAATAAACCACGTCATCCCTGCACTACGGCCAAGGATATTCATTAGTATCACGACCACATATTATCCATGCACTACGGGCCAAGGATATTCGTGTTTTCATCAATGGTCATGATCATGCCAACAACTGCCCCTCAATGCACTACGGGCCAATGAGGACTTTTACCACATCATTTGTAACATTACGGTCATAACTATACCGAATAATCCCTGGTCATAATCATATCAAGTCCATCTATGCACTACAGGCCATAAATGACTTTCAACATAATATAAACATGAGGATGATGACAATGACATAATAATTCAATAAAACAAGTTCAAGAATTAAATTTTAAAGATTTATAAGTTAATTTATCCTGAACTCAAAAATGTCCAAATTGTCAACATGATACTGCTTTGTGGAGTAAAATTCAAGAATGCTCAGAAGAATATTTCCATGAAATGATACTGGATGAAGCGCAAATATCCAGGATATTCTACTAATTTCATGGAGTATAGAAGCCAAACTTTAACCAACTGAGTATAATAGAATATATGAAACTGCAAATGGATTTTTGCCCGCCATACGATAATCCACGTAGACAGATTATTTCCATAATTTAATAAGGAATGAATACAAAGGATCATTCACCATGCATGTGGTAATCTACATAAACAGGTTATTCCAACAGAATAATAAAGAATGGATTAACAGAAGAATTCACCATGCATGCGATAGACCGCAAAGACATGTTATTCCCGAGCGAATAAAGAATGGAACGAATTAATGCGAAATTAGCATGATGGATATTCCAACAAAATAATAAAGAATGGAATAACAACAGAATTCACCAGGCATGCGATAGACCGCACAGACAGGTTATTCCAACAGAATAATAAATAATGGAACCAAGTCATGCGTAATACGCACAGACAGGATATTCCAATAGAATAATAAAGAATGGAATAACAAAAGAATTTCACCATGTATGCGGTACTTCGCATAGACAGGTTATTCCAACAGAATAATAAATAGTGGAACCAGGTCATGCGTAATACGCACAGACAGGATATTCCAACAGAATAATAAAGAATGGAATAACAGAAGAATTTCACCATGTATGCGGTACTTCGTATAGACAGGTTATTCCAACATAATAATAAGGAATGGAATAACAATAGCTCTCTTCATGAAAATGAAAGAAATAATACCCCTTACCTTAGAATAAAGCTGGATACTGGAATAGAGAGGTAGCAGACTAGTACACACATGTGAACAAATAGTTATAATCATATGAATTAATAGCAATTAATTCCTCATTTATCCGATTAATTATCCGATAACTTCTAGACATTAATTATTATTGAAATAAATGTCGATTTTCACTAACACTAATAATTCCAACACAATGGAACTATCAAATTCATCTTTAATCGACACGAACTTATTCGTCATTAATATTATAACTCACAATATTTAACAACCAGGTCGTTCCCAGGAAAGAGGGGGCTTTCCGATAAGGATTTCTCCTTATTGGTGCGCAATTAGATGACCAAACCTATCCTTGACAGAACTTCTAGACATTGTAAATATTGCAATTTAATAATATTAATAACTTTGTCGTCTCAATTATTGATTTAATAATATATCATATTATAATGATGATACTGTGACAATAATCAAATCAATAATATGAGAGATATGATCCATCAATTACTGTAGCAATAATTGAGTATAACTGAGTAAGTTATCACGTAAGCATCAATAATCAATACCGTGTGCTATGATGCAACCACGCGTATTACTGTACTTTTACTACCGAGTAATTCAACAGTTTTAACGGTAACACTTTCGCAATTATTTTTATAAAATGATAATTTTGTCGTTTTCTAACTACGATAATACTTCCGTTGTGAGGTCCACCAATGATTGTGCCGTCGTACAGATATTCCCCGACCAATCGAATATTATATAATAACTTGCATACTTTGCAAAATTTATAAATACTTCCCATAACTATAACACTATATCAAATTCACACCATAATATTAAAAAAAAAAATTCGAGAAATTTAAATCTTTATTCATAAAATTTGGGGTATCACATAATTAGGGATAACCCTAATTGATTTAGAAAACCCTAATTTCTTGGTTAGAAACCATAATTTATAATTAGGGTAAACCTGATTCTTAGTTTAATAATTTTAATGTTAATTAGGAAACATTAATCCTAATTTTCAAGTTAGAAGCAATTAGAAAACCCTAATCTAATTAGGAAACCTAATTTCTAAATTAGAAAGATTATTTTTCTATTTAAAACCCTAATTCTTGGGTTATAAACCCTAATATACAATTTCGACCCTAACTGCTAAATTAACAATTTTAATTAGGAAATAATAATCCTAATTAGCAAAATTGAGCTTATGATTAGGAAATTTAAATATTAATGTAGAATCATAATCATAATTTAGAAATATTAATTTTCTATTTTGAAAACCTAATTTGGAAATCCTAGAATTTATTTTTAAAACCTAAATTGGTTAAACCCTTAACCCTAAAGGTTTGGACAATTGACAAGTATGCCATTAAATTTAAAAAGCAAAACGACTAGTTTACCCATGTTGCATTATTTGGACATAACTTGCAAATCTTGGCAAATTGAGAGTTGTTCACTAACCCTAACCACCCCATGTGACTTAAATTCACAGCATTCAGCCACCTTATCAGCTGAATACATTGTACCAATATATACATATAGATTTAAAGAGAGAAAAACTACTTACTTCATTTGTTAACTTGTCCAATACTTGTCTCTCTCTAAAATTTCGAGAGTTTGAGTGAAAGAGGGTCATGTGTAAAGCCATTCTCAGTTCATAACTTTCCTAGTTCAGGATCAAAGGTCAGAATCAAGAATCAAAGGGTGAAAGAGGTATAAACCCTAAAATTTTGAAATCATGAGATCTTATGTTATATGTTATGGTTTGTTGTTTTAAGTTGTGTGTAAGGCTATCACATAGTGACGTGGGTGGTTAGATTATATATCTATAACATCTAGATGCACGAATTTAAAGATTTCTCAAATCTAGAAAACTGGAAAAATGGTGTCTAACAGTCAAATGTCAGGTCTCCTAGATTTGTCCCTGTTAATTGTTTTGGTGTTTTAAAGGTTTGTACTTGTTATATGTTATAAGGTCTTGGATCTGAAACTCTAATCAAGACCAGATCATGTGTAGATCGAAAGTTACAAGCAGTCAAAGGTCGTTGACCGTTCACGAAATGAGTTCTGGGCAGCCCAGTTTTGCCCAAAAAATTCTGACAACGTTTTGTAGGGCTTGAATCTTGCAGTGTTTTATGTTATTGGTCATGTTGTTGATTGAAGGTTGTAGACTGGTATATGAACTGCAAAGTCATGCTATTTGATCACCCAGAATAACAGTAGAATCAAAGATATACTAGGTCAAACCATCGTTGATCGACTGACCGGGTGAAGATTATGGAAAACCCAGAATCTTCAAGAACAAGTTCCTGACAGGTAGTTTGACTGGCCTAAATCTTCGTTTGATGTTGTTGTTAGACTGATCTGAGGATATAGAGTTGTTCTCTGACATCTCCACTACATATTGGAACCTTAATATCACACTAAGCAAGCTGGGAACATATAAATTAAAAGGAGCAAGTAAGAACCTCGAACTGTTCTTCATTTCTGGAAAACCCAGAAATGAAGAACAGGTCTAACATGAATTTCGAAGGCCTATATCTCACTGATTTGTTATTGGATGTCCATGATATTGATTTATAACCATAGTATTACACTTATACTACATGTTAGGTATCATTAGCTGCCCAGAAAACGTAAGGATCATAGATTAATTTGTGGTCAAACAAGGAACCTTAGCCACTGACAAGAATTCTAGGGTTTCCTCAAGAACACTCAAGTACACCTATAGCGACGGTTCTGTCGCTATAGGGCCCCTTTAGCGACAGTTTGTTAGAAAAAATAATTATTTTTATTAAACAAATTAAAATAAATTGTTTTAATTATTAAAAATACATAATAAATTATGAAAAATTATTTTAAAGCCTAAAAATAGTTTTTAATTATTTTTAGTATATTTCATAAATATTTAATATTTTTGGAATATAAATGGTATTTAATTTATTTAATTATAAAATTAGATAAATTAATTAAAAATGATTTTAATACATGAAAAACATTTTAAAATATATTATGATATAAGAAAATATTTTAAGTTATTTTCAATAACTTGTGATATTTTATGATGAATTTCATTAATAAATAAATATTAATGGTAATGGATTTATTTGATAAATATATTAAATAAATTATGGAAAATTGGATTTAATGCTTTAAAAATCATATAAAATGATTTAAGAGTTGTAAAAATATTTTAAATTATAAAATATAACTTTTGATATTTTGTCATGAAAATATTAATATTTTAATATTAGTATCAATTATCGGATAATGAATTTAGTGTTTAAAAATTATATAAATATGATTTTAAAGTATTAAAAATACTTTGTGATATTATAAATATATTATAATATTATGATATGATTTTTATTAATACTTAATATTAAATAAATATTAATGATAAGAGAATAATGTGGTATTTAATTCATTTAAATACGATATTAATGATTGAAAATTTATGATAAATGGTAATAATTATCTGAAAATGATTGCAAGCTTATGAAAAATATTTTGAATGATAATAAAATTATCTAAGTTAATTGTAAAGTGTTTAGGCAGAGTTTAATTGAACTTAGACTCGATAAAAGTCCGACTAGGCCGTCAAGATGTTAGAATTGTGTCGGGTTCAATTCACACTGCAATAGTTTGACTTGATACCGAGTTTTATGTGCTGTATAGACTGATGGGTTTATGTGATAATGTGTTTAGGTTATTCTATGTATATATATATATATATATATATATATATATATATATATATTATTAAACTGTGATGATATTATTCTAATTTGTATATCGATATTATTTATATATTAGATCTTCAGTGAAAGCTTATTAAATTGTGTAACGATAATCAACGAAACA
Source organism: Panax ginseng (assembly GCA_020205605.1). Classification (NCBI taxonomy): domain Eukaryota; kingdom Viridiplantae; phylum Streptophyta; class Magnoliopsida; order Apiales; family Araliaceae; genus Panax; species Panax ginseng. Next base: position 137,563,958 of record CM035132.1, read on the forward strand.
TGCAAGTTTTTCTTAACTTTACTTAGAGTTGTTTCATTCAGATATGCTTATGGTTAATCATTGCTGATTGCCGTTGTAGAATTGTACTATGTCCATATTGCATGTATAAGTCAGGTATGAAAGGCTGATCACCTTCATTACCGTTCGGTCCAGATATATTTGTTCATGTTTAATACTTGTTCAGTTAAAAGTTTGTTCGTGCTAGTTATCAACTATATTGAAGAATTATAGCCAGCTTATTATTCAAATTCTTTTAATCATGATATATCCTTAAATAAATTTAAACTTGCTGGGCAACCTTCATGCTCACCCTTCCTATATCATGATAAACATTGCAGATTAAGACGAACACGTCGGATACAGGAAAAGGTTAAAGACTGTTCCATCTTTAAGTTTATGTGTGTAGTTAAGTTTGTATAAGTATTGTATATTGATGTTGTTGTAAGTCGAATAACTTATGATTTGCGTATAAGTTAAGGTTACTCGACCTTGGTGAATAGTGTGTAAAGTTTATTGTATAAAAAATTTATGTTTATATCTTCTGCAATAGTTATAGAATGATTGTACCAGATCCGTGGTGATTTAGGACCCGAATTTGGGGCTGTCACAGTTTGTATCAGAGCTGTTGGTTATAAACCTTGGGTAGTGATACCTTAGTCTAATAACCGCAGTGATTAGGTTAAGATCTAACTCAATAGAGTTAGTTAGTCAGTATGATTCAAAGACGAATCTGGGCGAGTTATAAAGATACAGAGTTCCCTAACTCTGATAATAAAGGTGAACAATAGTGATGAATAGATCGTAAAGCAAAACAATCAAGATACAGAAATGAATCGTAATATATACGATGAGATCACCCCGTGATCTGATAGGGTGATAGTAAGGAAAAGAATCAATCTAATGATTGGAAAGTTTACAACAAGATTGTTGTGTGAATTGGTACAGATTCAGAAAAGGATTATGAATACGAGTTGGATGAAATTCGTTTTGAGAAGGGGGTTAAGATTAGGTGGGGATTTCAATTGAGGACTCATGTCAACAGTTGAGTTGTATGATTTCTTGTATGGGCGGGGAATTGTACTTGGTGTAACAACCACTTAGTTTATGGCACTGATAATCATTGAAATGTTTGCGCGCTATTTGCTATATACATGTTAAGAGGGTGATTCCTTCTCATGTATATAATAAATAGATAGGTTATAGGTAGAGGATATAAGGTTAAGTACGAGTTCTTAAAACTCATACTTATGTGACATTCTTGACTCATAGTTATATGAAATGTTTATGAACCCCTCGGCGAATGGACGCCAAAGTTCTGACAAGGGTAAGTTTTAAACTCATATGATTGTGGCAACTTTATGAACTCATAAGTGTGGTTTGACGAACTGGGTATAGTTGTGTGTGAATGAAAAATTGAGGATTATAGGAACAGATAGATTTTTAAGCAAATGATTATTAGTGGAGACATAAGTTTTCCAAAACTCCTAGCTATGCTAGATTTCAAAATTTTGACATCAAGCTAAATACGCACTATGTGCTTTTAAAAAAAATATGTAGACTCGTAATCATTTTTAGAACGGTTTAAAGTGTAGTCTATGCTACTTATTTCGGCTAGACTCAAATGATTTGAAATATCAAAATTTATTTTATTTATCACTCATGTACCATGTAACCTGGTGCAGAGATGATAAAAAGTTGACAGAGTTATAAATACAGGAATACTTAGTGTGAATTCGATCTAAAAATCATTGTTCCACTATTGTATGGTGTGTTATGACAAAGTCATGATGACATCCTCAAACGGACTGTTAATACGGTACGGCATCATGACGTCATTCTCAAAAATATTTTCAAGATTTTAATTTGCCAACGGGGTTTGGCTACACCTAAATAATTCGATTGAATTGAATAATTGATATAAGTCTATGCTATTCGATTCAGGGAGACTAATGTTTATGAAAACTCTAAGTGTTAATTAAAAGAAATTTCTCGAACCAAATTATTTTGGTGCGGAATCTAATAAGACTGAGTTAAAATTTTGTGCCTATGGCGTTGATTTAAACATATAAAATCAAGATTTGGCGAAGACAGGCATACCAAAGCTAATTACCCTATATGTTTGTAAGTTATGACGGTTTGCGGATGAATTTCCATAAAACCTTTGCGAAAATGACAGACAAATAGTCTATATGACTCCTCAGCACAATTTTAAAATTTTTACTCTTGTGAGTGGTGTATTGGGTAGCATGTGATGGTGTGTATGAATGATGTAAGCAGTATGGTGTAAACTGTAGGTATAGGGTGTAAGGTGAATTTCGGGGACGAAATTCTTAGAAGAAGGGGTGAATGTGACAACCCGAGAAATTAGACAATTTATTAAAATTTTAAATGATGGATTTAAAGTCAAATAATAGACCTAGACAGAAAATAAGTGTATGCGTTTGATATTTTTAGGAGGGAATTTTGAGGATTTCAAAATTCTGTGAAGAATTTTGGTGAATTAGTCAGGATTAAGTGTATACGTGAATATGTTCTGTGTATATGGTCATTTATGTGTTCAGAATGTGATTAAGGGTCAATGTTTTACCAGATAAATTTTATTAGTGTTAAACCCTAAGTATATATTAAGTTTCGGGAATTCGAAACCCTAATTCGGAAATTGAAAACCCTAGTTTGGGAATGCAAATGCTGGTATAAGGTTTAAACATTATTAATGATAACCTAATTAGGGATAACCTTAATTGATTTAGAAAACCCTAATTTCTGGTTTAGAAACCCTAATTTATAATTAAGAAAAATTTGATTGTTAGTTTAATAATTTTAATGTTAATTAGGAAACATTAATCCTAATTTTCAAGTTATAAGCAATTAGAAAACTCTAATCTAATTAGGAAACCTAATTTCTAAATTAGAAAGATTATTTTTCTATTTAAAACCCTAATTCTTAAGTTATAAACCCTAATGTACAATTTCGACCCTAATTGCTAAATTAAAAATTTTAATTAGGAAATAATAATCCTAATTAGCAAGTTTGAGCTTATTATTAGGAAATATAAATATTAATGTAGAATCCAAATCATAATTTAAAAATATTAATTTTCTATTTTGAAAACCTAATTTGGAAATCCTAAAATTTATTTTTAAAACCTAAAGGGTTAAACCCTAAACCTTAAGGGTTAAACTCTAAACCCTAAGGGTTTGGACAATTAACAAGTATGCCATTAAATTTAAAAAGCAAAATGACTAGTTTACCCTTGTTGCATTATTTGGACATAACTTGCAATCTTGGCAAATTGAGAGTTGTTCACCAACTCTAACCACCCCATATGACTTAAATTCACAGCATTCAGCCACCTTATCAGCTAAATACATTGTACCAATATATACATATAGATTTAGAGAGAGAAAAACCACTTACTTTATTTGCTAACTTGTCCAATACTTGTCTCTCTCTAAAATTTCGAGAGTTGGAGTGAAAGAGGGTCATGTGTAAAGCCATTCTCAGTTCATAACTTTCCTAGTTCAGGATCAAAGGTCAGAATCAAGAATCAAAGGGTGAAAGAGGTACAAACCCTAAAATTTTGAAATTATGAGATCTTATGTTATATGTTATGGTTTGATGTTTTAAGTTGTGTGTAAGGGTGTCACATAGTGACGTGGGTGGTTAGATTATATATCTATAACATCTAGATGCACGAATTTAAAGATTTCTCAAATATGGAAAACTGGAAAAATGGTGTCTGACAGTCAAATGTCATGTCTCCTAGATCTGTCCCTGTTAATTGTTTTGGTGTTTTAAAAGTTTGTACTTGTTATATGTTATAAGGTCTTGGATCTGGAACTTGAATAAATTCCAGATCATGTGTAGATCGAAAGTTACAAGTAGTCAAAGGTCATTGACCGTTCACGAAATGAGTTTCTAGGCAGCCCAGTTTTGCCCAGAAAATTCTGACAACGTTTTGCAGGGCTTGAATCTTGCAGTGTTTTATGTTATTGGTCATGTTGTTGATTGAAGGTTGTAAAATGATATATGAACTACAAAGTCATGCTATTAGATCACCCAGAATAACAGTAGAATCAAAGATATACCAGGTCAAACAATCGTTTATCGACTGGCCGGAAGAAGATTCTGGAAAACCCAGAATCTTCAAGAACAAGTTCCTGACAGGTAGTTTGACCGGCCTAAATCTTCGTTTTATGTTGTTGTTAGACCGATCTGAAGATATAGAGTTGTTCTCTGACATCTCCACTACATATTGGAACCTTAATATCACACTAAGCAAGCTGGGAACATATAAATTAAAAGGAGCAAAGTAAGAACCTCGAACTGTTCTTCATTTCTGGAAAACCTAGAAATGAAGAACAGGTCTAACATGAATTTCGAAGGCCTACATCTCACTGATTTGTTGTTGGATGTCCATAATATTGATTGATAATCATAGTATTACACTTATACTACATGCTAGGTATCATTAGCTGCCCAGAAAACATAAGGATCGTAGATTAATTTGTGGTCAAACAAGGAACCTTAGCCATTGACAAGAATTCTGGGTTTCCCTCAAGAATACTCAAGAACACCTATAGCAATGGTTCAGTCGCTATAGGGCCCATTTAGCGACAGTTTCTTAGAAAAATAATTATTTTATTAAATAAATTGAAATAAATAGTTTTTAATTATTAAAAATACATAATAAATTATGAAAAATTATTTTAAAGGTTTGAAAATTAGTTTTTAATTATTTTAAGTATATTTCATAAATATTTAATATTATTGGAATATAAATGGTATTTAATTTATTTAATTATAATATTAAATAAATTAATTAAAAATTATTTTAATACATGAAAAATCATTTAAAAATATATTATGGTATAAGAAAATATTTTAAGTTATTTTCAATAACTTGTGATATTTTATGATGAATTTAATTAATAAATACATATTAATGGTAATGGATTTATTTAATAAATATATTAAATAAATTATGGAAAATTGGATTTAATGCTTTAAAAATTGTATAAAAATGATTTAAGAGTTATAAAAATATTTGAAGTTATAAAATATAACTTTTGATATTTTGTCATGAAAAATAATAATATTTTAATATTAGTATCAATTATCGATAATGGATTTAGCTTTTTAAAATTATATAAATATGATTTTAAAGTATTAAAATACTTTGTGATATTATAAATATATTATAATATTATGATATGATTTTTATTAATATTTAATATTAAATAAATATTAATGATAAGAGAATAATGTGGTATTTAATTCATTTAAATACGATATTAATGATTGAAAATTTATGATAAATGGTAATAATTATCTGAAAATGATTGCAAGCTTATGAAAAATATTTTGACTGATAATAAAATTGTCTAAGTTAATTGTTAAGTGTTTAGGCAGAGTTTAATTGAACTTAAACTCGATAAAAGTCTGACTAGGCCGTCGAGATGTTAGAATTATGTCAGGTTCAATTCAGACTGCAATAGTTTGACTTGATACCGAGTTTTATGTGTTGTATAGACTGATGGGGTTATGTGATAATGTGTTTAGGTTATTCTATGTGTGTGTATATATATATATATATATATATATATATAGTATTATTAAATTGTGATGATATTATTCTAATTTGTATATCGATATTATTTATATATTAGGTCTTCAGTCAAAGCTTATTAAATTGCGTAACGATAATCAACGAAACAAGCAAGTTTTTCTTAACTCTACTTAGAGTTGTTTCATTCAGATATGCTTATGGTTAATCATTGCTGATTGCCATTGTAGAATTGTACTCTTGCATATATCATGTATATATAAGTCGTATGAATGGTTGATCAACTTCATTACCGCTCATTCGATCGAGATATATTTGTTCATGTTTAATACTTGTTCAGTCAAAAATTTATTCGTGCTAGTTCTCAACTATATTGAAGAATTATAGCCAGCTTATTATTCAAATTCTTTCAAGCATGATATATCCTTAAAAAAATTTAAACTTGATGGGCAACCTTCAAGCTCACCCTTGCTATATCATGATAAACATTACAGATTAAGACGAAAATGTCGGATACAGGAAAATGTTAAAGACAGTTCCAGCCTTAAGTTTATGTGTGCAATTAAGTTTGTATAAGTATTATATATTAATGTTGTTGTAAGTCAAAGAAGTTATGATTTGTGTATAAGTTAAGGTTACTCGATTGTGGGGAATAGTTTGTAAAGTTTATTGTATAAACAATTTATGTTTATATCTTTCGCAATAGTTATAAAATGATTGTACCAGATTCGTGGTGATTTAAGACCCGAATTTGGGGCTATCACAGAATGTCCTTAGGGTTATCTTTGAGGTGTGCTTGACCTTTCGGGGTTATCTCTAGGGTTGGAACTGAGTGTCACGGGGTTGTCTTCGGGCTTGTAACTGACTTCTTCGGGGTTATCTTCTGAACTGGAATTGCATCCCTCGGGGTTTTATCCAAGGTTGGAACTGAGTATCCCGTGGTTGCCTCCGAATTGAAACTGAGTATCTTGGGGTTGTCTTATAGATTGAAAAAATTGAATATCTCGGGGCTATTTCCTGGATTGAGTTGATTTTACTTCCAGGGTTATCTCTAGAAGACAATTTTGCCCTCCTGCAAGGTTAGTAACATGAATTCAAAATTTTGAGTTTCTTAAAAAACTAGGGAGAACTTTGAGAAGCAAGAAACTATGGTTGCGAAAGACAAGAAAGAACATAGGGACTATGTCACACCAAGGGTTACTGAAATTATGTCAAGCATCACAAGGCCTACAATTACTGCGAATAATTTTGAGATAAAGCCTGGTACAATTTAGATTATTCAGAATTTAGTATAGTTTGGGGGATTAGCTAATGATGATTCGAATGAGCATCTAGTGAGCTTTCTGGAGATATGTGATACCTTCAAGTACAATGGGGTATCTGATGATGTAGTGAGACTTCATTTATTCCCATTCTCACTGTTAGATAAGGCAACGAGATGGTTACATTCACTACCATCAGGATTAATCACTACTTGGAATGACCTAGTTCAAAATTTTTAGCCAAAATTTTCCAACTAGTGAAGACTGTGAAGTTGAGGAATGAGATTACAACGTTTGGATAGCGATATGGGGAGTCTCTGTATGAAGCTTGGGAAAGATATAAAGAGTTATTTAGAATGTGTCCACATCACGGATTGCCCAAGTGGTTGCAGATGAATACTTTCTATAATGGGATGAGAAGTAATCTTCGGACTAATATTGATGCAGCATGGGGAGGAGCTTTTATGGCTAATAGATTTGAGGAAGCTTATGGCTTGATTTAGACTATGACAGCTAACAACTACCACTGACCAATAACAATAATGACTCAACTTAAGGCAGTTGGAGTGTTAGAGGTGGATGGAGTTACAACCTTAGCAGCTCAGATTTTAGTGCTATCGAAGAAAATGGACGACCTTACGGGAGTACCGGTTCAGCATGTAGCTTATATGTGTGAATTGTGTGCTGGGGAACATCCGATGGAGCAGTGTGCTATAAATTCGGCAACAGTTTAGTTTGTAGGTGCCTATAATCGACCTCCTAATCCATATCAGAATACCTACAACCAAGGGACAAGAAACCATCCAAACTTCTCGTGGAACAACAATCAAAATCAGCAACAGGATCCACAACCATCATATCCCCCCCCCCATTTTGAAAATCAGCATCCACAATTAGCTCCGCATCATTAGAAAAAGTCATATTTGGAGGAGCTATTGTTGAAGTATATATCCGGTAATGAGGCTGCTATGAAAACGCAAGCGACAGCGATTAAGAACTTTGAAAATCAAATGGGACAGCTTGTGATGACATTAAATAATAGACCTCAAGGGACTTTACCAAGTGACACTGAGAAAAATCAAAGGTGAAATCTAGAGCAATGTCAAGCTATCACATTACAGAGCAGAAAACATCTAGAGGGGCAAAATGCAGAAAATTTGCCAAGGAAAGATGTTAAAGAAAGTGAAGAAAAGGTGGTTGAAGAAAACAAGGGTGAAGACAGACAAATGGCTAAGGAACATGCAAATGTTGAACCATTTGTCTATCCTCCACCACCGTTTCAACAAAGAATTCAGAAACAAAAGCTAGACAAACAGTTCTCTATGTTTTTAGAAATATTCAAAAAGATATAGATAAACATTCTATTTGTAGAAGACCTAGAATAGATACCGAGCTATATAAAGTTTATGAAGGGTATTTTGTCAAGGAAGAAGAAATTGGAAGATTATGAGACTGTTGCATTAACAGAGGAGTGTAGTGCAGTATTACAAAGGAAGTAGCCTCCGAAGTTAAAGTATCCGGGTAGTTTCACCACTCATTGCACAATTAGAAACATGGCCTTCAACAAATATTTGTGTGATTTGGGTGCAAGTGTGAATCTCATGCCATTATCTGTGTACACTCAGTTGGGTTTGCCGGCACCCAAACCAACAAACATATCATTACAGCTTGTGGATAGATCAATTACGTATTCGAGGGGAATTGTTAAAGATATATTGGTCAAGATCAATAATTTTTTATTTCCAGTAGATTTCATCATCCTTGATTATGAAGAAGACAAGAACATTCCTATTATCTTAGGGAGGCCATTCTTGGCAACTAGGAGAACTCTCCTTGATGTGAAAAAGGAGAGTTAACGATGAGAGTACAAGACCAAGAGGTTAAGTTTAATGTTTTCAAAGGTATGAAATTCCCTACAGATGGTGAAGAGTGTTTCAAGATGGATGTAATCGAAAAAATGGTTAGTGAAGATCTGATTCGAGGTATGGATATGATCTATTGGAAAATACTTTACTGGGAGATGTCGACTTGGACGATGAGGAGTTTATTGATTATTTTCATATGTTGGATGCGTTCCCTAGAGTGAGTAGATTCAACGTGTCATTCGAGCCATTACATACTGAAGAAAAAGCATCGGCACAGATGAAACCCTTATTTGAGGAACCACCCACACTTGAACTAAAGCCTCTCCCTAAACACCTCAGGTATGCATTTCTAGGTAATTTAGATACTTCACCTTTTATTATTGCATCTGCACTTAATGATTTGCAGAAAAGTAAGCTGCCAAGGGTTCTTTGAGAATATAAATCTGCTATAGGATGGACAATTACTGATATTAAAGGGATAAGCCCTTCGTTTTGTATGCACAAGATACTCTTGAAAAAGGAGGTAAAATCGATAGTGGAACAGCAAAGGAGGCTTAACCAGATTATGAAAGAGGTAGTGAAGAAAGAAATTTTGAAATGGTTGGATGTTGGAATAATCTACTCTATCTCAAACAATTAATGGGTGAGCCCAGTGCAGTGTGTGCCAAAGAAAGGTGGGATGACGGTCGTGACTAATGAAGATAATTAGCTTATACTGACTAGGACAGTGACATGATAGAGGGTATGCATGGATTACAGGAAGCTCAATAAGGCAACCCGAAAGGATCACTTTCCATTACCCTTCATCGATCAGATGTTGGATAGATTAGCTGGACACGAGTACTACTACTTGTTGGTTAGGTATTCAGGGTACAATTAGATTGTGATTGCACCTGAAGATCAAGAGAAGACGACGTTCACATCCACATATGTCACCTTTTCCTTTCGGAGAATATCATTCAGAATGTGTAATGCACTGTCGACCTTTCAAAGATGTATGATGGCATATTTTCAGATATGGTGGAATGCAATGTAGAAGTTTTTATGTATAACTTTTCAGTATATGGGGATACATTCAATAGTTGTCTAGAGAATTTGGTTATGGTACTAAAAAGATGTGTGCAAACTAATCTGGTGTTAAACTGGGAAAAATGCCATTTCATGGTCGAAGAAGGAATCATCCTTGGGCATAATGTCTCTGCGAGAGGGTTGGAAGTAGACCATACAAAGATAAAAACAATTAAGAATCTTTCACCACCAACATCAGTTAAAGGATTTGCAGTTTTCTCGAGCTTGCCGGATTCTACCATTGGTTTATCAAAGACTTCTCGAAAATTGAAAAACAACAATGCAGTCTATTAGAGAAAGATGTAATTTTTAGATTTCACAAAGAATATTTGATGACTTTTGAATAGTTAAAGAAACAGTTGACAACAACACCTGTAATTAAAGCACCGAATTGGACGATGCCATTCAAATTGATGTGCAATGCTAGTGGTTACGCGGTAGGGACTATTTTGGGAAAATGCTGAGACAAGATCTTTCATGCTATCTACTATGCAAGTGAAACCCTCATCGATGCACAATTGAATTACACAACTATCGAGAAGGAATTACTTGCGGTCGTGTATGCCTTTGAAAAATTTTGTTCATACCTGATAGGAACAAAGGTTGCTGTATACACTGACCACTTGGCGATTCTATATCAAATATCTAAGAAAAATTCAAAGCTTAGGCTTATTCGTTGGATTGTACTCCTTCAAGAATTCAATTTAAAAATCAAGGAAAGGATGGGGACAGAAAATCAGGTAGTTGATCATCTTTTAAGGTTGGAAAATTCGAACAAAGATAAGGCAGATAAGGTATTGATCAGTGAATCATTTTCGGATGAACAGTTGTTTGGGGTGAGTTCAGAATTTCCATGGTATGCGGATTTTGCAAATTACTTGGTGAGCAAAATTCTTCCTCCAGACTTGACAAGCCAGCAGAAGAAAAAATTCCTACATGATGTAAAGTGGTATATGTGGGATGAGCCTTATTTATTCAGACAGTGTGCGAATAAGATGATTCGTCGATGCATGCCCCATAGTGAAGTGAACAACATCTTGCACACATGCCATGCATCTTTATACGGGGGACACTATGGAAATGAGCGAACAATAGTAAAAGTTCTTCAGGCGGGATTTTACTGGTCCACTTTGTTCAAAGATGCACACCAATTCATAAAAAACTATGATCAATGTCAAAGGGTGGGAAATATATCAAAAAGGAATGAGATGTCGCTCAACACGATATTAGAAGTAGAAGTTTTTGATGTGTGGAGGATGGATTTCATAGGACCTTTTTTTGCCTTCATACAACAAATTTGCACATCTTGATGGCTATGAGCTATGTGTCTAAGTGGGGTGAAGCTGTGGCACTCCCAACAAATGATGCCAAAGTTATCTTAAAATTTCTGTAGAAGAACATCTTTATGAGATTTGGCATGCCAAGAACAATTATAAGTGGCGAGGGAAGTCACTTCTGCAATAAGTTCTTCACAGCTCTCTTGGCAAAATATGGGGTCAATCACAGAATTATGACGACCTATCATCCCCAAACGAGTGGCTAAGCCAAAGTTTCAAATAGATAGGTGAAAAGAATTTTAGAGAAAATAGTGAATTCGAACAGAAAAGACTAGTCTTTGAAATTAGATGACGCATTATGGGCATATCGCATAGCATACAAGACTCCGATTGGTATGTCTCTGTATCAACTTGTCTACAGAAAAACATGTCACCTCCCAATTAAACATAAGGATAAAGCATACTAGGCCATATAGAAGTTGAATTTTGATCTAACAGTTGCGGGGGAGAAAAGACTGCTACAACTTAATGAGTTAGATGAATTTTGTTTGCAAGCGTACGAAAACTCCAAGTTGTATAAAGAAAAGGTCAAGAAGTGGCAAGACCAGAAAATTTTGAATAGAAAGTTCTAACCGGGCCAAGCTGTGTTATTGTACAACTCTCAACTGAGGTTGTTCCCTAGAAAACTAAAATCAAGATGGTCGGGGCCTTTCACCATCAAATAAGTCTATCCACATGGCGCCGTTTAACTGTATAGCCGGAATCCGCTGGAAACTTTCAAAGTCAATGGGAAACGTTTTAAGCACTATTGTGGTGGTGACCTCGATCACCAAGCAACCTCAATCACTGTTACTGATGCACCATGACACAAGGAGTAGTCAGGCTGAAAGACTTAAAAACAAGCGCTAATTTGGAGGCAACCCAATTTTCATGTTATTTGTAGTATTTAGTTTCACAATGTATAATTCAGTAGCTTAGTTATTAGTGTTAGTAGTAGTAGTTCAATTTTTTTACAAATCACAAGTTAGTAGTTAGTTAGCTTATTAGTTATTCATTATGTGTTACTCACAACTTCGTTGCTCAATTTCTATGGGAATTGCTCTAATAGTGGGTTTTATTGGATTTTAGGTATTAAGAACGAAGTTTACATGCATGCGGGACAAAATAGCAAAAAATCAAAATTTGTTCAGGAAACAATAGCCCACCCCGACGGTCCCAAATATAGCCTGATATACTTGCCCAATGTAGTGGGGTCCTCTGTCCATACCAAACGACGGTTTCTGACAAGACAAACAGGGCCCTCCACAGCGGGGGTCGTTAGTTTAATTTTTAAAAAATCACTTCTGCAGTAGGGCCTCCCCCACTTTCATCTCTTATAACTAAACACTACACCCACGAACCTCTTCCAAAAATGCCCATTCTCTACCAAATCCGACCACTAATACATTCTTATATACACTCCAAATCCAATTGCACACATCTACAAGTAATTTCAGATCTTTCTCACATGAATTAGGGTTTCTAACCATTATAGGCTACCAAGCAAAAGAGAGGGGAAAAGTTCGGCAATTAGAAGGAAACAACTGCTTGATCATCAAAGAGTAACACATTCAAGTGTGGGTAAGCATCCTTAGTAATTCTTCATCATAGTTGGAAATCGTTCTACAATTTGGGGTGGATTCTGGTTTACTTTGGAATCACACACACCAACTGCTCGACGAATTACCAAAGTGAAAAGTTTCGGGGAGTTTAACTTGTATTGATACACTATAGCATCAAAGACACCCGTTAAATGTCAAATAAGTGAAGGTTCATCACCGCCCACATGAAGCTTCGATAAAAGGAAATTTGTCAGTGCCTTAGCAGCGGACAAATTTGATTACTTTGCACCGAAGGCATTAACACCAGAGAGTGGGTTGAGGACAGTTTCATTTGATGGTCAAATGAGACACCAAATTCATGAGCAAGGTTGGGACTCATTGAAAGATCAACCGAACCCAGCGGTGGTAACAGTTGTGAAGGAATTCTATGTAAATGTAGAGGACAAGGCACCATTTGTTGCATTCGTCCGCGAAAAACAAGTCCCATTTGGTCTCGAAGTAACAAACAAGTTCTACAATGTATGATCCCTAACCTTATGCCAATATGCTTAGTTGCACATTATGCAACTCCGACTACGACCAAATCTTGACCAAAATTTTAATGCCAGGTACAACATAGGTTAACGGGAAAGAAAGGAGGGACTCTATTTATGAGCAAGGATTTTAGCCTGTACAGAAAGATTTGGTATGCCTTCCTTTATGCGAAGTTGTTCCCATCCACACATACAAGCGAGGTGACTTAAGATAAGGTGTTGCTCCTTTATGCTATTGTGAAAGACTTTGACATCGATATTGGTGTTATCATCAGTTCTCTGGGGGGTTGCCTTACCCATCCCTTATATGTGGACTATACCGACAGTCGGGTGTGAGATGGTCAGTGGATGTTCAAGTGCAGCAGCACCTCCAGTTGCTAGACTCGCGACTTATTGGTCGATATTCAGTCTGGCCTAGGGGCAAGTCACATCCTCGAGGGCTAGGTTTTGTATTTTTAGATGCTCCCGAGGAGGAGGAAGCCGAAGAAAGCTCAGAGGATGACGAGTTTAAAGCATATGAGATGTGTGAGGAGGAGGCTGCGCCTGGGGCTTCAAGGCCTACTAAATATATGTTCAGTACTCAGTTTCGGAGCCTGCAGCGCCACATTGATGCCCATGACAGACTTGAGGATCGAAAGTTGAAGATGATAGCAGTACGACAATACCCCACCTTTGCCACTCAAAATGCATTTAATGCTTCTTTAGCAGAAGCATTTGCTAAATTGAACCCCACTACTGCTGACTAGTTCCAGTTTCCAAGTCCATAGCCACTACCAGCATATCCTCCATCAGATTCAGATGTTGAGGAGGTGCCACCTCCTTCTTAGATGATACATGAAAGTCTTCTTGAACTTTATTTCCATATTTTAATAATAAGGACATTGTTTGTGTTATGTTTGGGGGAGTATGTTTATGTTTTTGAAGTTTTTGCATTTGATAGTTCATTTTTGTTCATGTTTTTCATGTTTGCATTGCATATGTAGTTTATCATGTTGTATTGCATGCTAGTAGCATTGTTAATATTGTAAAGTTTAGTTTTTGTAGTTTACAGTTTAGTTTTTGTAGTTTAGTTTGTAAATAATGGTCTTTGTTTTTGTTTTGAGTTATGTTATATATATAAAAAAAACTAAAAAATTGAAAATCACAAATAAAGTAGTTAGTTTATTGTTATTGTGTTGCCTTTAGTTAGTAGTTGCATGATTCCAACTTTTAGATGGTTGAGATTATTTTGGCCAATGATGAGATTTGAATTGTGTAGATAAGAATTGGTATTGACAACCAAGGTTTTGATGTAATTTTATATCTTGACCTAAATCTTTGCTTGTTTGAAACTGATATAATCGGGATGGCACTATAAGAATGACTATGTTGACTGATTGGGTTTAAATTTACACATAATTGACTTCTTAAGGAGAATTTAAGATTTAATAAAAGAAAGTCATGAATAAGTGGTGATGGCTAAGATTAGGCAGAAACCTAAGTTTGGGGGAATTTTTGAGATATATCTGAAAATAAAGAAGAAAAATTAATAAAAAATACTGAAAAAATTTATGAATAAACATCGTGGCTAGTTTAGTTCTGTGGCCTTTTTTACTTGAGTAAGAACGCCCGATGGGATGTCTCTACACCCAGCGCCCTAAAGCCACCTTGTTTGGGAGTCGTTGGTCGAAAGCTCGTTAATGGGTACCACTGAAAAGCCTGAGAGGACGAGTAAAATAAAGAGTAAAAAATAGGAAAAAGTGCGAAAAGTCCCCGTACGTGAATAAGAAAGCAAAAATATCCCATGTTGACTTCTAAATGTGATATTTGTTGAGTTTTAGTTGGATCTTTCTTGTTTATGGATTTCTTGTTGTTAAACTGTTTGTCTCTTTAAAAGAAGCATATTATGTGTTCGTTAGTTAACATGGTTGTTGAGCACACACGCATTTTATCAGTTATAACATGGATTTATTTAGCGATTAATATAAGATTATATATATCTTGGAAAGATGTGATGTCATGTCTATTGTAATTTATTTGAGGCAGTTGAATAGACTTTGTACTGTCTGATAGCTAGAATCATAGGCAGGTAGTTAGTTGCATTGCATTGCATTCTGCTGTGCTCGAGGACAAGCACGGTTTAAGTTTTGGGGAATTTAATCTGTGGGTTTCATACCTATGAATTGAATGCCTTTTCGAACTTAAATGGTTGCTAATCTGCCTATTTTAGTATTGTTTTATGCATTTGTGTTGTGTTTGTGTGCAGGTTCTGTCTATGTTGGCTAAGGTAAGGGTTGGTGGCAAGGTAGCAGGAAAGTGCAAGCAAAGTAGAAAAATCAGTATAGTGCAAAGCATACCCTGTTGGGACGGGCATTTATAGAGGAAAGGACCTCGCCGAGGTGGGGGTACACATCATCAAAGATTTTGATACCCCGCCGGAGTGGGGGTGCGCGACAGAGAAGGAAGACTTCTGATGTGTTTCTACTTCTGCTATTGCATATCTTTTGGGACTTTGGATGCGATTGAGACTAGAAAAGTAATGTATTCAGTTACAAAAATGGGGACTTCATCAGTTATAATCATCATTCAATCATCAACAACTAACAAGCCCTAGATTTTGAAGATTTTGGAGGAATCAAAGCAAGGAGCAAGGAACTCGAAGATTGCAGATTGTATTGAAGAAAAGGGTGGTTCTAATTATTATTTTTCATTCTTCAATTTCAGTTCTATAATTGGGATGTTTGATTCTTTTATTTTTTTTAGTTTTTATTTCATTAATCATGAACTAAATTTGATGGATCTTTATATGTACTGAGTATTATTATGCTTCAAATTTAATTTAATGATGCTATTTTTTAGTTCATCTATTATGATTTGTGTGTAATCTATGAGTTGTTTAATCACCAATTCTTTGTGAACTTGTATGAATTCGAGAGATGAAGTATGGTTTTAGACTTAGTCATGATAACATGTATTTGTGATTTCTGTATTTTGATGGAATTCATAATTTATGTTTAGGATAGAGATATACCTATGGATCACATGTAATCTTATGAGAACTTGGCATTAAACCTTCTTTAATTGTAATTCACATAGAGATATAGTGAATTCGTTAATTAGGGAGTTTTGCTTAATTCTATCATCTATGGATTTAAGTTTATATGGGTATAGTGCATCGAGAGATGGTTATATTTAATTTCATGTTCTTGATTAATGAATTGGAATATTTAATTTTAATTAAAAGGAACTGTGATAATCTGAATGAAGCATAAAGTGAGGTTATATACTTAATCCTCCATTATTTGACTAAAACTTGTGGTAGTTAGTTGATTTTATTTTATTTAGTAGTTTTTCATTAATTTCATTATTAATTCATTTAGTTTAATAAAATTGAGATAATAAAAAGTTGGTAATTGTTAGAATACAATTGATTTTTGTCACTTTGGGAACGATACATTACTTATCATTATATTACTTGTTGATCATGTATAATTGCGTGCAGTGCATAATTAGATTACACCCAACAGAGATACACTAGGTTGGATGTACTTTTTGTCCAACAAATCCTGCATTTGGACAATTAACTCTTTCATTTCCACTGGAGCCATCCTATACAGTGCTTTCGATATCGGCGCTGTCCCCTGTACTAAATTGATCACAAAATCTATTTCTCTATCTGGTGGAAGTCCTGACAATTCCTCTAGAAAGACATCCCCAAAATTGTTAACTATAGGTATTTGTCGCATGTCAGAATTCACCATCCATGTATCCACTACATGAGCCAAATAACCTTCACATCCTTTATTTAACATTCTTCTAGCCTGCATCATCGTCAGACAACTCGTTTGTCTTGGCGACTTGCTACCATAAAATACAATCTTAGACTTCTTCGGTGTCTTAAGGCGTATGCTTTTCTTCTGACAGTCAATAACTGCCTCATGGTTAAACAACCAATCCATTCCTAGTATCATATCAAATTCTCCTAAGCGTATTGGAATCAAGTTCATGCTTAACTTATGTCCCCTTATTTCCACACAACATTTTCTATGGATAAACTCTACAGGGAACACTTCTTTATTTGCAACTTCTATATTCATTGGGTTTTCTAAATTTTTATGAGGTAAATCAAACATTTTAGCAAATTCATCAGATACAAAAGAAAAGGTAGCTCTCAAATCAAATAACACAAATACATTTATATTATTGATCAAAATTATACATGTCATCACCTCCTTGGATGCCACTGCATCTTGAACAGTCATGTTGAAAGTTCTAGCTGTCGGCTTGCTGGGCTGAGCTGGACCTCCACTGGTTGACTTAGTGTTATTGCTCCTAATGTCGCTTCCTCCATCGGTGTTCTTCTTAAATGGACAATCCTTGAATCGATGTCCTGTTCCTCTACATGAAAAGCAACTCCTTTTTTAGGATTAGGACAGTTTGGTGAAATATGTCCTTCTTGCCCATAGTTGTAACAAACATTCTTTCCCCTCACACACTCTCTTGAGTGACTCTTTCCACAGTTCCCACATGATTGCTTCTTCTGTTTTACACTTCCTTATTAACCATCGAAATTGTTGTCGCTGCTACTCCACTTGCATTTCTTACTGTTACTATCTCCACTGCTAGCATTTGGATTCCCTCCTTCGACTTTCTTTTTATTCTTTTTTCGATTGTACTTTGAAACAACTTCTCTCCCGCCTTTCACAATTAGAGCTTTCTCCAATAGAGTTAAGAAAGAATTGATTTGCAACACTGCTACCTTGCTGAAAATCCATGACTTTAACCCATTCTCAAACCTCCTTTCTTTCCTTGCCTTAGTATCCACCTGATGTGGAGCGAATCTGGCCAACTTATTAAATTTGGCAGTGTATTCTGACACGAACATATTCTCCTATTTTAGCTCTAGAAATTTAACCTCCATTCTTGCTTGCATACTTGTCAAAAAATAGTTTTTGAAAAATATGGTTTTGAAGCTTTCCCATGTCACGACTCTTGGTCTGACTATAGCCTGATTTGACTCCCACCAGTAATTAGCCTCACCTGTCATTAAGTAAATAGCAAAAAATGACTTTGTGTCCTCTACAACTCTTGTACTGACAAAGGCTTTCTCCATCTCTTTCACCGACATTTGGGCTTCAATAGGGTCAATGGTTCCCCTAAACTCTAGCAGTCCCACTACCTTAAAGTCCTTAAAACTTGCCAATCTATTACCCGACCAATTCCTTGTTGTTGGTGCTCTAGTCTGCATCACTTGAGATAACATGTCCACAAACTCTTGCATCGGATTTGCTGCTTGATCTCCTGCATTATTAACAAACTCCTCTATCCTTCAGTTTCATGGTTCTCTTCTTGGCGGTAGATGCTTGATTTTTAAAAGCTTGAACTTCCATATTTCTCATTAAGTCTAGGAGAGTGCCACTGAGCGCAAAAAGCTTGTCCGTGATGCACTCAAGGGAGGACTCATGTTGTTCTTAAAGAGCGTGAATGTCTCATTTATGATCGTCAAGGTTGTTAAAAAACACTCTGTGTCTCTCATGGAGACGACTGGTAAGATCAGTACACACCTGTTAGAGCTATTTTTGTATTTCTCTGCTCGTGAGACCATCTAAACCACGTAGAGTGATAGAGATTTTATCCACGTGATCTTGAAGGCTAGCATTATTCTGTGTTAGCATATCATCAATTTTCTGAGATATTTGTGTAATACATTGGGTGAGAGAGTTCAGACCTTCCATGATTTTAATAGGGATGACCTTTGGAATATGGTTAGGGCCTTAAGATAAATTGATTAGAGTAATAGGAAGATTAAAAAATTCATTTTTAGAGGAGGAAAGAATATTTTTGGGAATTGATAGAAGTGATCGTTTTGGAGAGGGATGATGACTAACCATAGATATTCCAGACGTAAGATTAGGTGATTCAGTGTCTAGAGAATTTGAGGTCCACGGTGAGGATATATCGAAGTGAAAAGATGAATGATGAGGAGATGCTAAAAGACTAGAAATATGAACTGATGAGGGAGATTCGACTAGTGGACGAGGAGAATGAGTCTGGGAATCAGATGGTTTGATTTCATTCATAAGGGATAAAAGTTATACAATCAGAGAGTGAGGAATTGATTGGGATTCAGTGCAGAATCAAAACGCTATGATTTGAAGATTTTCATTATAGTCAGTGCTTGGAAAATAGGAGATGATGTATGAGAACGAGGTGGGGGGGGATTCTTCATACCAAATTAGAGTGAGAAGGTTGCTCAAAGATAAAAAAAGATGGACTAAAAATCTCATAATGACAACCAGAAGATGAAAGGAGAAATGTGAACATGGGTAAGATAAGATTAAATAGACAAGATTCTTTATTAAAAGGTGTAGAGCAAAGTAATTTCTTTGCATACCTTAAGACTCGAGGAAAGTTTTTAGATACGAGGGGTAGGTTGGGATAAGTAGTGTAAGTCCATCGAACAAAACTGTTATCACATTGCATAATAGCTCGAAGCAGAGGCAAGCTTCACATAGAGTAGAATAATTGATCACCTTTTGGCTCATACACAGTTGAAGTTTGATCGATATCCAGATTATAGAAGAGAGTATACAAAGCATATGTGGAATGAACCATTCTCATTTGACTGACCCCTGTACCTTCAAAATGATTGGGTAGTAGATGAGTAGTCTCTAGAACCACTCATCCAGTAAGAATAATTCTGCGCATTCCTAGTTGATATGCTCTTCGTGGAGGTATCCAGGAGTGTTCTGACACCAGTTAAGAAGTAGATGGTTGAGATGAGAAAGGAATTTGAGATTTCCTTAGTAGCTCCTCCTCAGAGATACTGTTTTTAGGCTGATGCTCCCCCTCAGAGGTAGGATCTTCTGGCTTTACGATCGGAGGGTCACAACCCTTTGTAGCATCCTCTAAAATATTGGAGATGACATTAGTTAATCGTAGAGAAGCATATGAAAAATGTGGTGATCGTTAAGCCGATTCATCCTTGAGTTTAGTTCTCAACTCTTTCCTCTTTCTCTTTTCTTCCCTTCTTTTTTGCTTTGCTTATGCCTTTTTCTTTTTTCTATCAGATTCCAAACTTTTTTCAGATTTCTCTGTCATTTTAATCAATTTACTTTTCTTCTTTTTCTCTTTGTGCCCAAAACATGGACCTTCAATAACATGTTCTGGTTCTTTAGCTCTAGCTGTGGCTCAGGTATAACAATCATCTCAGCTATAAATTCATCATTAAGTAGAGGTTCTCTAGTGGAACCTTGTTCAACAAGATCTTTTTCTGTCCTTTGGTCAGAGAAATATATTTTCTCTTTCCTTGATTCATTCAAATCAGCATATGTTGTTGTTCTTCTTATTTGTCTTCCTCTATTTATTCAAGTTGAGGAGGCATTGACTCTCCAGCTCGCTCCTCTAGTTCCAAAGGAGCTTTCCGTCGACGACTCTGCCATTTTTTTCTTGGAATTATTTAGGATAAAGGGATATTGACATCCTCTGCATCTTTTATTTTCTCAAATGTTTGTACTTCTTTCTGATTATCCTTTTGACTTTCTAAAACTTCTATGTTAGCTTTTAACAACTTCATCTTCTTTTGTTTCGTTTTATCAGGAGCTTAATGAGTCTCAGGAGCAACTGACCCTTGAGAAGCTTCTTCATCTTCTTCTTCTTCAACAATATCTACCTTTCTCTTTCCCTTTGCTTTTGCTGGCTTCTACACTTCACTTACAATTCGTCACTTCCACCTATAGATAATTTGAACTTTAAATTCTCCAAAGGGTTTCATTTCTAATGCTCAAACAATTTGGGAGTAATCTTTTTATTTGTATTATGAGGAGCTCCTTCATCATCTATGATTCTGTTTTGCAGACTCTTCTTGAAAATAATGCTCACCAGTCCTCCATGAAACATTTTAGGGGTGGGATTTTCTGACCCTTGATTTTTTAAAATCTTTAACCTATTTACCCAACCAAGTCACAAATATAACACCAAAATTGATTTTCTTAGACTAAACAATTGTTGTCATGTGAACTTTAATTATAGTTCACTCACTGAATCATGAGCAATATCTTTGCAAATAATACACTTGCCCACGATTTCAGCAAGGAACTCATATTCTTGAGAAAATTCATTTTTCTTCAGCCCTTTCAACTGTGAATTCTTTTTGTGACCTACGATTTCAGCAATGAAATGAGACATTTATTCTTAAAAGCTAGACAAGCATTCATTTTTGTAGCTCCCATCTGATGTGTATTATCAAACTGGCACCACCTCCCCTAATAGTAAATCATGTGAATCAATAGTAAATCACGTGACTCAATAGTTCCAAACATGTGAAAAAATTAATTATAGTATAGTACCTTCATCTATACCTCCATTTTTAATTTAGTCATGCAAGTATTATCAATCTTGCACCAACTTCCCTAATAGTAATTCATGTGAATCAATAGTACACACATGTGAACACATAGTTATAAGCATGTGAATTAATAGCAATTAATTGCTCATTTATCTGGTTAATTACCCGATTGGTCAATATAACCTCCAGATATTAATTATTATCGAAATAAATGTCGATTTCCATTAACACTAATAATCCCAACACAATGGAACAATCAATTTCATCTTTAATCAACACGAACTTATTCATCATTAATATTATAATTCACAATATTTAACAACCAGGTCATTCCCAGGAAAGAGGGGGCTTTCCGATAATGATTTCTCCTTATTGATGAGCAATTAGGTGACCAAACCTCTCCGTCACAGAACTTCTAGACATTGTCAATATTGCAATTAATAATATGAATAACTTTGTCATCTCAATTATTGATTTAATAATATAACATATTATACAGATGATACTGTGACAATAATTGAATCAATAATATGAGAGATATGATGCAACAATTACTATAGCAATAATTTAGTATAACTGAGTGACTTTCTTACGTAAGCATCAATAATCAATACCGTGTGTTACTATGCAACCAAGTGTATTACTGTACTTTTATCACCGATTATTTTATGAAAACTTTCTTACTTTGAAAATTTTTCAAATATCACCCTTAACTTTAACCTTTTATCAATTTAACTATTTACTAAAATAGAAAAAATTGAATACTTTTATTTCATAAAATTTGGGATCTCACAATCTCCCCTCTTTATGAAATTTTGCCCTCGAAATTTACGTACCTGGTAGTTCGAAGAGATGAGAATACCTTGCTTTCTTTTCGAATTGTACCTTCCCGGTTATTTTCTCTCTATCATGATTTTTCCCATTGCTCATCTCCTGTATTTCAGATATCATTCTAGAATACATCTTCAAAACAAAGGTTAATTGACATGCCACATATTATCCCTATACTCTGACCGACCAATTAAATACCAAATAACTTAGGTAGGTCATACTAGCGAAGGAATTGCCTGTCTCTGCTCTCTTAGTTCTTGTCTCACATCTCAGCCAGGGATCATATCTCTAAGCTTTGATACCAACTGTAATGCCCCCAAAACAGGTATACATCACCCATCTTGGGTCGCCAGATACAACACTACATAACTCAACTATAAACTTCTTTTATACAATTGTCGGGTAATATACGACAAAACATAGCTGAGAGTTTAAACAAGAATATTGTCATCTAGACAATATCCACACTCAATGGAGTCCTCATTACAATTATTGTCACACTATTTTATAAAAATAGTGAGGACTACTATAGCCACTTATCCTGGACCATCACTCCATTCCCCGACTCGTCCCAGCTATATTCTCATTTCCTGAAGAGAATAGTGAAAGAAAAAGGTGAGCTCAACTAGCTCAGTAAGAAATATTATGACTAAGATAATGCAGAATAATTTATCATTAGCCTTCAACAGTGTTAAACTGATAAAATACACTAAACATCAAGTTTAACTGTAGTGGAATAAGCAATCCATTAGAAGAGTCTAGTAGAACATAATGTCTACTATCTCCTCTAGATTAAAAGTCCATCATTAATGTTTCATTCCTGTAATACTCAACAACAGTTCTTTGTTATACCCAAGATAAAAAGAACTATCATCACCTGTCTTCACCTAAAACACTAAAGATTATAGTTAAATCCACAATTCATATTTATAATCATGTAAATCTACAGTTTCTTCTTGCCACAAAGGCTTAATAGAACGTTTACTCAATATCCTTACCCCAAAGGTTAAAGATATTCAAATGTAATAACAATGATCATACCAATTAGTTGTCTATCTTTGCACTACGGGCCAAAGATATTTAACTATAAAACCAATGGTCATGATCATACCAATCAATTGTCTGTCAGTGCACTACGGCCAAAGACATTCAATTGTTAACTAATGGTCATGATCCTGCCAATCACATAATCAAATTATTCATGCACTACGAGCCAAAGATATTCGTTATTATCACCAGTGGTTATGATCATGTCATACACATGTCCATCTTTGTACGTAAGCCAAAAACCAATAATCAACAGTCTATCTTTGCACGTAAGCCAAAGATATACAACTGTAAAACCAATAATCAATAGTCCATCTTTGCACGTAAGCCAAAGATATACAACTGTAAAACCAATAATCAACAGTCCATCTATGCACGTAAGCTAAAGATGACTTTCATCACAATATAAGCATGAGGATGATGACAATGATATAAGCATTAATCAAACGAAATCAAGGATAAATATTAAAGACTTTAAATTTATCCAGAGTTTAAAAATATCCAAATTATCAACATGATACTACTTTGTGGAGAAAAATTCAAGAATAATATTCATGTACCAAAAATAATTTGGACAAAAAAGAAATATATTTTTCGGGTAAATAGTACCCCGTGAATAGTAACTCATGAATAGTAACTCATGAATAGTAACTCGTGAATAGTAACTCATAAATAGTAACTCATGAATAGTAACTCGTAAATAGTACTCCGTATTCGTACATAGTACCGTATACATATATAATGTCATATACACAAATAGTGCCATATGCATGAATAATGCCGTATACGTGAATAGTGTTGTATACGTGAATAGTAACCCCGACACAAAAAGATAAAGTTTCACAATAAAATTCATATCAATATTTATAACACCTTAATCCAAATGTTATAAATCACTTAATAATCTCATAATCTAATATTATTAATATTACCACAATATTTTAATCATTTCTTAAACTTATAAACAATTTATTTTAATTGCTTACACTTTACTAATTAATGCATTTAATCATCCTAAAATGCCAAACTCATAAGATTTCATCACCAATAACCAAAACTCTTATAAAAAATCTACACATACCTTATATAGGATTCTTAAGCCATAAAATCCTATTTTCCAATTTTGTTACTTCACATAACATATTTAATTCATTTACTCATAACTAGCCCATTTTCATGAAAAATACCAAATCAGTACAAACAAATTTTCTTATCTGGGATTTAGCAAAATCTAGTCCCATATTGAACATAAATTTTTTTCAGAATTTTTAAAATTCATTTACTATTTTTCATATGGCTAAAACTGCCGAATATTTAAACATTTATCAAAAATTGTACTTTTGTCCAAAAATTCTAAAATTTACAAGGTATACTGCTATTATATAGATGTACTCTCAATAAAATTTTTACCAATTTTGGAGTTAACCACAAGGAGTTATAAGGGTTTACTTTTAAAATAGTCGTTTCCCATAAAATTGATAACTCCTAATCTATACATCCAAAAATCACCATTTTTGGACACAATTTTGAAAACTCATCAAATTATCATTTCAAAAATTTTCCAGAATTTTTGAGGGTTGGAATAATTATGAAACTGCCCCTGGCAGAAACCTGTGACTTACAACGGTTGAACGAAAATAATATTCCTTACGAATATTGAACGAAAATAATATTCCTTAAGAATATTAAATGAATATATTGAATATTGAACTATAATAATATTCATACGAATACGAAAAGTAATATCTCTTCAGAATATAAAAATAATAACCCTTACCCCAGAAGAAGACTGTATACTGGAGTAGTGAAGTAGCAGACTTCGCTTCTTCTTTCTCTCTATAGCTTCTATTTCTATAATTGCTCTTATGAGACTTAGTGAATTGGTGAAAATTAAAGAAGGAATGAGCTTCTATTTATAGAAAAATATAGTTTCGATAATTGCACATTTTAGGGCTCGAAATATTACAGTATAATACCATTATCTTTTCCTTCATTTTTAATTTAGTCATGCAAGTATTATCAAACTTGCACCACCTCCCCTAATAGTAAATCATGTGAATCAATAGTAAATCATGTGACTCAATAGTTCCAAACATGTGAAAAAATTAATTATAGTATAGTACCTTCATCTATACCTCCATTTTTAATTTAGTCATGCAATTATTATCAATCTTGCACCAACTTCCCTAATAGTAAATCATGTGAATCAATAGTACACACATGTGAACACATAGTTATAAGCATGTGAATTAATAGTAATTAATTGCTCATTTATCTGGTCAATTACCCGATTGGTCAATATAACCTCTAGATATTAATTATTATCGAAATAAATGTCGATTTCCACTAACACTAATAATCCCAACACAATGGAACTATCAATTTCATCTTTAATCAACACGAACATATTCATCATTAATATTATAATTCTCAATATTTAACAACCAGGTCGTTCCCAGGAATGAGGGGCTTTCCGATAAGGATTTCTTCTTATTGGCGCGCAATTAGGTGACCAAACCTCTCCTTGACAGAACTTCTAGACATTACCAATATTGCAAATAATAATATGAATAACTTTGTCATCTCAATTATTGATTTAATAATATAACATATTATACAGATGATACTGTGACAATAATTGAATCAATAATATGAGAAATATGATGCAACAATTACTGTAGCAATAATTGAATATAACTGAGTGACTTTCTTACGTAAGCATCAATAATCAATACCGTGCACTACTATGCAACCAAGCATATTACTGTACTTTTGTAATATCCCGAAAAATAAATAAATTAAATTTATATTCTTAAAACATATTGTTTAGACTTTGTCATTTATTTGGGTCAAACTAGTTATTTAATTTGTGTGGGCTTATAAATATTAATAAGAGATGGGTAAATTAATTTAGTACAATTTGGGCCTTATTATTATTTGAACCTAATTAGAAGTTTATTAAAAAAGGCCTCTTAGTTAATAAACAAACATTTCGACCTAATTTTATTTCATTATACGAATTGAGGGAAAGAGAGGAGGAAGACTTGTGCGGCTCTACGGAAGAAAAGAAATCTCAGGTATGCTTTTATTGTATTGGGATACTTTTGATTGCTATGTCAGGGGATATATAGAGAGAGAAATATAATAGTAATGATCCATGTGCAACTTTTTTTTGTTGGAATGAAAAGTACTAATTTATATATATAAATAGCAAGGGTTCATGGAATGAAAACTGATCATGAATATATATATATATATATATATATATATATATATATATATATATAAAACCTTAGTTCATGTGCTTATTATATATGTTATCATTACATGAGGGTTTTATTATATATATATATATATTAGTATTATTGAGTGTACTTTATAAATTGGTAAATGAGGGAGTATATATATAACAACAACAGAAGCTTAAGTTCACATGCACACATAAATAAGGATTCTGTACATATGAAATCATAGAACCAATAAAAGAATGATCGGAAGTTATGTAAATATATATATAATAAGAATAATTTGATTGTCAAAATAAAAGAAATTAATAATTAAATGATTAATATAATTTAATTTTAGTTTTTATTGTAACTTGATGTAGCTGGGGAAAATAATTTCATATTAATATAATTTATATTAGTAGGTAACTTATAATTGTATTATTATTACTTTTTATTAGATTGGATGGAGGGAATTTAAAGAGTTATATTTGAAATATAAATTTTGGAGTATTAATAATTGATATAAGGCGATGATTAAAGACATATTAAATAGATTATGAATTATTTTAGAATTATTAGTTTGGATTGTTTTTAATTTGAGGTGAATATGTTTAGGTGGTGAATAATGTTTCGTATTTGATATCGTTGGCATTTGAGGGTAACATTTTGTGGAGTGAGCTATAAATGGTTTGGAAGTATCGGGTACGAATTCCGTACTCTTTCAGCGATACTCTTGTTAAATTTGTTTTGTTCGTTTGTTTCCTTATTTCGAATTATGTTATGATTTCACATAATTGTTTCCTGTGAAATAAATATATTAGTTTCATTTTGGAGTTGATACACATGACTCATATTTGTACTCTTAGAATTAGATTATCATGTTTAGTATTTATTTTTGATAATTGTAGAGCAGTACATGTTGCTACCTTCTTTTTGAGACCTTGTGACTGTAATTTGATTTGGTTCAACATGTACATATAGAACTCTTTTGTTGGTATTATGTCGCATGTGTTGTGACATAGTATTATTTTTAGAATATACCGTAGGGTATACATGAGTTATAACCACCTGTGGGGGTACCACAGGCATGTCGTCTTGGCACGAGAGGCATGACACTTTTCGTGGCGGTGTGATTAGTCCACGACATCTCCGTTTTGGGCTCCGGGTGAAGTGGGCCATTTGGTGTTTTGTTGTGGGAGGCGTATGGGTTAACCCTAGTTTTCTATTCCGCGGATTGGTGATGTTGTGCTAAATACACTATCCGATTTGTATACATTTGGATTCGCGGTCCAATGTGTGATTTGCCTGTGTGGCATCATTTGATTTTCCTGTATGGCATTAGTTTGACTTGCCTGTGTGGCAAGATATATTTTTGAGCTCATTCAGTATGAAATAACTCCAGCCATTGTTTCAGCCTATTATTTTATTGGATTAGTTTTGTTGGTTTCTATTCAGTTCAAGTCATTGAGTTAGTTACTTCAGTTCGTTATTTCTTTATTCTTTTATTGGTTTCGTCAATTATGTTGATTCAGCTATATTCCATTCAGATATTTGGATATTATATTTTCGTTCGTATTTACACTTGAGGCTTGTTCAGTATTTTGTCTCAGTTGTTTTCGTATATCAGTTGTATATCTTTTGTATATCTATATCTGTATCCGTACTTGGAAATTGGCTCATGCTGTGTTTTTCTTCCAGCAGGTTTGCAGGGGTGATTCAAGGCTAGTGTGATGAGAGTTTTGCCTTTGACCATTTAGGTTGATTCGAATTTTAAGTTTTGATTATTTTGACTCAGTTTGGAGAATTGTACTTATTACTTTATTATTGGATCACTACTATTAATATTTTGAGGTTGTTAGTGCTCTGTTTATTTATTTTGAGGTTTGTTGTGCTTTGCACGTGACCTCCCTTTCCTTTTCGGGAAAGGGGTGTTACAACTTTTATCACCGATTATTTTATGAAAATTTTCTTACTTTGAAAAATTTTCAAATATCACCCTTAACTTTAACCTTTTATCAATATAACTATTTACTAAAATAGAAAAAATTGAATACTTTTATTTCATAAAATTTGGGATCTCACAATAGACGTGTTGTCCGATTTCATAAAGTGATGAAATCGAGTGTCGAACCCACCAAAATCTTTATTTAAAAAAAAATTCCAACTACTAGTTTTATATCAATCCAATTTTATTTAAATAACCGAATTTGAGATTTTCCAATTAAAACTAGATTAAATTAATTAAGACTAATTTTAACACAAAGATTTGATTCAGATGATAAAGGCTTATGACTACAATATTCCCAATTATGCAATATAAATCGATCACCCAATTTATCCAATTATTAAATCCAATTGAGTTTTTAACAGAAATTCATAATATTTATAATCCCTTTTTTATGTGATTAAATAAAATATTCAATTCAATTAATTATGTGATATTCCTATGTAAAATAAAAAAATTAAATTCATTAAGTTCCAATTCCCAATTGTTAAATGTAGTGAAAAAAGATATCCCTATTTAATTCACAACCCTAATTATTCATCTCATGCAAATAATTAAGAATACGTGCTATCACATTCAGTTCTAACCCTATATTTCATCTCCCAAATTCATCAAGTGTAACATGGTAATTGCTAGACAAACAGTTAATCAATAAGCATAAAATATGATAGACAACTCAATTTGAATTAATAAAGGTAATCAATTCATAAGGATAAAAGGTTCAATTGTAGCCTTAATTAAAAGTTAGTTCAAACTGAAAATTAAAACCAAAAATCCCATAGAAAACATAACAATTAAATTACAAATAGAGAAGAAGAATAAAAACTCAGTTGTTGACTATCGTCTTCAATCTCCATTCTGAAATCCTTGTATGTTCCCTTGAAATCTCCAAGTTCAATCTCCAGTTTTATCTCAAATTATGTGTCCCAATTAGTCTCAACTTTATTCCTTTTATATTTGAGGTTCCCCTCTCAAAGTTAGGCTTTAAAGAATCCAAAACCTTACCAAAAATTGATATAACTGGAAAATTAACCCGTCAATCATTCTGCTCTTAGAAGTCCCGGCTTTCAAATGGAAGCCCCAACATCTAACTTTAACTTCTTTACCAATATGCCACCGCTTTCTAAAAAATTCCAGATTCATCCTTCCTTTGCATTTTCCTACAAAATAATATAAAAAGAAACTAAAATTCACTACAATTACTTAAAATAGCATAACACTAAGTCCAAAAGTACCCAAATAATAGGTATAAAACTCATTTATCAAATACCCTCAAACTTAAGCAATTGCTTGTCCTCAAGCAACACAAATGCAATAAATAAAATGCATGAAATAACTCACTATATGAAACATCAACTCAAGCATGATTCAACATGGATAACCTTAGGAAACCTCAAAGTTCCTTAAACACAACTCAAATAAATGTTCCAAATCAAACGCTTGCTAAACTCGACATATCATCAATTCAATCTATCTCTAACCCATAATGTGCGTGTGTGTATTAACATGCCAATCTTACCATAAATCAACAAAACTCAAAAATCATAAGGTTCAAAGACATATAAATATTGATATAATAAATTCATTACCCCTTTATAGATTAGATACCCCGTATTTCAAAAACCTTTTATTCAACACTATTTTTTTTCCTGAACTTGACCAGTGCAATGTTTAGTTTTCTTAGGCTTTTCAATGCTACCCATGTAACGAGCTTTCAACCAATACTCCCAAACCCGACGACTTTAGGGTACTAGGTGTTAAGACACCCCTACTGATCTAATAACCCTAATAACAAATGCTACAAAACTAAACTAGTCAATTGTTTATTTATATTTAATTATTTTGACTTGTACAATGTTAATCTTTATTAGGCTCTTCAAAGTTACCAATGTAATGAACTTTGAAATTAGGGTGTTGAGTGTAGAGACACTCCTAAGGGCTTACTTGTTTGAGTAACAACGACCACAAAGATAGCTAGTCAAATATTATTGTCTTTTTCTTTCAGGTTTTTTTTAATAAATTTTCAAAACACGAAATAAACTAAACAATTGAGGGTGATCTATATCTGTCATACGCCACAAATTCTTTTAGTTCAGACTAACTCATGGCTAAATCGACATATTGATATTATGCAATAAAAATCAGGGTTTTCTTCAATAAATCGAATTAATAATACCCACAAGTTAAACTGAGCTGAGCTATCATTCTCCCATTCATTCAAGTTGTCACTTAATTCATTGCATTTTTATCATCGACAGACACAGGGTTTCATTCTTCATCATGATCAAGCTAAAAATATACTAACACACACTAAACTTGAAATCACATACTAAATTGAACATGCAACACATTTTAGATGTAAAAAAACCTAACATGAGCATGGACATCTACTATGAGAACTAAAAACCATAAAACTACCCCCAAACCTAAATTAAGCAATATACTCATGCGAAAAATAAAGAAATAAGAACGAAGGACTCCCTTGATTTGGTTAATCGTCACGATCGACCTCTTCATTGATCTTAGCTTCTTGATTGGACGAAGGGAAAACTGGCAATGAAGGAGCCACATAAAATTGACTAGGGTCCATGATGGGATTCATTCGAATGGCTTGGATGGTTTGGAAGTTTAACTCTCCCCTCGTTTACATTTTGCCAACATGCTTGCAACCTTAAAATAAGATATAGTCAGTATATGCACAAGTAGTTTATGGTAAACTCACAAACACCTCACAATTCAATGACTACTGAGTAATCACAACTATATGCTAGCATTATACACAACTCCCCAAAACGTGGTATAAATCTCATTTAAAATGCCAAAAAAACAATATTGGGCTCATGTAAATTGGTTAGGATGGTGTATATAGTGTTGTCAGGAAAGATTAACATCTACTTAAAGGAATTTAGCAATATTTATTCTCACAATAATTTTTCCAAACACCTTGTGGGCACTAGTTAAAAACAACTAGGATATACGTTCCTTCAAGTAATCAAACTCCAAGTGGACATTAAGCACTTCCCAACAATTTAAAGGTATCAACACAAGAATAATAAATCATCAATTTAATCCAATTACCTTGTAGGAAGAACCTAGTGGAAGAAGACATACCTTATTTGAAAAGAGAAAGCAAAGTTAGAGAGAGTTGTTAATGCCATGTTCAATCCTTACACTTAGAGTATGCTCAATTTTGATTTGGAAAAGGAGTAGATGAATAGGGAAGGGGCAAAGGTTTGGTGGGAGGATGAAGGAATGAGAGAGTTTGATTTGGAGAAGGAGTATAAAAATTAGAAATATCACTTGAGCTGAACGTGTGTTGGGTTTTAAACTTATTTTTGTTTTCTATTTTTTTATTTGCTACTGGAAGTTGGGGCTCAAGGAATCACATTGTTCTTCTAAGCCAAAGCATCCGGTTTGTGCTTAATTTTGATGTCGGGGCATCTAGCAACAAGACTTGGCCTGGATTTTTGAAAGTCGTGGCATTTAGAGACATGACCTGAGCCGGGTTGTGGATGGCTTCCAGAGGCAGGAATACACCATTTTTTATCTGCTAACCTGTTTCCTTCAAGCGTCATGAGATCTGAAATAACATGAGAGAGGAAGATTAGTCTATGAAGAAAATATAACTAAGCATACTAATTGATCTGAAATAAAAGAAATTATCCTATGAATTAAATTAAAAAGAAATTAAATGAATGAAATAAAAAAATTAGGTTGCCTCCCAATAGCGTTTGGTTTATAGTCGTTACCCCAACTTGCCCGCATTTCTTATCCCATATCAAATTTATGCTTGAAGAACCGCTTCACAATCCAACGCTTTATCATGTGCTTATACTGCTTCACTTTCTTGCAAGATAGAAATCCCCCATACTTGAATTAATTCGTCTCATTTATTTGAACTAAACCTTTCCCATCCACTTCATCCTTGAGTACACCTATAACTGCATTGATCCGAAAATATTCTTCAAGACCATTTGGAATCTCTATTTTTTTTTAAACCATGAATGTCACTTCTTCATCTTGGACTCTCATAGTTAGATCACCTTTTTATACATCGCTGAGAGTTTTACCTATGGCTAAAAATTGTTGCCCAAGAATGATGGGTATATCTATAGTCTAATATAATAAAAAATTTCGGGAAGATAAACTTATCCACATTAACTAAAGCATCCTCCACAATCCCCTTTAGATAAGTTTACGATCTATCTGCTAGTTGTAACCTTGACTTCTAAAATCTTTGTGGAAATGGAATGGGAGGTACACTAGAACTTTGTTTGACTATATCTTTTTATTCAACCAAAATTATAATTAGTGTTGCTGGGTCGCGATTGATTACTTTGCCTTCATCCTTGTTGATCTGACTGTCTTCTAATGGTGTTTGTTTAGAGTTTCTATCCATAATAGTTTCATGCATGTCCTTTCCACTTCAGAGTGTGACTGCCTTGCAATGCTCCATTCCTTCCCTCTTTGGATTGACCTCTATGTCACTAGGCAAAGCTCCTTGAGGTCGATTATTACTTGAGCCAACTATCCCATCTAATTTTCTTTATTCCTTATTGATACCGCTTGGCTCTTCACATTTAAATGTACTTGATTCAACAATCTATCTTGATCATTCATTCTCCTTTCTGTGGCTATTATAAATTTTGCTAAGATCTCCTCTAAAGCTAGTTGCTTTTTTGTCTGTTGGGTTGTTTGATTTTGAAATTCGGGTGGATATTATGGCCTTGGAGCTTAGTTTTGTGCCTGATTATTACTTCAAGCAAAACTCAGATGATTCCTATGCCCTGGATTATAAGCATTTTCATAAGGTTGTTGTGGTCTATTCTAGTTCCTCAAAAAATGTACCAACGCTATGCTAATGACAGATTTATCAGTAATATGATTACCCGCACAGAGTTCACATACCACCGCCACCTATTTATTTCCATGTGGTCCCCAATAATCAATCTTTCTAGTTAATGTTGCTACTTGTGCAAATAATGTTGTAACCACATCCAATTTTAACTTCCCTACTACTTTGGCTGATGAGACCTTGTCGTAGGCCACTGGTAGTTGTTCTTTGTCACAGTCTCTAACAACTGGTATGCATCATCAAAACTTTTCCCCATAAGAGCTCCTTTAGCTGCTGCATCAATAGTAGTCCTAGTAAGACCATGAAAACCATCATAGAACGTCTATACTTGCAACCATTTTTGGGACCCCATGATGTGGACATTTACGGAGAAAATCCTTAAACCTTTCCTATGTTTCATACAATGTCTCTAGATTAAGTTAGCTTAAAGTAGTAATGTCATTCCTCAATTTTGTCATTTTCGCATGTGGGAAGAATATATCAAGAAACTTTTAAGCTAAATCATCCCAAGTGGTGATTGATCCCAGTGGCAAAGAGCGCAACCAACTCTTCACTTTATCTTGTAGTGTGAATGAGAAAAGTCTTAACCTTACTGCTTGCTTCGTAACATTATTACACTTAAATGTGTCATAAATTTCTATGAAGCGTATGATGTGTTCATTAGGATTATCATTCATGCCACACCCAAACTGTACTGAATTCTATATCATTTTAATGGTCCCTGGTTTGATTCTGAAACTGTTCGCATTGATCGAAGGTCTACGAATGCTAGACTGAATGTATGTCACTGTCGGCATAACTAAATTCCTAAGTGTCTTTTGTTCATTTACAGCCATGTCTATTGGATTTTCAGCTTCTTCTGCCAGTTCTTCTTCTGTATGTATTTCCTCACTAGTCAACCGTAGTTTTTCAGAACTTCCTTTCAATATCGTCTGTGTATGGAAAATCTCATCTTTATCCTTTGATCTAGTGTGCATACACAGGTGATAAACTTGCAAGAATAATGAAACAAATAAAAATAAAAAACGTTTACATTAAGACAAAATTGATTGTAACTAATATGGAATTAAATATTAAATACAGATTCCCATGTACCAGGGCAAAAAACTTGTCCGATTTCATAATAAACAATTACGTGTAAATATACACGATCAACAAGTAATAAAGTGATAAAATCGAGTGTCGAACCCACAATAATCCTTATTTAACAAATTACAATTACTAGTTTTATATCAATCCAATTTTATTTAAACAACCGAATTTTGTGATTTTCCAATTAAAACTAGATTAAATTAACTATGACTAATTTTAACTCAAAGATTTGATCCGGATGAGAAAGGCTTAAGACTACAATATCCCCAATTATGCAATATAAATCAATTACCCAATTTGTCCAATTATTAAATCCAACTGAGTTGTTAACATGAATTCACCATATTTATAAGCTCTTTTCCAAGTGATCAAATAAAATATTCAATTAAATTAATTATGTGATATTCCTATGTAAAATGAAAGAATTAAATTAATTAAGTTTCAATTCCTAATTGTTATATGCAGTGAAAACAGATATCCCTATTTAATTCAGAACCCTAATTATTCATCTCATGCAAACAATTAAGAATAAATGCTATCACATTCAGTTCTAATCCTAGACTTTATCTCCCGAAATCATTTAGTGTAACATGGTAATTGTTGGACAACCAATTCATCAATAAGCATAAAATATGATAGACAAGTCAATTTAAATAAATAATTGGATAAAAGGTAATCAATTCATAAGCATAATACTAAAAATTAAAACCAAAAATCCCATGGAAAACATCACAATTAAATTACAAATAGAGAAAAAGAATAAAAACTCAGCAGTTGACTCCTGTCTTCAATCTCTAATCTGAAATCCTTATATGTTCCCTTGTAATCTCCAAGTCCACTCTCTAGTTTTTGTCTCAAATTCTGTGTGTCCTAATTAGTCTCAAGTTTCTTCCTTTTATATTTTAGGTTCCCCTCTTAAAGTTAGGCTTAAAGAATCCAAACCCTGACCAAAAATTGATCCAGATTTAAAATTAACTTGTCAATCATTATGCTCTTGGAAGCCTCGACTTCTAAATGGAAGCCCCAACATCCAACTTTAAATTATTTACCAAAATGCCACCATTTTCTTAAAAATTTCAGATTTGTCCCTCCTTTGCATGTTCTTAGAAAATAACATAAGAAGCAACTAAAATGACTTACAATTTCTTATAGGCAACATAATACTTAGTCCAAAAGTACCCAAATAATAGGTATAAATCCCACTTATCACTTTGAAAAAACTTTTAGTTTTAGATTTTAAAAATGGGAGAGTAAAGAGCAAAAATGAATTTTGAAATATTTTCATGTGACTTCCCTCTAGTTTTGTTGAGTGGGGCAAGTGTCATGATATGATACTATTCACATCATTTTAGTTCAGTTGTGTTACAGTTAGTAAGTAGTAGCTTTATTTTTCACTTGCTTACTTGATCATGAGCGACATACGCCTTCTATGATTGTCTACCACTTTAAAATTTTATTTTTTGCACTAAGCAAAGTTATCTAGAAACATAGTATTTATGGATGTAGATTTAACATACCTAAGTCACTTATCTATTTGTTAAACCTAGATTCATTCAAAGGCATATTAAACATATTTGCTAGCTGATCATCAGTTGGAATAAAATGGAAAGAGATATCTCCATTTTGAACATGATCTCTAATAAAATGATATATGATGTCTATATATTTAGTTCTAGAATGCATGATAGAATTATGAGTAATTGAGATGACAATCTTATTATCATAAAATATAGGGACAAACTTGAAATCAAACCCATAACCAGCAAGCTGGTTTTACCTACATAATATTTGAGCACAACAACTAACAATTGTGATAAATTTGGCTTCGACAACAGAGGTTGATACAGAGTTCTATTGCTTGCTGAACCATGATACGAGTCTAGTTTCTAACAATTGACATGTCCCACTAGTGTTTTTCCTGTCTATCTTACACCCTACGAAATCTTCATCTAAATACCCCACCATATCAAAGGGATTCTCCTTGGGGTACCACAAGCCCAAATAAAGAGTTCCCTTGAGATACCTAGAAATTCTTTTCACATCTATTAGATGATATTCCTTAGGATTAGCTTGAAAACTATCACAAATGCAGGTTGAGAACATAATATCTGGTATACTAGTAGTTAGATATAAGAGAGATCCAATCATACCTCTGTATTGAGTGATATAAATACTTTAACTTTTTCAACCTTGTTAAGTTTCGTAGCAGATGCCATAGGAGTTTTCATGGGGGTGGCTCATTCTAAGCCATACTTCTTCAGAAGATTTTTGATGTACTTGGCTTGATTGATAAAAATTTCTTCTTCAGATTGCTTGACTTGAAGTCCAAGGAATAAGTTAAGCTCACCCATCATACTCATCTCAAATTTACTCTACATTAACTAGGCAAATCTCTCATAATATTTTTCATCAGTACAGCCAAATATGATATCATCAACTATATTTGAACTAATAGAATTTTATTCTTATGCTTCATAAGGAATAAAGTTGTATTAACTCTTCCTTTAGTAAATCCATTTTCAATAAGATAATTAGTGAGTGTTTCATACCATGCTCTAGGTTATTGCTTCAAACCATATAATGCTTTATCAAGTCTAAAGATATAATTTGGAAATGTAAGATTGACATAACCTGGTGGTTGTTTGACATAGACTTCTTCTTGAAGTTCACCATTGTGAAATGTACTCTTGACATCCATTTAAAAAACTTTAAATTTCATGCAAGCTACATAGGCTAAGAACATCCTGATAGCTTCCAGTTTGGCAATAGGCGCGAAAGTCTCATTATAGTCTATTCCTTCTTCTTGAGAGTAACCTTTTGCCACCATCTTTGCTTTGTTCTTTATGATCACACCAACTTCATCCATCTTATTTCTAAAGACCCATTTTGTGCCAACAACTGGATAGTCTTTTGGTTTAGGAACCAGCCTCCAGACCTTGTTTCTTTCGAATTGATTCAGCTCTTCTTGCATAGCCTCGATCCTGTTTGAGTCTTCTAGAGCTTTTTTAATCTTCTTTGGCTCAATTTGAGAAAGGAATCTTAGATATAAACATTCATTTTGAGTGGTTGATCTTGTCCTGACACATGCACTTAGATGTCCGATGATTAGATTTTAAGTGTGATCTTTTATCCATTTGGATCCAGATGGAATGTCATTCCTTTTGCCTTCTTGTCAAAGTTTTTCAAGATATGGCTCTTATTCTGCATCTTTGTTAGTTCCTAGAGTTTCAATATCTGGATTTTGAAACTCTACAATTTCTTTATTAGGTACTAATATCGTAGGATTTAGTACATCTTCGTTGATCGAAAGATTCTGTGTAGTTTGAGATTCTAATTCCATGACTTCTTCAATTTGAGTTGTTTTGCTTGGTTCACCTTCATCAAATTCATCAAATGTGATGTGGATAGATACTTCTACTGTCAGAGTATTCTTGTTGAAAACTCTGTAAGCTTTACTTTCTATAGAGTATCTAAGAAAGATTCCTTCATCTGACTTAAGATGAAATTTGGCCAGATATCTTTTTCCACTGTTAAGAATGTACCATACACAACCAAAGGCATAAAAGTAGCTGATGTTTGGCTTTCTTCCTTTCCATAGCTCCTAGGGTGCCTTTTTGATCGTGGAGTGGATCAAGGATTTATTATGAGTATAGCATGCATTGCTTATAACCTTAGCCCAGAAGTACTCCAATAGTTGTAGCGTACCCAAATTCGGGTACTTTTTACCTCAGATTTGGTACGTTACAATATGTCATTTCTATAACTATTGCAGAAAATATAAACATAAATTGTTTATACAATAAATCCTTACAACATAATCTCAAAGGTCTACAACCTTAAATTAATACATACCTTCAATATCTTAAAAGATTTACAATGTCATTTGCGTAAGAAAAGTTAATAGTTCTAACTACATAATAATTTAATCTTGCACTTTGCCTTTACCTCTATCTTTATTTGAGCTTTCATCTTAATCTAAAAATTTTATCATTATATA
Source organism: Panax ginseng (assembly GCA_020205605.1). Classification (NCBI taxonomy): domain Eukaryota; kingdom Viridiplantae; phylum Streptophyta; class Magnoliopsida; order Apiales; family Araliaceae; genus Panax; species Panax ginseng. The sequence continues at coordinate 137,602,511 of CM035132.1, forward strand.
GCAAAGGTGAGCAAAAAATTTGCCCAGCAAGTTTTAAATACAATGAAGATATATCATGTTTGAAAAAGGAATAAGCTATCAAACTTTTAACAATATAATAATTGTGAAAGAGCATTAATCAATTTCTATGATTAAACGACCTATCATTGTTAAGATTGATCTTTCAATCAGCGTATCATATTACAACTCATGATACTACTACTTATAAGCAAATTGGCTAACACTTATCCACATAATCAAATATTAGATAACACCTTACAACATCAGTGTTATTATCATCCTTAAAAAAAAATTCAATCACTTTATCAAATATATTATGATTTAACACTTTAATCTTTCAAATTATAAGTTCTTTTCTATGATCCAGTAAGCCAAATATTAATATACTAATCTGGATTATTCAAACATACCAATCCAGCAACCTGGATTGACTAATCCAGCAAACTGAATTTAAACTAATCTCTAATTTCATAAACTGTTTTCCAATTCAGCAAATTGGATTCAACTGACTTCCAATCCAGTAACCTGGATTCACTAATCTTTCAATCCAGCAACCTGGATTCACTAATCCTTCAATCCAAAAACCTGGATTCAAACTGTATTCTCTTCCTAAACTTTTCAGTTTCTATTTCAACACCTTGAATCATTCAATTCAGCAAGCTGAAATACCCTCTTCACAAAAATACCAAATCAGCTTATTATTTTTTTCTATCCTTTGGCCAAACATATATACATATATTCCATACACAAAAAGAATTTTTTTTTAATTTTTCAACTCCCTTTAGTATTCTTCAAAAATCCGTTTTTAGTTCGTAGCTTAAAAAATTAGCCCTATCATGCTCAACTCCAGAAATTCCCAACTCTTGGCATAATCTTACACGTATTAATGTGAACCTCTAGTTTAAATTTCATGGCCATCAGAGTTATAGAACTTCAGTTATAGCAGTTTTCGTCACAATAACCCAAATATTGAAATAAACGTAGTTTGGTCAATTTAAGTCGGAATGAGCTCGTTTTTAGACAGGAGCTATTTTATTTCATATATTCTCATGTCCCAGAATATTGGAATTTATTACATTATTTATGTTGCCAAAACTGCCCTTGGAAAAATTTTGGAATTTATTACTTTAATTAAAGTTATGTTAAATTTATTACTTTAATTTATTATTCCAGTTTTTGACTCCTTTGCTAAAATCAGTCTACACGAAAATTTATAACACATTTTTCAGTGATTTAACTTGAAAATGTTAGAAAACTCATAGATCTAACTCTAGGACTTTAACACACTCAAAAATTCAAAATATAATAGGAGATATGGTCATTTAAATTTCATGTTTCATTTTCACAAAAATCTTATTTTCATCTCTATGTGATTTCTAAGAAAACTTCTATGTTTTCACCTAATAACAAACATAACTGATCATAATACCTACTAATACTTCATATACCCATGGATCTACCATGATGCATGATTTATTTCATCAAACAATCATCAAATACAAGAATAAATACAATCAAGGCTAAGAAAAATTAGGGTTTTCTACATTTTGAAAAACCTAGTTTCCATTTCATACTTTAGATCTAACTTTTGATCCTCAATGGATAGATCCACACATAACACACTCCAGATCATTTAGATCTAGAGTTTTGAAGTTTAAGAAAATAAATCCAAGTTTTGATTTAGAATAATCAAAATAAAATGTATACACTAGTTTAGGATTATACCTTTTATGTGTTATCTTTCTTTTTCTTTCCAAGATTGCCATGGAGCTAGGAAACTTTGAAGAAAAATCTCTCTCCTCTCCCTATATGGTTGTCGCCCCTCTCCTTTTTCTCTCTCTAGTTTTGGTTTTGCTAACTTAGGAAGGGAGAGAAATAAAATATGAAAGAGAAAGGAAAGAAATGTATAGTTATTTAATGTTTATCTACATACTTCCGCCTTGTTCTCTTCCTTTTTCTTCCTTAATCATTATATTGATATTTGCAATATTAGTAATAAGAGGTGGCTACATTACAGAGATGACACATGTCCTGAGTGTAATGTAAGTTAACCAAAATTGGAAAGTAAAAATAATTCACCCATGTGCCCCAATTCTTCTCCCTCATCCGGCCATGTGGCCCCCATTTTACCCATTTTGTCTTCTTTTTAATGCAATATTTAATATAAAAAATGTCCAAAATGTCCCTCTTTAATTTGGCTACAAATTGTGCTATTATTTTAAGCTTTTGGGCTTCCTAAATAATTCTTTGGGCCATGTAAATTAACATAGTCCAATACTTTTAATTTTATCCCATCCTAATCATTTAATTAGGATTTTCATTTACTTAATTGTAATTTAAATCTTTACTAATGTACACTTAATTTCTTAACCCAATTAGACTTGTTATAAATAAGTTATAAAATTAATTAATTGAGTTGTATAAAATAAATCTCTTAAGATTAGTGTATATTTTAAATACTATTATTCTCCCATATCATAACCCTTAAGTTATTCAATTTTTTTTATTCCTAATACATAATTAGGTTACATTGGTTTCTTTTATTTGTTTAAATAATAAACAAATATAAACGTTTTAGGTCACTAGTATATAATGAAAATACTAGGACAACTAAATAAAGATAATCGTTTTACGTTATTTAATTCACATACCTAATGTATAATTAGGTTGCAAAGATTTGTTTAATCCTCTTTATATAATATACATATTTACAATATATGTATTTACTTAACCTCACACATGTCCCACATAAGTCATAAGGTATTTACCTTTATCATTCCTCTTGCTAAAATATCTATCACATCACAATATATATATATATACACACACACACACAAACACACATTCACTTTATCCTTATAATATCTCTTCACTTGGATTTTATTTCCTTAATAAAATTTTCCATATTCATAATCTCTTTCTTTCTTGTCAAAATTTCAATCATTCTCATAATTTCTTTCATTAATTATCATAAAGTCAAATGTAATATAGTACCTTATTCTGAACATACTTCAAAATATAATTTTATTCTAGGTTTTGAAGTTCGTAACCCTTATTTTCTCAATGTTATTCAATCAGTAAACCATATAGGTTTATCTTTAATTTTTTTTAAATCCATCCTCTAATTCTCATATAGGTTTTATTCTTTAACCTTTAATTTAATCATTCAAGATCTTATGAATTTTTGGGATGTCACATTCTTCCCCCCTTATAAGAATTTCATCCCCGGAATCACTATTGCACCAAAAGTACATATATTTAACCTCTTTTTCTAAGAATTGCATCCATGAAATTACAACCAACTAATCACTGCTCCTTTCATTCACCAAAACTAGGTTGTCATAATAACCTTTAATTAATCACATCATATTTCATTCTTAATTAACTAGTAGATGCTATCTCCTTCCATGAGGATCTATTCTAGCATCACATTCTACCATGACTACCCACTAGGAGTTTACATCTTCCAATCATTCAGGAGTCTCCAAAATTGTTCAATAACTGTTAAGCAGTATAAATAATGTAAAAAGTTTTATTTAAGAAAACTTTTCATATCATGTTGAGGGGTCATATAGACGATGAACACATAGTTTTAATGATATTTATACCGCAAAACAATAAATTACTAGGTATGTTTATAATCACAAAAAGGCAAACTACCATTTCTAGTACTTTAGGTGATTAGCCTATTGTACGCTTATGTCATGCATAACATATCAATCATGTTTTGCGAATATTTGTAAGACCCCAAATAATTAATAAATGAAATTTATTTTCCTCTATTTATTATTTTGAAATAGTAAGGGTTGATTTGATTAATGTGGATAGTTATGGGTAAATTACGCAAATATTTCAAAATAAGCAAGTGGTTATAAAATATTCATTGTTGTCGGGGAATATTCGTTGGTCGTGGAATATTCAGATCGCTTGTGAATATTCGTATGACCACAAGCAACCCATGTGTGGCCCCATAATGAAAAGCGATTGGATGAAGAAAACGACAAATATAAGTTGTTTAAAAATAACTACGTAGTTATTCTTACCATTAATACTATTAAAATACTAAATGGGTTAAAACACAAGAAGCACATGATTGCGCACCAATTATTGATTCTTACGTGAAGAAGGCACTACTCAAAATTGTTACGATAATTACTTTATTCAATATTTTATTTTATTGATTCAATAATTGTTGTGTTGGTATTTTATATATTACTTGTTGTTTCAATAATTGTCACTACACAAAGATTTTTTCATTATCGAAGCAATAATTCATATTATCCTAATAATATTATTGGATAACATTATTGGCAATGTCTAGAAAGTTCTCGTCTAAGGAGAGGTTTGGTCACCTAATTGCGGCGCGCCAAGAAGAAAAATTCTTATTGAAAGCCCCTCTTCCTGAACCGCTTAGTTGTCAATATTGTGATTCTGTAATATTATTTGTGAAAAATTAATTATTGATTCATATGATGAGGAAAATATTGATTTTATGTGGATATAGATGGAGAAAATTTTTAATGTGACAATTGTTGAAAATTAAAATTTTATCTTTTTCTGATAAAATAATTCATTTAAATATATTATTATATTTTTAATAATATAATAATGGTGATATTTTTATAATGAATGTGTGATATATGAGTATACTGAGAAGAAAGAGTATTTTTGTTGCAATAAATGTCCCCATTTCTTGATCGAAATTTGATTATAACTTTGTAAAATCGTCCGTTTATGGATTTCGGTCAATTTCATTTGGAATTTGGAAAAACCTTCTTCTCAGAAAGTTGTAGAGAATTGAATTTCCTATAAAACTCATGAGATTCAAATTTTCCGACAAAATAGCTATTTATTATGAATTATTGAAGTTTCAAGTTCAAAATAATTAATTTTGGAAGTTTAAAATATTTTAATTAGAAAAATGTTTTTTAATGTTTTGGCATGTGTGGTGATGTTGTTGGTCGGTAGTGGGCGATGATGACATTGAAAAAAAAAATTATATTAATATTTTTATTAAATTTTCTACTTTGGTGTTCTAAACATTTTCCTATAAATAAGGTGCTTAGGTTAGAATTGAAAATCACACCGTAAATCAAGTTTTCTCTCTATATTATCGGTATTTTTGTGAGTATTTTGAGTATATTTTGAGTATTGCTATACGGTTGCAAGTTCAAGTCATAGCTTATATCCTGTGTTTTAAATTTAGAAGTCTTGATCTTTCGAGGTAAGGGATATTATTTTTTTTTAATGATATTATTTATTCTAATATCATTATCTTCAAGTATTGATCTGAACTTTTTAATCAAATTTGAAACTTTTAGTGTCGGGTTACTATTCACGTGATACTGAAGACTATTCACGATGCTTGACTATTCACTTATACTTGATTATTCACGAATACTAAGACTATTCATCAAAAAATGAAAATTTTCCTTTTGTCCAAAATATCTATTGTGGATACTAGCTTTGATTGTATCCATGTTTTGATCATTCTTGAATTTTACACCACTATGATTATTTTTGAGGTATTTTTGGACGTGGATAAAACAAAGTACTCGGTCAAGAATCCTTAATCCTTGTCATTTTGTTTCAATCGGATTCGCTTTTTAAAAATACTTTTCATCATCCTCAGTCTTAAATGATGATATTATTGAATATCTTTGGCCTGTAGTGGAAAGATGAATTATTTCTGATGAATATCTTTGACCCGTAGTGCAAAGATGAACAGGTGTTTAGATGAACATGACCAACTGATGAATATCTTTGGCCTGTAGTGTAAAGATGAATATTTGATTCCAGATATATATTGATTGATATTACAGGGATAAAAGATAGACGATGAACTTTAAATTCATACATAGAAGATAGTAGTTTGCATTCTCTACTTAACTCTTCTAATGAATTATTATTTCATTGCGAATATTGATTTAAAACTTGTTTATCTATTGTATTCTATTAGATTTTTCTCTGTTGAAGACTAACGATAATTTGTTGTATATTATCTTAGTCATAATATTCTTTACTTGGGCTAGTTGAGCTCACCCTTTTCCTTTTTGTTCCATTTTTCTTCTCTCGTGAGGCGAGAATGTAGCTTGAAAGTACGAGTTGGAGTATGGAATGATGGTTATAGAGAGAGTTGTTTAGTAGTCCTCACCATTTTTGTAAAATAATGTATCAATAAATGTGATGAGGATTTATTTGGGTATAGATATTGTCTAGAAGATAATATTTGTTTTCAAACTCACAGTTTTACTATTGTAATAATAAAGTTGTAGTTGTTTCTGTACCATGAATTGACAACTCAGAATGGGTGATGTATACCTATTTTGGGGGCGTCACAATATTTATGCTACTAGATTGGATTATTTTATCCAATCAGCATATCCCCCTTTGCATGGTTGTTCACCTCGGTCTTATCATAAGATTCCGCACCAAAACAATTAGGTTCGACATAAGTTCTCAAAGAAAACTTTGAATTTCATAAATATTTGTCTAGCTGAATCAAATAGCTTAGACATGTACCAATAATTCAAATATTAATCGAAACATGTCTGGATAAATTCAATTGGTAATAATTTATCTTTAAAATCCTAAAAATTATTTTATAACGTCATGATACCGCACTGTATTTATAGTCCGTTTGAGGATTCCGTTATTTTGTGACTTTGTCATACTACATCATACCATAGTGGGCTGATGATCTTTAGATCACATCCAACACTATGTAATTCTGCATTGATAACTCCGTCATTTTTATCATCTCTGCACCAGGTTCAATGATGCATTAATGATATATAAAATACATTTTGATATTTCAAATCATTTTTGCCTAGCCGAAACAATTAGCATAGACTTTTCTCTTAAAAGGTTCAAAACCATTAAAAATCAATTTTAGTATTATTATGCCACAACAGGTAACAATGTGTTAGTGGGTCAAAGTCTAGTGGGTCAAAGTCCACACCTACACACTTGTCACCATGTGTTGAGGATAACAAAATTCATTTATATTTTTAAAGGCACATCAGTGCGAATTTAGATTGATGTCAAAAATTTTGAAGTTTAGTATAACTAGAAGATTTTGAATACCTATCCTTCCACCCTCGACTTCACTTTCTATAATGATCCATTGCTTAATAATTCTATCTATTTCTATCATCCTTAATTCTCCATTCACAACTTTTCTATACCCCAATATAGTTCATCAAAATTACCACACATTATGATTTCAGGAACTTTCCACAATAATATGAGTTTAGGAACTTATCCTAGCAATACGTAGTTCAAGAACTAATCAGGAACATACCATACGATTATGAATCACACACTTACTATGAGATCCCGAATTTTATGAAATAAAAGTATTCAATTTTTCTATTTTGGTAAATAGTTAAATTGATAAAAGTTTAAAGTTAAGGGTCATATTTGAATTTTTTTTCAAAATAAGCAAGTTGCCATAAAATAACCGGTAGTAAAAGTACAGTAATACGCGTGGTTGCATAGTAGTACACGGTATTGATTATTGATGCTTATGTGAGAAGTACTCAGTTATACTCAATTATTGCTACAATAATTGTTGCATCATATCTCTCATATTATTGATTGAATTATTGTCACAGTATCATCTGCATAATATGATATGTATTATTAAATCAATAATTGAGATGACAAATTTATTCATATTATTATTTGTAATATTGACAATGTCTAGAAGTTCTATCAAGGAGAGGTTTGGTCACCTAATTACGCGCCAATAAGGAGAAATCCTTATCAGAAAGCCCCCTCTTTCTTAGGAACGACATGGTTGTTAAATATTGTGAGTTATAATATTAATGATGAATGTTATTAAAAATTGATGTTGAGTTTGGAGTTGAATTTTGAGACGCGGACGTGATATTTGAGTCTGGGACGATGAAATTAGTAGAAATAGACTATAAACACAAAATTTGCTGAGGTTGACTTTTTGGTCAAAAAAAGTCAATAGTACACTTTTTCGAAAAAAGTCAAACTTTGAAATTTCAAAAATAAAATTTTTGAGGAAAATATTTCCATTGTGTTGGGCAAGATTGATAATACTTGCATGACTAAGTTAAAAATGGAGGTATAGATGGAAGTACTATATTGTAATTCATATTTTCACATGATTATAACTATTAAGTCACATGAATGAACTATTAATTCACACGATTTACTATTAGGGGAGGTGGTGCAAGTTTGATAATACTTGCAGGACTAAATTAAAAATGAAAGAAAAGTTGAAGGTATTGTACTGTAATATTTCGAGCCCCAAAACGTGCAATTATCGAAACTATATTTTTCTATAAATAGAAGCTCATTCTTCCTTCATTTCTCACCAATTCACTAAAGCTATAGAGAAATTATTATTGAGAGAAAGAAGTAGAGAAATCTGCTACCTCACAATTCCAGTATTTAGTTTTCTTCTAAGGTAAGAGGTATTATTTCTTTCGTATTCATAAATAGAGCTATTGTTATTCCATTCCTTATTATTATGTTGGAATAACCTGTCTATGCGAAGTACTGCATACATGGTGAAATTCTTTTATTATTCCATTCTTTATTATTATGTTGGAATATCATATCTGTGCGGATTACGCATGACCTGGTTCCATTCTTTATTATTATGTTGGAATAACTTATCTGTGCGGTCTATCGTATGCATGGTGAATTCTTCTGTTATTCCATTCTTTATTATTTTGTTGGAATAACCTGTCTATGTGGATTACCGCATGCATGGTGAATGATCCTTTGTATTCATTCCTTATTAAATTGTGGAAATAATCTGTCTACGTAGATTACCGCATGGCGGGTGAAAATCCATTTGCAACTTCGTAATTTTTCTAACCCTCAAAAATTCTGGAAAAATTTGAAATGATGATTTGATGAGTTTTCTATATTGTGTCCAAAGATGGCGATTTTTGGATGTATAGATTAAGAGTTATGGATTTTTTGGGAAAAGACTATTTTAAAAGTAAACCCTTACAACTCCTTGTGGTTAACTCCAAAATTGGTGAAATTTTTATTGGGAGTACATGTATAACAGGAGTATACCCAGTAAATTTAGGAATTTTTAGACAAAAGTACAATTTATGATAAATGTCTAAATATTCGGCAGTTTTTGCCATATAAAAAATAGTAAATGAATTTTAAAAATTTCGAGAAAAATATATGTTCAATATGAGACTATATTCCGTTAAATCCTAGAAAATAAATAATTTTGGGACTGATTTGGTATTTTTCACGAAAATAAACTAGTTATGAGTAAATGAATTAAATATGTTATGTGAAGTAACAAAATTGAAAAATAGGATTTTATGGCTTGGCAATCTTATATAGGGTATATGCAGATTTTTGATGAGGGATTTGATCATTGGTGATGAAATCTTATGAGTATGACATTTTTGAATGATTAAATGCATTATTTGGTAAAGTGTAAACAATTGAAATAAATTATTTATAAGTTTAAGAAGTGATTAAAATATTGTTATAATATTAATAATATTAGATTATGAGTTTATTAAGTGATTAATAATATTTGGATAAATTTAAAGTCTTTAATATTTATCCATGTTTTCGTTTGATTAATGCTTATATCATTGTCATCATCCTCATGCTTATATTATGATGAAAGTCATATATGGCCTGTAGTGTATATATGGACTTGGTATGATTATGACCAGGGATTATTTGGTATAATCATGACCCGTAATGTTATAAATGATGTGGTAAAAGTCCTCATTGGCCCGTAGTGCATTGATGGACAGTTATTGGTATGATTATAACTAGGGATTATTCGGTATAATCATGATCATTGATGATTAAATGAATATCATTGGCCGTAGTGCAGGGATGATTCGATGATGTCGATTATTTATTAAGCTGAGTCTCAACGATAAAATATTGATTATACACTTTTAATTCATAAAAATAGTAGATATGATGCTCTACTTGACTCTTCTAAAATACAGTTGTATGTCTTTGGCTTGTAGTGCAAAGAATAAATTGTTAATGAATATCTTAGGCCGTAGTGCAAAGATGAATTTGTTAGTATGATTATGAGCAGGAATTGTGATTTGGTATAACCATGACTTTTGATGTTTCAGGTGAAGATAGGTGATGAAAATTATCTTCGTCTTGGGTGCGAAGAGGAATTTAGAATCACAATTATGATTATGAGTTATTCATATGATTGTGGACAAGAATTGTTGATTGATGTTATAGGGATAAAACATTATTGGTGGACTTTTAACATGAAGAAGATAATAGACCTGATGGTCTATTTGACTCTTCTAATGGATTGCTCGTTCCGCTGCAACTATGGTTGAAAAGTTTTATCATCTACCATATGTTCTAAATCACTGATTTATTATTGACGAAGGCTATTGATAATTTATTTATCTTTAGTCATGATATTCTTTACTAGGCTATTTGTGCTCACCCTTTGTTTCACAATTCCTTTCAGGTAATAAGAGTGTAACTGGGTCGAGAGGGGGTAACAGAAGAATAGAACGGTGGTCTATAGCCGTTGAGGTTATCCCTAAATAGTATGGAAATAATTTTATTGAGAACTTTAGATAAGTGTGTCGTATTGTATATGTCATTTGATATTTAATTTTGGTGAACCGAATAGGGTGAGGTGAACCTAACTTTGGAAGGGTGTTTTGCCACTATCGTACAAGATGTCTAATGACATACATCCTCGTGTTATCATAAGATAGGGTTGTGCACATCCACTTGCTGAGTATATCAACGAGCACTACCTATATAATCTTGGAGTTTATTTGAAATATAATTCTCACTTGGAGACAACAGAGATAATTATATGTCAAGAGAAGACTCACCATTGGAAAGAAGATGATAGCAATCTTCTTGTTTTTCATTGGGGACTATTGGATTAACTAAGGATAATTCTGTGGACATATGATATCTATCATAACCTAGACGCATGGCCTCCCACGTACGAAGGTTTTCTTGAGCACTTCCCAAAGATTTTAATTTCTAAAACAGTTATTGACTGTACTTTTATGTAAGGTACCATTGTAAGGTTGTGGCCAAGGCACCATGAGAGTTACATACATTTGTATTAAAACTCACGGTTTAACTGTGGTTGTATTCTCGCATTTACGCTCAACAACAGCTTGTATAAATGAAGTTTATATTTGATTTTTATAGTATAATATCTTGCGACTCAGAATGGGTCATGTGGATCTATTTTAGGGGCGTCACAAATGGTATCAGAACTTAGGGATATTGTCGCTGGCGAAGATAAGACTCTAGAACTAGGAGGGGAGAGACGAATTATATACTTCGCTAGTGTGTAGCTTACCTAAGATGAAATTGTTTACTTGATAAGTTGACAAATTGTGATATGTCAATTAACCTTTGTTTTGAAGATATATTTTAGAATGGTATATGAAATACAGGAGATGAGAAATGGGAAAATCATGATATAGAGGAAATAACTAGGAAGGTACAATCAGAAAAGAAAGCAAGGCATTCTCATCTCTTCGAAATACCAGGTACATAAATTTCGATGGCGAAATTTCAGAAGGAGGGGAGATTGTGAGATCCCTTATTTTATGAAATAAAAGTATTCAATTTTTCTATTTTGGTAAATAGTTAAATTGATAAAAGTTTAAAGTTAAGGGTCATATTTGAATTTTTTTTAAAATAAGCAAGTTGTCATAAAATAACCAGTAGTAAAAGTACAGTAATACGCGTGGTTGCATAGTAGCACATGGTATGGATTATTGATGCTTATGTGAGAAGTCACTCAGTTATACTCAATTATTGCTACAATAATTGTTGCATCATATCTTTCATATTATTAATTCAATTATTGTCACAGTATCATCTGCATAATATGTTATATATTATTAAATTAATAATTGAGACGACAAAGTTATTCATATTATTATTTGCAATATTGACAATGTCTAGAGGTTCTGTCAAGGAGAGGTTTGGTCACCTAATTACACGCCAATAAGGAGAAATCCTTATCGGAAAGCCCCCTCTTTCTTGGGAACGACCTGGTTGTTAAATATTGTGAGTTATGATATTAATGATGAATGTTATTAAAAATCGAAGTTGAGTTCGGAGTTGAATTTGGAGACGCAGACGTGATATTTGAGTCCAGAACGATAAAATTAGTAGAAATAGACTATAAACACAAAATTTGTTGGGATTGACTTTTTAGTCAAAAAAGTCAACACTTGACTTTTTCAGAAAAAGTCAAACTTCGAAATTTCAAAAATGATATTTTTGAGAAAAATATTTTCATTGTGTTGGGATTGTTAGTGTTAGTGGAAATCGACATTTATTTCGATAATAATTGATGTCTAGAGGTTATATTGACCAATCGGGTAATTAATCGAATAAATGAGCAATTAATTGCTATTAATTCACATGATTATAACTATTTGTTCACATGTGTGTACTATTGATTCACATTCATGTACTATTAGGGGAGGTGGTGCGAGATTGATAATACTTGCATGACTAAGTTAAAAATGGAGGTATAGAGAGGTACTATACTGTAATTCGTATTTTCACATGATTATAACTATTAATTCACATGATTATAACTCCTTGTTGTTAACTCCAAAATTGGTAAAATTTTTATTGGGAGTACATGTATATAATAGGAGTATACCCTATAAATTTTGGAATTTTTGGACAAAAGTACAATTTATGATAAATGTCTAAATGTTCGGCAGTTTTGGCCATATGAAAAATAGTAAATGAATTTTAAAAATTTAGAGAAAAATATATGTTCAATATGGGACTATATTCCGTTAAATACTAGAAAATAAATAATTTTGGGACTGATTTGGTATTTTTCATGAAAATGAACTAGTTATGTGTAAATGAATTAAATATGTTATGTGAAGTAACAAAATTAAAAAATAGGATTTTATGGCTTGGGAATTCTATATAGGGTATATGCAGATTTTATATGAGGGATTTGAACAATGGTAATGAAATCTTATGAGTATGGCATTTTTGAATGATTAAATGCATTATTTGGAAAAGTGTAAATAATTGAAATAAATTGTTTATACGTTTAAGAAGTTATTAAAATATTGTTATAATATTAATAATATTAGATTATGAGATTATTAAGTGATTGAGATATTTGGATAAATTTAAAGTCTTTAATATTTATCCTTGTTTTCGTTTGATTAATGCTTATATCATTGACATCATCCTCATGTTTATGTTATGATGAATGTCATATGTGGCCTGTAGTGCATAGATGGACTTGGTATAATTATGACCAGGGATTATTCGGTATAATCATAACCCGTAATGTTATAGATGATGTGGTAAAAGTCCTCATTGGCTCATAGTGAATTGATGGACAATTATTGGTATATGGTTCGATGATGTGGATTATTTATTAATTTAATTCTCAGTGATAAAATATTGATTATACACTTTTAATTCGTAAAAGATAGTAGATATCATACTCTACTTGACTCTTCTAAAATACAGTTGTATGTCTTTGGCCTATAGTGCAAAGAATAAATTGTTAATGAATATCTTTGGCCGTAATGCAAAGATGAATTTATTAGTATGATTATGAGCAGGAATTATGATTTGGTATAACCATAATTTTTAAAGTTTCAGGTGAAGATAGGAGATGAAAATTATCTTCGTCCTAGGTGTAAAGAGGAATTTAGAATCACAATTATGATTATGAGTTATTCATATGATTGTGGACAAGAATTGTTGATTGATGTTATAGGGATAAAACATTATTGGTGGACTTTTAACATGAAGAAGATAATAGACATGATGGTCTATTTGACTCTTCTAGTGGATTGCTCGTTCCGCTGCAACTAGGGTTGAAAAGTTTTATCATCTACCATATGTTCTAAATCACTGATTTATTATTGACGAAGGCTATTGATAATTTATTTATCTTTAGTCATGATATTCTTTACTGTGTTATTTGTGTTCACCCTTTGCTTCACAATTTCTTTTAGGTAAAAAGAGTGTAGTTGGGTCGAGCGGGGGTAATAGGAGAATAGAACGGTGGTCTATAGCCATTGACGTTCTCCCTAAATAGTATGGAAATAAGTTTATTGAGAACTTTAGATAAGTGTGTCGTATTGTATATGTCATTTGATATTTAATTTTGGTGAACTGAATAGGGTGAGGTGAACCTAACTTTGGATGGGTGTTTTGCCACTATCATACCAGATGTCTAATGACATACAATCTCGTGTTATCATAAGACAGGGTTGTGCACATCCACTTGCTAAGTATATCTACGAGCACTACCTATATAATCTTGGAGTTTATCTGAAATATAATTCTCACTTGGAGACAACAGAGATAATTATATGTCAAGAGAAGACTCACCATTAGAAAGAAGATGATAGCAATCTTCTTGTTTTTCTTTGGGGACTATTGGTTCAACAAAGGATAATTATGTGGACATATGATATCTATCATAACCTAGACGCATGGCCTCCCACGTACGAAGGTTTCCTTGAGCAATTCTCGGAGATTTTAATTTCTAAAATTGTTATTAACTGTACTTTTATGTAAGGTACCATTGTAAGGTTGTGGTCAAGACACCATGAGAGTTACATACATTTGTATTAAAACTCACAGTTTAACTGTGGTCGTATTCTGCATGACAGTTCAACAGTTGTATAAATGAAGTTTGTATTTGATTTTTATAGTATGATATCTGGCGACTCATAATGGGTCGTGTGGATCTATTTCGGGGGCGTCACACTTACCATAAGTATGAGTTTTACGAACTCGCACCTATCCTTATATTCTTTACCTATCCTTTATACACATGAGAAAAGAATCACCTTCTCAACATGTATATAGCAAATAACACGACACAAACATTTCAATCATTATCAAGGTGATAGAATAAGTGGTTGTTAAAGTATGCACAAAACCCCTTCCCATACAAAGACTTGTACAATTCAGCTATCACATGACTCCTCAGTTAAAATCCTACATAATCCTAGCTTTCTCGTACTAAATACGAATTTTATTGAATCCATATCTCATCACCCACAACTCTTTTTTGAGTTTGCATAGTACCATTTCATAGTACAACTTACATACAATAATTTTTCTATAGAGTTTTCAATATTTCAATTGATCCTCTTTCCTGCTATGACTTTATCAGATCACGTTGTGATCTCATATTATAATCGTATTATATTACAATTCTTTCCTATTTTATGATCGTTTTATTTTACGATCTCCTTTCCCTTTATACTTTTAGTCTTATATACTTTATTTATTCATTATTACTGTTCATCTTTATCATCAGAGTTAGGTAACTCTGGATTCTTATCTTTATAACTCTTCGAGATTCTTCTTTGAATCTTATTAACTTAATAATACATTTCCCAAATTCATTGCTTAAATCTTGAACTCTATTTGAGTTTATTCCTTATCCTCATCCATGCGGTTATAGCCTAAGGTATTCATACCTAAGGTTTATAACCTATAGCTTTGATACCAACTGTAACGTCCCCAAATCCGGGTACTTTTTACCTAAGATCTGGTACGCTACGATACGTCTTTTATATAACTATTACGGAAGATATAAACATAAATTGTTTAAACAATAAATCTTTACAACATAATCCCCAAGGTTTACAACCTTAACTTAATACATACCTTCAATATCTTAAAAGATTTACGATGTCATTTGCGTAAGAAAATTTAATAGTTCTAACTGCATAATAATTTAATCTTGCACTTTGCCTTTGTCTCTGTCTTTATTCGAGCTTTCATCTTAATTTGAAATTTTTTTAATAATATAGCAAGGGTGAGCAACAAATTTGCCATGCAAGTTTTAAATACAATGAAGATATATCGTGATTGAAAAGGAATAAGCTATCAAACTTTCAGCAATATAATGATTATGAAAGAGCATAAATAAATTTCAATGATTGAATGACTGAATCAATAATGCTGAGTGGTCAACAATAAACATGAACAACTTTAAATGAACTATATGGTAATGAAGGTGATCAGCCTTTCATACCTGATAAACATATACAACATGCACCATGTACGAATCAATAAATCATAGATGTGGTATAATCAACAATGATTAAACACGAACATGCTTTGCAATAATAACTCAAGTTTGAGTTAGGAAACTTGTCTGTAACATTGATTATTGCTAAGAAATCTAATTTAATCTCTTTATTGTAAAGACCTAACATTGTTAAGATTGATCTTTCTATCAACATATCATATTACACCTCATAATACTACTACTTATAAAAAAATTGGCTAACACTTAACCACATAATTAAATATTAGATAACACCTTACAACATCAGTGTTATTATCGTCCTTTGAAAAATTTTCAATCACTTTATCAAATATATTATGATTTAATAGTTTAATATTTCATATTATAAGTTCTTTTCTATAATCCAGTAAGCCAAATATTAATATAGTAATCTGGACTATTCAAACATACCAATCCAGCAACCTAGATTGACTAATCCAGCAACCTGGATTTACTAATCCAACAACTTGGATTGACCAATCCAACAAACTGGATTCAAACTAATCTTTAATTCATTAAACTATTTTCCAATCCAGCAAACTAGATTCAACTGACTTCTAATCCAGTAACCTGGATTCACTAATCCTTCAATCTAGTAACCTGGATTCACTAATCCTTTAATCCAAAAACCTAGATTCAAAATGTATTCCCTTCCTAACCTTTTCAGTTTCTATTTCAACACCCTGAATTGTTCAATTCAAAAAGCTGAAATACCTTCTTCACGAAAATACCAAATTAGCTCATTATTATTTTCTGTCCTTTGGCCAAACATATAGATATATATTCCATACACCAAAAGAATTTTTCTGTAATTTTTCAACTCCCTTTAGTATTTTTCAAAAATCCGTTTTTAGTTCGTAGCTTAAGAAATTAGCCCTATCACGCTCAACTCTAGAAATTCCCAACTCTAGGCATAATCTTACATGTATTAACAACCTCCATTTTAAATTTCATGGCCATTGGAGTTATAGAACTCCGGTTATAACGGTTTTTGTCAAAAAAACTCAAATATTAAAATGAACATAACTGATCAATTTAAGTCGGAATGAGCTCATTTTTGGACAGGAGCTACTTTATTTCATATATTTTCATGTCCCAAAATATTGGAATTTATTACATTAATTAAGTTGTCAAAACATCCCTTGGAAATGTTTTGGCAGCTTGTTTTTGTCATTTTTTCAATTTTTGACTCCTTTGCTAAATCAGTTCACACAAAAATCTACAACTCATTTTTCAGTGATTCCACTTGCAAATGTTAGAAAACTCATAGATCTAACTCTAGGACTTGACCACACTCAAAAATTAAAAATATAATAAGAGATATTGTCGTTTGAATGCATGATCTATTTCATCAAACAATCATCAAATACAAGATTAAACACAATCAAGGCTAAGAAAAATTAGGGTTTTCTACATTTTGAAAAACCTAGTTAACATTTCATACTTTAGATCTAACTTTTGATCCACAAAATGGATAGATCCACACATAACAGACTTTAGATCATGTAGATCTAGCGTTTTGAAGTTCAATAAAATAAATCCATGTTTTGATTTAGAATAATCAAAATAAAATGTATACACTAGTTTAGAATTATACCTTTTATGTGTTATCCTTCTTCTTCTTTCCAAGATTGCTATAGAGCTAGAAAACTTTGAAGAAAACTCTCTCTACTCTCCCTATATGGCTTCTGCCCCTCTCCTCTTTCTCTCGCTCTCTAGTTTTGGTTTTGCTAACTTAGGAAGGGAGAGAAATAAAAGATGAAAGAGAGAGGAAAGAAATGTATAGATATTTTATGTTTATCTACATACATCCCCCTTTTCTCTTCCTTTTTCTTCCTTAATCATTACATTAATATTTGCAAGATTAGTAATAAGAGGTGGCTCCATTAAAGAGATGACACATGTCTTGAGTGTAATGTAATTTAACCAAAATTAAAAAGTAAAAAAAATTCACCCATGTTCCCCAATTCTTCTCCTTCACCCGGCCACATCACCACCATTTTACCCATTTTCGTCTTCTTTTTATTGCTTTATTTAATATATAAAATGTCCAAAATGCCCCTCTTTAATTGAGGTACTGTGACGACTCGAGAATTTAAAAAATTATTAAAATCATAATTGATTGATTTAAGGTTCAATAATAGACCTAGACAGAAAATAAGTGTATGGATTTGACATTTTTTGGAAGGAATTTTGTTAATTTAAAAATTTTTGGTGAAGGCTTACATTGTTAAGCGTATATGTTCTGTGTGTATGGTCATATATATGTACAGTTTGTGGTTAAGGGTCAAGAGTTGACCAGATAAATTATATCAGTGACAAACCCTAACCATATATTAATAACCTTGACATTCAGTTAGAAAATTCTAATAATTAATTAGAAACCCTAATGCAGGCTTTGGAAACCCTAATTTCTGTTCTGAGAATCCAAAACCCTAACTCGAAGTATTAAAACCCTAATTTGGGAATTCAAAGGCTAAGTATAAGGCTTAAGTGTATTGATTACAAACTTAATTAGGGTAAAACCTAACAAACTAGTTAGAAAACACTAATTTATGGGTTAGAAACCCTAATGCATAATTAGGGAAAATTTAATTGTTAATTTAACAATTTAATGTTAATTAGGAAATATTAATCCTAATTAGTAAACTTTAATATAATTAGGAAACCCTAATTATAATTTAGAAAGTTTAATTTCCTATTTTAAAACCTAATTAGAAATCCTAATAATTTTAATTTTTTAAAACCTTAGGGTTAAACCTTAAGGGTCAAACCCTAAGGGCTAAACCCTAAGGGATGCACAATTTACTAATTTGCCATTAAAAATATGAGCGAAATGACAAAATTTCCCTTTTGTAATTCTTTAATTGGTTGGAGTAAGAATCTTGCCATAAATTGGTTGTTAACGAACCCTAGCTATCCCATGTGACATAAATCAATACATATCAGCAGCTATATCAGCCCAATAAATTAAATCTTAGATTAAAAAACATAAAAGTAAGTAAAGTTACTCACTTTACTTTTTAAACCTGTCCAAGACATTCTCTCTCTAAGATTTCAGATATGAGAATGAAAGTGAGTGACAAACAAAGCCATGTTCATCTCTTAACCTTCCATAAACAGATTCAAGGATCATATTCGAAAGATCAAAGCTATAAAAGAGGTATAAACCTTAGACATGGAGATCCATAACATCTAGAATCAATAAATCATTTTTTAAAAACTGATCTATAAACCCTAATTTATGCTCTGACAGCTGAATGTCAAGGCTTATAGATCTCTCTGTGTTAATGGTTAGGTGTGTTTTATGTTATAGATCTGTTCTATGCCATGTGTACTATGATTTTGAACTGGAATCAGGGTTAGATCTTGTATAGATTGCTAGTTATGAGTGGTCAAACTTAGTTGATCGATCAGGAAAACTGAGTTTTTGGGCTACCTAGAAACCTAGAAAGCATGACAACCATTTTTGAAGGCTCTGATCTTGCTTGTGTTTTATAGTTTGGTCAATTTGTTGTTTTGATGTTGTAGTCTGATATAAGGATTATAAAATCATGTCCTTAGATCACCCAAATCCTTAACAGAATCATAGATAATCTTGGTCAAAGTAGGGTTGATCGACTGCTTATGATAATTTCTGGAAAACCGAGAAACCTTCAAGAGCAACTTTTCTGAAAAGGTTTGACTGTCTTAAATTTTGTGATTTTGATGTTGTTATACTGATCTGATGATATACAAATTTTCTTTGACATGTGTTTTACAAGATTGAACCATTAGATCATACAAACTAAGCTTAGAACTCATAGATTCAAAGGTTGGAAAGTGACCCTTCGAACTATTCTTCATTTCTGGAAAACCCAGAAATTGAAGAAAAGTGTGTGACAAGATTTGTTGGGCTTAGATCTTGTTGATATGATGTATGTTGGTCATGAAATTGGTTTAGGGTTATAGTACTACATCAGTACTACAACATTAACACAAATACAAGCCCAAAAACTTAATTATCTATGATTTATGCATGGTCAAACATGGTAACATGTTAATGGGTTTGGATGTTCTGGGTTTAATGAAGTACACTTATAGCGCCGGTTCTATCGCTATAGGCCCCTTTTAGTGACAGTTTAATTACAAAATTAATTATTTTATTTAATAAATAAAGAAAAATAGTTTTTAATTATCAAAAATTCATATTAAATTCCTAAAATTATTTTAAAGCCTAAAAATGGGTTTTTAATCATTCTCAATATATTTCATTAATATTAAATATTTTTGGAATATTAATGGTATTTAATTTATTTAATTATAATATTAAATAAATTATTTAAAAATGTTTTTAATACTTGAAAAATCATTTAAAATTATATTAAGGTATAAGAAAATATTTGAAGTTATTTTTAATGACTTTTAATATTTTGTGATGATTTTCATTAATAAATTAATATTAATGGTAATTAATTTATTTAATAAACGTGTTAAATAAATTATGAAAAATTGAATTAATGATTTAAAAATCATATAAAAATGAATTAAGTAATATAAAATATAAATTTTGATATTTTGGCATGAAAAACATTAATATTTTAATATTAATGACAATTATTGGATAATGGAATTTAACTCGCTTAAAAATCATTTAAATATGATTTTAAGGTATTAAAATATTTTGTGATATTATAAATACTTTATAATATTATATCATGATTTTCATTAATATTTGATATTAATAAAATATTAATGATAATAGAATTACGTGGTAATTAAATTAATGATTGAAAAATCATGATAAATGGTACTAATTACTTAAAAAATTATTATGAGTAAAGAAAAAAAATATTTTGATTGAATAATAAATTATATAAGATAATTGTGTAGCAGTTTATACAGTCTTAGTGAAATTAGGCTCAATAATTATCTGACTAAGCTGTCAGGATGTAGAAATTATACCGGACTCAACTAAGACTAAAATAGTTTGACTTGATACCGAGTCTTAAGTAGTTTGTGGACTGATATGAATATATGTTATGTCTTTAGGTTATTTTATAACAGTATTATACTATGATGATATTATTCTAATGTGGAGATCGATATTATCAATATTAGGTATTCAGACAAAGCTATATAGGTTACGTAACGGTAATCAATGGTACATGCAATTTTTCTAACACGACCTCGAGTTATTTCATTCAAGTATGCTTGTGGTTAATCATTCTGATTATCACGTCTATGAATTGTTGAATCGCACTTTGTGCATATTGCATGTGTTCATCAGTTATGAAAGGTTGATCACCTTCATTACCATTCGGTCCAGATATAGTTGTGCATGTTCAATGTTCGTTCAACTATGAAAATATATTCATGTTAGTTCACAATTATATTGTAGAATTTTAGCCAGCTTATTGTTCAATTCTTTCCATCATGATATATCCTAAAATTTATTGAACTTAAACTTGTTGGGCAAACTTGTTGCTACTCCTTGCTATATCACGATAAACATTACAGATTAAAACGAATACGTCGGATACAGGAAAAGTCAAAGATAAGTCCAGTTTTGAATTATATG
Source organism: Panax ginseng (assembly GCA_020205605.1). Lineage (NCBI taxonomy): Eukaryota > Viridiplantae > Streptophyta > Magnoliopsida > Apiales > Araliaceae > Panax > Panax ginseng. The sequence continues at coordinate 137,624,152 of CM035132.1, forward strand.
TGCAGCTAAATTTGTAACAGTAATGTACGATAATAACATTGTATGTCAGATAGGATATTTATATAGGTATTACGTGAAAGTTTTCAACCTTGGGGATAGTGTGTAAGTTTAATGTATAAACAATTTATGTTTATATCTTCCGCAACAGTTATAGAATTAATATGCCAGATTCGTGGTGATTTGGAACCCGGATTTGGGGATATTACAGTTGGTATCACAACTGTATGTTATGAACCTTAGGTAGGGTTACCTGAGACTAATAACTACAGTGATTTGTATAAGTACTAACTTAAATAGAGTTAGTTTGTCAGTAAGATTTAAAGACGAATCTCGGTGAGTTATAAAGATACAAAGTTCTCTAACTCTGATAATAAAGGTGAACAATAGTAATGAATAGATAGAGTCTAAAAGACTAAAAGTACAGGGATAAGAGATCGTAAAACAAAATGATCATAACATGGAGATGACTCGTAATATATACGATTAGATCACCCCGTGATCTGATATAGTAATAGTAGGGAGAAAGATCAATTAAGTAATTGAAAAGTTTACAACAAAGATTGTTGTGTGTCAGTTGTACTACGAATTAGTACAGATTCAAGAAAGGATTACGAATATGGATTAAACAAAATTCGTATTGAGAAGGGAGTTAGGATTAGATGGGGATTTCAATTGAGGACGCATGTGACATTTGAGTTGTACAAGCCTTTGTATGGGAAGAGGTTTTATGCTTGGTTTAACGACCACTTAGTCTATCACTTTGATAATTATTAAAATATCTGTGTCACGATATTCGCTATATACATGTTGAGAAGGTGATTGTTCTCTCATGTGTATAACAGATAGGTAGGGTATAGGTAGAGAATATAAGGTTAAGTTGCGAGTTCTTAAAACTCATACTTATGGTAGGTTTGTGACTCATAATTATATGAAATGTTTATGACCTCAGCGAATGGACGCCAAAGGTCTGACTAATATAAGTTGTTAAACTCATATGGTTGTGGCAAGTTCCTGAACTCATAAGTGTGGTAAGTTTGACTGTAAGAACCCTAATTTTCAGAAAATATTAAAATTAGAATTTAGTAGATAAAATTCTTAAAGCATGAGATCGGTTCGAACAAGAATATAGAAATGTGTTACGAGGTATGTGGTATTATGTTACATAGGGTAATATGAGCTATGTAATAAGTGCTGTCGTGTTTAATAAATATATATCATTATTATATATTTGTTATAAATTGTAGAGATGAATTAATAAGAAGATGAATAAGATTTATCTATCGATATTAAAGAATTTATACAATTATTTTATCATAGTAAGTTGGTGACATTAAATATCTTTGATAATCACCATTTTTCATGAGTACATGTACGAGTAGGTATCAAGTCTAATGCAGTGCAACCGTAACTTTAATGGTGGATGTATAGGAGCTGGGCTAAACAATTCCCTTAGAGAGTAGAGGTATATACGAATTAGTAACCGATCTAACTCACTATGAAAAGAGTGTAGACGAGACGGAAACTAATTTATTGGTTGTTTGTGGGAAACCACTCAGTGTACTATATTGAATACTATTAAAGACTTGATGTGTGCTAGGTTTAGACTTGTATATATGTACGTTGTTGACGAGAGAAGAAAATTAATATACCTTTAAATTGGTTAGAGAATTATTAAATAATTTGATACATGACGAGAAGTGAAGATTAAAGGAATGTATGTATGTGTTATATATATTTTGAGTTATGGAAAGAAATTAGATATATATATATATATATATATATATAAGATCTTTATAGTTAACTAACTATTAAGGAAAATAGAGTTTGAACTTGAAGTTAATCTCTAAATCATTGAAGAAGGCTGTGATAGATGTTAGTTAACTGGTATAGCAAGTTAGTAATTTAAAAGCATGAAGTATTCATGAATTAAAGCTAAGGTTCTGCTCAAGCATAACTTGTCTGCCTCTGAACTTGGTATGGCGCAGCTGCGCCATTTCCAAGCCTATGACCAGCGCAACTGCGCCGGTCTGTAGAAAGTTCTGAGTAAGTTATGAAAATTTTATTTCAAGACATGTATACTAATATCTCTTATAAGTGTTCATGAAAGAATTTAGTTAGCCAAATATGACTTGAATAAGAATTAATTAATTAACCCAGAATAAATATTAGTTAATTAACTGATATTATGGAAGAATTATTCTACTAATTAGTGTAGTACATACTAATTATTGTAAGAAAATAAATGATTAATATTAATTAATCGTTGTGATACTAAAATGTGATAATGGGTTGAAAGTACCCAACTGAATGATATTTAGTTCAATTAAAATATTAATGTGGACATTATCATTAAATAGTATTTTATGTTACTATGTGTAATATGGAAAATGTGGGTAGTAGTAATATAAAATACCTATGGCTTAAGACTACATGAAATGTGACATTTATTTGGGATTAAAGATATGCAAAAAAATCATATGGTCAAAGTAATTAAAACATAAGGTTGATTTAAATAAGTTTTGTTATCTCATCCTATGTGATGAGATAATTTAATGTGTACTCTAAAGTTTAGGAGTAAATAAGGATGTATTATTAAAATATTTATTTCTATACCAATGGGTGATTAATAGTAAAAAGGAGATATTAAATTATTAGTGATCAATGGAATTAAGTCCACACATGTTTTAAATATTAAATTATAAGGATATATGTACATGAATTATACGATTATGAGTATAGGTACTCTAACTTATCATAAGGTTATAATATTAAGTTAGCAAATGTGACTTATGTAGCCCAAAAGGAAAATCAAATTAATAATGTTAAGGTTAAAAAGGAGAGTGTGGCATTCTTAAAAAGCCTTGTCAGTCATTTTCCTTTCTTAGATGACTAGGCCATTGGCCTAGCCTATCTCTCCATGCTCAAAACTCAATAGCTAGAAGATAATGATGATGGCTACGAAAATGGTGTGGAGGGAGTGGTTAGCCACTTTCCACCAACTCCTTCTTATCTGAAGGATTCTTCTTTCTTCCACTAGTTTGATTTCTAAGGCAAAGACCAAAGTTGGGTAATGGTTGGACTATATATAGAGAGATTCCCTTCTCAATTTCCAAAGTTGGGAACAGTAGAAGGGAATAATACTCTATAATTGAGGGAAATCATCAAAGGTACTCAATTATAACTCCTTTATATTTCTTTACACTTAAATCAGTGATAGAATGGTGAAAACATGATTGTGTGATTATAATTTATATACACATATATTCTTCATTTCAAGTTTTGAATTTCTTAGAAATGTAAGAAATACTTGCTTTTAAGTCATAAAATTAATGGCTAAGGATTGTTATACTCCATGAATTGTTAGTAGATACTGATAATAATGTCAAATGTGAAAACAATGGAAGTTAAACGAACGAATTTGGGTGAAAAATGAATTCGTAGTGAATTAATTCGCTAAACTTTTCAAAACATGAAAACTAAGTATGAATATGAGTTTTGGATTAATATTTGGGTTAGTTAATATTTATGTTCATTGTTGGGTATTTGGTATGTTGTAGTTTTATGAGTTACAAACCCATAGAATCGAAAATGGACTAAATTTGGTGAGTATAACTTATGTTATGAAAATCAAAAGGAGCATGGGTCTGTAAAATCTCAAAGAGTAGAACACGAGGGGTCATTACATCTCCCGGTATGCAAATTAAGACCGCCCCTAAGGCCATTTAGGGCGCAGTTGCACTGGAAATCAATGTCGGGTGGACTACTTTAACCTACTATAGTAAATTAGGCATAATGTTTTCATACAAACTCCGATTGAGGTGATTGAAGATGATACGGAATGAGAAGGAATAGACCTACAACGTTTGTTTTTCAAGTTTTTTGATTTGAGGTCATTAGAAGGGATCAAAACAGTCATTTTTGTGGCTATTACATATTTGGAGACAATCAAAGGGCGTCAAATGAGCACATACACAATTATAGTGCTCCCAACGATGGAATATGTTATTCTAAGTGATAAAACATAAATATGCATGATAATAGATATAACATATAAGATTTCCTTGTTCATAATAGAAAGCATTAGCATGACTTAGTATGTTTTTTGAAAAGAAACTTAATGATTTTAAAAACAAACTTTGACGGAATTGTGTACCTTTAATCCTGACCTTGATAGCATATATATGAGGTCTAATTACGCATGATGTAAGATTAAAAGTTGAATTGTATGTGTGATAGATAACTTGTTTTCGTTAAAACGATTTCAAAGGCAAACTCCATTATCTTTTGTAAACTAAGTTTTAAAACATGAAGTGATTATATTTTGACCTTATACGCGTGTGTAGAAACATGTACAAACAAGTATGACATGTGAGTTGAAGTTTTCTTGCATGATTAGTTTAGTATGACATTGATTTTGAGAAAAAAATTTAGAAGTTTTGAAACTAAGATGGATGAACATTAAGTACTTGTGTTCTGATCTTATGTTCAAACATGATAGGACTTTTATGCCTCTAGGCATGATGGGTACGTGCACACTATTAGATAGACGTAATATGAATTATGCATGTCTTAAAGTAGGATTCCAAGTGATAAACCATACTAGACATATGATTACATGAAAGCATGTGTATTGAAAGTTGTTTAACCTCGTTCGTGGTCATATAGTTATATCCTTATTGTATGAACTTACTTAGGCGTAAAATAAATGGCAATGAAGCTATAAAGTGTAAACAACTTTAGGTAAACACAAGGGACACCCAACTTGGGCTAAGACCTCTTAATATGTGGATAAGTTATGCATGTTAAGAACCTAGATGAAACCAGAAAATAAATACTCAACTTTGGTCTGGCCAGGGGACGACGCAACTGCCCCCATCCTAGGCCAAATTGCAGAACAGCTGCACCACACGGTCGTGATGCCTGATTATTTTAACTGTGAAACCAGACCTTAAAGCATATAGGTATGAATGTCTAGAGCTATAATACTTAACATAGATGATGTTTTAAGCATAAGAGCATGTGATGGTTATATAAAACACAGAGTTGTTAAATTTTATTAAAGTTTACAAAATGTAAGAACGATGTAGATCGCGTATCTATAAACTTTAAATATGTGTCGAACACATAACAAGTCAAGTGTGTGATAAAGATTTATGAATGTTGATATGAAGCATGTGTAGCTAAGATGTACTATATATACATAGCTATTCTAAGAGTTTACTAAGAAAACAAAGGGAAGGTTTTAAAAACCAAGATAGGGAACAATGTAACATTATTATTACATTAAGAATGTATGAATATATGACTAATAGATATGAATCCATGATTATATACCTCTGTAGGAACGAAGTGCAGATAACTATAAGAAGATAAGTCGTAGTTGATAAACTACGAATCAAGCAAGTCTTTCAGTTCCTATTTGTTATATGAATTCGATAACTGTTAGTTGAGGTATATTATGCCATGATAATGTTGATGTATATATATGAAATGCATATGAGATATTTATGAAATGTGAAAGTTGATATTTGATGATATGCTTGTGAAATAAATCTCTATGCCTGCTATGTGAGAAGTAACATACGTAGTAAATATTTATTGATTATGAATGCATGAACTGAGTATGTTATTATATACTATATGCTGCATGAAAACTGTTAGAATTGTTGGGCTGTTGAGCTCACCCTTGCAAATGACCACTTTTGCAGGTTAAGGATTCACGGTAAAGATTACATGCTACTTGATTGATAAAGTTTAATAGTATCGAAGGAGTTTAATCTATTTGTTTAAATATATGCTCTTGAACCATGTTTAGGTTCTAGGAGATGTACATGATAGTAGTATACAATGTGTAATACATGTTAAGTTGTACTATGAGATACATAGAGGAGTTCGAATCGAGATGTAAAGATTTATACAGTAATTCAAATAGAATGAATCATAACATAATTTGATTCAAGGATATGTAATTGATTCAAGTTAAGACATCAATAAAAGATTTATTTTTAAAGGAGATTAAAAAAATTTAAATTATTCCGCATATTTTTATAACATCGAATATGATGTAAGACAGGAATGGAAAATGACCAAGATTTGAAACTTATAAAGTTTGGGGTCATTACATAGATCCTGGAAGTGGAAAGAATTTATATTCTAAATTGTAATAAGTAAAGTTATATTCATTAAGTTATGAATAAAAGATATAAATAGTTTGACGATAGTAGTATCGTGGCGGACCGGATCTGAGGTTCGAAGGGACCCGGATTTTAGGGCATCACATTGACGAACTAGGTATAGTTATGTGTGAATAGAGTATTGAGGATAATAGGAATAGATAGATTACTAGGAGGTGGATCATTAGTGGAGACATAGGTTTTCCAAGTCTTCTAGCTATGCTAGACTTCAAAATTTTTGACATTAACCTAAATACACACTTTGTGCCTTTTTGAAAATGAATTTTTATTCTCAACTCCTGGTGACTATATATTGTGTATGTGTGGACTTCGGGACATTGACAAATCGTTACTTGTTGAGGTGATAAAACTGATTTCCAAAGATTTTTGAATGGTTTAAAGTATAGTCTATGCTATTTATTTCAGCTAGAAGAAAATGATTTGAAATATCAAAATGTGTTTTATTTATCATTAATGTATTATGTAACCTAGTGCAAGAATGATAAAAAAAAATAATGGAGTTATCAATGCAGAATTACTTAGTGTTGGATGTGACCATAAGATCGTCAACCCACTATGGAATGATGTATGTAGACACTCGAAATTTTCTGCACACCAAGGAACACACACAGGGAACATCATTTCCAACCCCAGAACACACACTAGAAGGATCATTTCCAACCTCGGAGATAACCCCAAGTTTCGTCCTTGGCTATAACACTAAGGAATGTTGTTGCATTTCCGACGATAACTCCGGAAATGATTATTTCAAATGTATGCGATCAACTTCAATCAGACCTCCTGCCGAGGCACTCATACCTCAGACCCGGAGCTAACACTGGGCAGACATAAATTCTCACAGATGACCTTGCGGCATTCAAACACTTGCAGCAGTCCAATCTCAGATGTAACCCTAAGCAACGTCTGCTTTCAACTCAAACCGGTGATAACCCCGGTGAGGAGTCAAATGTCATCTTGCCACCTCAACACTTGCGCATCGTCTCAACACTTCATACATATATACATACAACAATGTCCTACAAGAACTAAGGAGTTCCAATCCCGAGTGACTATTACGCGTGGCAGCACACCGGATAGAATTTGAAGCTTGAATACCATGGGCATGGTTCCCTCTTCCTGACTTCGTACAACCTCTAATCCATGTCATTGTGTAACTCTCTCGACATAAGCAATCAAGAAGAAGTCGATATACCTCGTTAGGATGCTCTTGATTGAAGTTCTATCCGTGGTTTTCATTTATGTCTGTATATATATATATATATATATACTTATATATGTATATATTTATATATGGACTAACATTATCGAGTTATGCCTCGATTGAGCCTATAGTTATGTCTAGAACGTTTACTTGCTTATATATATATATATATATATATATATATATATAATTGTTGTCAAAAATATCTTATGAGCCTGGATTTTACATCTGGTGCATTTACTACTTTATATATATATATATATATATAATTGTTGTCGGACATATCCGATGAGCCTGGATTTTATATCCGGTGCGTTTACTGCTTATATATATATATATATATATATATTCACATTTAGTCACGCCTGAAGTTTACTTCGTGGCGGTTGATCGTCATTTACTGCTTTATTTACATTTTCGATCCCCCATGAAGTTACTTCGTGGTGGTTGATCATGCACACACACATATATATATATATATATATATATATATATATATATTCATAACTTTTATATATATATATAACTGCTTAGTGCTTTCCATATAAATTGCGGTATCATGTGAGCCTACGAATCATGTGATCATAGATTCAGTCTACTGAATCTAGATTCGGTTCCCGTGATGGACATTTTTAGTTGTAAGCAGCTTGTACATTATTTACGGTGTTCGAATTTCCTTGGATGGCTATCATGCCCATAAGGAGTTCAGCACTGTTGTATATTATTTTCTCGAAGATGCATCACATCTTGAAAATAAAAGCAAAAAAGCAGAACATTTTAATAATAAAATGGAAGTATGAAAAGGTCTCAATTCCTATTGAGCACAGGGTTTGAAAAACCTCTTTTTACAAAACTTCATTGCTATATATTTCTTAAAACTGAATTTTTCTATAAATTCAAACCCTTTGTATATAGGTGCGAACGAGGCCTTGCACTACTTTCAAATAATTGCACATTGATCCACACACACACACATTCATATAACAGTTTCTTAAAAAGTGGCGGTCACCGTGGCAACACGGATGTCGGGGGGTACCTAACACCTTCCTTCCACATAATCAAGTCCCTGAACCCAAATGAATCTCGGTTTTATAGACCTGTTTAGTAGTGTCACATCACTGGGTCAATGTGCAAACCTTTTTTCGGTTGCGTTGGTGCAACCAGTTAAAAACACCAACTGGCGAGTCTTGAGGTCAAATCGTCGACATTACACATGTCAGACCTTTTTCACTTGTTTTTTCAAACAAATCTCACATTAACATGAGAACACTGAAGAACAAGTAACGAAAAGGGACAGCTAAAAATCCCGACATTGATAGATGGCGACTCTGCTGGGGACTGCAGTTAGAGGGCTTAAGTCGCTATTATAAGCTTTTAAAACTGTTATATGCTTGTCTGTGAATGTTGCATTTACATTTATGATGAATGTGTACGAATACATTTTACTTACATCACTGCAAAATATCTATCTGTTATATTAGTGCTTCGCACATGTCATCATTTTCATAAACGGTGAGACACGTTGTATATGAATGTATGTTGTGTGGTTCATCCACCAGGAGGCTATCCTGTCGGTGTTTGATTACTGGACTCGTAGGAAGACTAATTCCAATGAGGCTCAGGAAAGGCACCACCCAGATTCGCTCCAGTTGAAAGACCGGATTAACTTCCCGTCAAGTAGATTGTGATGATCTGGGAACCTTCATGCCAAAAAGCCGCGAGAGTAACCCTAAGATAGGTCAACCTCTGATAAACCATTTTCAATTACTTGTAAAAGCATTTACTTGTAATTTCATTCAATGTTCATCTTTATGTAATGGAAAATATGAAGATTATTTGTACATACATGTTATCAATTAACACCCGTTTTTGCAGGACAATATTCCTAAAATGGGGACACATTATGATAACATTTACATTATCCCTAAGACTAAACTATAAAAGTTTTTTGTAGGGAAATCATTGGGCCTATTACCCGCTCAAAATCCAAAAAGGCCACGAGCCTACAACCAATCATGTCTTCTTCTGACTAGTCTAATACTGTTTCTCGAGAAGAATTTGTTGGATTGAGTAAACAAATCACAGATTTGGCTATTCTGCTTAAAGAACTGCATCAATCTACTCATGGTACAAAGATGCCTACACATACAGAATCCTCTTCATAAGGAGGAGCTCAAGGTTTGGAAAAAACAATTACAGAACCTTAGTTGGATACGACCAACAAAGACCCTAAAAACACTCATCTCAAGGAGATCCAGACATCGGTGATATCAGGAAGAAGGTCCTCCAAATGGAGGAAACTATCCATGTTGTCAAAGGGATTGGAACACATGGAAGTGTCTCATATTCTGACCTTTGCATATTTCCTGGTGTTCATTATCCAGAGAAACTCAAAACCCCTGATTTTGAAAAATATAACGGATTAGGGGATCCTTATACACATTTGAAGGTATTCATTGGAGAACTTAGATCTTATGTGGAAAATGAAAAGCTCAGAATGCAGCTGTTCCAAAAGAGTCTGACTGGAGAAGCCCGTTCATGGTATACCAGATTAGACAACTCCAAGATCCATAGTTGGGAAGAGCTAGCTCACGCCTTCCTCACTCAATAAAATTTTAAATCTCAGATGGCTCCTGACCGGTACCAAATTACCAAGGTCAAGAAATAGTCTAATGAGTCTTTCAGAGAGTATGCTCAAAGGTTGAGGCGCCTTGCTGCTCAAGTTATTCCTTCCATGAAGGATTCAGAAATGGTCATTACTTTCATAGACGTACAAGAAGCTCCTTTCTATGAGAGAGTTTAAGCTGGTATTGGCAAACAATTCTCTGAAATGATCAAGCATGGAGAGATGGCTGAGATGGGATTGAAGTCAGCTAAAATGCAAGACCTAGCCGCTCTTAAAGTAGTTGCTGAGCACATCCAGTACTGATCTTATTGAAACAACCCCCGGAGGGTCCATAAAAAGAAAGATGAGGATGTTTCCTTGATACTACAAGGTCAAAAAGGAAATCAGAACATGTCTGTACAGAAGAGAAACTACTCCCCTTTCCAAGCACAGTCTTCAAACCATCCATTGCCTAAAAGTGGAGAAGTAAAGCGCCCTCGAACGTTCACAACCTTAGGGGACTCGCTCGAGAATATTCTTGCTCTTCTAACTACTCAGAAGAAAATTACACGTCTTCTTCCACCAGCCAACCCTAATGGGAGGGGTTTTAATGTTACTCGAAAGTGTGCTTTTCATGCCTGAGCACCTGGACATGATACTCAAGATTGTTGGGCCTTGAAACACAAGATCTAAGATTTAATAGACAACAGTGAGATCGTGGTCACCAAACCAGATCAACCTCATGTGCAAGACAACCCTCTTCCTCAACACAAAGAAGAATAGGTCAACATGATTAGTTGGAGCACTAGACAGAGTTCCAGTTTTAATGGTGAATTATCCCAGACCATCAAAGACGGTGTTGACAGATGTGATTACACAAAGTTCTAGTTTACTATGGAACAAAAGATGAAAGCTCTTTGCAAGAAAATTGAGCAATTGGCAGAACTGGTGACATACCAGCATCAAGTCACATGCCAATTAATCAGCCAGGAGCATGCTTATCTCCTTCCTTTTGTTATGAATGCTCCACCATCACCCTCAAAAAGCGAAGCTATGGAGGATAAGGTTGCAAAGAGAGTAAATGCTAAAGCCCGTCGAGATTTTACCAATCAGAGGGAATTTACCTATCTGGGCCAATCTATGGAGGAGATATTTCAAATGTTGATCAATGAAGGAAGAATTACCTCCCTTATACCTCCAATCAATCCTCGTTCAAGACGGTTCAACTCTGATGGAGTATGTCAATATCATTCACATTCTCGCGGTCACAGCGCAGAAAAATGTTGGGCACTCCGCCATCTCATTTAGAATCTTATCGATAGCAGTGTCCTGCAGCTGGCAGATGATGACACTATGCTACTCGAGAGGGGGAATACTTGTCCTACCAAATGGAAGGGATCAGTAGCAGTTATATCCGCTGAGGATGATGAGTCTGTCAAATCTTTTCCCATACAAATAATTCAACTCAAAGGGGTTGACAATCTTTTGAAAGTGGCTGCATCAGAGCCAATTTCTTTGCCTTTCAGATCACAATATCCTGTTGTCAACTTACACATAGTTCCATGGAATTATAGAGAAGCTGAAGGATCCACGTCTCATACTACTGCTACAGTGTCAAAGGAAAATCCACTGTATCTTCCACAGAGGGTGATAAAGCCTACCTTCAAAGAAAAGGGGAAGATTCCCATGGAGAAGATTGAAAAATTCCTCCGCACTATGGGCCATAATGAAGCCAAGGTGGTTTTAAGCTTAAGAGAAGCTCCACATTAGATATCAATACTGGACTTGGTTTTCTCTTCTGAGGATCACCGGAAGATTTTATTGAAGGTTTTGGAAGAAGCCTGCTTACCGAAATCAATGGATGTGGAAAAATTTAAACATATGATTGATCATATTTTCAACAACAATGTGATATCCTTCACTAATGACGATATACCACCCGAAGGGACCGGTCATTGCAAGCCATTGCACATTGCAGTTTTGTCTTCTGGGTATATGCTAGCTGGAGTTTTGATAGATAGAGGTTCGTCTATGAATATCTGTCCTTATTCCACCTTGGTGAAGATGAATGTCAATCTCAAACGGATCCAAAGCAGCCATACGGTTATCAAAACTTTTGATGGATCCCGACAAAATTTTTTCGGAAAGATTGAGCTTTCAATTGAGATTGCTCCAAATACATTCAATGTATCATTCCACATCCTCAGGATAGATTCAGGATACAAACTGCTATTGGGGAGACCATGGATTCACATGGCTGGAGCCATTCCCTCAACACTACATCAACAACTCGAATACATTATCAACAACAGTCTAGTCACTGTCAACGTTGAGCCAGAATGTCCTGGACAAGGAGTTCTGCCAATCATCAGCTTCAACTTAGAAGTTGAGCCGGCCAGTTTTCATACTTTGGAAGTGAGTAACATACAATACCAACCTATTGAAGCACCACTTCCCGTACCCAAGATTTTTGTCGATGTTATGTCGGCCACTAAAGAAATAATGTCATTGGGTCATCAGCCTGGACATAGGCTTGGTAAAAATCAGTAGGGTATTAAGCACCCTATTCAAGTGTCCAGTCAAATTGGAACAGCCGGACTAGGCTATTATGCCAGTTCCAATCATAGGAGTCATCATAAGCATAAGCAGGTTCCTCAAGCTTCTGTCATACGACAATTTCTTCCATTTGCACCACATGAGCTGATACAGTATCCAGTAAAGGTGTCAGCCCATGTTATGGCTATGTTGTTTCCAAAACCAGTACCATTCAAAGAAAAAGAGGTGTTGATTCCCGATCTCGAAGTGGAAGAAAAGGAACGGAGACGTAAACACGACATCGCCTTAATGATGTCAAGCATACGTATCATTGTCCATGATGAACATACAAACATATATACCCCAGACGATGATTGCCCATATGTCATGGTTATCATTCAGGAGAAGGAGGACAATGAAAATCCCTCCATCACTATAGTCCATCAGGACTTTGCCCTCAATAATTGGAGCAACACTCCATGCATTAGTCGACGAAGATAAAATGGGCAGAAAATCCCTCTGCCCTGTAGATAACTTTAATTGCTTACTTTTATATACAATATTAGCAGTTATTTTATCAAGTACATGTTAACACTTTGTATGATTAAACAGTTTCATATATTAAGTGAAAGCATATTTTGGTTTCAGGACTCTGAATTTAGATGTGCCTGTACTTGCTGATGAGGTGCCTTCTCTCCACAATGGCTATAACTTTGATGCAAAGTTGAACTCAGACTTGATGAAAATATAAGAGGACATTGAGAGACCTCAGGAGATTAAGGAATGGGTTGTAGACAAACCTAAACCCAACCTTAACCAAACCACTTCTTTCAATCTTGGAACCATAGAAAACCCTAAGGTAATCCAGATTGGTTCAGACCTCACCCCAAACCAACGGAATGACAATGTTGCACTATTAATCCAATTCCAAGATGTGTTTCCATGGTCTCATGAAGACATGGTGGGTTTGTCCACTGACATTGTTATTCATCGCCTTCCCGTTAAAGAAAGATTCAAGCCAGTCAGGTAAAACCTCAGGCGATAAAAACCTAAGTGGAGTTTAAAGGTTAAAGAAGAAATTATGAAATAATTTCAAGCTGGCATTATCATGGTGTCTACAAATCCGGATTAGATATCCAACATTGTTCCCATGCCTAAACCCGGAGGAAAGGTGCGAGTTTTCGTGGATTACCAATATTTGAAAAAAGCTTGCCTTAAAGATAGCTTTCACGTGCCCTTTATCCACATTCTCATTGACAATACTGCTCAATACGACATGTACTCCTTTGTGGATTGCTTTGCGGGGTACCATCATATTATGGTCGCTGAGGAAGATCGTGAGAAAACTGCTTTCATCACGCCTTGGGGAACCTTTTGCTACAAACGGTTGTCATTCAACCTCATCAATCCTGGTGCAACCTACCAGCGAGCTATGGTGGCTCTTTTCCACGATTTAATGCACAAAGAGATAGAGATCTATGTTGATGACATCATTGTCAAGTCCCGAAGGGAGGAAGACCACTTAGACCATCTCAGAATGTTATTCAATAGGTTGCGTAAGTACAACTTTAAGTTGAATCAAGCCAAGTGCGCCTTTGGTGTTAAAGCAGACAAGTTGCTAGGTTTCCTAGTCAGCCATAAAAGGGTTGAGCTGGATCCTACCAAAATCCAAGCCATCAAGAAAATGCCCATTCCTCAGACAGAGAAGGAAAATACAGGGATTTTTGGGAAAGAATCAACTTCATTAGCAGGTTTATCTCACAACTCATAACAACTTGTGAGCCCATCTTCAAGTTTTTAAGGAAGAACTCTTCCATGAAATGGAACGATGAGTGTCAGAAAGCCTTCCTTACCATTAAAGAGCAGCTGGTTAATGCTCCTATTTTGGTACCACCCAAGGATGATGTTGCCCTGATCATGTACATGTCCATGTCCATTAATGATAATGCCATCGGTTGTATGCTGGGGCAAAAAGACGATAAAGGCCAAGAACGAGCTTTCTATTACCTCAGCAAAAGATTCAGTAGCAGTGAACACAAGTACACTCTTATTTAGAAGACTTATTGTGCTTTAGCATGGGCTTCCATGAGGTTACAACATTACCTCTATGGTCACACAACCCATCTCATATCCCGCGTGGATCCTCTCAAATATGTGTTTAGTAAGCCCATACTGAATTATCGACTATCCAGATGGAAGTTGATCCTACAACAATTTGACATCGTCTATGTGTCGTAATAGTCTGTCAAAGGTCAAGGAATTGCGGATCAATTGGTCGTCGCACCTGCAGGGGATTACAAACCCTTAGAGACATACTTCCTCGAAGAAGGGGTAATGATAGTTCAGTAACACCATCAGTACGATGCATGCTACACATGGAAAATGTATTTTGATAGAGTCATTATACGTAAGGCTCTAGAGTCGAGAAGTTCTAATATTGATGCAGACGGGAACAAAGATCCCCGTCACCAAAATTGCAATTTGTCAGCACCAACAACACAGTTGAGTATGAAGGCTGTATCATGGGGCTAAAACTTGCCTTACCATTTGCAAGTTTTACAGATGGCTTCGGAGTTCGAAGAAATCTCCTTACTTCACATTCCTCGTAATAGGAATGATTTTATAGATGCACTAGCAACATTGGCCTCCTTGATTCACATACCTGACAAGGAAAATATGCCAAGCATCACATTTGCCTTCGCAAAAAGGCCCCACTTATGGAACTATGTTGAGAAGTATCGGATGGGCTACCTCCCATCCACAACCCTTGGTATCAGCATATCAAGGAGTATCTACGAGATGGATCTACACCCGCTGAGGCGAGCTTAACTGAGAAGAGGCTGATCAATTGACTTGCTATGAAATTCTACCTAAGCGGAGATGCACTCTACAAAAGAGATGCAGGACTAGGTCTCCTCAGATGTCAGGACAAAGACCTAGCTCAGAGGCTCATGCATAAGATTTATGGTGGAGTATATGGCCTCCACATGAGTGGACCCCTACTTGTCAAGAAGATCCTCAGAACAGGGCATTATTGGCTTACACTCAAAGTTGACTGTGATGATCACGACAAGAGGTGCTATCAATGTTAGATCCATTGGAATGCTATCCACGTCCCTCCAAGGGAACTCCACAATATGGGTTAGCCATGACCGTTTTTAATGTGGGGAATGGACATGATCGGGCCCATCGAGCCAAAAGCCAGTAATGGACATCGATTCATATTCACCATGATCGATTACTTCACGAAATGGGTTGAAGCAGCTTCCTTCCCCAGGGTTACTAAAGAATTCATCATTTCTTTCATTAAAAACAATGTTGTTTGTCGATATGGACAACCAGAGGTCATTGTGTCAGATAATGCTAAGAACCTCAACAACAAAATAATTGAGGAGATATGCAGTAAATTCCACATCAAACACCTTAACTCCATCATCTACCGTCCAAAGATGAATGGTGCTATTGAAGCGGCTAATAAAAACATCAAAAAGATCATGCAGAAAATGTCCGTCAATCACTAAGGATGGCTTGACCTCTTGCCTCTGACTTTATAAGCCTACAGAACTTCCATGCGTACTTCTACTGGGGTAACCCCCTACTCAATAGCCTATGGGATGGAAGCAGTGCTCCCCATAGAGGTGGAAATGGAATCCCTCAGAGTATTGATGGACGCTCAGTTTGATGAAGACCAATGGGTACAAGAAATATATCACCAATTATCTCTAATAAATGAAAGGCGAACCACGGCTTTCTTCCATGGTCAGTTTATCAGCAAAGGATTGCACGATCCTACAATAGAAAAGTCCGACTACGGCAGTTCAAATAACATGACTTGGTTTTGAAAAAGATCATTGACAACCAAGATCAATCTAAGGGAAAT
The DNA here is from genome assembly GCA_020205605.1 of Panax ginseng. Lineage (NCBI taxonomy): Eukaryota > Viridiplantae > Streptophyta > Magnoliopsida > Apiales > Araliaceae > Panax > Panax ginseng. Next base: position 137,640,567 of record CM035132.1, read on the forward strand.
TTTGCTCCTAACTGGGAAGGCCCATTTGTTGTCAAGGAGGTATTGACAGGAGGTGCTCTCAGACTACAGGAAATGGATGGCGATGAATTTCCACAGCTTATCAACTCGGACACCGTGAAATGATACTATATCCTAAGTTACCATCAAGCAAACATCCTGGTATTGATCATCCAATCACCAGTCATTCCGGTTTTGAACCCTCCCTTTTTACAAACTCTTCTGCCCCTCAAGGAAACAAACACTTCAAACCAGCAGCCTGGTTTCACCTCATTTCAAACCTTTCATACAATTTCGGTTATCCTGAAGACGAGATTGCACATTTCACACATGCAATTTATCCTACAGACGGGATTACACTTTTCTACGCTTGCAACTTGTCTTGAAGACGGGATCAAAATTTTTCCACACTTATAATTTGTCCCCATTATGGGATCAAACTTTCTTCTCCCCGCAGTTTAGCCTGCACATTGGATTCACACTTCTCTTTGGCTGCAATTCGTCCTGAGGGGAGAACTACGTCGACCTGATCTCCTTGATACACGGGAGTATGTAGGCAACAATATTCTATATGGCCCGATTGCAATAAACAAAAAACAACAAAAACATTTCTACCCTTTCTCTACAAAAACAAAAACAACAAAAATACTTCTACACCCTTCTTCATCAATAAAGCTTCTACAACTATCTCGCCTTTCACATTCATTCAAATGAACCTCTTACACCGTGTTCAACTCACGCAGACTTGATCTCCTCTTCAATAGAGTACGTGGCGTACCATTTATGGTTCAGATCTAACCCTACCGTAACAAAATGCTTGTCACACTATGATCGGGATCAACCTTCAATCAACCACATTTCATCGGCTTCAGACCAAGGGGATGGAATTACCCAACCTCTCCTCACAAATAGGAGATTTGGTGACCATCTAAGCTACAGTTGTGCCTCAAAGAGCAACACCAATCCATAAGAGATGGAATTAACTAGGCTTCTCACAAATAGAAGTATTGGCGACCATATGTGGTACGATCAATCTCAGAGAGGAAAAGCCACCCTTCTCTCCATATTTCCATACAGAACCCAGTCCCAAGACACCAAATATGGTAGGGATACATACAAATCAATGATCAATTCTAAGAGATCTTGTGATGGCTCAATGTCCACATGTCAAGAATAGGTTCAGAATGCATCAAGATCAAAGGCCCTGAATATCAATCAAGTATCAAGGCAAGTAAATCAAAATATATTTCTCTGCCATATATAATACTATTTGATATATACATTTGTGTTGTACATGACAAAATGGCTAAGCTAGTCTGTGAAGGAAAATACAAAGCTATCTATGGATCTGTGTGTATGCGGACTATCGGATCTAACATAGCATCCCTCTCTGAAGAAGGAGGTAAAGCTGCAAGCTCCTGCTCAATGGCATCTACACTCGCTAGCAGATCAGAGGCTAACTGCATGGTGACATGGTGCTCATCAATGTATGCACTCATATTAGCAAGGATGACAGTCGTATGGGATCTCACTGAAGTACTATATGCAATGGCCACATCCCTAGTAGATAAAGCGGCATCTCGCTCCACAATCAATGCATCCCTGGCTGATCTAGCCTCATCCCTCTCTAAAAGAGCGGCGTCTCTCCCATCAAGAGCTGTTAATATCGAGGCCCTAGCCTGATCTCTATCATAGGTCATCAGATGTAGGCTCTACTCCAAATGTTGTGCTGAATACTGAGTAATAGTGGCACTCGGGGTGGGAAAATCCATCACAAATGCTGGCAGCCTAGCAGTCAAGTCCCCCTCGATGGGAATGTCAGCCTCCTCTATAAGCTCCTCATCGTCGGAATCAATATCCTGCACTGTGGATACTACCATAGCCGATGCAGTCTCTGTCTCCATCCATGCTAAATACTCTACAGAATAACCCGGATGACTGACAGAAAACTCAGCTAGCTCTCCCTGATCCCAACAGACATACAACCTAGATTTGTCCGCTGATGATAAGTGGCGAGAAGTGAAGCGCTGAATCACGACCCCCTCATATGGGTGGAAATCCTGAAACTGGTCAAACTGACACATCACGACAAGTGGGTGGTAGGTTATCATCCCTCTCAAACTAGCTAGAGGTAGATAATCCATGCCCGAAGCATGAGTAATGAAGCTGTAGGGTGAGCTAAGCCCTATACATGGCAATAGAGCAAATGGATCTCCAATCCCTGCCAGGAAAGCTGACCAAGACGCAGCATCTGTACACTCTGCAGGCTGAAAGGAGTACAACATGGCTATATCACGGGTGAAACAATATCCATGACTTCTGAATGAGCCAATCGGTCTCAAGTGTGACACAAACCACACATGCAGAATGACCGAGGTGCCTATGAACACTCCTACCGGATAAGTGCAGCAATATGTGGCCGACCTTAGAGTCTCTGCCATAATCATCGGTATAATGGTGTGACCTTTCCTGAGAGCTCTCACTGCCATAATGATGCCAATGTCCAACTCATCCATATACCGTGGCATATAGACGTATGACAATACGCATAGTAGCAGTACATCCACTCCGGCTAAACGCTAATGGTCCTCCGGTGTGGTGAAATCCCCAGAATATTGTGCATAACTATCCTCAAAGCCAAATCTGTCAAATAGAAAACGCTGGGATATCACCTGGCCGGATGTAATCTCGTCCTGTACCACTCTACACCTCAATCCGGTGAGGGTCGTGAACTGTCTACTCATGTCTCTGATCGCTATGTGCACGCAAGGTCTGTCCAACGGTAGCATCGTCAACCGTGCATACTCCACCAAAGTAGGAGTTAACTCCTGGGTCCTGAATAAGAAAACCTGTCTCTCCGGTACCCAATGCTCTAGCATACCCTCTATGAACCCTGTAGGAACCTGAAACATCCACGAGGTCATAGTGTGCTACAACAAATTATCTTCAGTCACCCTGTCTGGTGGTGACATACTATCATACCATGAACGCATTCCAAATGCCACCAAAAATGGTGGGGTATGATCAAACGGCTAACTGTCGAAGAAGACATCTGTACGAGCCATGTCATAAGACCATCCAGGGGTCAATGCTGAGTATCTCTGGACATACATACATATGCATAACATAAAAACATGCATGATACAATAGATGGCAATATGATATAGGGAATGGAAAACTGTACATACATTCCTAAGTATATCATCATCTAATACATCTCTATACAGCTAAAATACAGGGAAATGTGGCGAAGCTACCCAACATCTCAATAGAGGCCTATCAAAAGATATAGCAAGAATGGGGTGAAGATACCCATCAGCTAATAGAGGCCTATCAAAAGAGATAACGAGAAAATACATTAGAAGAAGTCAGAGGTATTGATGTCTACATCATCAATCCTGTCCACTTGATGTAACTCCTCTCGAGTCACTGGATCTCTATCTACAGGGATGTCATGCCTATACAAGGGAGGATCTGCACCGACAAAGCCATATGGGTCACCTGAGGGGCCAGCGCCAGAGCTGGAAGGATCAAAAGTATATGCCTCTGAAGGATCTCTACCCAAATGCCGGATAAAGAAATGTGCCCGGTCCAACTGCGGGGTCAAACTGTCAATCTATGTCACATGAGTCGGATCTCTGACACAGGCTAGCCAATCCGTCATTAATACGGATCCTAGAACCATATCCCCCATAAACTGCGTGGCACGGGTCTGAGCTCCAATGATACGAGGGAACCACCATTGCTGGAACATCTCCTGAGTGCAAGGACCCTCGGACAATGTGAAACCTTCAACCCCCAAAAATGGGATATCAATGACGGGGGACTGTGAAACAGGCCAATAACGCCTGGCAGGAGGTAAGATCGGCATGCGAATCTCTCTTGTAGTGCTCCTGATAGCACGCTCTCCTAAATAGAGCTCCCATCCTCCATATGTAAAAAGAGAGGAATCCTACAGGTGGAAATAATATACTCAACTCCAGTCGGGTACCCATCCTCAAATCTAATACTCAAGTGCTCCCCAGAATAGGGAACCCATGTGATGACATCCGCTGTCGACAACTCCAGCTGTAGGCGGCAATTGGTGAAACCCTCAGCTCTAGGGACCTCCGCCAGTATGGAATGATGCCATCTCCGTCCTCGTGGATAGGTGTCTAAACCTAACATGCTCATATGATACAAACATGGAAGCCTCTCATAGGCATAAAACTACAAACATAAAGGCAAACGTCTGCTGTTAGTCAACACTCTTAACCTGTACATGGGAAAAGATAAGAGAAATACTCACCAGTAGAAACGGGTAGAATCCTAACCAAGCCTCGGTCAAGCCCTGCGATCACATGCACTTTCCCCTGAGGAAATAGGCAAAGGTGTATGAACCCCAATCATAGTCTCCTATATGGTCCACGTGTCGACTGACGCTGATCAAAGCGAAGGACACCGTAGAAGAGTTATCTGCTATGAAGTAGCCCCTAATGATCACCAGGAATAATCGCCAAAGAATGTGATCCCTGACACTCACATCATCGGGTATAGGCTCACTAAACAGCCCGCTCATAGCATCTACGCTCAAAGGACCTATACGAACAGTCCTGCCCTTAAGTGCCTCCGCCGGAACTCCCAACAAGGATCTGACGACAGTAGGGGTAATATCCGCCGTACAAGGCACTTGATCCCCTCCAAACTCCATACCTGTGATAAACCGCCAATCCATCGGTGTCATCATCACCTCATAGTCCAGCAAATGGAGTGACTGAGTCTGGTGAAACCATCGCTCAGACAATGCCCTGAGGTAACCACAGGGACAGCGACGGGGAAGAATGGAAAAGATTGTCCTGAATCCCCAGCCATATACAATCTCTCTATAGTTATCATGCAAAGCCTGATACATAGAGTGGATGTTGAACCAGTTCCCTCAAAGTTATGTAAAGTCAGGAACCTACATCAAATTCAGATCAACATCAGAACCCTTTACTCCTCATTAATAGGAAACAAGGAAGATTAAGATCTAACTTCATACCTCATTTGCGTGCAGGTAGACTGAAGGATGCCTACTCAAGTCACCTAGAAGATCTGGGTTCGCCACTTGAATACATGGCAAATCCCTACGGGGAACATGTGCAGCAGGAGCAGGAACCTCAATCGGTACATCCTCCTCCTCGTCCTTGACATCCGGCACTTCTACTCGGATAGGACGTATCACCGCCTCCACCAAAAGATGAGGCTATCTAACAAAACGGGGTTGAGGTACTTCAGAAGCCCTCCTCCGTACACCAGAAGTGGTCCTGCGGGAACTGCTCGGCTGATCCGGATCCATAATATCTGGACAACAAGTCTCCAAATCACCTCAGAAAAGATGTGGAAAATTCTTACCTAGAGCTTTTCAAAATGCATTTAATGATTACAAGCATGCATGCATTGTTTTAACATACATCTAAAGTAGAGTTAAAAATTCATGACTACCCAATGTTGTGACGCCCCCAAAATAGGTATACATCACCTATTCTGAGTCGCCAAATACACGGTACAGAATACAAATACAATCTTAAATATACAACATGAGCTGTGAGTTTTAATACAAATATTATCTTTTAGACAGTATTCAAACTCAAAATAAGTCCTCAATACATTTATTATCACACTATTTCTTAGAATAGTGAGGACTACTAATGCTATTATCTAGATCGTCACTCCGTTCCCCGACTAGTCCCTGCTACGTTCTCATTACCTGAAGAGAACAATGAAAGCAAAAGGGTAAGCTCAACTAGCCCAGTAAAAAATATTATGGCTATGATAATGCAGAATAAATTATCGTTAGCCTTGAATAAATTAAACCGATACAATATAACAAACATCAAGTTTAATCTGCAATGAACAAGCAATCCATTAAAAGATTCAAGTAGAGAATAAAATCTACTATCTTCTATGATTTAAAAGGTTTTTCATCACTTTTATTGCTGAGACTCAGCTTATTAAATAAACCACATCATCCTTGCACTACGGCCAAGGATATTCATTAGTATCACGATCACAAATTATCCATGCACTACGGTCCAAGGATATTCGTGTTTTCATCAATGGTCATGATCATGCCAACAACTGTCCATCAATGTACTACGGGCCAATGAGGACTTTTACCATACCTTTGTTAACATTACGGTCATGATTATACCGAATAATCCCTGGTGATAATCATACCAAGTCCATCTATGCACTACAGGCCACAGATGACTTTCAACATAATATAAACATAAGGATGATGACAATGACATAATAATTCAATAAAACAAGTTCAAGAATTTAAAAATTTATAAGTTAATTTATCCTGAACTCAAAAACGTCCAAATTATCAACATGATACTGCTTTGTGGAGTAACATTCATGAATGCTCAGAAGAATATTTCCATGAAAAGATACTAGATGAAGCGCAAATATCCAGGATATTCTACTAATTTCATGGAGTATAGAAGCCAAAACTTTAACCAACTAAGTATAATAGAATATATGAACTCAAGATATGGATTTTTACTTCGCCATGCGGTAATCCACGTAGACAGATCATTTCCACAATTTAATAAGGAATGAATACAAAGGATAATTCACCATGCATGTGGTAATCCACATAGATAGGTTATTCCAACTAAATAATAAAGAATAGAATAATAGAAGAATTCACTATGCATGGGATAGACCGCACAGACAGGTTATTCTCAACAAAATAATAAAGAATGGAACCAGGTAATGCGAAATTGCATGCATGGATATTTCCAATGTAATAATAAAGAAAACAACAGAATTCACTGTGCATGCGATAAACCGCATGCATACGAGTTATTCCAACGTAATAATAAATAGTGGAACTCAGTCATGCGTAATCTGATGGGCAGGATATTCCAACGTAATAATAAAGAATGGAATAATGAAGAAGAATTTTACCATGTATGTGGTACTCAGATATGACAAAAGTTATTCCAACATAATAATAAGGAATGGAATAACAATAGCTCTCTTCATGAAAATGAAAGAATTAATACCCCTTACCTTAGAAGAAAACCGGATACTGGAATAGTGAGGTATCAGACTTCTCTTCTTCTTTCTCTCTATAATTTCTCTTTATAACAATTGCTCTATAACTTTAGTGAATTGGTGAAAATAATGAAGGAATGAGCTTCTATTTATAGGAAAATATAGTTTTGATTATTGAACGTTTTGGGGCTCGAAATATTACAGTATAATACCTTCCTCTTTTTCCTCATTTTTAATTTAGTCCTGCAAGTATTATCAAACTTGCACCATCTCCCCTAATAGTAAATCATGTGAATCAATAGTTCTAAACATGTGAAAATATGAATTACAGTATAGTACCTCCATCTATAACTCCATTTTTAACTTAGTCATGCAAGTATTATTAATCTTGCACCAACTCCCCTAATAGTAAATGAATGTAAATCAATAGTACACACATGTGAACAAATAGTTATAATCATATGAATTAATAGCAATTAATTGCTCATTTAACCGATTAATTACCCGATTGGTCAATATAACTTCCAGACATCAATTGTTATCGAAATAAATGTCGATTTCCACTAACACTAATAATCCCAACACAATGGAACTATCAATTTCATCTTTAATCAACACGAACTTATTTATCATTAATATTATAACTCATAATATTTAACAATCAGGTCGTTCCAAGGAATGACGGGCTTTTTGATAAGGTTTTCTCCTTATTGGCGTGCAATTAGGTGACCAAACCTCTTCTTGACAGAACTTTTAGACATTGTCAATATTGCAAATAATAATTTGAATAACTTTGTTATCTCAATTATTGATTTAATAATATAACATATTATGCAAATGATACTGTGACAATAATTGAATCAATAATATGAGAGATATGATCAAAGAATTCTTGTGTAATAATTAAATATAAGCGAGTGACTTCTTACGTAAGCATCAATAATCAATACCCAAAGGTTACTTATACAACCGGTAGGATTCATCGTACTTTGACTACGGTGGTAGTTCAACAGCTTTAATTGGTAACACTTTTGCCATTATTTTTATAAAAGATAATTCATCATTTTCTTACTACGACAATACTTCCGTTGTGGCGTCCACCAATGATTTTGTCGTCGTACGGATATTCCCCGACAAAAAGAATATTCCCCAACTAATTGAATATTATATAACAACTTGCATACTTTTTAAAATTTATAAATATTACCCACAACTATAACATTATATCAAATCCACACTATAATATTCAAAAAATATTTCAAAAAATTTAAATCTTTATTTATAAAATTTGGGGTCTCACAATCTCCCCTCTTTATGAAATTTTGCACTCAAAATTTACGTACGTACCTAGTATGCCAAAGAGATGAGGATACCTTGACTTCATTTCAGATTCTAACTCTTGAGGTATAACCTTTGAGTGTTGAATACGATCCTTATTATCCAAGATTTTAACACGTATCTCCTCATACGTTAAATCTTTTGGTATCTCATCCACATATTTACGTAACATCGATACGTAAAAAAAACGTTATGAACACGCGACATACTTAGTGGTAAGGTGAGTTTATAGGCCACAGTTCCTACTCGATCGAGGATTTCAAATGGGCCAATTAAATCGAAGGTCGAGATAACGCCTTCTTGAACCTTCTTCTTCACATTCATCAGATTCGGGTGTGTAGCTTGAGCGGCTTTAACTTTATTGATTAAAGTCGATTCTAATCGTATAATCATTATCTTCACGTGGGTCTCTAGAGTCTTTAACTCTATCTTTATCATTTGTAAGTTATACGAAATGGGTTTTTTTGTGTTAACAACATCGCACTCGTAAACGCATATGATCTTCTACTCAACGTGTCATCTACCACGTTCTCTTTTCCACAATGATTTAAATGGTATGATCGTAATCTTCAACAGCTCGAGCCAACGTCTTTGGCACATTATACGATTATTTTAGGTAAAGAAATATTTGAGGGTTTTAGAAATGGGTTTTGTACTAGGGTCAATACGAAATTCGATTTCACGCTCTAGGGGTAAGCTAAAAAGTCTTGAGGAATACGTCAGGAAATTTATTAACAATAGAAATATCATTCAAAATTATGACCCTCATCTAAGACTTGGATAACACGTCACATTGATATATATCAACTTGCCACCGTTATTCACAATGTCCCCTATGAAAAGTTTAGCTTCGGTGCATTCCACACAAGGAAGCCAACAACGAAAGGATCGGGGCTCTTTACTTATGACTTGATATAACAGTGATTAACTTTAGTAGTTTGGTTGCTTGAATTCGCATAATAGGTTGGTTATGAATATGAAAGCTAACAACCTTACGAAAAGCATGATGAGTAGTTAACCAATCGATTCCTAAAATTACATCAAAGGCAAGTATTTTCAAACAGATAAGATCGACAGGTAATGTGAAAGTGTCAATTTGAATCAGCAAGATTCATAAACAGTGGAGGTAATGAAGGTTTCTCCTAATGGAGTTTCAACCGATAAGTCAAAGTCTAACTTCTCTGGGGTCAAATTTAAAAGTTGAGCGCAAGCAAGAGAGATAAAAGAATGGGTAAAACCGGTATCTAATAAGGTTTAGATTTCGCAAGAATTTATAATTAACTAACCCGTGCTAACTTCGTTCGGGTTACTCGATTTTTGAGAAGTCACGAAAAATGCTCTTCCTGAAACCACCGACTTTGTTTTGTCCGTATCCACCTTTGGTGCTACTTTCCCAGCTGGATAAAATTAACTAACCCGTACTAACTTCGTTTGGGTTACTCGATTTTTGAGGAGTCACGAAAAATGCTCTTCCTGAAACCACCGATTTTGTTTTGTCCGTATCCACCTTTGGTGCCACTTTCCCAGCTGGACTTGACTTTGGTGCACGGAGAAATTGGGTTGGGTGACCTTCTTTTCCACAATTGTAACATGCTTTGGACTGCATCACGCAGTTTGGACTGATATGTCCCTCCCCTCCGCATTTGAAGCATATGATAGGTGGTCGTTCTCCTTCCTTAACAACGGGTCAGTTGATCTTGTCGACGCCTTTCCATCATTGTTGAATCTCCTCTTCTTGGAATGTCCATTCTTATTGTTTTGGCCATGATTACCACCGAAGTGGTTACCATTTCTGGCATGTTGATTCCTTCCACGCTTATTGTCACCGCTTAGATGACTGCAATTACTGGTATTATCATTTTGTCGGCTGCTCTCTTTTAGTTGGGTTGACTCATTATCGCGCTACAATAACTGAGCCCTATTAACAACATCTGAATACAAACAAAGTTTATGAGAGATGAGGTATTGACGTATCTCGGGTTTCAAACCTCTTAGAAACATTCGCGTCATTCTCTCCTCATTATCAACCAAATGGGACGATATCTGGGACAACTCTTTCAAACTTAGCTTCGTGCATTATGACACACTGGCCATGTTGTTTTGCTCCAGTTTAATGAACTCTACCTCTTTCATGTGACGAATACTTTTGGGAAAGTACTTGTCTTTGAACAGTTCTTGGAACTTCTCCCAAGACATCTTCAGTGCGGCATGTTGAGTACGCTTTACAGATTCCCACCAGTAATCTACCTCTACCCGCAACATGAAGGTGGCAAAGGGAACCTTTTGCTCCTCGGAGCATCCCAAGACATCAAATATCTTGTTGATCTACTTTATCCATGTCTTCGCCTTAAGTGGTTTTGGCTCTCCAAAAAACTCTGGTGGTCCTAGCTCCTTAAACTGTTAAGTAGTGACCGTCCGAGAGTTGCCAGTGTTTCCACCTGCATTTTGGACAGGAGCCGCTCTTGCCTAATGTTGCATGAATTGCATAAAGCCTCTTAACATTCCATCATTCATCATTTGGTCAGCGTTTTCGTTTGCATGAAGATTTTTGCCTTCCTAATGCACATTATCCTGATTATTGATATTGGAGACTCAACGGTCTACTATGCTCCATTGCTATTTTTAACATTCTCGGATGTCATTTTCAAATACTGCCACAAAACAAGGGTTAATTAACATATCACATATTATCCCTATACTCTAACCGACCAATTAAATACCAAATAAACTTAGGTAGGTCATACTAGCGAAGGAATTCCCCATCTCTCCCCTCCTAGTTCTTGTCTAACATCTCAGCCAGGGATCATATCCCTAAGCTTTGATACCAACTGTGACATCCCCAAAACAGGTATACATCACCTATTCTGAGTCGCCAAATACATGGTACAGAATACAAATACAATCTTAAATATATAACATGACCTGTGAGTTTTAATACAAATGTTGTCTTCTAGACAGTATTCAAACTCAAAATAAGTCCTCAATACATTTATTATCACACTATTTCTTAGAATAGTGAGGACTACTAATGCTATTATCTGGACCGTCACTCCGTTCCCCGACTAGTCCCTACTACGTTCTCATTACCTAAAGAGAACAATGAAAGCAAAAGGGTGAGCTCAACTAGCCCAATAAGAAATATTATGGCTAAGATAATGCAAAATAAATTATCTTTAGCCTTCAATAGTGTTAAACTGATACAATATAACAAACATCAAGTTTAACTACAGCGGAACAAGCAATCCATTAGAAGAGTCAAGTAGAGAATAAAATCTAATATCTTCTATGATTTAAAAGGTTTTTCATCGCTTTTATCGCTGAGACTCAGCTTATTAAATAAACCACGTCATCCTTGCACTACGGCTAAGGATATTCATTAGTATCACGACCACAAATTATCCATGCACTACGGGCCAAGGATATTCGTGTTTTCATCAATGGTCATGATCATGCCAACAACTGTCCATCAAGACACTACAGGCCAATGAGAACTTTTACCACATCATGTGTAACATTACGGTCATGACTATACCGAATAATCCGTGGTTATAATCATACCAAGTCCATCAATGCACTACAGGCCACAGATGACTTTCAACATAATATAAACATGAGGATGATGACAATGACATAATAATTCAATAAAACAAGTTCAAGAATTTAAAAGTTTAGAAGTTAATTTATCCTGAACTGAAAAACGTCCAAATTGTCAACATGTTACTGCTTTGTAGAGTAACATTCAAGAATGCTCAGAAGAATATTTTCATGAAAAAAATACTAGATGAAGCGCAAATATCCAGGATATTCTACTAATTTCATGGAGTATAGAAGCCAAAACTTTAACCAAATAAGTATAATAGAATATATGAACCTGTAAATGGATTTTTGCCCGCCATGCGGTAATCCACGTAGACAGATTATTTCCACAATTTAATAAGGAATGAATACAAAGGATCAATCACCATGCATGTGGTAATCCACATAGGCAGGTTATTCCAACAGAATAATAAAGAATTGAATAATAGAATGATTTCACCATGTATGCGGTACTTCACATAGACAGGTTATTCCAACATAATAATAAGGACTGGAATAACAATAGCTCTCTTCATGAAAATGAAAGAAATAATGCCCCTTACCTTAGAAGAAAACTGGATACTGGAATAGTGAGGTAGCAGGCTTCTCTTCTTCTTTCTCTCTATAATTTCTCTCTATAACAATTGCTCTATAGCTTTAGTGAATTGGTGAAAAATAATGAAGGAATGAGCTTCTATTTATAGAAAAATATAGTTTCGATAATTGCACGTTTTGGGGCTCGAAATATTACTGTATAATACCTTCCTCTTTTTCTTTATTTTTAATTTAGTCCTGCAAGTATTATCAAACTTGCACCATCTCCCCTAATAGTAAATCATGTGAATCAATAGTTCTAGACATGTGAAAATACGAATTACAGTATAGTACCTCCATCTATACCTCTATTTTTAAATTAGTTATTCAAGTATTATCAATCTTGCACCAACTCCCCTAATAGTAAATGAATGTAAATCAATAGTACACACATGCGAACAAATAGTTATAATCATGTGAATTAATAGCAATTAATTGCTCATTTATCCAATTAATTACCCGATTGGTCAATATAACTTCCAGACATCAATTATTATCGAAATAAATGTCGATTTCCACTAACACTAATAATCCCAACACAATGGAACTATCAATTTCATCTTTAATCAACACGAACTTATTTATCATTAATATTATAACTCACAATATTTAACAACCAGGTCGTTCCCAAGAAAGAGGGGGCTTTCCGATAAAGATTTCTCCTTATTGGCGTGCAATTAGGTGACCAAAACTCTTCTTGACAGAACTTCTAGACATTGTCAATATTACAAATAATAATATGAATAACTTTGCCATCTCAATTATTGATTTAATAATATAACATATTATGCAGACGATACTGTGACAATAATTGAATCAATAGTATGAGAGATATGATGCATCAATTACTGTAGCAATAAATGCACACCTACCAACAGTCATATACATCTTAAATGCATTTAACACATTGCAGTAAAAAAATCCGTAAGTGTGGTCTAATTACCAGGGTTATTTTACTTTTCTACCTTTACTCATTTGTCCTCAAATAGGAAAAGAAATGACTGTAAAAGGTACCAATTTGACTGTTTCAAAAGTCAAATTTTTGACATCATTATGTTCAGCATGGTTTAATACTAACATTTACTATGTTGAATATTTTTTATCATATCATATCAGCATACATATTCAATACTACGTGTCTAAATGCATTTCATGTGATAAGTCATTTTCCAACGGATAGAAACTGGAAAGGAATACATACATATGTTACCAGGACAGTGAAGAACGCTTGTACGGTGGTAGAATATGCAGAAAGTTGCCCGAACTCAACAGGTCTGAAGAGAAGCTCTCAGATTTCCTTCGTCGCACAGCTTGAAAATGACTTGTGAAAGCAACTTGCAGGCTTTACATAGCCACGGTTGGCCGCAGGTCCACCTGCGGCTACTGTAGGTGTACCTACGACACCCCTATGTGGGTCCCACACCTCTAGCTCGCTCCAGTTAGAGTTGCAAAGGAGGTCTCACAAGTTGAAACGGCCAAATCATGAATAAAAATGCTACGCGATTGAGCGGAATAGCCTGGAATCCTGGTTTTCATGGGCCACAATCTGGTCCCACATCTCAGTCATTGGTATTTGCCTGCATACAAGGTATACTATACAAATGGCCTCAACTTTTACAATTCATGCTCGGCAATACCTCACAAAGGTCTGATGCCGTCAATGCAGGGTCACAACCCTAGAAGTATCCCCGATGGGGGTTACAATGTCGAAGTTATGACATAATAACGTATCCCCGGCGGGGGTTACAATGCCGAAGTTATGAAATTATAAAGTATCCCCGGCGGGGGTTACAACGCCGAAGTTATGAAATAACGGCATATCCCCGGCGGGGGTTACAACGCTGAAGTTACAAATCATCCATGTATCCCTGGCGGGGGTTACAACGCAATTCAACCATTGATACACAAATCAATGAAGGTGAAACAACCTTGACGTTACCTCAGCCGATGGTAAGTAAATCCATCGAAGCAACCTTCCCCAGCAAGGGTCACAACGCGATGCAACCATTGATACACACATCAATGAAGGTCAAGCAGCCTTGACAATGCACCTAACAGGGATCTATCCGGTGATACACACATCAGCGAAGGTCAGGAAACCCTGACCGATACATACTGTTGGTAGTAATTCCGACAAGATAATGGGATAGGTTATATACATCCTTAAGCAGACAAAGCTTTCTCCTCACAAATCTCTTGTACACAAGAGGTACCTCTATGGAGTAGAAGTCTATGTCTAGGATTCAAGACTTTGGTGATAGCCCCAACGTCAACATCCTTGAAGACTTGGATCGCATGTCCAAGGCATCACTGATTGTCATCCCAGCAGGATTAGACGTCAATCATTCATTCATGCATCATACATTTGCATCAAGTTGCTGCATATAACATCATGTTTATCTTGTTGCATTTCAAGTGTCTAGGTTTCTTTATCCTATCCATGCCTTGCATTGCATGAATATGATAAAGAGGGGCATCTGTAGACACTCAAAATTTTCTGCACACCTGTTACTGACATTACAGGAGGGAAGATTCGTCTTTCGGAGATAACCCTGGAAGACAGCTCACATCCATTCGGGATACTACCGGAAGTTCAGTCTTAACCCCGGAACACACACCAGGAACATCATTTCCAACCCCAGAACACACACCGGAAGGATCATTTCCAACCTCGAAGATAACCCCGAGTTTTGTCCTTGGCGATAACACCAAGGAATGTTGTTGCAGTTCTAGCGATAACTCTGAAAATGCTTATTTCAAATGCATGCGATCGGCTTCAATCAGACCTGCCGCCGAGGCACTCATACCTCAGACCTGGAGCTAAAACCGGGCAGACAGACATTCTCACAGATGACCTGTGGCATTCAAACACTTGCAGCAGTTCAATCTCAGATGTAACCCTGAGCAACGTCTGCTTTCAACTTAAATCGGTGATAACCCCGGTAAGGAGTCAAACGTCATCTTGCCACCTCAACACTTGCGTGTCATCTCAACACTTGCGTGCCGTCTCAACACTTCATACATACATACAAACAACAATGTCCTACAAGAACCAAGGAGTTCAAATCCCGAGTGACTATTACGCGTGGCAGCACACCGGATAGAATTTGAAGCTAGAAGACCATGGGCATGGTCCCCTCTTCCTGACTTTGTACAACCTCTAATCCATGTCATTGCGTAACTCTCGACACAAGCAGTCCGAAGAAGGTCGTATATACCTCGTTCGGATGCTCGAATTGAAGTTCTGCAAGTTCAAGCGGACATTATAGTGCAGGAGTACACGTACTTTGAGACAACAGGACCCGCAGAACCTGGGCCACACCGGTCAGCCGCAGGTGAAACTGCAGCTGCCGCATGTACACCTGCGGCTCCCTCTCTATAAATTGAGGGCTTGGGGTGGCAATTTTAAAAAAGAAAAAAAAGGCGAGGAAGCCCTGTCAAATTTGCTCTGTAGACACCCATATTGAGTGTTTGCTCTTTTTAAATACCTGTTACCCCACATATAGCTACATTTTTATCCGGCGGGAGCTGAGTGTTTATCCATATAGAGTAATAGATGTCTGCATTGGCAGCCCACTGTAAGCCTTCTCACACTCTATAAAGCCTTTCTATTCATCTTTGCACACATTATTCTACACATTGAGAGTTGTGTTGTGTATGTATGCCCCACTTCGATCCGTGGTTTTCATTTCATCGTCAGATATATATACTTATATATGTATATATTTATATATGGACTAACATTATCGAGTTATGCCTCGATTGAGCCTAGACTTATATGTCTGAGCGCTTACTTGCTTATATATATATATATATATATATATATATATATATATATATATATATATACACACATTTATGTCAGTCCTGGAGTTTACTCCTTCTACTGCTTTATTTACATTTAGTCCCCCCTTAGAGTTTTCTTCGCGGCGGTTGATCGTCATTTACCGCTTTATTTACATTTTTGATCCCCCATGAAGTTATTTCGTGGTGCTTGATCATGCACACACACACACACACACACACACACATATATATATATATATATATATATATATATATATATATATCGACAGCTTTTATATATATAACTGCTTACTGCTTTCCATAAAAACTGCGGTATCATGTGAGCCTAGGAATCATGTGATTACAGTTTCAGTCTACTGAATCTAGATTAGGTTTCCGTGATGGACATTTTCAGCTGTAAGCAGCTTGTACATTATTTATGGTGTGCGAATTTCCTTGGATGGCTATCATGCCCATAAGGAGTTCAGCACTGATTTATATTATTTTCTCGAAGATGCATCACATCTCGAAAATAAAAGCAAACAAGCCGAACATTTTAATAATAAAATGGAAGTATGAAAAGGTCTCAATTCCTATTGAGCATAGGGTTTAAAAAACCTCTTTTTACAAAACTTCATTGCTATATCTTTCCTAAAACTGAATTTTTCTATAAATTCAAACCCTTTGTATATAGGTGCGAACGAGGCCTCGCACTACTTTCAAATAATTGCACATTGATCCACACACACACACACATATTCATATAACAGTTTTTTAAAAAGTGGCGGTCACCGTAGCAACACGTAAGTCGTGGGATGTCTAACACCTTCCCTCCGCATAATCAAGCCCCCGAACCCAAATGAATCTCGATTTCACAGACCCGTTTAGCAGTGTCACATCACTGGGTCTATGTGCAAACCATTTCCGGTTGCGTTGGTGCAACCAGTTAAAAACACCAACTGGCGACTCTTAAAGTCAAATCGTCGATATTACACATGTCAGACCTTTTTCACTTGTTTTTCCAAACAAATCTCACATTAACATGAGAACACCAAAGAACAAGTAACGAAAAGGGACAACTAAAAATCCCGATGTCGACAATGTAGTATGACAAATTCACACAATGACAAAATCCTCAAACAAACTGTTAAATGCTATACGGTATCATGACGTCATTTTCAAACTATTTTTAAAATAATAATTTGCCAATGGGGTTTGGCTATACATAAATATTTCGATTGAATTGAATTATTAGTATGAGTCTATGTTATTTGATTCAGCTAGACCAACGTTTAGAAAACTCTAAGCATTCTTTGAAAATTTTGTCGAACTAAATTATTTTGATGCAGATTCCGATAAAGACTAAGGTAAGAAATTTTTTGTGCGCCCAAGGCTGATAAGAGGAAAAGGAAAAGTTGTTCCGACCAGAAGTACTTAATAAGTACAGGGCATACCGAGCTAATTACCCAATGCGTTCGTAAGAAACGACGGTTTATGGAAAAAATTATGTATAACCTTTTCGAAAATGAAAGATAACAGTCTATATGACTCCTCAGAATGATTTGAAAAAATTTAATTCTTGTGAGTGATGTTTGGGGAGCATGTGATGCTGTGTATGAAAAGTATAGGGTGTTAGGTGAATTTCGGGGTCGAAATTCTCAGAAGAAGGGGTGAATGTGACGACCCGAGAATTTAGAAAATTATTAAAATCATAATGGATTGATTTAAGGTTCAACAATAGACCTTGACAGAAAATAAGTGTATGGATTTGACATTTCTGGGAAGGAATTTTGTGAATTTTAAATTTTTTGGTGAAGGCTTAAAGTGTTAAGTGTATATGTTATGTGTGTATGGTCATATATTTGTACAGTTTGTGGTTAAGGGTCAAGAGTTGACCAAATAAATTATATCAGTGACAAACCCTAACCATGCGTTAAGAACCTCGACGTTCAGTTAGAAAATTCTAACGATTAATTAGAAACCCTAATACCGGCTCTAGAAACCCTAATTTCAATTCTGGGAATTCGAAACCCTAACTCAAAATATTAAAGCGCTAATTTGGGAATTCAAATGCTATGTATAAGGCTTAAGTGTATTGATTACAAACTTAATTAGGGTAAAACCTAAAAAACTAGTTAGAAAACCCTAATTTATAGGTTAGAAATTCTAATGCACAATTAGGGAAAACTTAATTATTAATTTAACAATTTAATGTTAATTAGGAAACATTAATCCTAATTAGTGAACCTTAATGTGATTAGTAAACTTTAGTATAATTAGGAAACCGTAATTATAATTTAGAGAGCTTAATTTCCTATTTTAAAACCAAATTAGAAATCCTAAAATTTTTTATTTTTTAAAACCTTAGGGTTAAACCCTATGGGTCGAACCCCAAGGGTCAAACCCTAAGGGTTGCACAAGTTACAAAATTGCCATTAAAAATGTGAGCAAAATTACCAAATTACCCTTTTTATAATTATTTAATTGGTTGGAGTAAGAATCTTGCCATAAATTGGTTGTTCACCAACCCTAGCTATCCAATGTGACATAAATCAATACACATCAGCAGCTATATCAGCCCAATACATTGAATCTTAGATTAAAAAGCATAAGTAAGTAAAGTTACTCACTATTCTTTTTAAACCTATCCAAGCCATTCTCTCTCTAAGATTTCAGATATGAGAATGAAAGTGAGTGAGAAACAAAGCCATGCTCAGCTCTTAGCCTTCCGTAAACAGATTCAAGGATCAGATTCAAAAGATCCAAGTTTAAAAGAGGTATAAACCTTTAACTTGGAGATCTATGTGTTTTATGTTAGATTTTATGATTTGTTGTTTTAAGTTATGTACTAGGGTGTTATTTAGTGATATGGGTTATTAGATCATAGATCCATAACATCTAGAAGCAAGAAATCAAGTTTTTAAAAACTGATTTATAAACCCTAATTTGTGGTCTGACAGCCGAATGTCAAGGCTCGCAGATCTCTCTTTGTTAATGGTTAGGTGTGTTTTATGTTATAGATCTGTTTTATTCCATGTGTACTATGATCTGGAACTGGAATCAGGGTCAGATCATGTATAGATTGCTAGTTATGAGTGGTCAAACTTAGTTGACCGATCAGGAAAACTGAGTTTCTGGGCAACCATTTTTGAATGCTCTGATCTTGCTTGTGTTTTATAGTTTGGTTAATTTGTTGTTTTGATGTTGTAGTCTGATATAAGGATTATACAATCATGTCCTTAGATCACCAGATCCTTAACAAAATCATAGATAATCATGGTCAAAGTAGGGTTGATCGACTGCTTATGAAAATTTCTAGAAAACCCAGAAACCTTCAAGAGCAACTTTTCTGACAAGGTTTTACTGGCTTAAATTTTGTGATCTTGATGTTGTTTGACTGATCTGATGATATACAAATGTTCCTTGACAGGTGTTCTACGAGATTGAACCATTAGATCCTATAAACTAAGCCTGTAACTCATAGATTCAAAGGCTGGAAAGTTACCCTTCAAACTGTTCTTCATTTCTAGAAAACCCATAAATTGAAGAACAGTGTCTAACAAGATTTGTAGGGCTTAGATCTTGGTGCTATGATGTATATTGGCCATGAAATTGGTTTAGGGTTGTAGTACTACATTTGTACTACAACATTAACACAAATACAAGCCCATAAACTTAATGATCTAAGATTTATGCATGGTCAAACATGGTAATCTGTTAATGGGTTTGAATATTCTGGGTTTTATGAAGAACACCTATAGTGACGGTTCTGTCGCTATAGGCCCCTTTTAGTGATAGTTTAATTACAAAATTAATTATTTTATTTAATAAATAGAGAAAATAGTTTTTAATTATCAAAAATTCATATTAAATTCCTAAAAATTATTTAAAAGCCTAAAAATGGGTTTTTAATAATTTTGAATATATTTCATTAATATTCAATATTTTTAGAATATTAATGGTATTTAATTTATTTAATTATAATTTTAAATAAACTACTTAAAAATGATTTTAATACTTGAAAAATCATTTAAAATTATATTATGGTATAAGAAAATATTTTAGTTATTTTAATGACTTTTAATATTTTGTGATGAATTTTATTAATAAATTAATATTAATGGTAATTAATTTAGTTAATAAATATATTAAATAAATTATGGAAAAATGTAATTAATGTTTTAAAAATTATATAAAAAATGATTTAAGGAATATAAAATATTTTAAGATATAAAATATAACTTTTGATATTTTGGCATGAAAAAACATTAATATTTTAATATTAATGGCAATTATTGGATAATGGAATTTAACTATTTAAAAATCATTTAAATATGATTTTAAGGTATTAAAAATAATTTGGATTTTATAAATACTTTATAATATTATGTTATGATTTTCATTAATATTTGATATTAATTAAATTTTAATGATAATAGATTTAAGTGGTAATTAAATTATTTAATATACGATATTAATGATTAAAAAATCATGATAAATGGTAATAATTACTTAAAAATTATTATGAGTTAGGAAAAAATAAATTTTGATTGAATAATAAATTATATAAGATAATTTTGTAGCAGTTTAGGCAGAGTCTTAGTGAAATTAGGCTCGATAATTATTCGACTAGGCCGTCGGGATGTAGAAATTATACCGGACTCAAGTCAGACTGAAATAGTTTGACTTGATATCGAGTCTTAAGTAGTTTATGGACCGATAGGAATATATGTTATGTGTTTAGGTTATTTTATAATAATAGTATACTCTGATGATATTATTCTAATGTGGAGATCGATATTATCAATATTAGGTATTCAGACAAAGCTATTTAGGCTATGTAACGGTAATCAACGATACATGTTTCTAACTCAACCTCGAGTTGTTTTATTCAAGTATGCTTGTGGTTAATCATTGCTTACTATGAAGTCTATGAATTATTGAATCGCACTTTGTGCATATTGCATGTGTTCATTAGGTATGAAAGACTGATCACCTTCATTACCATTCGGTCCAGATATAGTTGTTCATGTTCAATGTTCATTCAGCTATGAAAATTTGTTCATGCTAGTTCACAATTATATTGTAGAATTTTAACCAGCTTATTGTTCAATTCTTTCCTTCATAATATATCCTTAAATTTGTTGAACTTAAACTTGCTGGACAAACTTGTTGCTCACCCTTGTTATGTCATGATAAACATTGCAGATTACAACAAATACGTCAGATACAGGAAAAGTCCAAGACAAGTACAACTTTGGTTTATACGTACAGCTGAATTTGTAATAGTAATGTACGATAATAACATTGTATGCCAGATAGGATATTGATATAGGTATTACATGAAGGTTTTCGACCTTGGGGATAGTGTGTAAGTTTAATGTATAAACAATTTATGTTTATATCTTCCGCAATAGTTATAGAATTAATATACCAGATTCCTGGTGCTTTGGAACCCGGATTTGGGGATATTCCAGGTACTATTTTAAGATTTTGGGCTTCCTAAATAATTCTTTGGGAAATGTAAATCAACATAGTTCAATACTTTTAATTTTGTCCTAACCTAATCATTTAATTAGGGTTTCCATTTATTCAATTTTAATTTAAATCTTTACTCATGTACACTTAATTTCTTAACCCAATTAGACTTACTATAATTAGGTTATCAAATTAATTAATTGAGATGTAAAAATAAATCTCTTAGGATTAGTATATATTTTAAATACTATTATTCTCCCATATCATAACCCTTAAGTTATTCAAATTTTTTTATTCCTAATATATAATAAGGTTACATTAGTTTCTTTTATTTGTTTATGTAATAAACAAATATAAACAAACACATAATATTCATATTCATTTACTCACATATTCACACAAAATAATTTAATAGGTGGAGACATGATCCACAAATCTCTTAGATTAGGTCACTAGTATATAATGAAAATACTAGGACCACTAAATAAAGATAACCGTTTTACGTTATTTAATTCATATACCTACTGTATAATTAGGTTGCAAAGCTTTCTTTAATATTCTTTATATAATATATATATATATGTATATATATATATATACAATATATGCATTTACTTAACCTCACACATGTCCCACATAAGTCATAAGGTATTTACCTTTATCATTCCTCTTCCTAAAATATATAGCACATCAATATATATATATATATATATATATATATATATATAAACAAATTTATTGATAATTGAAATATTTACAAACAAAGACGAGAAAATAAAATAGACTTACTTATTAAAGAAACATTTAAAGAAGAAGAGAAGAGGGGTTAAGTAGGCTAAACAGTGGTAGAAACCTAAGATTCGTCTGAGAAGGAACTTAGAGTCTTACTAAGTTTCTAAGTCTGCTCTGCCAAATAA
This sequence comes from Panax ginseng, assembly GCA_020205605.1. Classification (NCBI taxonomy): domain Eukaryota; kingdom Viridiplantae; phylum Streptophyta; class Magnoliopsida; order Apiales; family Araliaceae; genus Panax; species Panax ginseng. Next base: position 137,663,279 of record CM035132.1, read on the forward strand.
GTTCAGTTTCCTTTTATAGATCAAGGAAAGGGAACTATTACATTAACTGGGGTAAAATAATTACATAAAGAAAAGTAAAATACAGACACTTTACTATTGATGAATAGTAATTACTTTTGACTAAATCTGAGACACTTTTGGCCAAATGGTAAGACAACTTTTTTGACTCATTGATGCTTTTCGATGGAAAAGAGAGCATCTTTTATCTTTTAGAGCAAACGATATGATCAATTTGCTTTGATTGAAGCGTGAGATTCTTCCGATTGATTGGTGAGTTTGTACAGCAAAGCGGTGCAAATAACTGAGGACATTAGGCAAATGGATCCTGAGCATCCTGTAGGTTGATGGTGCCGTATGGGTCATTATCATCATTTAGGTTACTGGGAGAACCATGACTAGAGGATGAAGAATATACTGAGGTTTCTTCATGTATGGCTTCGTCAATCCTTTTGTTGAGTGCTTGGGCAATTTTTATTAATTCTTTACTAGAACAATTTTTAAAATCAGAAATTTTACTAGAACATGCTGAACTAGTGGGACTGACTTTAGACTCTTTTGACTTTGACTCTTTTTCTTTACTAGCCTGAGGAATGGCTGTGACTGGGAGAGGGGAAACTGGAGCAACAAGAAATTCCTGCTGAACCTGACCAACTATTCTGTTAATGTCGAATTTATCCCACCACTTAACATAAAAGAGGCGAGACACTCGAGGGAGTGGATCTGACTGAATACCATTGACTGGAGTAGTGGTAGGTGGAATTCCGTACTGCCATTTAAGAATCCAAGGGATCTTATATTTACTAACAAATAAAAGAGTGAGGGGAACTCCGTCATTCTTTGGATCTGTTTTACTACGATTGCTAAAATGATTTAGTTGAACTTTAAGGAGGTCGGGAAGAAGGTCATAAGTAGAACCTAACCTATACCACCAAAGAACAAACCAATAGGGGATTGGGCTCTTGAATTTATGGTCAAATTGAATGAACCATGAATGACTATATGATTCATTTTGGTGAAGGAGAACCTTGTACTAAGCTTCAATATAATCATAATAACAGAAAAAATTATCTTGACTAGAGAGATTCATAAGATCGGAGGGGTTGTTCCCCCAATCAGATATTTGAATAAACTGTTTAATGTATAAAGAATGATAAAGAACTTTAGTCTTATCATTGTTGGCGTAAATTGGTTTAATGTTTACTGACTCTATTTCCAGAAGAATATCCTTATAAAATACAAGAGATTTATAAGGAGCCAGGGGCTGGAAATGCCATCCAGGGGAAAAAAACTGGGCAGCAAGCTTAATGGGGTCATCTTTTGGTTTCATGTAGGGTTCAATATGAAAAAGGTAATTTTTCCACTTAAGCATATGCTCAGAAGGAGGATGACTAGGAGCTGAAGATGAAGCCTTGGTTGGATTACTAAAAGGGTTAATTGGTTCAGGTTTACTAGTTAAAGCTGAACTATATGGCTTGGGAAGTGTTCCAAGGACTGTGAATTTGTTTGACTGATAAACTGGGGTGACTGGGTGAGGAATCAAAGTTCCTCTGGGTTGATTACTTGGGCCAGTAGGGCGACTCGGACCCCATGAGGAAGATGATCCTCTAATGCTCAATATGGCTTGCCATCTAGCAAAAGAATGCTTAGAGGCTAGATTTTCAACATCCTTTTCTAAGATATATTTTGCTGACTTGCAATCAATACGGAATAAATTTTTTTGATTTAATAGATCACTTTGAAATTTATTAATACATAATACTAAAGAAAGTATTTCTTTTTTAATAGTAATGTAATTTAATTATGTACTATTCCATGCACCGGAATGAAAACGAACAATTTGTTCTGGGGAATCTATAGTTAACTTTTGTTTAAGAATGCCTCCGAATCCAATATCTGAAGCGTCAGTTTCAACAATTTTATACGCTGAATCATTGGAAATGCCAAGACAGGGCAATGCCTTGACGTAAATTTTTACTTGTTGGACGACAGAAGTATGAACGTCAGTCTAAGGTGGAGGGTTATCTTGCAAACGCTGGAAAAGAGGTTTGCAAATCTTCCTAAGATTCTTGTAAAACTTGCCAATATAATTGAGCGAGCCAAGAAATCTCTGCAGTTGGGTTTTATTGGTTATCTTATCGGGAAACTTGTCAGCGAATTGAATAGCTCTTTCAATGGGTTGAACTTGTCCTCTAAAGATATTAAGACCAAGAAACCTTACTCTGACCTGAAATAGGCTACATTTGGAAGGTGAAAGAACTAGACCATTATCTTTAACTGTCTTGAAGAACGATTTCAAATGTTTAATGTGTTCTTCAATGGCCTTTGAAAAAATGAGAATATCATCGATATAAATGACAATAAAATGACTGAAAGGGTTTAATATGTCATTGAGAATATTTTGGAATTCACTGAGAGCATTTTTTAGGCCAAATGCCTGGACATTCCATTCATAATGACCAAATGGAGTAGTGAATGCTGTTTTGTATCTATCATTAGGATGAATGGCAATCTGCCAGAAACCGGACTTAAGGTCAAATTTACTGAATATTGTGGCGTTACTTAATCTATTGATAAGGTCGTCTTTGTTGGGAAGGGGATACCTAATCAATTCTAGAACCTTATTCAATGGTTTGTAATTAATGACTAGACAAGGTACACCTCTTTCTTTTTCTACTTCATTGTTAACATAGAAAGCAGGACAAGACCAAGGGGATTTACTGAGTTTAATTAAACCTTTACTAAGGAGATCATTAATTTCCTTTTTACATAACTCTACTTGTTTATGATTCATTTGTATTGGCCTGACTTTAGTAGGAATTAGGTGTTCTTTGAATTCCTTAGCATAAGGGAGCCTTACAACATGTTTTTTCTGATGCCAAAAGGCATTAGGAGAATTAGAACAAAGATTGTCTTTTAAATAGATTTTTAACTCTTCAATTTTTTCTTGAACTTCTTTATTCTGTAGCTGTTCTTCAACTCGTTTGTACTTAATTTCTTCCTTTAAGAAATTCAAATGAGTGGATTTACAATTTAATAAATTTAATGATTTGGAAATATATTCTTCTTGAATGAATTTTAAATCTCTTTCTTTTGGTTTAATAAGAAATTTAAATGTTATTTTCTTTCCTAAATGATTACAACTTAATCCTTCATTACTGGTAGTAAAAGGGTAAAGTAAATATATAAATGGTAATCCTAAGATGATCTTATCCGTAAGATTGCGGATTAAAACAAACGATGTTTTAAAACACATATTATCTTGACAGACATGAACATTAGGTAACTTATATTTAATTTCCATTTGACTACCATTGGCTGAATTCAATTTTTCATTAGTTTCCCTATAGTAAATAGTTGGGATTAAGCCTTCTTGAATAAAGTTTAAATCTGCGCCGGTATCAACTAGGGCAGGAAGCTGTATTGAAAAGGTTTTATTGACAACTAGATTAATGGAAATATACCATTTTTGGATGGTGATATCCTTAATTATTTTAAGTGAAAGACCTTGAACAAAAAGATCAGTTTCTTCCTTAGTACTAGATGATTCAGGTTCATCGTGATCTTACTCACTAGAGGAAGAATCTTGAACATGAAGGTCGGATCTTTTGTCATCAAAATCTTTTCTTAAATTAGAGACTTCTAATTTTAGGTTAGAAATTTCCTTTTTTAGTTTATTGACTTCTTGATTTAATTCTAGAAGGGTTACTTCCTTAACCGGAGTTTTAAATCGTTATAGGGTTTTATTCAGACTAAATACTGGTTTAACTTTAGCCTTAACAATTTTATCCTTAACTCTATTATCTTTAGTCAATAAATCTTTTAATTGTTTAGTATCTTTGAGATTTTAACTTTCGGATCGAAATTTTCTTGATTATATCAATTAGCGAGAGAGCTTTCTTCTTCATCTTTATTAATTACATTGATTTGCTTAATGCAACACTTTTAATTGCAATTGTTAGTATAAATAGTGACTTAAATCATTGTCACTATCTGTTTCATGATTACTAGAATCTGCTATTAGAAGAATAAGGAATATCGGAACCTTCATCATTCTTGACATTGTTCTCTATTCTCATTAGTTCATAATTATTCAAAGTATCTTATTAGAGATATTTAATTGAGATAATTTCTTTTTTTTTTTTGCATTCATTTTTGTAATGCCCTTTACGCTTACAATTGTGGCAAATAATTTTACTTTTATCAAATTTTTAGATGATTTTTATTATATTTTTTATTTGTGGGTTTAGGTTTACTATAATAATCTTCTTGATTTTTATCTTTTCTATGACTGCGTCTTTGTTTATGACGTTTGTTACTTTTATGATAATCAATATGTTTATGCAGGTACTTCCTTTTGGAGGGAGCAACTGGTGGTAAACCATATTGTTCACAGAACGTGCCTAACTCGTATTTAGCTTTCTTTTTGTCTTTACTGTCTTGTTTAGCTAATTTAAAGTCAATACACATTTTTAATCCAATTTTTTGAATATAACTGATCATGTCACCATATGTTAGGTTATCATAATCGATATATCCTAAATATTTGCTTAACTCTTCACGAACTTTATGTGCGAATAATGAAGGTAAACCATTGACGAATTTTTCTTTTCAGAATGGTTTGTTACTATCAGTTCGCAACATAACTCGTGAGGTAAACACATCTTTATACCACCTAAAATCACTTAGGGTGGGACAAGTGAGGTTACTTAATCGGTGGTGAATTCTCTCGATATTACTTGGGAGTACCAACAAAATGTTTAATAATGGTAAAAATTAAAGTATTAACACCATCTGGCGGACCAATACCAACATCTTCATCAAAGATGGGATTGCCGTCATCGTCTATATGAATAGCATGAATTATTGAAAATCTAGTATCTTCAGTGAGATGTTTTTCCCACCAAGAACTGAGAATATCAGTGATTCCACTAGCTAACAACTCAACAATATCTAGCTGAGACAGGTTGTTGAATTTAGTTATATAGCTGTTTACTACCATAGACATGTGTTTTAATTTATTTAATATCTCCTGTTCACCGAATCCATCAATATCCCATTCATAGATTTCATTAGATGATACAGAAAACTGTTTATCTAGATTTGTCTCTTCGAACTATAGATCCGAAGGACTAGGTCTAGAATACCAGTTTCTGGTTATACTAGTGTTTTGGATTGTTAATTTATTTAACTGATCAAAAAAGTTCGGAATTGAATCAATATCAGAACGATCTGACTGACTACTGCTTTCAATATCAGTTTCAACTTGATCAATAGTAGCAATAGTGCCACTTGGACCAGGTTCAGTTTTTAATTTTTTAAATAACTTATCAATTGATCGAACAAGTTCACTATCACCATTAGGCAGACCTAATTTACTTCTATTTTCTGGTAAACTTATTAAAGGATGTTCAATTTTTGAATCAGGTTTTTTGATAATGGTTTCTTCAAACTTTTCTTCAATCCTATCTAGCTGTCTTCCTACAATTGCTAGATATTGATTACTAAAATTTAATTGTTCAATTATTTTTTTATCATATTTGTTAGCATCTAAAATCTTAAAAGGGTGGCAACAACGGATGTATTTTTTAATCGGGATTAGAAACGAGTTTCTAATGGGGATGACTAGAAGAAATTTTTGACTTATCTTCTCGTATCCATTGAGTTTTAGTAATAACACTACATTTACCTTGACATTGATCATACCAATCGTAAAAGGTAATGTTTATTTTTTCACTGTTAATAAAATGTTTCCATCTATTAACCATTTTATCATGTTCCTTATTGGAAGGGTGATTGGAGCGAAACTGGTGTCTTTTTTCTTTATTAGATTTAGAATTAAAATCCTTTACAAGATTGTCCCAATCTAATATGAATTCTTTTTTAATGACTCTTAGTTGATTATTAATAGGGTTTTCAAAATCTGACTGAGTTGGAAATTCAGAAGAAGTAGGAGATGAGGATTCCTCTTCAATAGGGTCAACTTGTGCATAGCAAGGGTGACTAGCTTGACCTTGATTAAGGATTCCATTTAATTTAATATCCCTAACTGAAGGATTACTTTGAGTACTTCAGTATCTCTTCTAGTGTGAAGAAGGTGCTAAAGAACTAGTAAAATCTTCAAATAATAATCGGTCTTGAATGCCAAAAACTTATCTTGACCGTTCCATCAGAAAATTTCTTAACATTTTAAATATTTAACAAATTATTAACTACAGGTTGTTGTGGAATTTTATTGGGTAAAGTCCATTGACTAGGTAACGTAATATCCTTCCAGAGGATGGTTCTCGGGATTTGAATATTAGCATCACTAGTTGAACTCTGAATTAATACAGTTTGATCCTTAAGACTTTTATTAAGAGCACGAACGTTTAAATTCGTTTTCATGGTCTTATAATAAATCCTGTAAATCAAAGCTATGGGTTGAGAACCCTCAATCATATGAGTGATCTCACCAGATGTTTTAATGTTTAATGTTAAAGCTTTTAATAGATGTTGATCACTAAGTCTTAGTGTGAAATCAGGAAAGCAATTAAAATGGATAGGTCCATTATGCAAACTTGATTCCATCACACCTATCATATTGGGATAGTAATTTAGGAACCTAGCATCTCTAAGACAAAGGTAGATGCTTGAATTAATTCCCTCAATGTTCAATGGTTTAACTACAACTTGTACTAGACCAATATGGATAAAATTGTAACCTTTCTTCCTATATTTTTTAATGACATCAGGAGATAAAAGACTACAATTTTCATATTCTTTGTTAATTGCGTAAATTTTTTCTACAGTTTTAACATTATAATCGGTTTTAAAGTTATCAAAAAATGTTGACTGGTAAATTTCTTTAGGAGATACTCTAGGTATGTTCCAATTATGTAAAGCTTGACTAATGTTTTCATAACTGTGTAATTCTTGGTTAGCTATGTCTGGAACAGGAGGCAAAGTCGACCGGTTACTAGTTGAGGAGTTAGACCTGAATAATCTACTCATCTTTTATAGATTTTCAAAATAATTTTTTATTCATTATTCTTCCTTTCATACCCTCTTACCTTAGATAGACTCATACCTGTGTTCTATACCCGACACTACTCACCAAAGAGACTTACAAAAGGTAGACACGAACAAGGTGGACTGAAGTAAGTTAGGTGACTTCGGAATAAGAATAAAAAGAAAATTTTGAAAATAGTAAATGAATGAACAGACTACTAGATCTTACTTCAGTCCACCTTGTTCGTGTCTACCTTTTGTAAGTCTCTTGGGTGAGCAGTGTCGGGTATAGAACACATGTATGAGTCCGTCTAAGGTAAGATGGTATGAATGGAAGAATAATGAATAAAAATTTATTTTGAAAATATGTAAAAGATGAGTAGATTATTCAGGTCTAACTCCTCAACTAGTAACCGGTCGACTTTGCCTCCTGTTCCAGACAAAGCTAACCAAGAATCACACAGTTATGAAAACATTAGTCAAGCTTTACATAATTGGAACATACCTAGAGTATCTCCTAAAGAAATTTACCAGTCAACATTTTTTGATAACTTCAAAACCAATTATAATGTTAAAACTGTAGAAAAAGTTTACGCAATTAACAAAGAGTATGAAAATTGTAGTCTTTTATCTCCTGATGTCATTAAAAAATATAGGAAGAAAGGTTACAATTTTATCCACATTCGTCTAGTACAAGTTGCAGATAAAACATTGAACATTAAGGGAATTAATTCAAGCATCTACCTTTGTCTTAGAGATGCTAGGTTCCTGAATTACTATCCCAATATGATAGGTGCGATGGAATCAAGTTTGCACAATGGACCTATCCATTTTAATTGCTTTCCTAATTTCACACTAAGCTTTAACATCTATTAAAAGCTTTAACATTAAACATTAAAACATCTGGTGAGATCATTCATATGATTGAGGGTTCTCAACCCATATCTTTGATTTACAGGATTTATTATAAGACCATGAAAACGAATTTAAACGTTCATGCTCTTAATAAAAGTCCTAAGGATCAAACTGTATTAATTCAGAGTTCAACTAGTGATGCTAATATTCAAATCCCGAGAACCATCCTCTGGAAGGATATTACGTTACCTAGTCAATGGACTTTACCCAATAAAATTCCACAACAACCTGTAGTTAATAATCTGTTAAATATTTAAAATGTTAAGAAATTTTCTGATGGAACGGTCAAGATAAGTTTTGAAGCGTGCAAAGACCGATTATTATTGAAGATTTTACTAGTTCTTTAGCACCTTCAGTTCACACTAGAAGAGATCTTCAAGTACTCGATAATCCTTCGATTAGGGATATTAAATTAAAGGAATCCTTAATCAAGGTCAAGCTAGTCACCCTTGCTTGCACAAGTTGACCACATTGAAGAGGAATCCTCTCTCCTACTTCTTCCGAATTTCCAACTCAAATCGATTTTGAAATCCCTATTAATAATCAACTAAGAGTCATTAAAAAAGAATTCATATTAGATTGGGACAATCTTGTAAAGGATTTTAATTATAAATCTAATAAAGAAAAAAGACACCAGTTTCGCTCCAATCACCCTTCCAATAAGGAACATGATAAAATGGTTAATAGATGGAAACATTTTATTAATTGTGAAAAAATAAACATTACCTTTTACGATTGGTATGATCAATATCAAGGTAAATGTAGTGTTATTACTAAAACTCAATGGATACGAGAAGATAAGTCAAAAATTTCTTCCAAATATCCCCATTAGAAACCTGTTCTAATCCCATTAAAAATACATACATTGTTGCCGCCCTTTTAAGATTTCAGATGCTAATAGAGATGATAAAAAAAATAATTGAACAATTAAATTTTAGTAATCAATATCTAGCAACTGTAGGAAGACAGCTAGATAGGATTGAAGAAAAGTTTGAAGAAACCATTATCAAAAAATCCGATTCAAAAATTGAACATCCTTTAATAAGTTTATCAAAAAATAGAAGTAAATTAGGTCTACCTAATGATGATAGTGAACTTGTTCGATCAATTGATAAGTTATTTAAAAAATTAAAAACTAAACCCGGTCCAAATGGCACTATTGCTATTATTGATCAAGTTGAAACTTATATTGAAAGCAGTAGTCAGTCAGATCGTTCTGATACTGATTCAATTCCGAACTTTAATGATTAGTTAAATAAATTAACAGTCAAAAACACTAGTATAACCAGAAACTGGTATTCTAGACCTACTCCTCCGGATCTACAGTTCGAAGAGAGAAATCTAGATAAATGTTTACAGTATCATTTAATAAAATCTATGAATGGAATAATGATGGATTCATGAACAGAGATATTAAATAAATTGAACCACGCGTTCATGGTAGCAAACGACTATATAACTAAATTCAACAACTTTGTCTCACCGAATAATGTTGAGTTGTTAGCTAGTGGAATCACTGGTATTCTCAGATCTTGGTGGGAAAAACATCTCACTGAAGATACTAGATTATGAATAATTCATGCTCCTCAAATAGACGATGACGGTAATCCCATCTTTGATGAAGATGTTGGTATTGGTCCGCCAGATGGTGTTAATACTTTAATTTTTACCATTATTAAACATTTTGTTGGTACTCCCAGTAATATTACTGAGAGAATTCATGACCAGTTAAGTAACCTCACTTGTCCCACCCTAAGTGATTTTAGGTGGTATAAAGATGTGTTTACCTCACGAGTTATGTTGCGAACTGATAGTAACAAACCATTCTGAAAAGAAAAATTCGTCAATGGTTTACCTTCATTATTCGCACATAAAGTTCGTGAAGAGTTAAGCAAAGATTTAGGATATATCGATTATGATAACCTAACATATGGTGACATAATCAGTTATATACAAAAAATTGGATTAAAAATGCGTATTGACTTTAAATTTGCTAAACAAGCCAGTAAAGACAAAAAGAAAGCTAAATACGAGTTAGGCACGTTCTCTGAACAATATGCTTTACCACCAGTTGCTCCCTCCAGAAGGAAGCACCTGCATAAACATATTGATTATCATAAAAAGTAACAAATGTCATAAACAAAGACGCAGATCATAGAAAAGATAAAATCAAGAAGATTATTATAGTAAACCTAAACCCACAAATAAAAATATATAATAAAAATCATCTAAAAAATTTGGTAAAAAGTAAAATTGTTTGCCACAATTGTAAGCGAGAAAGGGCATTGCAAAAATGAATGCAAAATAAAAAGAAATTATCTCAATTAAATATCTCTAGCGAAGATACTGAACAATTATTAGAACTAATGAGAATATAGAACAATGTCGATAATGATGAAGGTTACGATATTCCTTATTCTTCTAATAGCAGCTTCTAGTAATCATGAAACGAGATAGTGATAATGACGAAGTCACTATTTGTACTAACAATTGCAACGAAAAGTGTTGCATTAAGAAAATCAATGTAATTAATAAAGATGAAGAAGAAAGCTCTCTCGCTAATTGATTTAATCAAGAAAATTTACGATCCTGAGTTAAAATCTCGAGATACTAAACAATTAAAAGATTTATTGACTAAAGATAATAGAGTTAAGGATAAAATTGTTAAGGCTAAAGTTAAACCAGTATTTAGTCTGAATACAACCCTAGAACGATTTAAATCTCCGGTTAAGGAAGTAACCCTTCCAGAATTAAATCAAGAAGTCAATAAACTAAAAAAAGGAAATTTCTAACCTAAAATTACAAGTCTCTAATTTAATAAAAGATTTTGATGACAAAAGATCCGACCTTCATGTTCAAGATTCTTCCTCTAGTGAGGAAGATCACGATGAACCTGAATCATCTAGTACTAAGGAAGAAACTGATCTTTTTGTTCAAGGTCTTTCACTTAAAATAATTAAGGATATCACCATCCAAAAAAGGTATATTTCCATTAATCTAGTTGTCAATAAAACCTTTTCAATACAGCTTCCTGCCCTAGTTGATACCGACGCAGATTTAAACTGTATTCAAAAAGGCTTAATCCCAACTATTTACTATAGGAAAACTAATGAAAAATTGAATTCAGCCAATGGTAGTCAAATGGAAATTAAATATAAGTTGCCTAATGTTCATGTCTGTCAAGATAATATGTGTTTTAAAACATCGTTTGTTTTAATCCGCAATCTTACAGATAAGATCATCTTAGGATTACCATTTATATATTTACTTTACCCTTTTACTACCAGTAATGAAGGATTAAGTTGTAATCATTTAGGAAAGAAAATAACATTTAAATTTCTTATTAAACCAAAAGAAAGAGATTTAAAATTTATTCAAGAAGAATCTATTTCCAAATCATTAAATTTATTAAATTATAAATTCACTCATTTGAATTTCTTAAAGGAAGAAATTAAGTACAAACGAGTTGAAGAACAGCTACAGAATAAAGAAGTTCAAGAAAAAATTGAAGAGTTAAAAATCTATTTAAAAGACAATCTTTGTTCTTATTCTCCTAATGCCTTTTGGCATCGGAAAAAACATGTTGTAAGGCTCCCTTATGCTAAGGAATTCAAAGAACACCTAATTCCTACTAAGGCCAAGCCAATAAAAATGAATCACGAACAAGTAGAGTTATGTAAAAAGGAAATTAATGATCTCCTTAGTAAAGGTTTAATTAAACCCAGTAAATCCCCTTGGTCTTGTCCTGCCTTCTATGTTAACAATGAAGTAGAAAAAGAAAGAGGTGTACCTCGTCTAGTCATTAATTACAAACCATTGAATAAGCTTCTAGAATGGATTAGGTATCCCCTTCCCAACAAAGACGACCTTATCAATAGATTAAGTAACGCCACAATATTCAGTAAATTTGACCTTAAGTCCGGTTTCTGGCAGATTGTCATTCATCCTGATGATAGATACAAAATAGTATTCACTACTTCGTTTGGTCATTACGAATGGAATGTCCAGGCATTTGGCCTAAAAAATGCTCCTAGTGAATTCCAAAATATTCTCAATGACATATTAAACCCTTTCAGTCATTTTATTGTCGTTTATATCGATGATATTTTCATTTTTTCAAAGGCCATTGAAGAACACATTAAACATTTGAAATCATTCTTCAAGACAGCTTAAAGATAATGGTCTAGTTCTTTCACCTTCCAAATGCGACTTATTTCAAATTCGTGAGTAAGGTTTCTTGGTCTTAATATCTTGGAGAGACAAGTTCACCCATTGAAAAGAGCTATTCAATTATTTGACAAGTTTCCGATAAGATAACCAATAAAACCCAATCAGAGATTTCTTGGCTCGCTCGATTATATTGGCAAGTTTTACAAGAATCATAGGAAGATTTGCAAACCTCTTTTCGGCGTTTGCAAGACAATCCTCCACCTTGATCGGCGTTCATACTTACGTCAGTCCAACAAGTTAAAATTTACATCAAGGCATTGCCTGTCTTGGCATTTCCAATGATTCAATATAAAATTGTTGAAATCGGCGCCTTGAGATATTGGATTCGGAGGCATTCTTAAACAAAAGTTAACTACAGATTCCCCAGAACAAATTATTCGTTTTCATTATGGTGCATGAAATAGTACACAATTAAATTACAGTACTATTAAAAAGAAATACTTTATTTAGTATTATGTATTAATAAATTTCAAAGTGATCTATTAAATCAGAAATTTTTATTTCGTATTGATTGCAAGTCAGTAAAATATATCTTAGAAAAGGATGTTGAAAATCTAGCCTCTAAACTTTTTTTTGCTAGATGGCAAGCCATATTGAGCATTTTTGATTTTGATATTGAATACATCAAAGGTAGTAATAATTCAATTCCTGGTTTTCTCACTCGGGAATTTATCAATACAGGTACTATTCAGACAGGAGCATTAGAGGATCATCTTCCTCAAGGGGTCCGGGTCGCCCTACTAGCCCAAGTAATCAACCCAGAGGAACTTTGATTCCTCACCCAGTCACCCTAGTTTATCAGTCAAAAAAATTCACAGTCCTTGGAACACTTCCCAAGCCATATAGTTCGACTTTTTTAACCAAGATGGCTTTGAACCAATTTACCTTTTTAGTAATCCAACCAAGGCTTCATCTTCACTCTAGTCATCCTCCTTCGAGCATATGCTTAAGTTGGAAAATTACCTTTTTCATATTGAACCTACATGAAACCAAAAGATGACCCCATTAAGCTTGGTTGCCCGCTTTTTTCCCCACGGATGGCATTTCCAAATTTCGGCTCCTTATAAATCTCTTGTATTTTATGAGGATATTCTTCCGGAAACAGTCGATGAAACATTAAACCAATTTACGCCAACAATGATAAGACTAAAGTTCTTTATCATTCTTTATACATTAAACAGTTTATTCAAATGTCTGATTGGGGGAAAAATCCCTCCGATCTTATGAATCTCTCTGGTCAAGATAATTCTTTTTGTTATTATGATTATATTGAAGCTTGGTACAAGGTTCTCCTTCAGCAAAATGAATCACATAGTCATTCATGGTTCATTCAATTTGACCATAAATTCAAGAGCCCAATCCCCTATTGGTTTGTTCTTTGGTGGTATAGGTTAGGTTCTACTTATGACCTTCTTCCCGACCTCCTTAAAGTTCAATTAAATCATTTTAGCAATCGCAGTAAAATAGATCCAAAGAATGACGGAGTTCCCCTCACTCTTTTATTTGTTAGTAAATATAAGATCCTTGGATTCTTAAATGGCGATCTTAATTCCACCTCCCTCTACTCCGGTCAATGGTATTCACGATCCACTCCCTCGAGTGTCTTGCCTCTTTATGTTAAGTGGTGGGATAAATTAAGTTCTAATTGAATCGGTTTTTTGATAATGGTTTCTTCAAACTTTTCTTCAATCCTATCTAGGCGTCTTCCTACAAATTGCTAGATATTGATTACTAAAATTTAATTGTTCAATTATTTTTTATAATCTTTGTTACCATCCCAAATCTTAAAAGGGCCGGGCAACAACGGATGTATTTTTAAATGGGATTAGTAATAGGTTTCTAATGGGGATGACTAGAAGAAATTTTGACTTATCTTCTCGTATCCATTGAGTTTTAGTAATAACACTACATTTACCTTGATATTGATCATACCAATCGTAAAAGGTAATGTTTATTTTTTCACTATTAATAAAACGTTTTTTATAAATAAAAGAAAGAGATTATTTTACCGATTCACCGGTCATCTTCTTTAAGTTTCTTCTTTATGTTTAAATTTCTTTAAGAAACTTATTTCACTGTCAAATGGTATCAGAGCCACACGGTTGGTTCTTGGTTCTGCTAGTGGTTCCTGGTCCAAAACAGTTTATCTAGCTTCTAAATGTTTATTCAAACTTTTGCTTCTTTTACTCCAACCTTAAATCACCTAGCTTACTGGTAAACACCTGAGATCGCCATATGTCCCGTGATGCCGTTGTAAGTCTCAAGTGTAAGAGCAGTTAAGGCTAAGGGTATCCATAGATCTAATGGTATGTTTACATAAGGTAAGAAGGGTTTTAGTTAAGTGGAATGCCAAAAGAACAAATTTTTGATTAATTAGTTAAAAACGAAGTAGACTATTTAGATCGAGTTCATTTATAGATCAAGGCCAATCGAGTGATCCTTTGTGTCAGACATAGTCTGATTTGTTTTTAAACAAACATTTTTTACAAAATTTATGAAATTTTGAATTTGTTGACCAATTGTTTCCTATGAAAAAATTTTCTCTCTTTATAAAACCTAATTTTTCGGGTGAAAGGAAAATCTGGATAAAATTTTTGAATTTGAATAATAGTATAGGTATAGTGATCCATCCGAGAAGATGATCAACCAGCACCCTCCTAAGACGGCAGAGAGAGAGATCAATCGATCAACAAAGATGGCCCCAATCATCATCGACTTTTATTGAAAAGCGAAGCGATCCCAACAACAACATCATCATGTCCCCAATAAATCAAACTTTTACTTTAAGTAAAATTCTTTTACTTTTACCTTAGTAAATGTAAATGTAAAATGTTTTTACTTTTACTTTTACTTTTAGTAAATTACTTTTACTTCAGTAAATGTAATAGTGAATCCTGCGTAATTCAATAGTAATTTACTTTTCAGTTTTCTATTTAAGTAACTCGAAGTGTTTAGAGTTACTCAGGATTTTCTTATAGGTTTTTCTTGCGGGCTTTTCTTGTAGGGTTTTCTCTTGTAAGAAAACCTCACCTGAGGTCCTCTCTATGCCTTCTCTCTAGTAAATGAAGAAGAAGCTTGTTTCTTCCTTCTTCTAGTAAGATGAAGAAGAAGTTCTTCGTACTTATCTCTTCCATTTACAGTTTATCTAGGTTATACGTAATCCCTTCCTGAAATGTTTATAAATAAAAGAAAGAGATTACTTTACCGATTCACCGGTCATCAACTTTAAATTTCTTTAAGAAACTTATTTCTCTGTTAAATGGTATCAGAGCCACACGGTTGGTTCTTAGTTCTGTTAGTGGTTCCCGGTCCAAAATAGTTTATCTAGCTTCTAAATGTTTATTCAAACTTTTGCTTCTTTTACTCCATCCTTAAATCACCTAGTTTACTAGTAAACACCTGAGATCGCCATATGTCCCGTGATGCCGTTGTAATTCTCAAGTGTAAGAGTAGTTAAGGCTAAGGGTATCCATTGATCTAATGGTATGTTTACATAAGGTAAGAAGGGTTTGAGTTAAGTGGAATGCCAAAAGAACAAATTTTTGATTAATCAGTTAAAAACGAAGTAGACTGTTTAGATCGAGTTCACTGATAGATCAAGGCCAATCGAGTGGTCCTTTGTGTCAGACGCAGTCTGATTTGTTTTTAAACAAAAATTTTTTACAAGATTTATGAAATTTTGAAGATGTTGACCAATTGTTCGGTGAAATTTTTTTTCTCCTCTCTTTATAAACCTAATTTTTTGGGGTGAAAGGAAAATCTCGGATAAAATTTTGAAATTTGAATAGTATAGGATGGTGATCAATCCGAGAAGATGATCAACAAACCATCTCCCAAGACCGAAAGGAGATGGACCAATCAATAAAAGATGGCCCCAATCATCATCGTCACTTTTTCTAAGAAAAAGCGTGACGATCAACAACAACATCATTGTTGTCCACCAGTAAATTAGCTTTTACTTTAAGTAAAATGCTTTTACTTTTACCTTAGTAAATGTAAATATAAAATGTTTTTACTTTTACTTTTACTTTTAGAAAATTACTTTTACTTTGTACTTTTACTTCAGTAATGTAATAGTGAATCCTGCGTGATTCAATAGTAATTTACTTTTCAGTTTTCTATTTAAGTAACTCGAAGTGTTTAGAGTTACTCAGGCTATTCTTTTGTATGAAATCCTCACCTGAGGTCCTCTCTCTGCCTTCTCTCTAGTAAATGAAGAAGAATCTTGTTGCTTCCTTCTTCTAGTAAGATGAAGAAGAAGTTCTTTATACTTCTCTCTTCCATTTACAGTTTATCTAGGTTATACGTAATCCCTTCCTGAAATGTTTATAAATAAAAGAAAGAGATTACTTTACCGATTCACCGGTCATCTTCTTTAAGTTTCTTCTTTCTGTTTAAATTTCGTTAAGAAACTTATTTCGCTGTTAAATGGTATCAGAGCCACACGGTTGGTTCTTGGTTCTGTTAGTGGTCCCGGTCCAAAATAATTTATCTAGCTTCTAAATGTTTATTCAAACTTTTGCTTCTTTTACTCCATCCTTAAATCACCTAGCTTACTAGTAAGCTAGCTTATGATCCTCTCTCTACCTTCTCTCTAGTAAATGAAGAAGAAGCTAGTTGCTTCCTTCTTCTAGTAAGATGAAGAAGAAGTTCTTCGTACTTCTCTCTTCCATTTACAATTTATCTAGGTTATACGTAATCTTTTCCTGAAATCTTTATAAATAAAAGAAAGAGATTACTTTACCGATTCACCAGTAAAAGATGGCCCTTTATCATCATCATCTTTTAAAAGTAGAAGCAATATCAAAGAACATCATTGTTGTCCCCCCCAAATGAATTGGCGTAAAGTAAAAGTAAAAAGAAAATACTTTTACTTTTACTTCTACTTTTACTTTTACCATTAAATGTAAATGTAAAATGTTTCTTACATTTTACTTTAGCTTTAATAAATTACTTTTACTTTATACTTTTACTTTAGTAAATGTAATAGTGAATCCTGCGTGATTCAATTGTAATTTACTTTTTAGTTTTCTATTTAAGTAACTCGAAGTGTTTAGAGTTACTCAGGCTTTTCTTGCAGGCTTTTCTCTTGTAAGAAAACCTCACCTGAGGTCCTCTCTTTGCCTTCTCTCTAGTAAATGAAGAAGAAGCTTGTTGCTTCCTTTTTCTAGTAAGATGAAGAAGAAGTTCTTCGTACTTCTCTCTTCCATTTACAATTTATCTAGGTTGTACATAATACCTTCCTAAAATGTTTATAAATAAAAGAAAGAGATTACTTTACCGATTCACCGGTCATCTTACTTAAGTTTCTTCTTTCTGTTTAAATTTCGTTAAGAAACTTATTACGCTGTCAAATAAGAAAAAATATGTTTATGCCTGTGCTTTCTTCTAGAGGGAGCAACCGGAGGTAAACCATATTGTTCACAGAAAGTACCTAACGCATATTTAGCTTTCTTCTTGTCTTTACTAGCTTGTTTGGCTAACCTAAAATCAATGCACATTTTTAAACCAAAAGGTAGACACGAACAAGGTGGACTGAAGTAAGTTAGGTGACTTCGGAATAAGAATAAAAAGAAAATTTTGAAAATAGTAAACGAATGAACAAACTACTAGATCTGACAACCGTTAAACTTTAGTAATCAATATCTAGCAACCGTTGGAAAACAACTAGATAGGATCGAAGAAAAATTCGAAGAAATTATTATTAAAAAACCTAATTTTTTTAGGTGAAGGGAAAATCTCGGATAAAATTTTGAAATGAATAGTATAGGGATGGTGATCCATCCGAGAAGATGATCAACAACACCCTTCGACGCCAAAGATGGCCCCGATCATCATCGACTTTTACAGCAACAAAAGCTTCATTGTTGTCCCCAGAGAATCACTTTTTACTTTAAGTAAAATGCTTTTACTTTTACCTTAGTAAATGTAAATGTAAAATGTTTTTACTTTTACTTTTAATTTTAGTAAATTACTTTTACATTGTACTTTTACTTCAGTAAATGTATTAGTGAATCCTGCGTTATTCAATAGCAATTTACTTTTTAGTTTTCTATTTAAGTAACTCTAAGTGTTTAGATTTACTCAGGCTTTTCTTGCAGGCTTTTCTTTGGTAAGAAAACCTCACCTGAGGTCCTCTCTCTGCCTTGTCTGTAGTAAATGAAGAAGAAGCTTGTTGCTTCCTTCTTCTAGTAAGATGAAGAAGAAGTTCTTCATACTTCTCTCTTCCATTTACAGTTTATCTAGGTTATACGTAATCCTTTCCTCAAGTGTTTATAAATAAAAGAAAGAGATTACTTTAACGATTCACCGGTCATCTTCTTTCCATTAGATCTATGGATACCCTTAGCCTTAACTGCTCTTACACTTGAGACTTACAACGGCATCATGGGACTTATGGCGATCTCAGGTGTTTACCAGTAAGTTAGGTGATATAAGGAAGGAGCAAAAGAAGCAAAGGTTTGAAAAAACATTTAGAAGCAAGATAAACTGTTTTGGTCCGAGAACCACCAACAGAACCAAGAACCAACCGTGTGGCTCTGATATTGTTTGACAGCGTAATAAGTTTCTTAACAAAATTTAAACAGAAAGAAGAAACTTAAAGAAGATGATCGGTGAATCAGTAAAGTAATCTCTTTCTTTTATTTATAAACACTTGAGGAAAGGATTACGTATAACCTAAATAAACTTTAAATGGAAGAGAGAGGTATGAAGAACTTCTTCTTCATCTTACTAGAACAAGGAAGCAACAAGCTTCTTCTTCATTTACTAGAGAGAAGGCAGAAAGAGGACCTCGGGTGAGGTTTTATTACAAAAGAAAAGCTTGCAAGAAAAGCCTGAGTAACTCTAAACACTTCGAGTTACTTAAATAGAAAACTGAAAAGTAAATTACTATTGAATCACGCAGGATTCACTATTACATTTACTAAAGTAAAAGTACAAAGTACAAGTAATTTACTAAAAGTAAAAGTAAAAGTAAAAACATTTTACATTTACATTTACTAAGGTAAAAGTAAAAGCATTTTACTTAAAGTAAAAGCCGATTTACTGGGGGACAACAATGATGTTGTTGTTGACTGCTTTCTGCTTTTGCCGAAAGCTGATGATGACTGGGGCCATCTATGTTGATCGATCGTCCGCCTCTCGCCGCAAGGTCTTGAGGGTGCTGTTGATCATCTTCTCAGATGGATCACTATCCCTATACTATTCAACCTCAAAATTTTTATCCAGGATTTTCCCTTAAACCCCAAAAAATTAGGTTTATAAAGAGAGGAGAAAAATTTCTCACCGAACAATTGGTCAACATTTTCAAAATTTCATAAATTTCGTAAAAATTTTTGTTTAAAAACAAATCAGACTGTGTCTGACACAAAGGATCACTCGATTGGCCTTGATCTATCAGTGAACTCGATCTAAACAGTCTACTTTGTTTTTAACTAATTAATCAAAAATTTGTTCTTTTGGCATTTGACTTAACTCAAACCCTTCTTACCTTATGTAAACATACCATTAGATCTATGGATACCGTTAACCTTAACTGCTCTTACACTTGAGACTTACAACGGCATCATAGGACTTATGGCGATCTCAGGTGTTTTACCAGTAAGCTAGGTGATTTAAGGAAGGAGAAAAAGAAGCAAAGGTTTGAAAAAACATTTAGAAGCTAGATAAACTGTTTTGATCCGAGAACCACCAACAGAACCAAGAACCAACCGTGTGGCTCTGATACCATTTGACATCGTAATAAGTTTCTTAACGAAATTTAAATAGAATAAAGAAACTTAAAGAAGATGACCAGTGAATCGGTAAAGTAATCTCTTTCTTTTATTTATAAACACTTGAGGAAAGGATTACGTATAACCTAGATAAACTGTAAATGGAAGAGAGAAGTATGAAGAACTTCTTCTCCATCTTACTAGAAGAAGGAAGCAACAAGCTTCTTCTTCATTTACTAGAGAGAAGGCAGAGAGAGGACCTCAGGTGAGGTTTTCTTACAAAAGAAAAGCCTGCAAGAAAAGCATGAGTAACTCTAAACACTTCGAGTTACTTATATAGAAAACTGAAAAGTAAATTACTATTGAATCACGCAGGATTCACTATTACATTTACTGAAGTAAAAGTACAAAGTAAAAGTAATTTACTAAAAGTAAAAGTAAAAGTAAAAACATTTTACATTTACATTTACTAAGGTAAAAGTAAAAGAATTTTACTTAAAGTAAAAGTTGATTTACTGGGGGACAACAATGATGTTGTTGTTGACTGCTTTCTGCTTTTGCCGAAAGCTGATGATGACTGGGGCCATCTTTATTGACTCACTGGTCCGTCTCCTGCCGGCGCCAGAGGGTGCTGTTGATCATCTTATCAGATGGATCACCATCCCTATACTGATCGTGGTTCCGACATTAAAGGATCACTCGATTGGCCTTGATCTATCAGTGAACTCGATCTAAACAGTCTATTTCATTTTTAACTGATTAATCAAAAATTTGTTATTTTGGCATTCCACTGAACTCAAACCCTTCTTACCTTATGTAAACATACCATTAGATCTATGGATACCCTTAGCCTTAACTGCTCTTACACTTGAGACTTACAACGGCATCATGGGAGTTATGGCGATCTCAGGTGTTTACCAGTAAGTTAGGTGATATAAGGAAGGAGCAAAAGAAGCAAAGGTTTGAAAAAACATTTAGAAGCAAGATAAACTGTTTTGGTCCGAGAACCACCAACAGAACCAAGAACCAACCATGTGGCTCTGATATTGTTTGACAACGTAATAAGTTTCTTAACGAAATTTAAACAGAAAGAAGAAACTTAAAGAAGATGATCGGTGAATCGTTAAAGTAATCTCTTTCTTTTATTTATAAACACTTGAGGAAAGGATTACGTATAACCTAGATAAACTGTAAATGGAAGAGAGAAGTATGAAGAACTTCTTCTTCATCTTACTAGAAGAAGGAAGCAACAAGCTTCTTCTTCATTTACTATAGGGAAGACAAATAGAGGGCCTCAGGTGAGGTTTTCTTACAAAAGAAAAGTCTGAGTAACTCTAAACACTTCGAGTTACTTAAATAGAAAACTGAAAAGTAAATTACTATTGAATCACGCAAGATTCACTATTACATTTACTGAAGTAAAAGTACAAAGTAAAAGTAATTTACTAAAAGTAAACGTAAAAGTAAAAACATTTTACATTTACATTTACTAAGGTAAAAGTAAAAGAATTTTACTTAAAGTAAAAGCTGATTTACTGGGGGACAACAATGATGTTATTGTTGACTGCTTTCTGCTTTTGCCGAAAGCTGATGATGACTGGGGCCATCTTTGTTGACTGACTGGTCCGTCTCCTGCCGGTGCCAGAGGGTGATGTTGATCATCTTCTCAGATGGATCACCATCCCTATACAGACTGTGTCTGACACAAAGGATCACTCAATTGGCCTTGATCTATCAGTGAACTCGATCTAAACAGTCTATTTCATTTTTAACTGATTAATCAAAAATTTGTTATTTTGGCATTCCACTTAACTCAAACCCTTCTTACCTTATGTAAACATACCATTAGATCTATGGATACCCTTAGCCTTAAACTTCTCTTACACTTGAGACTTACAACGACATCATGGGACTTATGGCGATCTAAGGTGTTTACCAGTAAGCTAGGTGATTTAAGGAAGGAACAAAAGAAGCAAAGCTTTGAAAAAACATTTAGAAGCTAGATAAACTATTTTGGTCCTAGAACCACCAACAGAACCAAGAACCAACCGTGTGGCTCTGATACCATTTGACAGCGTAAAAAGTTTCTTAACGAAATTTAAACAGAAAGAAGAAACTTAAAGAAGATGACCGGTGAATCGGTAAAGTAATCTCTTTCTTTTATTTATAAACACTTGAGGAAAGGATTATGTATAACCTAGATAAACTGTAAATGGAAGAGAGAAGTATGAAGAACTTCTTCTTCATCTTACTAGAAGAAGGAAGCAACAAGCTTCTTCTTCATTTACTGTAGAGAAGGCTCTATCTACTTCCCGACTATTTCCGCTTCGGAAATAGAGTAAGGGAAGACCGCTCTTGCTGCTACTGAGGACCTCAGGTGAGGTTTTCTTACAAAAGGAAAGCCTATAAGAAAAGCCTGAGTAACTCTAAACACTTCGAGTTACTTAAATAGAAACCTGAAAAGTAAATTAGTATTGAATCACGCAGGATTCACTATTACATTTACTGAAGTAAAAGTAATTTACTAAAAGTAAAAGTAAAAGTAAAAACATTTTACATTTATATTTACTAAGGTAAAAGTAAAAGCTTTTTACTTAAAGTAAAAGCTGATTTACTGGGGGGGACAACAATGATGTTGTTGTTGACTGCTTTCTACTTTTGCCGAAAGCTGATGATGACCGGGGCCATCTTTGTTGACTGACTGGTCTGTCTCCTGCCGGTGCTGGAGGGTGCTATTGATCATCTTCTCAGATGGATCACCATCCCTATAAATATTGTGTCTGACACAAAGGATCACTCGATTGGCCTTGATATATCAGTGAACTCGATCTAAACAGTCTACTTCATTTTTAACTGATTAATCAAAAATTTGTTCTTTTGGTATTCCACTTAACTCAAACCCTTCTTACCTTATATAAACATACCATTAGATCTATGGATTCCCTTAGCCTTAACTGCTCTTACACTTGAGACTTACAACGGCATCATAGGACTTATGGCGATCTCAGGTGTTTACCAGTAAGCTAAGTGATTTAAGGAAGGAGCAAAAGAAGCAAAGGTTTGAAAAAACATTTAGAAGCTAGATAAACTGTTTTGGTCCGAGAACCACAAACAGAACCAAGAACCAACCGCGTGGCTCTAATACCATTTGACAGCGTAATAAGTTTCTTAACGAAATTTAAACAGAAAGAAAAAACTTAAAGAAGATGATCGGTGAATCAGTAAAGTAATCTCTTTCTTTTATTTATAAACACTTGAGGAAAGGATTACGTATAACCTAGATAAACTGTAAATGGAAGAGAGAAGTATGAAGAACTTCTTCTTCATCTTACTAGAAGAAGGATGCAACAAGCTTCTTCTTCATTTACTAGAGAGAAGGCAGAGAGAGGACCTCAGGTGAGGTTTTCTTACAAGAGAAAAGCCAGTAAGAAAAGCCTGAGTAACTCTAAACACTTCGAGTTACTTAAATAGAAAACTGAAAAGTAAATTACTATTGAATCACGCAGGATTCACTATTACATTTACTGAAGTAAAAGTACAAAGTAAAAGTAATTTACTAAAAGTAAAAGTAAAAGTAAAAGTAAAAACATTTTACATTTACATTTACTAAGGTAAAAGTAAAAACATTTTACATTTACATTTACTAAGGTAAAAGTAAAAACATTTTACTTTAAGTAAAATCAAAAGTAAAAGTAAAAGTATTTTCTTTTACATTACTTTTGGCTGATTGACTCGGGGACAACAATGATGCTGCTGTTGACTGCTTTCTGCTTTTGTGGAAAGCAAAAGCTGATGATGACTAGGGCCATCTTTGTTGACTGACTGGTCCGTCAACAGTTTATCTATGCCCTACAGCCCAAAGATGACTTTCATCATATTACTATTGAATCACGTAGGATTCACTATTACATTTACTGAAGTAAAAGTACAAAGTTAAAGTAATTTACTAAAAGTAAAAGTAAAAGTAAAAATATTTTACCTTTACATTTACTAAGGTAAAAGTAAAAGCATTTTACTTAAAGTAAAAGCTAATTTACTGGGGGACAAAAATGATGTTGTTGTTGACTGCTTTCTGTTTTTTACCTAAAGTTGATGATGACTGGGGCCATCTTTGTTGACTGACTGGTCCATCTCCTGCCGGTACCGAAAGGTTCTGTTGATCATCTTCTCAGTATATATATATATCAGCTTTGTGAACGAACACATCAGAAATCCATATTAGGCCTAAAAACTCATTTCTAACAACCAAACAATTCATTCGTCACATTATTCCCTCCTTACAAGGATTCTGTCCCCAGAATCGAAGACACATATTAAACAAATAACTTAGGATAGTTCTTCATCATTTAGTCTTTGAGTTTCCACGTAGCTTCTTTGGCATTATGGTTCCTCCATATCACCTTCACGGAAGGTATCACTTTATTCCTGAGCACTTTTTCTTTGATGTCAACTATCTGGATAAGAATCTCCTTATAAGACAAATCCTTCTTGAACTATAATGGTTCATACTCGATCACCAGCTTATAATCAGGTTTATGCGGTCGTAGCACCGATACATGAAAGACATTATGAAAATGTTCCAATTCTGGAGGTAGAGCTAACATGTAAGCTACTTCACCTACTCTTTGCAGCACCTCAAAGGGTCCAATAAACCTTGGGCTTAGCTTTCCTTTCTTATGAAATCGAATTTTCCCCTTCCAAGGAGAAACTTTTAGGAAAACGTAATTTCCTACTTCAAATTCATGATCTTGTCTGTGTTGATCAACATACTTCTTCTGTCTGTCTTGAGTCGCTACCAATCTTGCCCTGATGAGTTTGACAACCTCGGCAGTCTGCTGTGCCAATTTCGGTCCTAACAGTTGACGTTCACCAACTTTATCCCAGCATAATGGAGTTCTGCACTTTCTTTCGTACAATGCTTCATAAGGCCACATGCCAATGCTTGCATGATAACTGCTGTTATAGGCAAATTCTGCTAGTGGTAAATGATTATCCCAGTTCCCTTTGAAATCCATAAAGCATGCTTTGAGAATATCTTCCAAAGTCTGGATTATTCATTCTCTTTGGTCGTCTGTTTGAGGATGGTACGCCGTACTCATTCTCAACTGTGTTCCCATGCATTCTTGTAGTCTTTTCCAAAAATTTGACGTGAATCTCGGATCTCTATCTGACACAATTGACACTAGAACTCCATGTCTCGAAACGATCTCCTTGACGTACAACTTTGCCAACTGATCAAGATTAAATCTAATCTTTATTGGCAAAAAGTGTGCTGATTTCTTTAGTCTATCCACTATTACCCAAATCGCATTGCATCCTCTCTGAGTAGTTGGAAGACCTACCACAAAATCCATTGTGATATACTCCCACTTCTATTATGATATTTCCAATGGTTGAAGTAATCCGCTTGGTCTCTGATGTTCAGCCTTGACTCTTTGACACGTCAAGCATTTCACGACACATTTTGCAACATCTCTTTTCATATTTGGCCACCAAAAATGTCATCGTAAATCTTGATACATCTTTGTACTCCCAGGTTAATTGAATATATTGAGTTATGAGCTTCAGTCAAGATTTTGTCTTTAATATCTGGTACTATTGGAACACAAATTCGTCCCTCGAACCTTATCAATCCCTCGGTATCAATCTTGTACTTCACTTCACTACCCTCGACCACTCTTTCTTTGATTTTTCCGCCTTATTCATCTTGTAGTTGAACTTTCTTTACGTTATCCACCAAAGTTGGACTAGCTTCCATCTGGAACATTCTTTCATCGGATTCTTTTGGAAGTTTTATTTCCAACTCTAGCCTTGTCATTGTTGAAATAAGCTCTTCTTGGGAAGTTAACAACATCAACTTCTCCCGACCCTTTTTACTCAAGGCATCGACAACCATATTTACTTTACCCGAATGATAAAAGATCTCACAATCATAATCTTTTATCAGTTCTAACCATTTCCTCGGACGCATGTCTAGATCTTTCTATGTGAAAATATATTTCAGACTCTTATGATCTATGTATATCTCACATTCCTCCCCATAGAGATAATATCTCCATATCTTCAAAGCAAATACCACCACAGCCAACTCTAAATCATGAGTTGGGTATCCTTTTTCATAATCCTTCAGTTGCCTTGATGCATACGCAATGACTTTGCCATTTTGCATAAGCACATATCCTATTCCTTTATGTGATGCATCACTATACACCACAAAGTTTCCTGTATTGTCTGGTAATGACAACACAAGTGCCATGCTAAGCTTCTTTTTCAGGTCCTGAAAACTCTTTTCGTACTTTTTCTTCCAAACAAATTTTACAGATTTCCTTGTCAAATTTGTTAACGGAGTGGCAATCTTGGAAAAGTCCTGAATAAACCATCTATAGTAGCATGCCAATCCCAAGAAACTTCTTAACTCTGATGGTGTCCTTGGTTGTTCCCAATTTATTATAGCTTTAATCTTTGATGGATCCACCGAAATCCCATCTTTCTCAATCACATGCCCAAGAAATTGTACATGTTCTAGCCAAAATTCACACTTAGAGAATTTTGCATACAACTTTTCCTTTCTTAGCATCTCTAACGTCAAACAAAAATGTTCCACGTGTTCATCTTGAGATTTGAAGTACACCAGAATATCATCAATGAATACCACCATAAACTTATCTAAAAATGGTTTAAACACCCTGTTCATCAAATCCATGAATGATGTCGGGGCATTAGTTAAACCAAAAGACATTTCCACAAACCCATAGTGTCCATACCGAGTTCTGAATGTCGTCTTAGGTACATCCTCATTCCGTACTCTTCATTGATGATACCCACGTCTCACATCTATCTTAGAGAAGTACTTGACTCCTTTCAATTGATTAATCAAGTCATCTATTCTTGGCAACTGATAGTTATTCTTAATAGTGACTTTGTTTAACTCCCTATAATCAATGTAAAGACACATTGACCCATCTTTCTTCTTCACAAATAACACCGGCGCTCCCCACGACAACACACTCGACTGAATGTATTTCTTGTTTAGCAGCTCTTATAATTGTACCATCAGTTCCTTCATCTCTACCGGAGCCATCCTGTACGGGGCCTTTAATATTGGAGCAGTCCCTGGTGCTAAATTGATTACACACTTGATCACTCTGTTAGGCGGAAGTCCTGGAAAATTCTTTGGAAATACGTCCGTAAAATTCCTAACAACCGGTATCTCTACTAGTTTCACATCCTTTCTCTGAGTATCGACTATGTAAGCTAAGTACCCTACACAGCCTTGACTCAATAACTTCTTTGCCTACATAATCGTTAGACATCTCGCTTGTATAGGCGACTTGATACCAGAGAAAACTCCTTTTGACGGAGTCATAACTGAACATCTAATCCATTCCCAATATAACATCAAACTCTCCAAGTTTTATCGGGATTAAATCTACTATCATAACATTTCTCTTAATATTCACCCTACAATTCTTGTATACAAACTTAACAGGAATCACCTCCATAATCGTAATTTCTATGTTTAAAGGGAAATTCAACTCTTCATTAGGCAATTCTAACCTCTTAGCAAATTCATCAGATATAAATGAGCAAGTTGCACCCGAATCAAATAATACATATGCATTTATATTTTTGATTGGGATAATACTTGACACAACATCTTTTGATTGCACAACATCCTGCACGGTCATGTTGAAGGTTCTGGCTGTGGGTCTTCTCGATGACGTTTTTCCAGCAATAGCCAACGTACCTCCACTACCACCTCCCTTGCTTCCAATTGCCTCTCCAGCTTTCTTCTTAACACACTCACGAGTAAGATGATCCTTTGACCTGCATGTGTAGCAAGAATTCTTCTTAGGTTGATGGCAATTCAAAGCAATGTGACCCTCTTAGCTATAGTTGAAGCACACTGGCTTACCCCTTAAGCACACGCCAGTGTGATTTTTCCCACATTTAGCACACGCATCAATTTCCTTTTTTCCTAGCTACACTGTTGACTTCCAGCACCCACACTTTAATTCCACTTCCTCTTCGGGTTATTATTATTCCCACCACTGCTACCACCATTCTTGCCTTCACTCTCATTCTTCTTCTTTCTCTGTTCCTGATTGTACTTCATTACGGAATTGCTTCCCCCTTTCATAATAATCGCCTTCTTAAGCACTGCTGCAAACGTCTCTAGTTGAAACATAGAGACTCTGTTGTACAACCCGGGCTTCTGTCCCTGTTCAAATCTTCTCGTCTTGCACTCATCTTTGTTAACTTGATATAGAACAAACCTTGCCAACTCATTGAACTTTGCTGCATATTTCGACACCGTCATCTCACCCTGCTTCAGTTCTAAAAACTGGAGCTCCATCTAATTCTACGAACTCTTTGGGAAATAGGTCTCGAAAAATATTTCCTTGAACCTATCCCATGTTATCACTCCCTAACCTCCTCGGCTTTTGTTTGTTTGCCCCAATAGTTGGCTTCTACTTTCAAAATGAATGTTGCGAAAGTAGTCTTATGATCTTCCTCGACTCTAGCAACATCGAATACCTTTTCTATTTCCATGATCCAAGTCTGTGACTCAATCGGATTCATGGACCCACAAAATTCTGGTGGTCCAACTGCCTTGAAATCTTTGAAGGTCACAACTTGGTTCTGCGGTTGATTCTGCAGCGCTCCCTTCAGAAATGTCACCCACTGTTGAACTGGGTTAGCATCAGCGTTGTTGTTATTGGTAGACCCCCTCAGGGGTTCTTTGTCGTGGTTGACATCTTGGAGGCATTTTTTGTTAAAAATACACTTAATAGATTATTACTCAATCTTTTAAGTATTTTCTACTTAACTTGCACATCATAAAAGATCATCACATAACACATAACATCTTGAATAAATATTAACATTTTATTCATTCATAATCTTTTAAAAACATAAAAATAATAGCATCACTGCTATTTACATCAATTTTCCTGAACTAACAAAGTTTTAGGATAACATCATCATAACCCATTGGTTACATAACACTTGGGATTTACATCTTATTTATTATATCATTAATCACACAACAATTACATTCTTTATTATAGCCTACTAAAATGCTGCATAGACGTATGGCGCTCCTCTTTCATAATATGGAACATTATTCTGTGATCTAACATATACCATGGCAACATTTCAAACTGAGTAGGATAGTACATGATCTTGAGCTCGTTTTATCACAGTGTTGAACACATCATTCATCTCCTCCATCTTGATTTTCTTTGCTTGTACCTCTCCCTCTGCTACCTCTGCAAGTTGAGAAGTTTTCTTGTATGAATCTTCGACTCTTGCTCTCTTGGCAGATTCTTCTTTCAAGTTATCCTTCATCTTCACAATCTCCTCCATCAGCTGCTCATTCTCCCCCTCTATGTGAATCAACTTCCATTCCACATTACTCAAACTCTCGTCAAGATTCTGGATCTCTTCATCCTTCTGCACCATCGATGTCTGACGTTCAGCTACTATCCCCTCCAACTCCTCAACTCTATCTTGAAGCTCAATATTGCGATCGTAGACTTCGTCGTACATATGAGCTGCGATAGAGTTTGGTGGAAACTCTTCCTCCTCCTCATCCTCATCTAACTGTGGCAACTCAATGGGGTCTTCCTCATCCGTTTCTACCACAGCCTCCTCATCAGGTATGCTCTCTTGTTCAACCACTGTGACCAATGGAGATGACTCCCTTGGCAGAAGTTGTTCCCAGACCACCTGAATATCTCGAGGCTCCTCCTCTCTAGGCATTTAAGGTCCCTCCTCCCTAGCCTGACTGGATTCTCCCCCATTAGTCATCCTGACAACAAAAATTTTATGTTTTTAATTACTAATTAGCACTACTCGACACTCACGAGCACATAGGTTGCAACCACATAAGCACATAAAGTGTTTTATTATTTCTTTCTTAAAACTCAATAAGAGTTTATCACCACTATCTTTTGAAAGGTTACTTCCTAAGGTTTTTCCCCCACCTAAGATTCATAACCTAAAGCTTTGATACCAACTTGTGACACTCCCAAATCTGGGTACTTCATTCCCACAGGATCCGGTGTTCACTTTCCATTCATTCATTTCTAACTATCCAAATAAAATAAAATTTAAACAATAAATCTTCCCATTAAAGGATTAGATAACTTAATCAATAAATCTCCCAAGTTATATAACCTTTAAAACATACATCAAGTGAAGAAAATTAAATAATTACATCACAATAATTAAAACAAAATCTGACAGTATAAAAGCCAATAGATTTATAAGTCTTCAACACTTGTTCATCTTTCCTTTTCCTTTGCTAGTAGTAATTCATCAACCTTCTCAACTTTAGATGCAATGATTTTATATGTAAGAGTGAGTAAAACAAATGATCACTTGAAATAACAATGAATAATATCAACATAATAACTGTCAATGAACAAGCTCAATAGAACTGAATAATATTCTCTTTCAATGATAATCAAGAACTGAAAACAAAATTTGAAATGTATCTGAGGGTCACAAGACCGTGAACTATGTCCAAGGTTTTAAGTGTTCTTTAAACTCAAACCTAAACAGTAATAAGACTATAGGGACTCCCCGTACTTAGGGTGATCAGCCCTTCGTACCATGTATTGTGCACAAACATCTAAATGCTTATGCATAAATAATCCCCTATAATAGGGTTGTTCATCTCAGTTTTAATATACGAGTCCGCACAAAAGGAAGTTTGGTTTGGATAAGCTTCAAGGGTAATTTAGAGTTCAACGAACATCAACTAAGGATTAGTTGAATCAATACAATTTGATATCACTTCAAGTGCTCGATAACAATATGTTATGAAATAGTCATGAATCATAAGTGAATCAACATTATACATCAAAATCATGCTTTAGAAATGAACTAGAAAGCATTGGCATTATAACAAACCTTGCTTGAACAACAATAAGCTAAGGCTGTAATCTTACTCAATAAAAGAAGTAAGTTAATGAACGTGCATCATTAATAACAAGTTGAGGAATAAAACTTGCTCAACATAAGAATAAAAGAATTTAGGAACTTGCGTAATAAGAATAAAAATAACGATAGGATCCCTTCTCAAAGTAAGAGTTAGGTTAAAGAGTTTGCATGAACATAATCAAGTTAGAACATATATATAAATTGGGTTAGGACTTGCTCAATGTATCAATAAGGTTTAAGCACTTGCACAATTTTAAAAGTAAAGTTAGAAAACTTGCCTTGTGCGTAGGTTAAACAATCACTACTCACATACACCACAAGTCCTACACATACCATATGTATTGACATTACTCATTAGTTACACTAATATTAACTTCATGAGTTTAGTTTCCATTTTTAGTATAGTTCGCTAACTAAGTTTATGTTTTAACAACATCACATCTTTTCATGAGCATCACATTTTAGCTCTATTACAACCAATAGTATTATCATGCCATTGCACCATATACACATTAACAACTTGATACAACATCCTATTACATTTTCAACATGTTATCATGCTCTTTATATTAGGTTATACTAACACACAAAGGACTTCACTTGCATTCGTGCATCTCGACGCCCTCCAATTGCCTTCGAGTGCACAACAGTCCTAAGGATGGCCATTTTGACCCCTAATAATGACATCAAATTGAAACCCTTAAAGAACAAAAGTTTTAGTTCTACTCATTCTCGTTCCGGATCATCATGAATCGCATCAATCAGAGTTCGTATGAAAATGTTATGCCCATTTTAGTAAAACATGTCTAGTCAGATTTTATTAACATTTATAAGTTCCGCTTACCTCTCTCCCCGGGCAAGGGTTTTGCACTATAAAAGCCTGCCGAGGCGGGACCCCGTTAGGGTGGGACTAAAATACACTGGTAACACCTATGACGCCCCCAAAATAGGTATACATCACCCATTCCGAGTCGCCAAATACATGGTACAGAATACAACTACAACTTAATTATACAACTGCCGTGCATAATACGACAAAACATAAGTTGTGAGCTTTAATACAAATATTGTCTCCTAGACAGTATCCAAACTCAAATTCAATCCTTATTACAATTATTATCACATTATCTTATAGAATAGTGAGGACTACTATGGCAACCATCTTGGACCATCACTCCTTTCCTCGACTAGTCCCGGCTACGTTCTTATTTCATAAAGAGAACAATGAAAGCAAAAGGGTGAGCTCAACTAGCCTAATAAGAAATATTATGACTAAGATAATGCAGAATAAATTATCCTTAGCCTTCAACAATATAACAACTGATAGAATACAATAGACAACAAGTTTTAGATCAACAATTGCAGCAGAATAAGCAATCAATTAGAAGAGTCAAGTAGAGCATGATATCTACTATCTTCTATGATTTAAAAGTTTATAATCAATTTTATCACTGAGACTCAGCTCAATAACTAATCCACATCACTGAATTATCCATGCATTATGGGCCAAGGATATTCATTAGTATCACAACCACGAATTATCCATGCACTACGAGCCAAGGATATTCGTGTTTTCACCAATGGTCATGATTATACAGAATAATCCCTGGTCATAATCATACCAATCAACAGTCCATCTATGTACTACGGGCCAAAGATGACTTTTACCACATCATTTGTAACATTACAGGCCATGATTATACCGAATAATCCCTGGTCATAATCACACCAATCAACAATCCATCTATGCACTACAACCAAAGATGACTTTCACCACAATATAAGCATGAGGATGATGACAATGATATAAGAATTAAATTAAATGAGTGCAAGGATAAATTTTAAAATTTTATAATTTAATTTATCCAGAATTCAATAATGTCCAAATTGTTAACATGATACTGCTTTGTGGAGTATAATTCAATAATAATATTGAGCTTATTTGATTAAATGAATTATTTAATAAGCATAATGTTATTCTAATTAATTTAATAATTAATTAGAGATTTACTGATTTGACATAATTAATAAATGAGAATTTAATTATGTGACTATGAGATTTAATGTGGAATTATTCTATTTTATTTAAATGAATTAAATAAGATATTGATTACTTGCTTAAATGGGTGTGAAATTATTAAATTATATAATAAATAATGTAATTAAAATAAATTGGAAGGGATACTTAATATTCAAGCCAAACATGGCCTAAGGAACATGGGAGCAGTTAAGGCCTCGTTGCGCTTAACTGCTGCCCATGATTCACCGATTAACTTATGTATCTTATATTCAGTTCTTAATTTCAAACCTGGAGAGCAAAGTGTAGAGAGAAAAATAGAGAAATTAGAGAGAAACTTTGAGAGGAATTGTGAATTGGGAAGGAAATTAGAGAGTTAAGAAGTGCATTCCATCATCTCGCCTTATCATAATAGAGTAGTCAAGGGTAAACCCTTAATCTCAGTTTTCATTTACATTATTAAAGTTTTTCAGGAAAATTGGCTTTTAACTTTCTGTAATTGAATTTTCATGGCTAATTGTTAAATCTATGATGTTGTGTATGTTTACAACATGTTTATATCATATATTCATGTGAATAGAGTAATTGATTTCATGAAAACATGCTAGAATTAGAGTTTTTCCATTAACAGGTGTTTTGAGTTCTCTATAAAATAACTATTGTATGATCAATGCATGAATTGATGATTTATGTGTATATACATGATAAAATATAATCATAAAATGTTTTTTACCATATATGTATGTTTTCAAACCATCAATTTCATATAAATATGTCTTAATTGGAGTTTCATAGTTTTATAGAGAAAAATATATGAATATGGCTTATAAGTACAAAAAATTATGTCTAGATTGCATATTAATCGGTAAATTGATGAATTATTTCGTCTATACATGTAAAAATAAAAAGAACGAAACTTAAACGGACTGATTTGGTCAAAAAAATGAGTTCGCAGTAGTTAATTTCATTAATAATGTTAAAAATAGAGTTTTTCATAAGAACAGTGAAATTATGTGATTTGATTCAAGTAATTTGATGAATTAAGTTTTTAAAATCATGCTAGAAAGGTTGGGTAATGATCATATATGAAGTATAGTATCTAGGTATGCTTAAATTAATGTATGAACAAAGAAATTGGAAGTTTTGGCCATGTTCTATGTTTTTTCGCGAACTTTAGATTCTAGAACTGGTGTGTCACGCTGCAATGCCATATCCAGGCTTATGATCCAAGCTGCAGTGCCAATGCCACTACCGCAATGTCATAACCTTAGCTTAATTGGTGGAGTCATATGGCAAATGCACAACAAGATACCGATATGCGCTTTAAATGGTGGAGTCATAGCATATTACTTTGCGACATTTGCCCGTAAATGAGATTTTTAATTGTTCAAGTCCAGGAAATGTAATTATAACCTAATCTAATGAACATAAAAATGTATTAGGCATATAATGTGATGTTAAAATAGATTCTTAACATGTCAATTAGGTATTTACATGTTTAATTGATTTGTCGAATTTGTATATAGCTCGTCGTTCATGAAGTCTAATAATGTGTGAAAATTAATGTTATGATCAGAGTTTAGTGAGAAGAGAATGAACTTGTGATGCTAGTTACGTTATAATTAACTAGTATTGTGAATGTAAATGGTATGTAGGATTAAATTGAGGAACGTGAACAGTTAACGTGTAATCTATGCACGAGGCAAGTTTCTAAACCTTACCTCTTTACATTGAGCAAGTTTTCAAACCCTAAACTTTATTTGAGCAAGTTCTAGACTTATATTCTATATCGAGCAAATTCTTGTTATTTATTGATCAAGTTCAAGATTTCATATTAGATTTTATCATTCTTTTAAAGCATGATTCCTGTTATATAATACTTATTCCATTGTATACCTCTTAAGTTTATTATTCAAATTGAATATCATTTATTGTTGAACTTTGTAAGACTAGCTAGCCCTTATTGATTTAACTAGTCCATAGTTGATGAACGTTCTAAATTTCAGAACCCTTATTGAGCTTATCTAAACCAAACATCCTTTGGTGTGGACTCTAATGTCAAACTGAGATGAACAACCCTATTATAGGGGATTAATTATGCTTTAGCATTAAGATATTATGCACAGTATGGTACTAAGGGTTGATCCCCCTAAGCATGAGAAGAAGAGTCCATAGTCTTATGACTGTTAAAGGTTTCAAGTATAAACACTTGACAACCTAGTACATAGTTCAAGGTCTTATGACCCTCAGAAGTTCTTTTGATTCTTTTTATTCATTCTTGATTCAAAAGCCATGTTTTCTTATTTCAGAAGTCTTTGATTCACTCGCATGTTATTATATTGTTGTTACATTATTATAGTTGTGGGTAATCGTGAACACTCTTTCATAATAATAACATTGCAGTTAAGAACAAAAGGTCCGACGAGCCTTTCTACTAGCTAAGGCAAGGGCAAAGTTAACAAGTGTTGAAGACTTGTTATTTATTTGATGTATATATGTTTCAAACTTATGTTAAAGTTGTGTAAGACTTATTATTTGTTTATGTTTCCACATTTGAGATTTAAGGTTAGTATGACTTGGGATTGATGTATTTACATTCAAATGTTGTAACTCCATAAGGAGAAGATTGATTTCTATCTATTTATGGTTTTTCATTTATTATGGGTAGATATATATGATGTTTGGATAGTGAACACCAAATCTAGTGGGAATTGAAGTACCCGGTTTTGGGGATGTCACATGTTGGTATCAAAGCTGTAGGTTATGAACCTTAGGTGGAGGTAAAAACCTTAAGTAATAGCCTTATAAAAGAACGAGAACAAAGTGGTGATAAACTCTTATTGAGTTTTAAGAAATGAATTCCTTAATTCATTGAAGATAATAAAAGACTTTATGTGCTTATGTGATAAACTTATGTGCTCGCGAGTACCGATTTGTAACTAAAACTTAAAATTGTGTTGTCAAGATGTCGGATGTTGGAGGATCTAGTCGAGCTGGGGAGGAGGCACCCCAAGTACCTAGAGAGGAGGAGCCTTGAGACATCTATGTTGTTTAAGAGTAGTTGGTACAGAGACAGCCATCTCCATTGATCACTATTGTTGGTCAAGAGCATAAACATGAGTCCGATCCAGAGGAGGACCCTGAGGAAGAAGAGGAGGAAGATGAGTTCCCACCAAACTCTATTGCAGCTCAGATGTATGATGAGGTGTATGACCGTAACATCGAGCTTCCTGATAGAGTCAAAGAGTTGGAAGAGTTAACAGATGAACACCAGGCCACTATAGGATAAAAGAATGAGGAAATCCAAGGTCTTGATGCACGTCATGCAAATGTGGAGTAGAAATTGATTCACCTAGAGGGTGACAGTGAGGAGCTGGTGGCAGAGGTTGCAAAGCTGAAGGATGATCTGAGAGAGGATCAAGAGTTTCCAAGTCTCATAAATTGAAGGGAGGTTGAATAAGCTAGAAGAAGATGCTCTTGTTTCATACGCAAATGTACCTGGTGGTTTCGTATATAGAGAAAGGCCGCTTTTTAGCTCTTTTCATGACTCTCTTGCTATCGACTCATCCGCGGGATTGAATGCTTGACTCGCTTTCAAAAGTGTGACATTCAATGAAGCCGAGAATGTTCGCCTTTTGATTTACTTTTCGAAAGAAGTGGTTGGTCGATTAATAATGTGGAGCCCGATAGCTCACTCAAGTGTGGGTGGAATCGATTTATTCCGTTTGAAGCAATCCCTCTTTCTCATGCTTCACCATATGGATTACCTCTCTTTCGGTTTTCGGTAGCAAGTAATCAGGTATGTGTAAAGCAAATCTGTCCTGGTAGGCGCAAGAATGAGCCAGAGCTGAAGATGCTTATGAGAAGGCTTACCAGCGAGTAGATGTAGCCGAGGAAGAGGAGGAAGCAAAGAAGGTCAAGATGGTGGAGATGGATTATGCATTCAACACTGCAATGAACAAAGCTCAAGATCGAGTTATGTACTATCCAATTCAGTTCGACGACTTACCTTCGTACATGTTGGATCGTAGAATGATGTTTTGTATCATGGAAAAACAGCGCAAAGAAGCTATTCAACGTCTTAATAGGTCATGATAGGAAAAATATGAATATCTATGTTAGTTAAAAATGGAAATTCTGATGTGCTTATAAACAAAGGAATATTATGATGATTTAATCCTAAAGGTTCTTTATCTTGGGATAGATGATGTAAATAGATGTGATGCTATCTTATGATGTTAAAACTTTCGATTTAAACAAAATATAAAAGTTTATTTGAGATAATGTGTTAAGTCATTATGTTTAAATGTTTAAAGTTAAGCCTTAAATATTTAAGGGATTGAATAAAGATCTAATAAGCATATATATTAATAGAAATATGCCACCGAGAAGAAGACAAAATCGTCAACCAGCCCAAGAAGGGTCGACGAACAACATTAACAACGCCAATGCTAACCCTGTTCAGCAGTTGGTGAACTTATTGGCTGGAGCGATTAATGTTGGGTAAAATCTAATTACGCACAACACGCAAGTATACGTAGTCAACAAGTAATATAGTAGTAAGTAGAGTATCGTTCCCACAGAGAAAATTAGTAAGAATTTTAACCTCACAATTATCAGTTTCTTATTAATCCTAATTTTATTAAACTATCCAAATTACTGATTAAAATTATTAAAACATAATTATTAAAAATACTACGATCACAAAACAATCATAAATATTAAAAACTGAAATTTCAAACAATTATCGGAGAATTATGCTTACGACTTCACCCTAAGCTTCACTCTGATTTTTACACCTTTATTCCAGTTTAATTCACTATCCCAGTTTATTAATCAAGAACACGAATGTAGCACTAGCCACCTCTCGATGTACTAATATCGTATTAACTCAAATCCATAATTTAGATAGAAACAAGTTAAACACCTTAATCAACTAACTCACTATATCTCTATGTGAATTATAATTAAAGAAGGTTTAATCTTAAGCCCTTTATCTGATTACATGTGATGTCAAGCATATCTCTACCCTAACATTCATCAAGATTCTGTTCATTCACAAAATTCAATAACACATGTTATATTAACTAAGTCTAGACTCATACTTCCTCTCTCGAATTCATACAAGTCAACAAAGAACTGTTGATCAGACAATTCATAAATTCAAGCTCAAATTAATATAGATAAACTGGATAATAGGTTATTAAACTAAAAATCAAAGTTACATAATCATCGCTTCACTTAAAGATCCGTCATAAGCCTAAAAAGTAAATAAGTTCATCATCAATGAAATAATAACTGAATAAATTAAAGATATCATCCTTTCAATAACAAATATAAAACTACGCGAAGAATAAATCAAAACACCCTTCACTTTAGCCTTAATTTGCAATCGATACAAAAAATTCTTCAAAATCTCCACTCCAATGCTTGATATGAAAATCTGTATGTAATCTCTGATAATTGCCTTCTATCTTTGTTTTGATCTTGTTTTTGTGTTAATATACGTTTACACAATTAATCTGAGTGCAATCCTCCATCATATAGAATCCCAAAGCCATGCAAATACTCAAACTCAAATCCCAGCAGTGTTGGAAAAAAATTAAAGACACTCAAGTTTCGGGACCCCCCGCCCCGGCAGGCTAGGCTACTGCAAACTACATTGAAGAACCCTCGCCTCGGCTGGGGTGTAAGAGTTAAATAGGCTCGCCCCGGGCGGGGTAGCCTTCTGATTTCTGACTTTGCTAAAACTCCATACTTGCTCTAATTTTGCTCCAATGCCTCCCTTTTTCAATCACTTGCCACACCAACCAACCTACACATAAAACAACAATAAACAAGTAAAAATAAACATAAAAGCAAGAAATTAACACCAATTAAGTTTGAATTAGACATCGATTTGTGGATATAAAATCCACTTATCAAAATCCCCCAAACTTAAACCGTGCTAGTCCTCGAGTACAAAATAAAATACCATGCTATACAATACAAAGTAATGAAATGTAATGCATCTAAGCTATATGTCTTTGAATCCAACTGTGTCATAAAATCAAAATTATTTCACCGACCTCAGGGAAATCAAGCAAACAATACAACTCTTAATCACCAAAATCAATCAATAATTCCTTATTAGTCCTCGAATCTTAAACAATTATCACTGGTATAGTGTGTGTGTGTGTGTGTGTGTGTCCAACATCCATGATAACTTATATATATTCAAATTTAAAACATAACCAATGTCTTATAAGGAATTATACAAAATAAACTCTAGAATTTCAAATAAAGACGAGATCTAACTAAAATTAAATAATCACCCATAACAAGGGTCCAAATAAGGTACTTCTGCTTCCGTCTCTTTTTTTTCAATCACGGGGGATTTTTGCTCTTGTTTCCCATTTTATTCTCTTTTTTTATAGATTGTGAATGCATTTTACACTCCTTCTCACACTTGTGTTTATGGGGAGTTCTTTGCATGATTCTTCTCAACCCACCACAAGACTCAATTATTCATCATATTTTTTAAGAAGCTTATATACCCCACTTTATTCCGCAAACTTAGGTTCTTGCCTAATTCATCGTCTTCCCTGCCTATCCTTGCCATTTTATAATTTACACTATCATTATCTTTTAGAAACTCTTTATGTATTAATTTAAACTAATCAGTCGACATAGATGTTATTAACGTGATACCCTTTTTATATCAGTTTCAAACAAGAATAAGATCCAATTCATAACAGACACTACACCAGGGTTCTAATAATCAGTACTATAATTGTCGACTTAATTTCAATCTCATCATCGGCCAAAATAAGATGAACTTACAACAACTGCTGGACATATGCAAAACTAACACAATATTTAACTATTTTTTTAAATATGTGGATGGTGAACATAACATGCATGCAACAATACATAAATAACTAAATAAAAACTATTTATGATCCTAAGCTACTATGAAAATGCATGGATGTAATATTTGATAATCCTAAACTAACAATAAACTACTATCCAAACCTAGCTTAATGCTTAATGAACTTCAATATGCAAACATGAAATGAAAACATGAAAGTAAATCCCCCAAACTTGACAATTACAATGCCCTCATTGTATAGATATAGAAAGAAAAATATGAGGACTTCCCTATGCGTGACGAGTGAGTGACGGGTGTGGCAAGCCGCCTGAGAAATGGCCACGTAAGCACCGTCGGATTGAGAAATTGATTATTGCCCCGACGTCGATGATGAAATCTTGAACAATGGCATACAAGAGCACAACCTTCTCCTTGGTCACGTCGGACGTGTGTGTCGATGGAAATAATTTGGCACACAAGAATGCATACCATATCTTGCCATATCTGCTGAGATCTTTGCTATGAAAAATTGTGCCCCCTTTCGACCCTTGATCCATTTTGTGCCCGGTTTAGTCATTTCCTTTAGAATATTCTCATAATCAGGATTATTGTCACGTAAGTGAGCATAATTATAATGTCGGGGCACCCGTGTAAAACCCCAAATTTTACGAATAAAGATTTAATTTCCTCGAAATATTTTTTTTTGAATATTATGGTGTGGAGTTGATATAATTCTATAGTTGTGGGTAGTATTTA
Source organism: Panax ginseng (assembly GCA_020205605.1). Taxonomy (NCBI): domain Eukaryota; kingdom Viridiplantae; phylum Streptophyta; class Magnoliopsida; order Apiales; family Araliaceae; genus Panax; species Panax ginseng. The sequence continues at coordinate 137,703,699 of CM035132.1, forward strand.
TAAATTTTGCAAAGTATGCAAGTTGTTATAAAATATTCTTTTTGTCAGGGAATATCCGTACGACACAATCATTGGTGGACCCCACAACAGAAGTATTGTCGTAATAAGAAAAATGATGTAATTATCTTTTATAAAAATAACGGCGGAAGTTTTACCGTTAAAACCGCTGAACTACCCTAGTAGTAAAGTACAATGAATACGCATGGTTGCATAGTAGCACATGGTATTGGTTATTGATGCTTACGTGAGAAGTCACTCAGTTATACTCAATTATTGCTACAGTAATTGCTGAATCATATCTCTCATATTATCGATTCGATTATTGTCACTGTATCATCTGCATAATATGTTATATTATTAAATCAATAATTGAGATGACAAAGTTATTTATATTATTAAATTGCAATATTTACAATTTCTAGAAGTTATGTCAAGGAGATGTTTGGTCATCTAATTGCGCTACCAATAAGGAGAAATCCTTATCTAAAGCCCCTCTTTCCGGGAACGACACGGTTGTTAAATATTGTGAGTTATAATATTAATGATGAATAAGTTCGTGTTGATTAAAGATGAATTTGATAGTTCCATTGTGTTGGGATTATTAGTGTTAGTGGAAATCGACATTTATTCCGATGATAATTGATGTCCAAGGGTTATATTGATAAATCGGTAATTAATCAGTTAAATGAGCAATTAATTGCTACTAATTCACATGCTTATATAACTATTTTTAACATGTGTGTACTATGGATTCACATTCTTGTACTATTATGGGAGTTGGTGCAAGGTTGACAATACTTGCATGACTAAGTTAAAAATGGAGGTATAGATGGAGATACTATACTGTAATTCGTATTTTCACATGATTATAACTATTGAATCACATGATTGAACTATTGATTCACATTATTTACTATTAGGGGAGGTGGTGCAAGTTTGATAATGCTTGCAGGACTAAATTAAAAATAAATGAAAAGTTAGAGGTATTGTACTGTAATTTTTTTAGCCCCAAAACGTGCAATTATCAAAACTATATTTTCCTATGAATAAAATCTCATTCTTCCTTCATTTCTCACCAATTCACTAAAGCTTTAAAGCAATTATTATAGATCAAAAGAAAAATAGATGTCTGCTACCTCTCTACTCCAGTATCCAGTTTCTTTCTAATGTAAGGGGTATTATTTCTTTCATATTCATGAAGAGAGCTATTGTTATTCCATTCCTTATTATTCTGTTGAATAACTCGCTCATGCTGGCACCGCATACATGGTGAAATTCTTCTGTTATTCCATTCTTTATTATTCTATTGGAATATCTTATCTGTGCGGTTTACGCATGACCTGTTTCCATTCTTTATTATTCTGTTGGAATAACCTGTCTATGCGGTCTATCATATGCATGGTGATTTTTGTTGTTATTCCATTCTTTATTATTCTGTTGGAATATCCTGTTGGTGCGTATTACGCCTGACCTGGTTCCATTATTTATTATTCGCTGAATAACTCGTGCTCGCGCGGCCTATCGCATGCATGGTGATTTCATTGTTATTCCATTCTTTATTATTCTCATTGAATATCATGCCATAAATTTACTTTCGACCGGTTCTCTATTATTTATTATTCATTTGGAATATCCTATCTATGTGTATTATGCCTAACCTGGTTTCATTATTTATTATTCTATTTGAATAATCTGTCTATGTTGATTACCACATGCATGGTGAATGATCCTTCGTATTCATTCCTTGTTAAATTGTGAAAATGATCTATTAACATAGATTACCGCATGGCGGGTTAAAATCCATTTACAGTTTCGTAATTTTTCGGACATTCAAAAATTCTAGAAAAATTTGGAAGGATATTATGATAAGTTTTCTATCATCTCCAAGTCGAATCACTAAAAGAGGAGTTATAGATTTTTGTATGGACTATTTTTAACCAAGCATGAAAAAGTGAAAAAAAACAGAAAAAGCTACTGCCCACAATTTTGTAAGGGTTGTTTCGGCCACTTAATTTGTGAGAAAAATTTCGGCCTTTTAGGACATGGAAATATATGGTATAAAGTACCACCTTTCCAAAAATGAGCTCATTCCGACTTAAAACGAGCAAGTTATGACTATTTCAATATTTAGGTTTTTCCGACGAAAAATGCTATAACCGGAGTTCTATAACTCCAATGACCATGAAATTTAAACTGGAAGCTCACGTTAACATGTGTAAGATCTTGCCAAGATTTGGGAATTTCTGGAGTTAAACTTGAGGTAGTTAATTTCTCAAGGAATTAATTAGAAATTGATTTTTGAAAAATACTTATGGGAGTTGAAAAATACTTAAGGGAGTTGAAAAATTATAAAAAAATACTTGTTGTGTATGAAATATATGTATATATGTTTGGACAAAGGATAGAAAAATAATAAGTTGATTAGGTAATTTTTCATGGAAATGGTTTAATTATAAACATATGAGTTAAATTGTAACGACCCCAAAATAGGTCCATTCCATCCAACCCTTTTTGAGTCGCCAAATACATGGTACAGAAAACAACTACAACTTTATTACAACAATTGTCTTGCAAAATACAACAACACATATGTTGTGAGTTTGATACAAATGTATATCAATCTGTGACTCATGTCCCAACCGTGAGACAAAGAAATTCATACCGACACCTTACATAAAGGTATAGTCTAAAACCTGCTTTTAAAAATTAGAATCTTTGGGAAGTGCTCAAGGAAACCTTCGTACATGGGAGACCATGCGTATAGGTTATGATAGATATCATATGGCCAGAGAATTATCCTTGGTTGACCCAATAGACCCCAAAGAAAAACGAGAAGATTACTATCATATTCTTCCCAATGGTGAGTCTTCTCTTGACATATCATTATCTCCACTCGCCTCTAATTGGGTATTATACTCCAAACAAACACCAAGATTATATAGGTAGTGCTGGTAGATATACTCAACAAGTGGATGAGCACAATCCTGTCTTATGAGGACTCGAGGTAGTATGTCATTAAACATCTTGTATAATAGTGACAAAACACCTTTCCAAAGTTGAATTCACCTCACCCTCAACATCTATATACCACCGTTCTATTCCCCCGTTATTCCCCGCTTGTCCCAAATACACTTTTATTACCCGAAGAATTGTGAAGCAAAAAGGGTGAGCACAACTAGCTCAAGAAAATATCATGACTAAAGATAAATAAATTATCAATAGCCTTCATCAATAATAAATCGTAGATTTAGAACATATGGTAGATGATAAAAAAATTCAACTATAGTTGCAAATTGAACGAGCAATCCATTAGAAGAGTCAAATAGACTATAAAGTCTATTATCTTCTCCATGTTAAAAGTCCACCAACAATGTTTTATCCTTGTAACATCAATCAACAATTCCTCATCCACAATCACATGTATAACTCATAATCGTAATTGTTGTTCTAAATTCCTTTTCTCATTCGTGAATAAGATAATTTTCATCACTTGTCTTTACCTCAAATATCAAAGATCATGGTTATACCAAATCACAGCCTCTGTTCATAATCATACTAATAAATTCATCTTTGCACTACGGGCCAAAGATATTCATCAACAGTTCATCTTTGCACTACAGGCCAAAGATATTCATCAACAGTTTACCATTGCACTACAGACCAAATTTATTCAACTACAGGTCATCTTTCCACTACGACCCAAAGATATTCATCAACAATTCATCTTTGCACTACAGGCCAAAGATATTCATCAACAAGTCATCTTTGCACTACGGACCAAAGATATTCATATCTCAAAGAAATACATAATCATTTCAGAATTTATATAAACCATAATTATAACCATATATGTTGATCAATTCACCTTTGCACTTAAGCTAAAGATATTCAATTATAAATTCAATGGTCATGATTATACCAGTCAACAATTCAACTTTGCACTTATCGCCAAAGAGAACCTATAGTCACGATCATACCAATAATCTATCCATCTTTACACTCAAGTCAAAGAGAAATATCATCATTAGGGTTATAAGAATGTTATATAAAAACAATATAATCAACATATAGATTTAATCTCAAGAGTAAGATTCATAAATCAATGATTTCATAACAACTTAATCAAAATGTTATAAATCACTTAATAATCTCATAATATAATATTATTAATACTACCACAATATTTTAATCATTTCTTTAGCTTATAAACAATTTATTTTAATTGTTTACACTTTACTAATAAATGCATTTAATCATCTTAAAATGCCAACCTCATAAGATCTCATCACGAATAAATTAAAACCCTCATCAAAAATCAAGATATATCTCATATATAATTCTCAAGCCATAAAATCATATTTTCCAATTTTCTTAATTCACATAACATATTTAATTCATTTACTCATAACTAGAACATTTTCATGAAAAATACCAAATCAGCTTTTAAAAATATTTTTTTCTCGGGATTTAGAAGAATATAGTCCCATATTGAATATATATTTTTCTTAAAATTTTTAAAATTTATTTACTATTTTTCACATGGCCAAAACCACCGAATATTCAGACATCTATCATACATTGTACTTTTATCCAAAAATTTTGAAATTCACAGGGTATACTGATATTATATAGATGTACTCCCAATAAAAAATTTATCAATTTTGGAGTTAACCACAAGGAGTTATAAGCGATTACTTTTAAAATAGTCTTTCCTCATAAAATTCATAACTCTTAATCTATACATCCAAAAATTGCCATTTTTGGACACAATTAACAAAACTCATCAAATTATCATTTAAAATTTTTACAGAATTTTTGAATTCGAAATAATAACCCTTAAAATCTCTTATTATCCCTTACCTCAAAAGAGCAGTACATCTGACTAGAATAATGCTGAACGAACTTACACCGTATAGCAATACTCAAAGTATACTCAAAATACTCACAAGAATACGCTCGATAATATAGAGAGAGAAAACTTCAGTTTCTGGTGTGATTTTTAATTATAACCTAAGCACCCTATTTATAGGAAATTGCTTAGAACACCAAAAGCGTAAAATTTATTGAAATATTAATATATATATATATATATATATATATATATATATATATATATATATATAATCTTCTACGCATGCCTAGAATCAAATTTTCAGCCATCAAACACATGTTAAAGATGCCCCCAAACATGTCAAAAATGTTTTTCTTAATTAATTAATTAAAAACTCCAAAAAAATGATAATTAATTAATCCGAAACTTCAATAATTTATAATAAATAGCCCTTTTATCAAAAAATTCGAATATTGCGTGTATTTATAGGAAATTCAATTCCCTACAACTTTGCAGAAGAAAGTTTTTCCAAATTCCAAACAAAAATTGACTGAAATCCACAAACGAGCAATTTTACAGGCTATAATCAAATTTCAGTCAAGAAATGGGGTCCACCGACATGTTTAACATGTTTTAAACATTTTTGGTAACAAAAATACTTCTCCTCATATACTCATATATCCCACATTCACTATAAAAATATCATCATTATTATATTATTAAAAAATATAATAATATATTTAAATGAATTATTTTATCGTAAAAGATAAAATATTAATTTTCAATAATTTTCACATTAATAATTTTCTCCATCTATATCCACATAAAATGAATATTTTCCTCATCATAAAAATAAATAATTAATTATTCACAAATAATATTATATAATCACAATATTGAAAACCAGTGCGCCTCCTGTGAAAGAGGGGCTTTCCAATAAGAATTTCTCTTCATCAAGCCGCAATTAGGTGACCAAACCTCTCCTTAGATGTAACATTCTAGACATTGCCAATAATGTTATCCAATAATATTATTCGAGATAATATGAATTATTGCTCTGATAATGGAAAATACTGTGTAATGACAATTTATTGAAACAACAGTAATATAAAATATCAATGCAGCAATTATTGAATCAATAAAATAAAATATTGAACAGTAATTACTGTACAATTATTGAGTAGAGTCTTCTTACGTAAGAATCAATAATTGGTGCAATACCGTGTGCTACTGTGTTTTAACCACCGAGTATTTTAATAGTATTAACGGTAACAACTATGTCGTCATTTATAAACAACTTTTATTTGTCATTTTCTTCATCCAATCGCTTTCCCTTATGGGGCCCACACAAGGCTGCGCCGTCGTACGGATATTCCCGACAAAAAGAATATTCTACGACCAAACGAATATTCTCCGACAACAATGAATATTTTATAGCCACTTGCGTATTTTTGAAAAAATTTCATATATCACCCTTAACTTTAACTTTTTATCAATTTAACCATTTACTGAATTGTAATTATAAGAAAAAATGAATACTTTTATTTCATAAAATTCGGGGTCTTACAATCTCCCTTCCTTATGAAATTTTGTCCCCGAAATTTACGTACCTGGTATTTCAAAGAGTTGAGAATACCTTGCTTTAATTTCAGATTCCATCTTCCCTGTCATCATAATTTCTCCAATGCTCATCTCCTGTATGTCAGATATCATTCTAGAATACAGCTTCAAAACAAGGGTTAATTGAACAAATTAACATATCACATAATATCCCGATATTATGACTGACCAACAAATAAGCTTAGATAGGACACACTAGCGAAGGATTTACTTATCTCTCCCCTCCTAGTTCTATTCCCCGATCTCCGCCAGAGATCATATCCCTAAGCTCTGATACCAAATGTAACGACCCCAAAATAGGTCCATTACATCCGACCCATTTTGAGTCGCCAAATACATGGTACAGAAAAAAACTACAACTTTATTACAACAATTGTCTTGCAAAATACAACAACACATATGTTGTGAGTTTGGATACAAATATATATCAACTGTGACTCATGTCCCAACCGTGGACATCACCACATAATGACACCTTACATAAAGGTATAGTTGAAAACTATTTTAAAAATTAGAATCTTTGGGAAGTGCTCAAGGAAACCTTCGTACATGGGAGGCCATGCGTATAGGTTATGATAGATATCATATGGCCACAGAATTATCCTTGGTTGACCCAATAGACCCCAAAGTAAAACAAGAAGATTACTATCATATTCTTCCCAATGGTGAGTCTTCTCTTGACATATCATTATCTCCACTGTCTCTAATTGGGTATTATACTCCAAACAAACACCAAGATTATATAGGTAGTCCTGGTAGATATACTCAAAGCAAGTGGATGAGCACAACTCACTGTCTTTATGATGACTCGAGGTTGTATGTCATTAAACATCTTGTATAATAGTGACAAAACACCCTTCCAAAGTTGAATTCACCTCACCCTCAACATCTATAGACCACCGTTCTATTCCCCTGTTATTCCCCGCTTATCCCAGCTACACTTTTATTACCTGAAAGGAATTGTGAAGCAAAAGGGTGAGCAGAACTAGCTCAGTAAAAATATCATGACTAAAGATAATTAAATTATCAATAGTCTTCATCAATAATAAATCAGAGATTTAGAACATATGGTAGATGATAAAAAAATTTCAACCATAGTTGCAGCGGAACGAGCAATCCATTAGAAGAGTCAAATAGACTATAAAGTCTATTATCTTCTCCATGTTAAAAGTCCACCAACAATGTTTTATCCTTGTAACATCAATCAACAATTCCTGTCCACAATCACATGTATAACTCATAATCGTAATTGTCGTTCTAAATTCCTTTTCTCATTCAGATCGAAGATAATTTTCATCACTTGTCTTTTACCGAATATCAAAGATCATGGTTATACCAAATCACAGCCTGCTCATAATCATACTAATAAATTCATCTTTGCACTACTTGGTCAAAGATATTCATCAACAGCTTCATCTTTGCACTACAAAGCCAAAGATATGCAACTACTGTCATCTTCTTTGCACTACGACGCAAAGATATTCATCAACAATTCATCTTTGCACTACAGCCAAAGATATTCATCAACAAGTCATCTTTTGCACTACTGGACCAAAGATATTCATATCTCAAAGAAATACATAATCATTTCGAAATTTATATAAACCATAATTATAACCATATATGTTGATCAATTCACCTTTGCACTTAAGCTAAAGATATTCAATTATAAATTCAATGGTCATGATCATACCAACCAACAATTCAACTTTGCACCATCGCCAAAGAGAACCTATAGTCACGATCATACCAATAATCTATCCATCTTTACACTCAAGTCAAAGAGAAATATCATCATTAGGTTATAAGAATGTTATATAAAAATAATATAATCAACATATAGATTTAATCTCAAGACTAAGATTCATAAATCAATGATTTCATAACAACTTAATCAAAATGTTATAAATCACTTAATAATCTCATAATCTAATATTATTAATACTACCACAATATTTTAATCATTTCTTAAACTTATAAACAATTTATTTTAATTGTTTACACTTTACTAATAAATGCATTTAATCATCTTAAAATGCCAACCTCATAAGATCTCATCACCAATAGCCAAAACCCTCATCAAAAATCTGCATATATCTCATATATAATTCTCAAGCCATAAAATCATATTTTCCAATTTTCTTAATTCACATAACATATTTAATTCATTTACTCATAACTAGAATATTTTCATGAAAATACCAAATCAATTTTAAAAATATTTCTTTTCTGGGATTTAGAAGAATATAGTCCCATATTGAATATATATATTTCTCAAAATTTTTAAAATTCATTTACTATTTTTCACATGGCCAAAACCACCGAATATTCAGACATTTATCATAAATTGTACTTTTATCCAAAACTTTTGAAATTCACAGGTATACTGATATTATATAAATTTAATCCCAATTAAAAATTTTATCAATTTTGGAGTTAACCACAAGGAGTTATAAGCGATTACTTTTAAAATAGTCTTTCCTCATAAAATTCATAACTCTTAATCTATACATCCAAAATCGCCATTTTGGACACAATCAACAAAACTCATCAAATTATCATTTAAAATTTTTACAGAATTTTTGAAGGTTCAGAAGAATTTCGAAATAATAACCCTTAAAATCCCTTATTATCCCTTACCTCAAAAGAGCAGTACCTCTGACTAGAATAACGCTGAATCGAACTTGCACCAGATAGCAATATTCAAAGTATACTCAAAATACTCACAAGAATACGCCGATAATATAGAGAGAAAACTTCAGCTTACGTGTGATTTTCAATTATAACCTAAGCACCCTATTTATAGAAATTGCTTGTAACACCAAAGCGTAAAATTTATTAAAATATTAATATATATATATATATATATATATATATATATATATATAATCTTCTACGCATGCCTAGGATCAAATTTTCAGCCATCAAACACATGTTAAAGATGCCCCCAAACATGTCAAAAACATTTTTCTTAATTAATTAATTAAAAACTCCAAAAAAATGATAATTATTTAATCCGAAACTTCAATAATTCATAATAAATAGCCCTTTTATCAAAAAATTCGAATCTTGCGAGTTTTTATAGGAAATTCAATTCTCTACAACTTTGCAGAAGAAAGTTTTTTCAAATTACAAACAAAAATTGACCGAAATCCACAAACGAACGATTTTACAGGCTATAATCAAATTTCAGTCAAGAAATGGGGTCCACCGACATGTTTAACATGTTTTAAACATTTTTGGTAACAAAAATTACTCCTCCTCCTCATATACTCATATATCCCACATTCACTATAAAATATCACCATTATTATATTATTAAAAATATAATAATATATTTAAATGAATTATTTTATCGTAAAAAGATAAAATATTAATTTTCAATAATTTTCACATTAATAATTTTCTCCATCTATATCCACATAAAATGAATATTTTCCTCATCATAAAAATCAATAATTAATTATTCACAAATAATATTATATAATCACAATATTGAAAACCAGGCAGTTCCCAAGAAAGAGGGGGCTTTCCAATAAGAATTTCTCCTTACTGGCGCGCAATTAGGTGACCAAACCTCTCCTTAGACAGAACATTCTAGACATTGCCAATAATGTTATCCAATAATATTATTCAGATAATATGAATTATTGCTCCGATAATGGAAAATACTGTGTAATGATAATTTATTGAAACAACAGTAATATAAAATATCAATGCAGCAATTATTGAATCAATAAAATAAAAATTGAACAGTAATTACTGTAACAATTATTGAGTAGTGTCTTCTTACGTAAGAATCAATAATTGGTGCAATACCGTGTTCTACTGTGTTTTAACCACCGAGTATTTTAACAGTATTAACGGTAACAACTACGCCGTCATTTATAAACAACTCATATTTTGTGTTTTTCTTCATCCAATCGCTTTTTGTTATGGGGCCCACACAAAGGTCACTACATTCAGATCTTGATATTCTCCGACAAAAAGAATATTCTACTACCAAGCTTAATATTCTCCGAATAACAATGAATATTTTATAGCCACTTGCGTATTTTTGAAAAAAAATTTCATATATCACCCTTAACTTTAACTTTTTATCAATTTAACCATTTACTGAATTGTAATTATAAGAAAAATTGAATAATTTTATTTCATAAAATTCGGGGTCTTACATAAATATTTTATATGAAGTTGAAGAAAATAGGATTTTAGGGCTTGAAAATCCTATATAAGGTATATGTAGATTTTTGATGAGTGATTTGATCATTGGTGATGAAATCTTATGAGTGTTGCATTTTTGAATGATTAAATGCATTATTTGGTAAAGTGTAAATAATTAAATTAAATTGTTTATAAGTTTAAGAAGTGATTAAAATATTGTTATAATATTAACAATATTAGATTATGAGTTTATTAAGTTATTGATAATATTTGGATAAATTTAAAATCTTTAATATTTATCCTTATTTTTATTTGATTAATGCTTATAATATTGTCATCATTCTCATGCTTATATTGTGATGAAAGTCATCTTTGGCTTACGTGCATAGATGGACTTGATATGATTATGACCAGGGATTATTTGGTATAATCATGACTGTAATGTGACGAATGATGTAGTAAAAGTCCTCATTGGCCCGTAATGCATTGATGGATAGTTGTTTGTATGATTATGACCAGGGATTATTCGGTATAATCATGACCATTGATGATTAGATGAATATCATTGGCCGTGGTGCAGGGATTATTTGATTATGTGGTTTATTTATTAAGTTGAGTCTCAGCGATAAAGTTGATGAATTTTTTTTTTTAAATCATAGAAGATAGTAGATATTATGCACTACTTGACTCTTCTAATAGATTGTTTATTTCCACTGCAGTTGTTGATCTAAAACTTATTCTCTATTGTATTCTATCAGTTGTTATACTGTTGAAGGCTAAGGATAATTTATTCTGCATTATCTTAGTCATAATATTTCTTACTGAGCTAGTTGATCTCACCCTTTCTTTCACTATTCTCTTCAAAAAATGAGAACGTAGTCGGGACTAGTCGGGGAACGGAGTGACGGTCCAGATGATAGCATTAGTAGTCCTCACTATTCTGTTAAATAGTGTGACAATAAATATAATGAGGACTCCATTGAGTGTGGATATTGTCTAGATGAAAATATTCTAGTTTAAACTCTCAGCTTATGTTTTATCATATGTTACACGACAGTTGTATAATTAAGTTGTATTTGAATTTTGTACCATGAATTTGGCGACCCAAGATGGCTGATGTATACCTTTTTTGGGGGCATCACGGTTGGTATCAAAGCCATAGAAAAGAGCCCTGAGCCTTTATCTGGTGACTTCCAAGTCTTGGGATGCACCGAAGCCAGAATTTTCGTAGGGGACGCCGTGAGTAACGATGGCAAGTTGATAGGTATCATTGTGAGGTGTTATCCAAGTCTTGGATGCAGGTCACAGTTGGTATCAAAGCTTAGGGATATGATCTCTGGCTGAGATGTGAGACAAGAACTATGAGGGGACAGACGGGGAATTCCTTCGCTAGTATGACTTACCTAAGTTTATTTGGTATTTAATTGGTCGGTCAGAGTATAGGGATAATATGTGACATGTCAATTAACCATTGTTTTGTGATAGTGTTTGCGAATGACATTTGAAAATATTGAGATAAGCAATGAAGCACATGAGACCGTTAAGTTAGCTCAACCAAAAGGTAACAACCAACAACATGATAATAATCATATCGGTGGCAACGGCTATCGAAACAATGATAACCATCGTGGGGGAAATTATCATGCCAAGAATGGTAACCACTTCGGTGGTAATCATGGCCAAGATAATAGAAGTGGAAATTTCAAGAAGAGAAGGTCATTTAGCTCGATTTTGTCGTATAGTGAAGTCAAGTCCAGCTGGGAAGGTGGCACCAAAGGCGGATACCGACAAAACAAAGTCGGTGGTTTCAGGGAGAGCGTTTTTTGTGACTTCTCAAAAAATAGAATAACCCGAATGAAGTTAGCACGGGTTAGTTAATTATAAATTCTTGCAAAGTCTATACCTTATTAGATATCGGTTCTACCCATTATTTTATCTCTCTTACTTGTGCTCAACGTTTAAATTTTACTCCGGAGAAATTAGACTTTGACTTATCGGTTGAAACTCCGTTAGGAGAAACCTTCATTATATGTGCTATCCAAGTCTTGGATGAGAGTCACAGTTTTGAATGATATTTTTATTGTTAATAAATTTCCTGACGTATTCTTGAAGACTTCTTAGCCTACCCCTATAGTGTGAAATTGAATTTTGTATTGACCCTAATACAAAATTCATTTCTAAAACCCTCAAATATTTCTTCAACTAAAATGAACGTAACTTGTGCCAAAGATGTTGGCTTGAGCTGTTAAAGAATATGACTATACCATTCAATATCATTGTGGAAGAGCGAACGTGGTAGCTGACACATTGAATAGAAGATCGTATGCGTTTGCGAGTGTGATGTTGTTAACACAAAAACCCATTTCGTATAACTTACAAATGATGAAGATAGAGTTAAAGACTCTAGGGACCCACGTGAAGATAACGAATATACGAGTAGAATTGACTTTAATCGATAAAGTTAAATTCGCTCAAACTACACACCCAGAGCTGGTGAATACGAAGAAGAAGGTACAAGGAGGCGTTATTCTAGAAGCAAGAATCGATGAAGAGAAGAAATCTCAACCCTCAATTTAATTGGCCCATTTGAAATCCTCGATGGAGTAGGAACTGTGGCCTATAGACTCGTTTTACCGCCAAGTATGTCGTGTGTTCATAACGTTTTTCACGTATCGATGTTATGTAAATATGTGGACGACCCGAACCACATTATTGAATTAGAACTAGACGAGATAGCAGAAGATTTAATGTATGAGGAGATACGTGTTAAAATCTTGGATAAGAAGGATTATATTCGACACTCAAAGGTTATACCTCAAGAGTTAGAATCTAAAATGAAGTCATGGTATCCTCACCTATTCGGTATACCAGATACGTACCTCAAATTCGAGGGCAAAAATTCATAAGGAGGGGAGATTGTAAAACCCCAAATTTTATGAATAAAGATTTAATTTTCTCAAAATATTTTTTTTGAATATTATGGCGAGGATTTGATATAATTCTATAGTTGTGGGTAGTATTTATAAATTTTGCAAAGTATGCAAGTTGTTATAAAATATTCTTTTTGTCAGGGAATATCCGTACGACACAATCATTGGTGGACCCCACAACAGAAGTATTGTCGTAATAAGAAAATGACAGAATTATCTTTTTATAAAAATAACGGCGGAAGTTTTACCGTTAAAACTGTTGAACTACCCGGTAGTAAAAGTACAGTAATACGCATGGTTGCATAGTAGCACACGGTATTGGTTATTAATGCTTACGTGAGAAGTCACTCAGTTATACTCAATTATTGCTACAGTAATTGCTGAATCATATCTCTCATATTATCGATTCGATTATTGTCACTGTATCATCTGCATAATATGTTATATTATTAAATCAATAATTGAGATGACAAAGTTATTTATATTATTAAATTGCAATATTTACAATTTCTAGAAGTTATGTCAAGGAGATGTTTGGTCATCTAATTGCGCGCCAATAAGGAGAAATCCTTATCGGAAAGCCCCCTCTTTCCTGGGAACGACCTGGTTGTTAAATATTGTGAGTTATAATATTAATGATGAATAAGTTCGTGTTGATTAAAGATGAATTTGATAGTTCCATTGTGTTGGGATTATTAGTGTTAGTGGAAATCGACATTTATTCCGATGATAATTGATGTCTGGGGGTTATATTGATAAATCGGGTAATTAATCAGTTAAATGAGCAATTAATTGCTACTAATTCACATGCTTATATAACTATTTTTAACATGTGTGTACTATGGATTCACATTCTTGTACTATTATGGGAGTTGGTGCAAGGTTGACAATACTTGCATGACTAAGTTAAAAATGGAGGTATAGATGGAGATACTATACTGTAATTCGTATTTTCACATGATTATAACTATTGAATCACATGATTGAACTATTGATTCACATTATTTACTATTAGGGGAGGTGGTGCAAGTTTGATAATGCTTGCAGGACTAAATTAAAAATAAATGAAAAGTTAGAGGTATTTTACTGTAATTTTTTGAGCCCCAAAACGTGCAATTATCAAAACTATATTTTCCTATGAATAAAATCTCATTCTTCCTTCATTTCTCACCAATTCACTAAAGCTTTAAAGCAATTATTATAGATCAAAAGAAAAATAGATGTCTGCTACCTCTCTACTCCACTATCCAGTTTCATTCTAAGGTAAGGGGTATTATTTCTTTCGTATTCATGAAGAGAGCTATTGTTATTCCATTCCTTATTATTCTGTTGGAATAACCTGTCTATGCGAAGTATCGTATGCATTGTGAAATTCTTCTATTATTCCATTCTTTATTATTCTGTTGGAATATCCTGTTTGTGCGGTTTATGCATGACCTGGTTCCATTCTTTATTATTCTATTGGAATAACCTGTCTGTGCGGTCTATTGCATGCATGGTGATTTCTGTTGTTATTCCATTCTTTATTATTCTGTTGGAATAACATGTCGGTGCGTATTACGCCTGACCTGGTTCTATTATTTATTATTCTGTTGGAATAACATGTATGTGTGGTCTATCGCATGCATGGTGATTTCTGTTATTCCATTCTTTATTATTCTGTTGGAATATCTTGTTGGAGCATATTACGCCTAACCTGGTTCCATTATTTATTATTTTGTTAGAATAACCTGTTTATGTGTAGTACCACATGCCTGGTGAATGATCCTTCGTATTCATTTGTTATTAAATTGTGAAAATGATCTGTTTACGTGGATTACCGCATGGCGGGTTAAAATCCATTTTCAGTTTTGTAATTTTTCAAACATTCAAAAATTCTAGAAAAATATGGGAGGATATTATGATAAGTTTTCTAACATCTCCAAGTGGAATCACTGAAAGAGGAGTTGTAGATTTTTGTATCGACTATTTTTAACAAAGCATGAAAAAGTGAAAAAAAGAAGAGAAAAAGCTACTGCCGACAATTTTGTAAGGGCTGTTTCGATCACTTAATTTGTGAGAAAAATTCCGGCCTTTTGGGATATGGAAATATATGCTATAAAGTACCTCCTATGCAAAAATGAGCTCATTCCGACTTAAAATGAGCAAATTATAACTATTTCAATATTTAGGTTTTTTCGACAAAAAATGCTATAACCGGAGTTCTATAACTCCGATGACCATGAAATTTAAACTGGAAGCTCACGTTAACATGTGTAAGATCCTGCCAAGATTTGGGAATTTCTGGAGTTAAACTTGAGGTAGCTAATTTCTTAAGGAATTAATTAGAAATTGATTTTTGAAAAATACTTATGGGAGTTGAAAAATTATAAAAAAAATACTTGTTGTGTATAAAATATATGTATATATGTTTGGACAAAGGATAGAAAAATAATATGTTGATTTGGTAATTTTTCATGGAAATGGTTTAGTTACAAACATATGAGTTAAATATGTTATGTGAAGTTGAAGAATTGGTAAATAGGATTTTAGGGCTTGAAAATCCTATATAAGGTATATGCAGATTTTTTATGAGTGGTTTGATCATTGGTGATGAAATCTTATGAGTATGGCATTTTTGAATGATTAAATGCATTATTTGGTAAAGTATAAACAATTAAATTAAATTGTTTATAAGTTTAAGAAGTGATTAAAATATTATTATAATTTTAACAATAGTAGATAATGAGTTTATTAAGTGATTGATAAATTTAAAGTCTTTAATATTTATCCTTATTTTTGTTTGATTAATGCTTATAATATTGGCATCATTCTCATGCTTATATTGTGATGAAAGTCATCTTTGGCTTACGTGCATAGATGGACTTGGTATGATTATGACCAGGGATTATTCGGTATAATCATGACCGTAATGTGAAGAATGATGTGGTAAAAGTCCTCATTGGCCCGTAGTGCATTGATGGACAGTTGTTGGTATGATTATGACCAGGGATTATTCGGTATAATCATTACCATTGATGATTACATGAATATCCTTTGTCGTGGTGCAAGGATTATTCGATGATGTGGTTTATTTATTAGGCCGAGTCTCAGCGATAAAGTTGATGAAAAACTTTTTAAATCATAGAAGATAGTATATATTATGCTCTCTTTGACTCTTCTAATGGATTGCTTATTTCCGATGTAGTTGTTGATCTAAAACTTGTTGTCTATTGTATTCTATGAATTGTTATACTGTTGAAGGCTAAGGATAATTTATTCTGCATTATCTTAGTCATAATATTTCTTACTGGGCTAGTTGAGCTCACCCTTTCTTTCACTGTTCTCTTCAGGAAATGAGAACGTAGCCAGGACTAGTCGGGGAACGGAGTGACGGTCTAGAGGATAACATTAGTAGTCCTCACTATTCTGTTAAATAGTGTGACAATAAACGTAATGAGGACTCCATTGAGTGTGGATATTGTCTAGATGACAATATTCTTGTTTAAACTCTCAGCTTATGTTTTGTCGTATGTTACACGACAGTTGTGTAATTAAGTTGTATTTGAATTTTGTACCATGTATTTGGCGACCCAAGATGGGTGATGTATACCTATTTTGGGGGCGTCACAACCTATAATTGATAATATATGTTGATAGCATCGACAATGAAAGGTACTAATCTTCCCCGCACAAAAGCGTTGAAAGGGGCCTTGTCCTCGGCGTTAGTATAAAACTCCTTGACCACGCTTACAACAGTGGCTTCGAGTTCCTCTGTGAACTTGTTCCAGCCTTTCTGATATATTTGTTGCATCATCTCACCTTCGACATGGTCCAGTGACAACCCCCGCTCTAGTGTGAGTGCTTTTGTAGCCATATAATCGTATTAGTTGACGACAGTGGCACTTACGAATTTGCGTCAGTCGAAGGTTCGTGATGGCGGTGTTGTTGTGGAACTCTCTCCCCAGTGCCTCTTTGATGTGGTTTTAGATGCCATTGAATTCAGAAATCCTTAATAACACGAATTCCCACCCCCAAACTCTGCTCACACAAACTGTCGAATACTTGGTGTGCACAGTGGTTTATCCCCTCCAAACTTGATAATTTTACTTCTACTATGGTGCTAGAAAGGGAGGAATTAGAGAACAAAGCACTCACTCTCAATTGATATACATTTACCTCAATTAAAACCCAAATTCGTATCTATAACAGGTGGAGTTGAGAGTATGTGGTGAATAAGGGTTACGATGGAGTGAATTTATAGAGATGGTGTGATGGAAAGGCTTAGAGGTTGGAGTAATGGAATGAAGTAGTGGGTAATTATGATAATGAAGTGGGAAGATGTAGTGTAATTTGCCAGAATCGTGGGTAGAGAGTGGGTGTAATGGATGGGAGTTGGAAGTTATTTGAGGAAGAAGTTTATTTAACATGTAACTGTCGAGCAAACCGTTTCAAATCCAGGACCCCCAATGGGGTATAGAGCTTATCAAGCCAAATTTTACAGGCATGCATACTACAATTGAATTGGGGACCCCACTTTACGGGGGTATAGTGCTTTAGGGGCCCTAAATGTGAGTAGATTATCAACCTGATGGAAAGATTATCAAGATTATGTAACTTAGCTAATTAATATATGAACTTATTCTATATTACTAATTATGCTAAACTATAATTTGACGGTTATGAATGAAAATATGAAAATAAAAGTACGATTGGGTTGCCTCCCAATTAGCGCTTGGTTTTAAGTCGTTCAGCATGACTACTCCCTGTTTATAGTGCGTCGGATAATGCGATTGCGATGACATCTGTGTTGGATTTGCCACCCCAATAATGTTTCAACCATTGACCGTTGACCTTGAAATTCTCCAATGGGTTTCTACTATAGAGTTCAACGACGACATGTGAGGAAACTCTTTTAATGGTGAATGGACCCGACCACCTTGATTTTAACTTTCCCGGGATTAACCTCAACCGTGAGTTGAAAAGTAGTATTGATTGCCCCGACTCGAACGTTCTGTGCATGATTTTCTGGTCATGCCATTTCTTTACTTTTTCTTTGTATAGCTTAGAGTTCTTGTAAGCTTGAAGTCTAAATTTGTCGAGCTCGTTTAATTGAAGTAGTCTCTTTTCCCCCACAGCTGCTTGATCGAAGTTAAGTTTCTAAATCGCCCAGTAAGCCTTGTGTTGTAACTCGACCAGTAAGTGACAAGCTTTCCCATAGACCAATTTACATGGTGACATACCAATTGGGGTTTTGTACGCAGTTCGTTAGGCCCAAAGTGTATCGTCTAACCTAAGAGACCAGTCCTTTCTATTTGGGTTCACCACCTTTTCCAAGATTCTTTTCACCTCCCTATTTGAAACTTCAGCTTTCCCACTTGTTTGGGGATGATATGTTGTCGCCACCTTATGGTTAACCCCATACTTCGCCAAGAGAGCTGTAAATGATCTGTTGCAGAAGTGACTACCTTCGTCACTTATACAAGATATTCTTTTGCATGAATTTGAGGACCACTTTGGCATCGTTAGTTTGGAGTGATGCGACTTCAACCCATTTTGATACGTAGTCAATTGCAAGCAATATATATTGATTACCAAATGATGATGGAAATGGCCCCATAAAATTAATGCCCCAAACATCAAAAATTTCAACTTCCAAAATTGTTTGTAGTGGCATCTCATTCCTTTTCGATATGTTGCCCACTCTTTGACATCTTTTAACGAACTGGTGGGCGTCCTTGAACAATGTAGGCCAATAAAACCCGGGTTGAAGCACTTTTATCGCTGTCCGGTCACTGCCATAATGTCCCCCGTACGCAGACAAATGACACTCATGTAATATACGTTTCACCTAGTTATAGGGTACATATCGTCTAATCATCTTGTCGGTACACTGTTTGAATAGGTATGGCTCATCCCACATGTACCACTTGACGTCATATAGGAATTTCTTTTTCTACTGACGTGTAAGATTGGGGGGATGGATGTTGCTCATTAGATAGTTGACGAAGTCTGTGTACCATGAAAATTCCGTATTGATCCCAAACAGCTGCTCATCCAGAAATGATTCATTAATTACACATATGTCCTCTTCCTTTTTATCCTGATTTTCCAGCCTAGATAAATGGTCTGCAACTTGATTCTCCATACCCTTTCTATCTTTTATTTCCATATCAAATTCTTAACGAAAGAGAATCCATCTAATAAGGCATGGCTTAGCATCTTTTTTCAAAATTAAGTATCGAATAGCCGAGTGATCTGTATAAATTACTACCTTTGTTCCGATCAAATAAACCCAGAATTTATCGAATTCATATACTACTGCAAGTAATTCTTTTTCCGTAGTTGTATAATTGAATTGTGTCTCCGTAAGTGTCTTACTTATATAGTATATGGCATGAAATACCTTTTCTCGGCGTGGAACTAAACAGCCCCCACCGCATAGTCGCTCGCATCACACATTAACTCGAAAGGCATATTCCAATCTGGTGCAACGATTATGGAAGTTAAAGTCAATTTCTTCTTTAATAGCTCGAATGCCAATTTACACTCCTCATCAAACATAAAAACTGAATCCTTCTCTAAAAGACTGCATAAAGGTTTTGCAATTTTAGAGAAGTCTTTTATAAATCTTCTATAAAACCCAGCATGTCCCAAGAAACTTCGAATTCCCTTGACTGAACTTGGTGGAGGAAGTTTTTCAATCATTCCCAGCTTCGCCTTACCAACCTCTAATCCTTTTACTGAAACCTTGTGACCCAGAATTATGCCTTCCTCAACCATGAAGTGGCACTTTTCCCAGTAAAGTACCAGATTTGTTTCAGCGCATCTCTTTAACACCATCACCAAATTCTCCAAACAAGCATCAAAATTGTCTCCATAGACAGAAAAGTCATCTATGAAGACGTCAACGTTTTTCTCCACCATGTTTGAGAAAATGGCCATCATACACCGTTTGAACGTAGTTAGTGCATTACACAAGCCGAACGACATTCTCCTGAATGCAAATGTACCGTAAGGACATGTGAAAGTAGTGTTCTCTTGATCTTCAGGGGAAATAACAATCTGATTATATCCCAAATATCCATCCAATAAGCAGTAGTACTCCTGTCCCTCTAATCTGTCCAACATTTGATCGATAAAGGGCAAAGGGAAGTGATCTTTGCGGGTGGCATTATTTAATTTCTTGTAGTCCATGCAAACCGTCCAACCAGTCACTGTCCTTGTCGAAATTAGCTCGTTGTCATCATTTTGTACCACGGTCATTCCTCCGTTTTTTGGCACACTTTGAACCGGACTGACCCACTTACTATCGGAAATTGGGTAGATGATACCTGCATCCAACCATTTCAGTATTTCCTTCTTCACTACTTCTTTCATGATTGGATTGAGCCATCTCTGTTGCTCCACTGTTGGTTTTGCATCGTCTTCCATCAGAATTTGGTGCATGCAAAAGGATAGGTTAATTCCCTTGATATCCGCAATTTTCCATCCTGTAGCTAATTTATGTTCTCTAAGCACCCTCAACAACTTTTCTTCCTGTAATTCGTTAAGTGCAGCAAAAATAATAATAGTTAAAGAATTAGAATTGCCTAAATACGCATACCTGAGGTGTTTAGGTAGTGGCTTTAGCTCAAGAAAAGGTAGCTCCTCCAATGATGGTTTCATTCTGGTTGTGGATCTTTCCTCCGAGTGCAATGGTTCAAATGGTGCTTTAAATCTGCTAACTCGTGCTAAGGAGTCTAGTATCTACAAGTAATCCACAAATTCTGGATCATCTAACTCTTCATCTCCCAATAGTGTTGTTTCCAATAGATCGTTAACCAAACTTTTACCCATGTCTTCGCTGATTATTTGGTTAATGATATCCATCCTGAAACACTCTTCTTCATCCGTAGGGAATTTCATGGCCTTGAAAACATTAAATTTTACTTCTTGATCTTCGACCCTCATAGTTAGTTCACCTTTTTGTACGTCGATGAGCGTCCTACCCGTACCCAAGAAAGGTCTCCCTAGGATAATTGGGATGTTCTCATATTTCTCAAAATCCAGAATTATGTAATCCGTGGGGAATATAAACTTGTCAAACTTGACCAATATGTCCTCTACAATGCCTCTCGGGTACGTGACTGACCTATCCGCCAACTATAATGAGATGTTTGTAGGCTTTGGAGCTGGCAAACCCAATTTTGTATAAACTAATAACGGCATAAGGTTCACACTCTCCCCCAAATAACCTAAAAACTTGTTAAATGTCATGTACCCAATCGTGCACGAAATGGTGAAACTCCTCGGATCTTTCAACTTTGGGGGCAACTTTCGTTGTAAAACAGCACTACACTCCTCTGTTAATGCCACTATTTCAAAATCTTCCAATTTCTTTTTCCTGGACAGAATCCCTTTCATGAATTTCCATAACTTGGCATCTGCTCTAGGGCTTCTACAAACAGGATGTTAATCTGAAGTTTCTTAAAAACTTCCAAAAATTTCGCAAACTATTTATCTAATTTCTTCTTTTGGACTCTCTACTAAAACGGCGGTGGAGGATACACAACTTGCTTGTCATCTAACATTGTTTTCTCAATTTTCTTATCCTCACCCTGTTTTTCTTCAACCACTTTGTTCTCATCAACCTTGTCACCCGTTCTACCTAAATTTTCTATACTTTTCCCATCCAGATGTTTTCCACTTCTCAAAGTGATTGCCTGACACTGGTTGTGAGACCCCAAATTTTATGACTAAAGATTTAAAATTCTAGAAATATTTTTTTTTTAATATTATGGTGTGGATTTGATATAATGTTATAGTTGTGGGTAATATTTATAAATTTTGCAAAGTATGCAAGTTGTTATAAAATATTCGATTGGTCGGGGAATATTCGTTTTAACAGGGAATATTCGTACGACGGTACAATCATTGGTGGACCCCACAACGGAAGTATTGTCGTAAAACGACATTATTATCTTTTTATAAAAATAATGGCGGAAGTGTTACCGTTAAAATTGTTGAACTACTCGGTAGTAAAAGTACAATAATACGCGTGGTTGCATAGTAGAACACGGTATTGATTATTGATGCTTACGTGAGAAGTCACTCAGTTATACTCAATTATTGCTACGGTAAGTGCTGCATCATATTATTGATTCAATTATTGTCACAATATCATCTGCCTAATATGATATATTATTAAATCAATAATTGAGACGACAAAGTTATTCATATTATTAAATTACAATATTTACAATGTCTAGAAGTTCTGTCAAGGAGAGGTTTGGTCATCTAATTGCGCGCCAATAAGGAGAATTCCTTATCGGAAAGTCCCCTCTTTCCTGGGAACGACCTGGTTGTTAAATATTGTGAGTTATAATATTAATGACGAATAAGTTCGTGTTGATTAAATATGAAATTGCTAGTTCCATTATGTTAGAATTATTAGTGTAAGTGAAAATCGACATCTATTTCGATGATAATTGATGTCTGGGAGTTATATTGATAAATCAGGTAATTAATCGGATAAATGAGAAATTAATTGCTACTAATTCACATGCTTATATAACTATTTGTTCACATGTGTGTACTATTGAATCACATTCTTGTACTATTAGGGGAGTTGGTGCAAGATTGATAATACTTGCATGACTAAGTTAAAAATGGAGGTATAGATGCATGTACTATACTGTAATTCGTATTTTCACATGATTATAACTATTGATTCACATGATTGAACTATTGATTCACATTATTTACTATTAGGGGAGGTGGTGCAAGTTTGAAAATACATGTAGGACTAAATTAAAAATTAAAAAAAAGTTGGAGGTATTGTATTGTAATTTTTTGAGCCCCAAAACATGCAATTATCGAAACTTTATTTTCCTATAAATAGAAGCTCATTCTTCCTTCATTTCTCACCAATTCACTAAAGCTATAGAGCAATTATTATAGAGAAAAATTATAGAGAGAAAGAAGAAGAGAAGTCTGCTACCTCTCTACTCTAATATCCAGTTTCTTTCTAAGATAAGGGGTATTATTTCTTTCATTTTCATGAAGAGAGCTATTGTTATTCCATTCATTATTATTATGTTGGAATAACCTCTCTATGCGAAGTATCGTGTTCCCTCTTTTTCAGTTCTAACAAAAGAGCTCTAACTCGTGCAAGTATACATGTGTCAACAAGTAATATAGAGTAAGTAGAGTATCGTCCCACAGAGAAAGTTGTTTAATTTAAACTCTTATGCATCAACTAAATCACTATTTTTATATGTTTAAACTAATGACTAGAATTTTTAATTTATTCTAAATGCAAATAATAACTAAAATGAGAATAAGAATGTAAGAAAGCAAATCTAGAAATAATGGGATCCTAACTTCATTTAATACTTCATCTAATTACCACCATTATGCAAGAACGTTCACATATCACAGGAAAGTAGCCAAGAGCACTAATATAGACATAGCCGTTTTTTAATGTAGTATGCCCCACTTACACAACATCCACATGCGATAGACACCATGTAATCATCAATACAACCAAAATCACTATATGTCTATGTGAAATTGCAACTATATTGAATTTAAGCACAAGCCCTTATATTAACTCATACGGTGAAATAGTATATGTCTATCTGGATCATGAAATACACAAGCCATGCAAAACAGCCCCATATATGTATGCTAGCATGATTACAATCCATACTCGCATGTTCATTGTCAATTCCATACAAGTACTAAAAACGAATGGTGATCAGTCATTTATGCATGCAAAACAACCATGATAGAAATTCTTATTTATATGCAAAATAGTCCAGCATTCAAGCATGCAATTAAACTACATATTAAAATCTGTTAGAATCCCATAATGGAGTTTAGTTCATGACTGAACCAAAAGCCATCATGGGATCAAAGCTAAACATGGATAATAAGCCAACAATTTAAAGAGAAGGATAGAAACGATCAAATCCTCATATAAATCCAGCAAAATAACAAGAATTATCCACAATGATTGGAAATACCACGAAGAATTAGAAAAAATGGAGTTTAGGCTTCGTTCTCTGTTGGAATCTCTCTTAGAGTGTAAACCCTTGTTCCCAATATGACAAATACGTAAAAAGTAATGAATGATACGTCTGACACCAGTTAGAAATCATTTTTAATTAATTACAACCTTTAAAATTAAAAATTAAAATAAACAACATTTCAACAGACTGACCATTCATGCAGCATGCACGCTCCTCCTATTTATTTCTCGCGTGCCATGCAGTATGCGCTTCTGGTCCAAATTGAGGGTAGTGGTGGCGTGTAGCGTGTGTTGTTTAATATAGCCCATGCTTCGCAAACTGTAACCGTAGTTACGATTCTCACTGCGCATCTTGATATGTTTTCTTTGCTCATTTCCTTATCCATCAACACCCATGCTTAGCTTCTCTGCTCCAATGGATCCTCATGCCATGCATCCATCGGTCTCATGCCATCTAGCCTCACCAAATCATGCAATTTCCTACAATTGTTCCACCAAAGGAGTTTTAAGTAAATGCAATGCAAAATAACATGAAATACAACTAAAACCACACTAAAATGTAATTGGGATGGGCATAGTTCACGTGTAAAACCCACTTATCATACCGCATACATGCTAAAATTCTTTTGTTATTCCATTCCTTATTATAATGTTGGAATAACCAGTCTGTACGAAGTACAGCATACGTGGTGAAATTCTTCTATTATTTCATTCTTTATTATTCGCCGGAATATCACATGCATGCAATTACGCATGACCGTGTTTCATTCTTTATTATTCTGCAGCCGGAATATCACATGCATGCGTATTGCATGACCTGATTCCATTCTTTATTATTCTATTGGAATAACCTGTTTGTGCGGTCTATCGCATGCATGGTGAATTTTGTTGTTATTCTATTCTTTATTATTCTGTTGGAATAACCTGTCTATGTGGATTACCGCATACATGGTGAATGATCTTTTGTATTTATATGAATAATATTTTCATTCAAAAGGGGTTTCTGCCAGGGGCAGTTTCATAATTTTTCTGACACTCAAAAATTCTGGAAAAATTTGAAATGATAATTTGATGAGTTTTCTATATTGTGTCAGAAAATGGTGATTTTTGGATGTATAGATTAAGAGTTATGGATTTTATGGAAAAAGACTATTTTAAACGTAAACCCTTACAACTCTTTGTGGTTTACTCAAAAATTGGTAAAATTTTTATTGGGAGTATATGTATATAACAGGAGTATACCCTGTAAATTTCGGAATTTTTGGACAAAAGTATAATTTATGATAAATGTATAAATATTCGGCAGTTTTGGCCATATGAAAAATAGTAAATGAATTTTAAAAATTCCAAGAAAAATATATGTTCAATATGGTTCTATATTCTGCTAAGAAAAGAAATATTTTTGGGACTGATTTTGTATTTTTCATGAAAATGAACGAGTTATGAGTAAATGAATTAAATATGTTATGTGAAGTAACAAAATTAGAAAATAGGATTTTATGGCTTGGGAATCCTGTATAGGGTATATACAGATTTTTGATGAGGGATTTGATCATTGGTGATGAAATCTTATGAGCATGGAATTTTTGAATGATTAAATGCATTATTTGGTAAAGTGTAAATAATTGAAATAAATTGTTTATAAGTTTAAGAAGTAATTAAAATATTTTTATAATATTAACAATATTAGATTATGAGTTATTGAAGTGATGGATAATATTTGGATAAATTTAAAGTCTTTAATATTTATCCTTGTTTTTGTTTGATTAATGCTTATATTATTGTCATCATCCTCATGCTTATATTGTGATGAAAGTAATTTTTGGCTTACGTGCATAAATGGACTTAGTATGATTATGACCAGGGATTATTCGGTATAATCATGACCGTAATGTAACGAATGATGTGGTAAAAGTCCTCATTGGCCTGTAGTTCATTGGTGTACAGTTGTTGGTATGATTATGACTAGGGATTATTCGGTATAATCATGACCATTGATGATTACATGAATATCCTTGGCCGTGGTGCAGGGATGATGTGGTTTATTTATTAAGCTGAGTCTCAGCGATAAAGTTGATAAAAATCTTTTTAAATCATAGAAGATAGTAGAGTTTATGCTCTACTTGACTCTTCTAATGGATTGCTTATTCCGCTGCAGTTGTTGATCTAAAATTTGTTGTCTATTATATTCTATCAGTTGTTATACTATTGAAGCCTAAGGATAATTTATTCTGCTTTATCTTAGTCATAATATTTCTTACTGGGCTAGTTGAGCTCACCCTTTCTTTCACTGTTATCTTCAGGAAATGAGAACGTAGCCGGGACTAGTAGGGGAACGTAGTGATGGTCCAGATGATAGCATTAGTAGTCCTCACTATTCTATTAAATAGTGTGACAATAAATGTAATGAGGACTCCATTGAGTGTGGATATTGTCTAGATGACAATATTCTTATTAAAACTCTTAGATTATGTTTTGTCGTATTTTACACGACTGTTGTACAATTAAGTTATATTTGAATTTTGTACCATGTAAGTGGCGACCCAAGATGTGTGATATATACCTGTTTTGGGGGCATCACAGTTGGTATCAAAGCTTAGGGATATGATCCCTGGCTGAGATGTGAGACAAGAACTAGGAGGGGAGAGATGGAGAATTCCTTCGCTAGTATGACCTACCTAAGTTTATTTGGTATTTAATTGGTCGGTCAAAGTATAGGGATAATAAGTGATATGTCAATTAACCCTTGTTTTGTGACAGTGTTTGAGAATGGTAACTAAAAATGTTGAGATAAGCAATGAAACACATGAGATCGTTGAGTCAGCTCAACCAAAAGGTAATGACCAGCAAGACGATAATAAACGTACCAGTGGCAACGGCCATCGGACCAATGATAACCATCGTGGGAGAAATTATCATGCCAAGAATGGTAACCACTTCGGTGGTAATCATGGCCAAGATAATAGAAATGGAAATTTCAAGAAGAGAAGGTCATTTAGCTCGATTTTGTGGTGCACCAAAGTCAAGTCCAGCTGGGACGGTGGCACCAAAGGCGGATACGGACAAAACAAAGTCGGTGGTTTCAAGAAGAGCGTTTTTCGTGACTTCTCAAAAAGCGAGTAAACCGAACGAAGTTAGCACGAGTTAGTTAATTATAAATTCTTGTAAAGTTTATACCTTATTAGATACCGGTTCTACCCATTCTTTTATCTCTCTTGCTTGCGCTAAACATTTAAATTTGACTTTAGAGGAATTAGACTTTGACTTATTGGTTGAAGCTCCGTTATGAAAAACCTTCATTACATGTGTTATCCAAGTCTTGGATGAGAGTTACCATTTTGAATGATATTTCTATTGTTAATAAATTTCCTGACGTATTCTTGAAGACTTTTTAGCCTACCCCAGAACGTGAAATCGAATTTTGTATTGACCCCAGTACAAAACCCATTTCTTTCACCCTTAAATATTTCTTCACCCAAAACGAGCGTATAATGCGCCAAAGACGATGGCTCGAGCTGTTGAAGGTTACGAAAATTTAATACTATCGTGGAAGAGCAAACGTGGTAGCTGACGCATTGTGTAGAAGATCGTATGTGTTTACGAGTGCAATGTTGTTAACACAAAGACCCATTTTGTATAACTTTCAAATGATGAAGATAGAGTTAAATACTCTAGGGACCCACGTGAAGATAACGAACATATGAGTAGAATCGACTTTAATCAATAAAGTTAAAGCCACTCAAGCTACACACCCAAATCTAATGAATGTGAAGAAGAAGGTTCAAGAAGGCGTTATCTCAACCCTCGATTTAATTGGCCCATTTGAAATCCTCGATGGAGTAGGAACTATGGCCTATAGACTCGTTTTACCGCTATGTATGTCGCGTGTTCATAACATTTTTCACGTATCGATGTTACGTAAATATGTGGACGACCCGAACCACATTATTAAATTAGAACTAGACGAGATAGTAGAAGATTTAACGTATGAGGAGATACGTGTTAAAATCTTTGATAAGAATGATTATATTCAACACTCAAAGGTTATACCTCAAGAGTTAGAATCTGAAATGAAGTCAAGGTATCCTCATCTCTTTGGCATACAAGGTACATACATAAATTTCAAGGGTAAAATTTCATAAGGAGGAGAGATTGTGAGACCCCAAATTTTATGACTAAAGATTTAAAATTCTAGAAATATTTTTTTTTGAATATTATGGTGTAGATTTGATATAATGTTATAGTTGTGGGTAATATTTATAAATTTTGCAAAGTATGCAGGTTGTTATAAAATATTCGATTGGTCGGGGAATATTCGTTTTAACAGGGAATATTCGTACGACGTCACAATCATTGGTGGACCCCACAATGGAAGAATTGTAGTAAAATGACATTATTATCTTTTTATAAAAATAATAGCGGAAGTGTTACCGTTAAAACTGTTGAACTACTTGGTAGTAAAAGTACAGTAATACGCGTGGTGACATAGTAGCACACAATATTGATTATTGATGCTTACATGAGAAGTCACTCAGCTATACTCAATTATTGCTACGGTAATTGCTGCATCATATTATTGATTCAATTATTGTCACAGTATCATCTACATAATATGATATATTATTAAATTAATAATTGAGACAACAAAGTTATTCATATTATTAAATTGTAATATTTACAATGTCTAGAAGTTCTGTCAAGGAGAGGTTTGGTCATCTAATTGCGCGCCAATAAGGAGAAATCCTTATCGGAAAGCCCCCTATTTCTTGGGAACGACATGGTTGTTAAATATTGTGAGTTATAATATTAATGATAAATAAGTTTGTGTTGATTAAAGATGAAATTGATAGTTCCATTGTGTTGGAATTATTAGTGTTAGTGAAAATCGACATCTATTCCGATGATAATTAATGTTTGGGGGTTATATTGATAAATCGGGTAATTAATCGGATAAATGGGCAATTAATTGCTACTAATTCAGATGCTTATATAACTATTTGTTCACATGTGTGTACTATTGAATCACATTCTTGTACTATTAGGGGAGTTGGTGCAAGATTGATAATACTTGCATGATTAAGTTAAAAATGGAGGTATAGATGGAGGTACTATACTGTAATTCGTATTTTCACATGATTATAACTATTGATTCACATGATTGAACTATTGATTCACATTATTTACTATTAGGGGAGGTGGTGCAAGTTTGAAAATACTTGTAGGACTAAATTAAAAATGAAATAAAAGTTGGAGGAATTGTATTGTAATATTTCGAGCCCCAAAATGTGCAATTATCGAAACTATATTTTCCTATAAATAGAAGCTCATTCTTCCTTCATCTCTCACCAATTCACTAAAGCTATAGAGCAATTATTATAGAGAGAAATTATAGAGAGAAAGAAGAAGAGAAGTCTTCTACCTCTCTACTCCAGTATCCAGTTTCTTTCTAATGTAAGGGGTATTATTTCTTTCATTTTCATGAAGAGAGCTATTGTTATTCCATTCCTTATTATTATGTTGGAATAACCTATCTATGCGAAGTATCGCATACATGGTGAAATTCTTTTGTTATTCCATTCCTTATTATTATGTTAGAATAACATGTCTATACGAAGTACCGCATACATGGTGAAATTCATCTATTATTCCATTCTTTATTATTCTGTCGAAATATCATGTCCGTGCGAATTACGCATGACCTGGTTCCATTCTTTATTATTATTCGCTGTAATATCATGTCTCATGCGTATTACATGCATTTACCTAGTTCCATTCTTTATTATTCTGTTGGAATAACTCGTCATGCGGTCTATCGCATGCATGGTGAATTCTTTTGTTATTTCATTCTTTATTATTCTGTTGGAATAACCTGTCTATGTGTATTACCGCATGCATGGTGAGTGATCCTTTGTATTCATATGAATAGTATTTTCATTCAAAAGGGATTTCTGCCAGGGGCAGTTTCGTAATGTTTCTGACCCTCAAAAATTCTGGAAAAATTTGAAATGATAATTTGATGAGTTTTCTAGATTGTGTCCAAAAATGGCGATTTTTGGATGTATAGATTAAGAGTTATGAATTTTATGGGAAAAGACTATTTTAAAAGTAAACCCTTATAACTCTTTGTGGTTAACTCCAAAATTAGTGAAAATTTTATTGGGAGTACATGTATATAACAAGATTATACCCTGTAAATTTCGGATTTTTTGGACAAAAGTATAATTTATGATAAATGTCTAAATATTCGGTAGTTTTGGCCATATGAAAAATAGTAAATGAATTTTAAAAATTCCAAGAAAAATATATGTTCAATATGGGACTATATTCTGCTAATTCCCAGAAAAGAAATATTTTTGGGACTGATTTGGTATTTTTCATGAAAATGAACTAGTTATGAGTAAATGAATTAAATATGTTATGTGAAGTAACAAAATTGGAAAATAGGATTTTATGGCTTGGGAATCCTGTATAGGGTATATGCAAATTTTTTATGAGGGATTTGATCATTGGTGATGAAATATTATGAGCATGGCATTTTTGAATGATTAAATGCATTATTTGGTAAACTGTAAACAATTGAAATAAATTGTTTATAAGTTTAAGAAGTAATTAAAATATTGTTATAATAATAACAATTTTAGATTATGAGTTATTTAAGTGATGGATAATATTTGGATAAATTTAAAGTCTTTAATATTTATCCTTGTTTTCGTTTGATTAATGCTTATATTATTGTCATCATCCTCATGCTTATATTGTGATGAAAGTCATCTTTGGCTTACGTGCAGAGATGGACTTGGTATGATTATGACCAGAGATTATTCGGTATAATCATGACCGTAATGTAACGAATGATGTGGTAAAAGTCCTCATTGGCCTATAGTTCATTGGTGTACAGTTGTTGGTATGATTATGACTAGGGATTATTCGGTATATTCATGACCATTGATGATTACATGAATTTTCTTGGCCACCCTTTCTTTCACTGTTCTCTTCAGGAAATGAGAACGTAGACGGGACTAGTCGGGGAACGGAGTGATGGTCTAGAGGATAACATTAGTAGTCCTCACTATTCTGTTAAATAGTGTGATAATAAATGTAATGAGGACTCCATTGAGTGTGAATATTATCTAGATGACAATATTCTTATTAAAAATCTTAGATTATGTTTTGTAGTATTTTACACGACTGTTGTATAATTAAGTTGTATTTGAATTTTGTACCATGTAAGTGGAGACCCAAGATGGGTGATGTATACCTATTTTGGGGGCGTCACACTGCTCATGATTTCCCTTCGGATTTCTTTTGGTGTCACTCGGTAGAGTCTCTTGTGGTCTATTGTTCAATGCTAAGGCAATTTGTCCCATCTGATTTTCTAGATTCTTGATGGCCATTGTCTGGTTTTTCATCGCTGCCTCATTGCTTGTTTTATACTTTGACAACAACTCCTCTAAATCTGATTTCCTCTCTTGATGTTGAACTGGATGTTGATGATTCTGAAATCTTGGGGGATATGATGGTTGTGGAGCTTGTTGATGCTGATGATTACTCCACAAAAAGTTAGGATGATTCCTATTCCCCTGATTGTATGTAATCTGGTACGTATTCTGTGGAATTAAGTTGTAACTACCCACAAATTGCACTGACGCTAGGTTGATTGCACATTGATCTATAGGATGTTCACCCATGCACAATTCACAAATAAATGCAACATGTTGTGTCTGTACTCCTGACATGGCATCCAACTTCTTAGAGAGTGCTGAAATATGTGCTTGTATTTCCGTCACTCCATCTACTTCTAACACACTAGCTTCCTTCTCCTGTGTCATTCTTGCAGTTGGCCACTAGTAGTTGTTAGCAGCCATTGTCTCTATCAACTCGTAAGCCTCCTCATAACTTTTAGCCATAAACGCTCCACCCAAAGCTGCATCAATACTAGTTCTGAGATTTCCGTTCAATCTGTTGTAGAATGTGTTAATCTGCAACCACTTAGGCAATCCATGATGCGGGCACTTTCTAAAAAATTCATTATATCTTTCCCATGCCTCATAAAGTGACTCCCCGCATTGTTGTTCAAACATAGTTATCTCATTCTTCATTTTTGTAGTTTTCGCTGGTGGGAAGAATTTTGCAAGAAATTTCTGAGCGAGGTCTTCCCAAGTAGTTATTGATCCCGGTGGTAGAGATTGTAACCAACTTTTTGCCTTGTCCTGTAGAGTAAATGGGAACAAGCGAAGTCTCACCGCGTCATCCGACACCCTATTGTACCTGAAGGTGTCACAAATCTCCATAAAGTTGACTAAATGTTCGTTTAGATCATCATTTGCAAAACCCCTAAACTGAACAGAATTTTGAATCATCTGAATAGTCCCAGGCTTAATTTCAAACGTGTTCGCAGCTATAGAAGGCCTGGTGATACTCGACTGCGGCTCAGTCACCTTGGGCGTAGCAAAGTCTCTTAATGCTTTCTGATCTTCGGCAGCCATTGCTTCTTCTTTTTCAGAGTTTGCGAAGTGTTCTCTTATTTCCTTGATCCACTTACTTAGCCTTTGAAAGTGTTTCTCAATGTCATCCTCAAAAGGAAGAAAGTCTGGATTTTTGGACCGTGTTTGCATAAACCAACTTCAAAAACCTGAAATAAGACGAACAAAATGAAAATAAAAATGTTTAAGGAAAATTGGACTAATTAAACTGATATCGTAAAATATTAAAATCTATACTAAAATATTCCCCGACAACGGCGCCAAAAACTTGTTGGGTAAAATCTAATTATGCACAACACGCAAGTATACGTGGTCAACAAGTAATATAATAGTAAGTAGAGTATCGTTCCCATAGAGAAATTTAGTAAGAATTTTAACCTCACAATTATTAGTTTCTTATTAATCCTAATTTTATTAATCTATCCAAATTAATGATTAAAATTATTAAAACTAAATTATTAAAAATACTACGATCACAAAACAATCACAAATATTAAAAACTAAAATTTCAAACAATTATTGGAGAATTAGGCTTACAACTTCACCCTAAGTTTCACTTTGATTTTTACACCTTTATTCCAGTTTAATTCACTATCCCAGTTTATTAATCAAGAACACGAATGTAGCACTAGCCACCTCTCGATGTACTAATACCATATTAACTCAAATCCACAATTTAGATATAAACAAGTTAAACATCTTAATCAAATAACTCACTATATCTCTATGTGAATTATAATTAAAGAAGATTTAAGCTTAAGCCCTTTATCTGATTACATGCAATGTCAAGCATATCTCTACCCTAACATTGATCAAGATTTTGTTCATTCACAAAATTTAAGAACACATGCTACATTAACTAAGTCCCCAAAGAACTGTTGATCAGGCAATTCACAAATTCAAGCTCAAATTAATATAGATAAACTGGATAATAGCTTATTAAACTGAAAATCAAAGTTACATAATCATTATTTCACTTAAAGATCCGTCATAAGCCTAAAAAGTAAATTAGTTCATCATCAATGAAATAATAACTGAATAAATTAAAGATATCATCCTTTGAATTAAAAATATAAAACTACGCGAAGAATAAATTAGAACACCCTTCACTTTAGCCTTAATCTGCAATCGATATGAAAAATTCTTCAAAATTTCCACTCCAATGCTTGATATGAAAATCTGTATGTAATCTCTAATAATTGCCTTCTGTCTTTATTTTGATCTTGTGTTTGTGTTAATATACGTTTACACAAATAATCTGAGTGCAATCCTCCATCATATAGAATCCCAAAGCCATGCAAATACTCAAACTCAAATTCCAGTAGTGTTGGAAACAAATTAGGACACTCAGGTTTCGGGACCCCCCGCCCCGGCGGGGTTATTGACTTAGAAAATGCCCGCCCCAGCGGGCTAGGCTACTGCAAACTAGATTGAAGACCCCCCGCCCCGACGGGGGTGTAAGAGTTAAATAGGCCCGCCCCGACAGGGTAGCCTTATGATTTCTGACTTTGGTAAAACTCCATACTTGCTCCAATTTTGCTCTAATGCCTCCCTTTGTCAATCACTTGCCACAACAACTAACCTACACATAAAACAACAATAAACCAGTAAAAATAAATATAAAAATAAGAAATTAACACCGATTAAGTTTAAATTAGACATCGATTCGTGGATATAAAATCCACTTATTAATTAACAATCAACCTCAAGCTCCACCAAATATAACTTTCAAGGACTTCAAGGCGGTGGGACCGCCAGAGTTTAAAGGTTCCATGAACCCGATAGAAGCTCAAACTTGGGTTATGGAGATGGAAAAAGTTTTTGACGTTGCCAGAGTAAGAGAGGACCAGAAAATCGCCTACGCCACGTTCATGCTGAAATCAGAAGCCAGTTATTTGTGGCAAGCAAATAAGGTCCACGGAGGAGAAGGTGTGATCAACTGGGAGAGGTTCAAGGAGATTTTCTTCGAGATGTATTTCCCGACAAGCTCACAGAACCAAATAGAGGTACAATTTCTGGAACTGAAGCAAGGCAATATGTCCGTATTAGACTATGCAGAAATATTTAATGAGTTGGCTAGGTTCGCCACATATCAAGTGCACACGGATGAGAGGAAAGCAAGAAGGTTTGAACAGAGACTGAAGCCCTAGTTATATAGTAAAGTGTCAATGTTTCAGCTGAACACTTTTGTTGGAGTACTGGAGAAGGCCATCCTCGCTGAAGGTGGGAACGATGCGGTGACCAAGTACAATCAGGATTAGAAGAAGAAGAAGAGTGAAAATGAAGGAAATAACATGGCCAGTGGCAGCAACATGGGAGGAAGTAACAATCATAAAAGGAGGTGGAATGATAACTCGTCAACTGAAATTTAGTAAAGAGTTCAGAAGAAGAGGGTTGAAGTATGTCCGACCTGCCGGAAAGCTCACCTGGGGGTCTATATGAAAGGAAAAAGAGTCTGCTACAATTGTTGTTAGGAAGGCCATATAGCACCTAACTATCCCAACCCAAAGAAGGGCGCCTGCTTCAAATGTAAGTCAAAGGACCACTTGGCTAGGGACAATCCCAAGAAAGGATATGGAGGGGTAGGAACAGGAGGGAACAAGGGAAACAACGGTGGCAATGCTCTAACTATCACTGGACTAACCACAACCAACCGACCGACCCCCAGAACATTCAACATGACAGTGTAGGATGCTGCGCAGTCTCACGATGTGGTGTTAGGTATCATTCCGATCAATAAAGTTAATGCTTATGTATTATTTGATTCGGGTGCTACTTTTTTATTTATATCCGATGACTTTACTAAGAACTTGGAATTGCCTAAGGACGAGTTAGAATACTTCATGAACATAGAAATTGCGAATAGAGAAATAATCCTTGTTACGTACGTACACAAGAACTGTAGGATGGATATTAAGGGTAATATTATGAATGTAGATCTTATCCCTATCAAACTTGGGAAATTTAACGTCATTCTAAGAATGGATTGGTTATTCAATTACAGGGCTGTAATTGATTGCCAGAAGAAATGTATTAACCTAATGAATCAGTCAAAGGTTGTGTATTTTGGCAGTAAGTTGCCTAGAAAAGTGAGTTGTCTGACGATGATGTAGGCCAAACAGTTGTTAAGACAAGGCTGTGTAGGATATTTAGCCTACATAGTCGACAGTCGTAAAGGGAACCAGTAGATAGAGAGGATACCAGTAGTGAGGGACTTCACAGACGTATTTCTGGATGATCTGTCAGGACTTCTGCCAGATAGAGAGGTTGAGTTTGTGATCGATTTAGCACCAAGAACGGGTCAAATATCGAAGGCACCGTATCGGATGGCTCCGGTAGAGATGAAAGAATTGATGGTACAACTGCAAGAGTTACTGGATAAGAAATACATTCAACCGTGCGTATCGCCGTGGGGAGCACCAATGTTATTTGTGAGAAGAAAGATGGGACGATGCGGATCTACATCGACTATAGATAATTGAATAAGGTCACGATTAAGAATAAATATTCATTACCGAGGATCGACGACCTGTTTGATCAATTGAAAGGAGCGAGATACTTTTCAAAGATAGAGTAGAGGAGTGGTTATTATCAATTGAAGGTGAAGCCAGAGGATGTTCTGAAGACAGCGTTTAGAACTCAATATGGTCATTACAAATTTTTGGTGATGTCATTCGGTCTAGCGAATGCTCCTGCAGTATTTATGGGCCTAATAAATGGAGTGTTAAAGTCATTTTTTAACAAATTCGTGGTGTTATTTATCGATGACATTTTGGTATACTCAAAAACCAAGGAAGAACATGTAAAGAATTTGAAGGTAACATTTGAGATGTTGAGAAGGGAGAAGTTGTATGCCAAGTTTTCAAAATGCGAATTTTGGATTCAGCGGGTACAATTTCTCAGACATGTGATTGATAAGAACGGAATTTCGGTAGATCCCTCCAAAGTCGAAGCTGTAATGAACTGGGATCAACCGAAAACACCGTCGAAAGTGAGAAGTTTTCTTGGATTGGTAGGTTATTACAGAAGATTCATTCAGGACTTTTCCAAGATCTCAACTCCGTTGACGAATTTGACTAGGAAAGCTGTGAAATTCGTTTGGACGGAGAAGTGTGAGGAAAGCTTTCAAGAACTTAAGAAACCGTTGAGTACATCACATGTGCTCTTTCTTCCGGATGACATAGGAAATTTTGTGGTTTATAGTGATGCGTCGCATAAAGGACTTGGTTGTGTGCTTTTGCAAAATGGTAGAGTCATTGCGTATGCATCACGACAAGGACTATGAGAAGGGGTATCTGACCCATGACTTGGAGCTAGTTGAAGTGGTATTTTCTTTGAAGATTTGGAGACACTATCTCTATGGGGAGAAGTGTGAAATATATATAGACCACAAGAGTCAGAAATATATATTTACACAGAAGGACTTGAATATGCGCAAGAGAAGGAGGTTGGAGTTTATTAAGGACTATGATTACGAGATTTTATACCATCAAGGTAAGGCAAATGTGGTTGTCGACGCCTTAAGTAGAAAGGGTCAGGAGAAATTGATGATGTTGACTGCTCAGGAAGAGCTAATTTCAGCGATGGAGAAGCTAGAATTTGAAGTGAAGTATCATATGGAAATTGATGAGAAGTTATTCCAGATGCAAGCTGGTACAACTTTACTGGATAAAATTGAGGAGGCTCAACTTTAGGACGAAGAATGTGAGAAGGTGAAAAAGATGATATCTGAAGGAACCGAACCGAGATTCAAGGTAGACAGTGAGGGAGTACTTAGATTTGAGAGCAGAGTTTGGGTACCACCAGTGCCAAAGATTAAGGAAGACATTTTGAGCGAGGCTCATAGCTAACGATATTCAATTCACCCTAGTAGTACCAAGATGTACCAAGATCTTCGACAATATTTTTGGTAGCCAAATTTGAAACGAGATGTTGCAGAGTGTGTTGCCAAATGTCTGACATATCAAAAAGTGAAAGCAGAACATCCGAGGTAGAGTGGGTTGTTGCAACCGTTAGAGATCCTAGAATTGAAATGCGAACATATTATAATGGATTTTGTGGTTGGCCTTCCGACAACTCAGAAAGGCTATGACGCAGTATGGGTTATCGTTGATCGATTGACGAAATCTGCACACTTTCTTCGGTGTCAATTGTTTTCAATAGGGATCCGCGCTTTACATCGAACTCCTAGAAATGACTTCAGGAATGCATGGGTATGCAATTGAGAAAGAGTACGACATATCACCCTCAGACAGATGGCAGAGCGAAAGAAAGATTCAGACATTGAAGGATATGTTAAGAGCTTGTATAATAGACTTTAAAGGAAATTGGGATGATCATCTACCGCTGGTGGAATTTGCTTAAAATAACAGTTACCACGCAAGTGTTGGCATGTCGCCTTACGAAGTGTTGTATAGCAAAAAATGTAGAACTCCATTATGTTTGGGATGAAATTGGTGAACGACAGCTACTAGGACCAGAATTGGTGCAATAGACCGCTGAGATTGTCAAGGTGATCGGGACAAGATTGATAGCTACTAAAGATAGAAAGAAGAAATATGTTGATCAACACCGAAAGAATCGAGAATTTGAACCTGGTAGATACGTTTTCTTCAAAGTCTCTCCTTGGAAGGGAAAGATAAGATTTGGTAAGAAAGGGAAATTGAGCCCGAGGTTCATTGGACCCTTTGAAGTTTTGAGGAGAATTGGTGAAGTTTCCTATGAGGTAGCCTTACCTCCAGCCTTAAAACATGTCCATAATGTCTTCCATATTTTTGTCTTACGATCGTATAAGCCCGATTACAATCACGTTATCGAATATGAACCCCTACAATTTGAGAAAGATTTATCTTATGAAGAAGTTCATGTTCAAATAGTCGACAGGAAAGAGGAAGTACTCAGAAATAAAGTAATACCTTCTGTTAATGTAATCTGGAGGAACCACAACGCTGAAGAAGCTAAGTGGGAACTTGAAGAACAAATGATGAAGAATTATCCTCATTTATTTGCTTAATTTATTTGTAATCGATCTTGGGGACAAAATCTTTGTAAGGGGGAGAGAATGTAATGAGAGATTAAGTCGTGATATCGAGGACATAATCCTTTTAAGGGGGGATAGATGTGACAAATGAGATTTTTGTAATTTAATTTAAATATTTATTAAATTAAATAATTTTTTTTGATGATTTAATTATTGGGATATATAATTAATTGATGAAATTATTAAAGATTAATTTAATTATATGTGTTACATTAATTAAATTAATGTGGAGAATTTTATTATTCAAAGTTTGTATTTAATTGAGCTTATTTTATTAAATGAATTATTTTAAATTTAATAATTAATTAGAGATTTAATGATTTGACATAATTAATAAATGATAATTTAATTATGTGACTATGAGATTTAATGTGGAATTATTCTATTTTATTTAATTGAAGTAAATAAGATATTGATTAACTACTTAAATGGGTGTGACATTATTAAACTATATAATAAATAATGTAATTAAAATAAATTAGAAGGGATACTTAATATTCAAGCCAAGCATGGCCAAAGGAACATGGGAGCAGTTAAGGCCTCGTTGCGCTTAACTGCTGCCCATGATTCACCGATTAACTTATGTATCTTATATTCAGTTCTTAATTTCAAACTTGGACAACAAAGTGTAGAGAGAAAAATAGAGAAATTAGAGAGAAACTTTGAGATGAATTGTGAATTGGGAAGGAAAATTGAGAGTTAAGAAGTGCATTCCATCATCTCGCCTTATCATAATAGAGTAGTCAAGGGTAAACCCTTAATCTCAGTTTTCATTTACGTTATTAAAGTTTTTCAGGAAAATTGGCTTTTAACTTTCTGTAATTGAAATTTCATGGCTAATTGTTAAATCTATGATGTTGTGTATGTTTACAACGTGTTTATATCATATATTCATGTGAATAGAGTAATTGATTTCATGAAAACATGCTAGAATTAGAGTTTTTCTATTAGCGGGTGTTTTGAGTTCTTTGTAAAATAACTATTGTATGATCAATGC
Source organism: Panax ginseng (assembly GCA_020205605.1). Classification (NCBI taxonomy): domain Eukaryota; kingdom Viridiplantae; phylum Streptophyta; class Magnoliopsida; order Apiales; family Araliaceae; genus Panax; species Panax ginseng. Next base: position 137,743,757 of record CM035132.1, read on the forward strand.
ATGAATTGATGATTTATGTGTATATACATGATAATATATAATCATAACATGTTTTCTACCATCTATGTATGTTTTCAAACCATCAATTTCATATAAATATGTCATAATTGGAGTTTTATAATTTTACATTGAAAAATATATGAATATGGCTTATAAGTACAAAAATTTATGTTTAAATTGCATGTTAATCGGTAAATTGATGAATGATTTCGTTTATACATGAAAAAATAAATAGAACGAAACTTGAACGGACTGATTTGGTCGAAAAAACAAGTTCGCAGTAGTTGATTTCGTTAATAATGTTAAATATGGAGTTTTTCATAAAAACAGTGAAATTATGTGATTTGATTCAAGTAATTGTGTGAGACCCCAAATTTAATGAATAAAAATTTAAATTTCTCGAAATATTTTTTTGAATATTATGGTGTGGATTTGATATAATGTTATAATTGTGGGTAATATTTATAAATTTTGAAATGTATGCAAGTTGTTATATAATATTCGATTGGTCGGGAAATGTGACTCCCCCAAATCCGGGTTACCTGACCCCCGAGTTTGGTGTTCACGATCCAAATATAAATAAAATTTAACTACCCATAATATATAATAATTTTCATAAGATTTTATCAGAGTTTACTAATAATACATCACCCAGGTTCACTAACCTTAACTTTACAAACATACCCCTTTTGAATATACAAAAAGGGTTTACAAATACAACATAATAAATATGTTAATCATAACTAGTTTATTACAACGCCTTTGCCTTTATTCTTCGCAGCACCTCCTGCCACTTCGTCCCTAGCTGAAATTTTTTATTTAGCAAGGGTGAGCAACAAATTTGCCCCACAAGTTAATACATACAATAAATGTATAAGTATTCAAATCACCGACTATCTATTTTGATAGAATGAAACCAAAGTTCGGGGAACTTTGAAATAGTTTGAACAAATCGTTATTCAATAACAAGTCTTCTCGTATTCTATACAACATAATAATTCAATAATGAAAGAGTACAACGCTTTCAAAGTTTCTACGATATATTCTAATGAATAATCAAGAATGAATTCTACTTAAATATCAAAGTGGAATGTCTTCCAGATTTATAATTTGAGCGATCCATTAGATCTTGAACTTCTCTTCTCGAGTAACTATCAAAGTTATACTTTGATATACCCAGTGTATCGATAACCGTAAAGATTAAATCATACCCTCTCGCAAGTATAACAAGTGATCACTTTTTATTATACCCTATATTATGCATAATATTTAAGTCACAAGAATGATCGAATATACGATTTAATGATATTCCCTTTTATAAAAGGTTGTTCTTCTCGATCTCGTAATCAAGATTTTGATTTAACAACGAAATATTGTGATTTCAAATTTATTTACTTCTCGATCTTAGCCAAATAATTGGCATCGATCTATCAATAATAATTGAATTCTCTTCTAAACTTATCAAGTTCTAACTAATATTCGCTCAGCCGTAATAATTAGCTAAGACATTTCTCGTTATAATTTGACAATAAATGTGAATTATCTCAGATTGTCAATTCTAACTTCTACGAGATATGAATATCCAACAACAAATATTCTACAAATATATATTTTTGAATCAATAATTCAATTTGAATTATTAAGCATGCACTAACTATGAATAATCAACAATAAATTCTCGGATGTGGTGTAATTAGCAATAATTAACCACTATAATAATTGAATAAATTTAACTCAAGGTTGAGTTAGAAACTTGCCTTTTCCACGATTACAACCTACACAAAATACTTATCTCTTTCGAAAAGACCTATAACCAATAATATCGGTCTTACAATTAGCACAATTATTCATAACATGTAACACCGTAGTTCACAACAAACTTCTCCTAGGCACATTACCACATAGCCACATCGTTGTTTATAACCTATGTAAACACATAACAAGTCTAACTATATCACCGTTGGACTTCTATCCATTCTCGGTGTTCGTCACCCTATCCAACAATTAACACATTGATTGTCCATTAAACTTGGTCTCTAAGCTTCAATATTAATTTAGATAAGTCAATTATCAATTATAATATTTTTCTAAGTTTTTAATAATTATCAAGCAATTATTATAATTTATAATAATTTTTCAAACATCGAATCATTTTTAAATGATTTAATTATCAAATAATCTTATCATTATTAATATTTAATAATATTAAAATATTAATAATATACTTGTCAAAATATTAAAGTTATTATCAATAACTTAAAATATTTTTAAATCAATCAATATTCCACTTAAAATGATTTTTAAAGTAATTAAAATCATTTTTAAATCACCACCATTAATATATAAATATTAATGAAATTATCATCTAAATATTAAAAGTCATTCATTATAACTTAAAATATTTTTAAACTATTTTTCTTATTGTTAAATGATTTTTAAATCAATAAAATCATTTTTAATTCATTTATTTAATATAAAAATTAAATAAATTAAAACATCATTAATATTAAAGTATTAATGAGAATTCTCCAAAATATTGAAAATTATATTTTATAATTTAAAATATTTTCTAACACATTATTCTCAATTAAACTGATTTTTAAATCATCAAAATCATTTTTATCTTATTTATTTAATTTAATAATCAAATAAATCTAATATCATTAATATTAACTTATTAATGAAAATTCTCCAAAAATATTAAAAGTTACATTTTATAACTCAAAATATTTTTAAATACATTTTTCTTATTTAAAATGATTTTTCATAATATTAAATCATTTTTCTCTAATTTATTTAATACACTAATTAAATAAATTAAATACCTTTAATATTTAAATAATTATAAATATTAAAGAAAAATATTCCAATTAAGTCGTAAATTATTTTTCATAATTTAAAATAATTTTTAAAACCATTTTTGGTAATTTTTAGAATTTATTTCTAATTTTATTAATTTTTGGAATATTTAGAAAATAAAATAAATAATCCGTCATTAAAGCCCTTTAGCGACATAATAAAGTGTCATTGTTGTTCTTCTTGAGCTCAAGAACAACGACAAATTTACTTTATCCACCACTCATCTTTGACCAAATTTTTAATCTCAAAGATATTCATGATCTCGTAAAACTAAGACATTTCTTATGTAGTTCATATGTAATACTACAAGTATAAACCAACAACTTGTTCAAACAATAACAATACGGCAAGATCTAGAGCTTCAAAGAAGCTGTCAGACCATTCTGGGTTTTTCTGGCCCCTGACAGTTTCGAGTTGCCACTTTCAAGCTTAATTTAATCTATGTTCTGGTCATGTTTTAAGTGGTTTTATGATTCAAACTTGTAGTCCTCATGTCAAGGTACAATTATGAGACAACATATCGGATAAGCAACAATAAAACAACCACCTTTAATTCGGTCAAACATTGATGTAAACTAAGTTCTTAAGTTTCGAAATTTCCCGAAAATGCCAAACCGAAAGCGAGTAGTCTACTTTGACCACTTTCTCGCTTGATCTCACGAGTTTATAGGTGATATAAAGACTTCCATTTATAGTACACATAACCAACTACAAGATGTACCAATAAACAACATCAAACACTAAATGTAATCGATGATCCTCGACACTACAAAATCTTGTCGGAAAGTCGCTGTTTTAAATTTCTGGGTTGCCCAGATTTTCGTCTGGTCAACTTCGGTCAACGCTGTTTGACCTAAAATAACTTGAAATCTAGCTATCAAATTGATATTCTACCACTTGCAGATTAAAGACCATATGCCAGGCTACGGATCCAAACAATAAAACAAGAAAACTCAAACACATGCACGGATCTATGGCACCTGACATTAGCTTGTCAGACCACAGATCGTGTTCTTGACAGTTTTTTGAAAAACACCAAATTAAAGCACTTTGATGCTATGGATATATGTTTGATCATCATAGATCAACATAAAACATCCTCTAGCATTAATCTAAACACATAAACATGAACTCTGTCTTAGCAACATGGATCAAAAATAAAAGTAGGTTTTATACCTTCTTGACCAAACTTTGATATTGATCTTTCCAATCTGTTTTTTGGTGTTTCTAGGATGTATTTGGTGACTGATTTACTAAACAAATTCGGAGGTTTGGGAAGGAGAGAGAGTTGGTAAGAGCAAGAGAGAAAAATGGCCAAATTTATGACTTTTTCTCACTCCTAAATCTATATATATGATGATATGTTGCAAGATCTAATGCTAGCTGTCATTGGGAGGCTGATTTCTAAGATTTTTAGGTCACACAAGTCAACAAAGTTGTTCACCAACTCATGATTTGGCAAAATATACAAGTAATCTAATAAAATATCCATAAAGGGCATTTTTGACATTTCCTTAATTTTCTAGAATTTCTCATTTGATGAAACCCTTAAGGTTTAGGGTTTGAGCATACTAAAATTTAGGGTTTGGACAAATTTAGGATTTAGTTTTTTAACCCTCAAATATTTAGCAACTTGGATTTCAAAAATTTTCTAATTAAATTTTAAAATAGAAAATTTTAATTTCTAAATTATAATTAGGGCTTCCTAATTATTTTTATAATTTCCCAATCATGAATCATTATTTGCTAATTAGGAATATTTTATCCTAATTAAAATTGCTAATTTAGCACTTAGGGTCAAATTTGTACATTATAATTTATAACCCAAAAATTAGGGTTTTAAATAGAAAAATAATATTTCAATTTTTAGAAATTAGATTTCCCAATTAGATTAGGGTTTCTAATAACTTGACAATTAGGATTTATATTTCCTAATTAACATTGCAATTATAGCAATTAAATCCACCACTGTACAATTAGGGTTCAAAATGGTCATTAGGGTTTTCAACCCACAAATTAGGGTTTCTAAAATAGAAAGTTACCATACAAAAGTATAATTAGAGATTTCTAACCATATTTAAGTTTAATGAATACTTTAGGCATGCTAATAAAAATTAGGGTTGCCTAATTAGGGTTTATAATTCTCAGTTTTTAATAATTAGGGTTCCCAGCGTACAATTAGGGTTTTAATTGTACAATTTATTTTCTAAATTTAAGATTAGTGTTTTAAATCCCTTATTAAGGTTTATTAAATTCAAACCTTATCCGATCAATTATTGATCAACATAACCAACATACAACACAAACACATTATTAGCAATATAATTATTTTAATTATATTTTCTACCGAATCCCTATCCGAAAATTATGGTTAGCGTTTTCTAAAGCTGTTAAGCACAACTCTACTCTAATTTCTCAGTCAAAACATATATTGACTAATTCTCGAGACTCGTCTCACTAATTCTCAGTATACTATTAACAGTCAATGTCAATAAAAAAAAATTTATTCGTAAAATTTTAATTATTCGAAATCTCGGGTTATCACATGAAATATTCTTTTTGTCGGAGAATATCCGTACGACGGTACAATCATTGGTGGACCCCACAACAGAATTATTGTCGGATTAAGAAAATGACAAAAATATTTTTATGAAAATAACGGCGGAAGTTTTACCGTTAAAACTGTTGAACTACTCATTAGTAAATATACGATGTACTGCCGTGGTTGCATAGTAGCACCAGTATTAATTATTGATGCTTATGCGAGAAGTCACTCAGCTTTTGTTCAATTATTGCTTCAAAGAATTATTTCATAGTATCTCACGTTATTTGATTCAATTATTGTCTAGATTTGATATATATCATTAAATCAATAATTGAGATGACAGCGTTATTAATATTATTATTTGCAATATTAACGATGTCTAGAAATTCTGTCAAGGAGAGGTTTGGTCACCTAATTGCGCGCCAATAGGGATAAATCCTTATTGGAAAGCCCCCTCTTTCCTGGGAACGACCTGGTCGATTAATATTGTGAATTATAATAATGATGATAAATATTGTTAAATATATTGAGGTGTCTTTTTATGAAGTCACGAAAGTTTATATATATATATATATTTATATATATATATATATATAAATTTTGTTTTATTAGTATTATTTATTTAATTAAATGTAAAATCTTTTTATATAAAATGTAATACTTTTATAAAGTTATTTGTTTTATTAGACAATAATTAGAATATATTATATTTTATTATGCATAGTGTTTGTATAGTGCCTGATATAGTGTTTTGCATAGTAAAATCTTTTTATATAAAAATGTAATACTTTTATAAAGTTATTTGTTTTATTAGACAATAATTAGAGTATATTATATTTTATTATGCATAGTATTTGTATAGTGCATATATAGTATTTGCATAGTAAAATCTTTTTATATAAAATAGAATACTTTTATAAAGTTATTTGTTTTATTAGACTATATATAGAATATATTATATTTTATTAAAAAGATTTTTTTATTAGAATAATTTATTAATACTGCATAGTAAATCAATATGGACCGTCCGTTTAAAAGTAAATTAATCTGGATCGTTCATGAATTAGTTACTATTCAGTCCATTCTCCTATAAATAGAAGTTCATTCATTCATTATTTCTTATGAATTCACTGAAACTCTAGAGAGAGAGACTATAGAGAGAAAGAAGAAAAGTATTCTGCTACCTCACTTTTCTAATATCCAGTTCTTCTAAGGTAAGGGGTATTATTTCTTTCGTATTCATGAAGAGAACTTCTGTTATTCCATTATTTATTATTCTGTTGGAATAACTTGTATATGAGGGCTACCATATACTTGGTGAAATTCTTCTGTTATTTCATTCTTTATTATTATGTTGGAATAACCTGAATATGCGAAGTACCACATACATGGTGAAATTCTTCTATTATTACATTCTTTATTATTCTATTAGAATATCATGTCGGTGCGTATTATGCCCGCCCTGGTTCCATTAATTATTATTCTATTGGAATAACCTATATGTGCGGTCTATCGCATGCATGGTGATTTCTGTTGTTATTCCATTCTTTATTATTCTGTTAGAATATCCCATCATGTCTGTAATTTCGCTTTGACACGGTTTCATTCTATATTATTCGCGCCGAATATCCTATCTCGTAAGCGTTACGCATGACCAGTTCCATTCTTTATCATTACATTGGTAATAACTTTCAGCATACGCATATACTATCGCATTTATGGTGAATCCTTCTGTTATTTCATTCTTTATTATTATGTTAGAATAACCTGTCTATGTGGATTACCACATGCATGGTGAATGATCCTTTGTATTCATTCCTTATTAAATTATGGAAATGATCTGTATACGTGGATTACCGCATGGCGGGCGAAAATCCATTTGCAGTTTCATATATTCTATTATACTTAGTTGGTTAAAGTTTTGAATTCTATACTCCATGAAATTAGTGGAATATCCTTGATATTTGCGCTTTATCCAGTATCTTTTTATGCAAATATTCTTCTGAGCATTCTTTAATTTTACTCTACAAAGCAGTATCATGTTGACAATTTGGACGTTATTGAATTCTGGATAAATTAATTCTTGAACTTGTTTTATTGGATTCTTATATCATTGTCATCATCCTCATGCTTATATTATGTTGAAAGTCATATGTGGCATGTTGTGCATAGGTGGACTTGGTATGATTATGACCAGGGATTATTCGGTATAATCATGACCGTAATGTTACAAATGATGTGGTAAAAGTCCGCATTGGCCCGTAGTGTATTGATGGACAGTTGTTGGCATGATCATAACTATTGATGAATACATGAATATCCTTGGCCCGTAGTGCATGGATAATTTATGGTTGTGATACTAATGAATATCATTGGTCGTAGTAAAGGGATGATGTGGATTATTTATTAAGCTGAGTCTCAGCGATAAAAGTGATGAAAAACCTTTTTAAATCATAAAGGATAGTAGATTTTATTCTCTACTTGACTCTTTTAATGGATTGCTTGTTCCGCTGCAGTTAAACTTGATGTTTGTTATATATTATCAGTTTAACATTGTTGAAGACTAATGATAATTTATTCTACATTATCTTAGTCATAATATTTCTTACTGGGCTAGTTGAGCTCACCCCTTTCTTTCACTGTTCTCTTCAGGAAATGAGAACGTAGCCGGGACTAGTCGGGGAACGAAGTGACGGTCCAAATGATAGCATTAGTAGTCCTCACTATTCTGTGAAATAGTGTGATAATAAATGTATTGAGGACTTAGTTTGAGTTTGAATACTATCTAGATGACAATATTTGTATTAAAACTCACAGCTTATGTTGTATATTTAAGATTGTATTTGTATTCTGTAACACGTATTTGGCGACTCAGAATAGGTGATGTATACCTATTTTGGGGGCGTCACAAATTGTATGAATTAAGTTGTTAAAATCATGCTAGAAAGGATGGGTAATGATCATATATGAATTACAGTATCTGAATATGCTTAAATTAATGTATGAACAAAAAAATTGGAAGTTTTGGCCATGTTCGATGTTTTTTCGCGAACTTTAGATTCTTGAATAGACGTGTCGCACTGAAGCACCAGATCCAAGCTTAAGATCCGAAATTTGCATAGCCACCACTACCAGTAGTGCTAACCTTAGCTTAATTGGTGGAGTTGCGTAGCCTCAAAGAATACCGCAATGCCGATGCGCTTCAAATGGTGGAGCTACAAATAATACCTCAGATTTGCCCAGAAATGAGATTTTTAATTGTTCAAGTCCAGGAAATGTAATTGTAACCTAATCTAATGAACATAAAAATGTATTAGACATATAATGTGATGTTAAAATAGATTCTTAACATATTAATAAGGTATTTATATGTTTAATTGATTTGTCGAATGCGTATTTAGCTCGTCGTTCGTGAAGTCTAATAATGTGTGAGAATTAATGTTATGATCAGAGTTTAGTGAGAAGAGAATGAACTTGTGATGCTAGTTACATTATAATTAACTAGTATTGTGCATTTAATGGTATATAGGATTAAATTGAGGAACGTGAATTGTTAATGTGTAATCTACGCACGAGGCAAGTTTCTAAACCTTATCTCTTTACATTGAGTAAGTTTTCTAATCCTAAACTTTATTTGAGAAAGTTCTGGACTTATATTCTGTATCGAGCAAGTTTTTGTTATTTATTGATTAAGTTAAAGATTTCATATTAGATGTTATCATTCTTTTAAAGCATGATTCCTGTTATACAATACTTATTCTATTGTATAACTCTTGAGTTTATTATTCAAATTGAATATCATTTATTGATGAACCTTGTACGACTAGCGAACCCTTATTGATTCGACTAGTCCATAAGTGATGAACGTTCTAAATTTTAGAACCATTATTGAGCTTAACTATACCAAACTTCCTTTGGTGCGGACTTTAATGTCAAACTGAGATGAACAACCCTATTATAGGGGATTAATTATGCTTTAGCGTTAAGATTTTGTGAATAGTATGGTACTAAGGGCTTATCCCCCTAAGTACGAGAAGAAGAGTCCATAGTCTTATGACTGTTAAAGGTTTCAAGTATAAACACTTGACAACCTAGGACATAGTTCAATGTCTTATGACCCTCAGAAGTTCTTTTGATTCTTGTTATTCATTCTTGATTCAAAAGACATGTTTTCTTATTTCAGAAGTCTTTGATTCACTCGCATGTTAATATATTGTTGTTACATTATTATACTTGTGGGAAATTGTGCTCACTCTTGCGTAATAATAACATTGCAGTTAAGAACGAAAGGTCCGATGAGCCTTCTACTAGCAAATGCAAGCACAAAGTTAACAAGTGATGAAGACTTATTATTTATTTGATGTATTTATGTTTCATACTTATGTTAAAGTTGTGTAAGACTTATTATTTGTTTATGTTTCTGCATTTGAGATTTAAGGTTAGTATGACCTGGGTTTGATGTATTTACATTCAAATGTTGTAACTCCATAAGAAGATGATTGATTTCTATCTATTTATGGTTTTTCATTTATTATGGGTAGATAGATACATGATGTTTGGACAGTGAAAACCAAATCCCGTGTGAATTGAAGTATCTGGATTTGGGGGTGTCACAGTTAAGGAGGTGAGAATAGTAACTTTGGGAGTGAAATTACTATTTTTCCCCTAGCCTTGGTTTTCTATATAAATAAGCCTTAAGCTCATTTGTTGGTTATAGTAAACACAAACCAACATCTAGAAAGAGTGTGACACCCCCAAATCTGGGTACTTCAATTCCATGGGATTTGGTGTTCACTGTACAAATATCATCTATCTATCTACTCATAATAAATACAAACCATGCAATAGATAGAAAAAAATCCTCCCCTTATGGGGTTACAACATCTGAATAATAAATATAATCCCAGGTCAAACTAACCTTAAATATTTGTGTAGAAACATAAACAAATAATAAGTCTTAAACAACATCAAGTCTTGAAAATAAAAATTTTTAAAATTAAATAACAAGTCTTCATCACTTATTAGCTTTGCCCTTGCCTTTGCTAGTAGAAGGCTCGTCAGACCTTTCGTTCTTAACTGCAATGTTATTATTACGCAAGAGTGAGCACGATTGCCCACAAGTATAATAATACAACAATAAAATAATAACTTGTGAGTGAAACAAAAACTTCTGTAATAAGAAAACTCAGCTTTTGAATCAAGAATGAATAACAATAATCAAAAGAACTTCTGGGGGTCATAAGACCTTGAACTATGTCCTAGGTTGTCAAGTGTTTATACTTGAAACCTTTAACAGTCATAAGACTATGGACTCTTCTTCTCGTACTTAGGGGGATCAGTCCTTAGTACCATACTATGCACAATATCTTAACGCTAAAGCGTAATTAATCCCCTATAACAGGGTTGTTCATCTCAGTTTGACATTAGAGTCCGCACCAAAGGAAGTTTGGTTTAGATCAGCTCAACAATGGTTCTGAAATTTAGAACGTTCATTAACTATGGACTAGTTAAATCAATAAGGGTTCGCTAGTCTTACAAGGTTTAACAATAATTGATATTCAATTTGAATAATAAAGTTCAAGATGTATACAATCGAATATGTATTGTATAACAGGAATTATGCTTTTAAAGAATGATAACATCTAATATGAAATCTTGACTTGAACAATAATAAACAAGATAAAATAAGAAACTTGCTTTGTAAAGAAACAAGGTTTAGAAACTTGCCTCGTTCGTAGGCTACACGATTACTACTTTAGTTCACCACAAATCCTACAGACATATTATATGTATTCACGACATTCATTAGTTACATTTTTACTTAATTATTTAATATAAACTCCACTTTATTTAACAAATCTTTACCCTTCTAATTTAATTACTTAATTAAATTAGAATATTTTCATTTCCTTACTATTATTACACTCAAATAAATTATTTCATAATAATTTCCATCGAATATTTATTTTATTCCATAAATATTTCAACTAAAATATTTATTTTATTTGATAAATATTTTAATAATAATTACCATCGAATATTTATTTTATTCCATAAATATCTCAATTAAAATATTCATTTTATTTGATAAAATTTTAATTAATAATTTTCATCGAATATTTATTTTATTCCATAAATATCTCAATTAAAATATTCATTTTATTTGATAAATATTTTAATTAATAATTTTCATCGAATATTTATTTTATTCCATAAATATCTCAATTAAAATATTTATTTTATTTGATAAATATTTTAATTAATTATTATTTATTTATTTATCTATTTATTTATTTACCCACCGAGGAGGGGTAATTTAGTTTGGTAACGCAGGGGGGAAGTTACCTGACTCAATTCTAGCAGTCACAACATAACAAGGCCAAATTATGCCAAAAAAAATCTCTCACAAGTTCAACTATATGTTCTGTGAAGAACACAGAATATGGCCATAACCTCCAATGTCCTTGTCCATACATTAATTTAAGCATACTCAAATATCATAATTCATATATGATCATTACCCAACCTTTCTAACATGATTTTAACAACTTAATTCATGCAATTAATGGAATCAAATCACATAATTTCACTGTTATTATGAAAAACTCCATTTTTAACATTATTAACGAAATCAACCACTGCGAACTCGTTTTTCGACCAAATCAGTATGTTTAAGTTTCATTCTTTTCGTTGTTACATGTATAAACGTAATCATTCATCAATTTACTGATTAATATGCAATTTAAACATAAATTTTTGTACTTGTAAGTAATATTCATATATTTTCCCTGTAAAACTATAAAACTCCAAGTTGAACATGATTTCACGGATTAATTATTCTAAAATACATATATATCATATACAATTGAATTATACAGGTTAATAAACATATACAACATCGTAGATTTAACAATTAGCCATGAAAATTCAAATACAGAAACTAAAAGATAATTTTCATGAAAAGTTTCTAAGTACGTAAAATAAAAGTATAGGTTAAGGAATTACCCCTTTAATTTCTCTGTTAGATTGTTAGAGTGTGGAAGAAAACTCCTTAGTCTTCAAGTCCCTTCTTCAATTCTCTCAAACTTTCTCTCTCTCTCTCTCTCTCTATATATATATATATATATATATATATATATATATATATATATATATATATATATATATATATTTTCTTTAGGTTTTAGGAAAACAAAGGCGTAGAACACAGATATAATGCGTGCACAGATAACTGGCACAAAATGGGTATCAGTTAAGCACATCACGGCTTAACTGATCCCATGTTCTTAAGGCCATGTTTGGCAAGAACATTAATTATCCCTTCTAATTTATTTTAATTACATTATTTATTATATAGTTTAATAATGTCACACTCATTTAAGAAATTAATCAAATATCTTATTTAACTTAATTAAATTAAATAGAATAATTCTACATTAAGTCACATCATTACATACTTCAATTTCTCATTTATTAATTATGTCAAATTATTGAATCTCTAATTAATTATTAAATTAATTAGAATAACATTATTCTTATTAATTAATTCATTGAATCAAATAAGTTCAATTAAATACATATTTGAATATAAAGAATTCTCCATATTAATTTAATCAATGTAACACATATAATAAATTAATCTACCACAAACTCATCAATTAATTATTTAACCCAATAATTAAATCATCAAAAAATATTTATTTAATTTAATAAATATTCAAATTAAATTACAAAAATCTTTTTTGTTACAGAGAGAGAGAGAGAGAGAGAGAGAGAGAGAATTCAGATGGGGAGGCTTTGCCAGCTGATCCAGATTAAATATAATCTTTATTGGCAGAAAGTGTGCAAATTTTGTTAGTCTGTCCACTATCACCCATATCGCATCATATCCTTTCTGAGTCGTTGGAAGACCTACCACAAAATCCATCGTGATATACTCCCACTTTCATTCTGGTATCTCTAATAGTTGAAGTAATCTGCTAGGCCTTTGATGCTTTGTCTTCACTGTTTGACATGTCAAGTACTTTGCAACGCATTCTGCAACATCTCTTTTCATATTTGGCCACCAAAAATGTCGCCGCAAATCTTGATACATCTTCCTACTTCCCAGATGAATATAATATCTCTGTAACAATCCGGAATTTCAAATTATAATTTTAAATATTTATTGAATTATATAAATATTTATTTGAGATATTTATTGTTGAATAAATATTTATTGTCGTAATGGTCGTTAATAAATATTTGTAAATCTAAATTTATTAGATAAATTTCTAAATTCAATTAATTTATAATTTAGAGATTTGTATTATAACATGAGGTGTTATATTGTGATTAATAATTTAAAATGGTATATTAAATTATCAAATAAAATTATAACATGAAATTATAATTTTGTGATATTTGCTAAAATGCTATATTTAATTAAAATATAGTATGTAATTAATTCAATGGGTTAATGTTGGATATGGAAATCCAAATAAATAATATGTGATTATAAATTATAAATTAAAGTGTTTATTAAAATAAATTAAAAAGGGTTTAATTTAGTTTTTGCCAAACAAGACTTAAGTATTTTAATTATTTAAAATTTAAATGGTTTTGCCAAATAAGCCTTATGGCTTTTGGTATTTCTAATTTTTGAAATTAAATTAAAATAATAAATATAATATATTTATATTATATACGTTAGTAACTGAAATAGCAATTAGTATTACTAAGGGTTATCAGTTTTACTTCCTACGTTGTTTATCAATTAGTTTTACGCATTCTATTTGCTAGCCTAGAGATTACAGAGAGTTGAGAGAATTGTGAGAAAATTTAAGCAATTTCCATCAATTTTAGCAAGGATTACAAGAATTAGCAGGGGTTACAAGCTATTTAAAGGTAATTTATCTAAGCTTGATATTTCATATATATATATATATATATATATATATGCATATATGAATTCACGACATAGTTGTTTGTGTTCAGTTGAATCAAAAATTATGAATTATGGACATATATAGTTGGTAATTATGGTTATACATGTTTATAATGCTAGAGTTCTGTTTAAAACAAGAAGTTTGTATGCTAAATTCGTTGACAGTAGGAAGAAAATTTTGACAGTATATGTGTTTCGTATGGTTCATGGAAAAGTATCAATTTTAGTGGCCAATTCATATGTGAAACTGTAAATTGACGCTTGTATATGGTAATTCATTAAGAAACGAGCATAGTGTAATTTGAATGGAGTGATTTGGTCAAGTAATGAATTCACAGTGATGATTGTTAGGATGAATGTCAAGAAAATTGAGTTTTGTATGAAAATGTGAAATTTGAAGAATTAAACTAGTATACTTGATGTTAAATTGTTCTAATTGGTTAAAAATATTAACAAACATGTTTACAATAGTTTTGTATCAATTGTGTGTGTTGATATTACTATCTAGTAGGTGAAATTTGTGTTTGTTGTGCAAAAGTTAAACATCGCTTCATTAGTCTTCTCTGTGTGTTTGTTACGTACAATGCAACAATTTTGCACCTAAGGTGCATAAACAAACAATAGAACCTGCCATCCCCTGTGCCTTTGAATGGCGCAATTGTACATACCCTGGTTTGAGATACTGATCTCTGCTGCTGTTGCAAACTTTGTAACTCCATTGTAACTTGGTTTAAGGTTATGTTAAGGAGTCAAATATGTAACAAGGAGGTTAATTCAGTAACGTGTCATGTCATTGATGATTTCAACTTTGTAAAAATAATTGTAAGTGATGAACGTGTTATGTTGTAAGTTAGTTAGACAATGAACGTTAGTTAAGTGTTGTGAGGTTAACACTTGAAAAATTCTGAAACGTATATGGTAATATAATGTGAGACCCCAAATTTTACGAATAAAGATTTAAATTTCTCGAAATATTTTTTTGAATATTATGGTGTGGATTTGATATAATGTTATAGTTATGGGCAGTATTTATAAATTTTGTAAAGTATGCAAGTTGTTGTATTATATTCGATTGGTTGGGGAATATTCTTTTTGTCGGTGAATATCCGTACGACGGTACAATCATTGGTGTACCCCACAACAGAATTATTGTCGGATTGAGAAAATGACAAAAATATTTTTATGAAAATAACGGCTAAAGTTTTACCGTTAAAACTGTTGAACTACCCGGTAGTAAAAGTATAGTAATACGCGTGGTTGCATAGTAGAACACGGTATTGATTATTGATGCTTACGTGAGAAGTCACTCAGTTTTGTTCAATTATTGCTACAGTAATTGTTGCATAGTATCTCACGTTATTTGATTCAATTATTGTCGATATTTTATATATTTTTAAATCAATAATTGAGATGACAAAGTTATTAATATTATTATTTACAATATTAACGATGTCTATAAGTTCTGTCAAGGAGATGTTTGGTCACCTAATTGCGCGCCAATAGGGAAAAATACTTATTGGAAAGCCCCCTATTTCCTGGAAATGACCTGGTCGATTAATATTGTGAATTATAATAATGATGATAAATGTTGTTAAATATATTGAGGTGTCTTTTTATGAAGTCATGGAAGTTTATATATTATATATATATATATATAAATTTTGTTTTATTAGTATTATTAATGTAATAAAATAGAAATGTTTTTTATATAAAACAGAATACTTTTATAAAGTTATTTATTTTATTAGACAATAATTAGAATATAATATATTTTATTATGCATAGTGTTTTTGCATAGTAAAACTTTTTATATAAAACATAATACTTTTATAAAGTTATTTGTTTTATTAGACAATAATTAGAATATAATATATTTTATTATGCATAGTATTTTGCATAGTTAAATCTTTTTTTATATAAAACAAAATACTTTTATAAAGTTATTTGTTTTATTAGACAATAATTAGAATATAATATATTTTATTATGCATAGTACTGCATAGTGTTTGCATAGTAATTTTTTATATATAAAATAGAATACTTTTTAAAGTTAATTATTTCATTAGTTTTTAAATAAAATATAAATATATATATATATATATATATATATTATATTTTTTTTGCATAATATCCTTTCTATTTTCCTATAAATAGGATGCTTAGTTAGAATTGATATCACACCAGAAATTCAGAGAATTCTCTTCTATAATCTTGAGCGTATTTCTTTAGAGTTTTAAGAAGCTTTGAGCGTAGTGCAAGTTTTCTTCAAGTATATCCCCGCCCTACCCGTCGAAGTACTCTTCTTTATAAGGTAAGGGATATTATTTGTTGTACTCGTAAGGGGTATTATTTCTTTCGTATTCATGAAGAGAACTTCTGTTATTCCGTTCTTTATTATTCTATTGGAATAACCTGTATACACGGGCAACCTTAAACTTGTTAAAATTCTTCTGTTATTCCATTCTTTATCATTATGTTGGAATAACCTGTCTATGCGAAGTACCGCATACATGGTGAAATTCTTCTTTTATTCCATTCTTTATTATTCTGTTGGAACATCATGTCTGTGCATTTACATATGACCTGGTTTCATTATTTATTATTCTGTTGGAATATCATGTTGGTGCGTATTACGCCTGACCTGGTTCCATTAATTATTATTCGCTGAATAACTCATCTGCATGCGTACTCTATCGCATGCATGGTGATTTCGTTGTTATTCCATTCTTTATTATTATGTTGAATAACTCGTCTGTAAGGCCTATCGCATTTATGGTAATTTCTGTTGTTATTCCATTCTTTATTATTATGTTGGAATATCTTGTTTGGCATGTAATTTACTTTGACCGGTTCCGTTATTTATTATTCTTGGAATAACCTATTTGTGCGGTCTATCGCATGCCTGGTTATTTCTTTTGTTATTCCATTCTTTATTATACTCAGTTGGCTACAGTTTTGACTTCTATACTCCATGAAATTAGTGGAATATCATTGATATTTACGCTTCATCCAGTATCTTTTCATGGAAATATTCTTCTGAGCATTCTTGAATTTTACTCTACAAAGAAGTATCATGTTGACATTTTGGACTTTATTAGTTTTTGGATAAATTAATTCTTGAACTTGTTTTATTGAATTCTTATATCATTGTCATCATCCTCATGTTTATATTATGTTGAAAGTCATCTTTGGCCTGTAGTGCATAGATGGACTTGGTATGATTATGACCAGGGACTAATCTGTATAATCATTACCGTAATGTTACAAATGATCTAGTAAAAGTCCTCATTGGCCCGTAGTGTATTGATGGACAGTTGTTGGCATGATCATGAGAATTGATGAATACACGAATATCCTTGGCATGTAGTGCATAGATAATTTGTGGTTGTGATACTAATGAATATCCTTGGCCATAGTGTAGGGATGATGTGGATTATTTATTAAGCTGAGTCCCAGTGATAAAAGTGATGAAAAACCTTTTAAATCATAAAAGATAGTAGATTTTATTCTCTACTTGACTCTTTTAATGGATTGCTTGTTTCGCTATAGTTAAATTTGATGTTTGTTATATTTCATCAGTTTAACACTGTTGAAGGCTAATGATAATTTATTCTGCATTATCTTAGTCATAATATTTCTTATTGGGCTAGTCGAGCTCACCATTTCTTTCATTGTTCTCTTCAGGAAATGAGAACGTAGCTGTGACTAGTCGGGGAACGGAGTAACGGTCCAGATGATAGCATTAGTAGTCCTCACTATTCTGTTAAATAGTGTGACAACAAATGTAATGAGGACTCCATTGAGTGTGGATATTGTCTAGATGACATGATTCGTATTAAAACTCTTAGATTATGTTATGTCATATTTTATATGACTGTTGTATAATTAAGTTGTATTTGTATTCTGTACCATATATTTGGCAACTCAGAATAGGTGATGTATACCTATTTTGGGGGCGTCACAGTTGGTATCAAAGCATAGGGATATGATCCCTGGTTGAGATGTGAGATAAGAACTAGGAAGGGAGAAACGGGGAATTCTTTCGCTAGTATGACCTACCTAAGTTTATTTGGTTTTTAATTGGTCGGTCATAGTATAGGGATAATATGTGATATGTCAATTAACCCTTGTTTTGTGGCAGTGTTTGAAAATGGCAGCTGAAAATGTTAACAATTGAGCGAATAATGTGAATGTTTCTAAGAGGTTTGAAACCTGAGATATGTCAATACCTCATTTCTCACAATCTTTGTTTATATCCAGATGTTGTGAATAGGGCTCAGTTATTGGAGCACGATAATGAGTCAGCACAACCAAAAGGTAATGACCAGCAACACAATAATAATCATACCGGTGGCAACAGTCATCGGAATAATGATAACCATCGTGGGTGAAATTATCATGCCAAGAATGGTAACCACTTCGGTAGTAATCATGGCCAAGATAATAGAAGTAAAAATTTCAAGAAGAGAAGGTTTAATAATGATGGAAAGACAGCAGCATCAACACCCGTTTTAAAGGAAGAAGAACGACCACCAGTCGTATGTTTCTAATGTGGACAGGAGGGACACATCCGTCCAAACTGTACGCAGCAATCCAAAGCGTGTCTCAATTGCAGAAGAGAAGGTCACCTAGCTCAATTTTGTCATGTAGTGAAGTCAAGTCCAGCTGGGATAGTGATGCCAAAGGATGTCTCAGACAAGTCAAAGTAGGTAGTTTAAGTAAAAGCGTTTGTTGAGGAACCCGAATGAAGTTATCACGAGTAAGTTAATCATAAACGCTTACGAAGTCTATACCTTATTCGATACCAGTGCTACCTATTCTTTCATCTCTCTTGCTTACGCTCAACGTTTAAATTTGACTCCTTAGAAATTAAACTTTGACTTATCTGTTGAAACTTCGTTAGTAGAAACCTTCATTACCTCCACTGTTTATAAATCTTGTTGATT